>JAJJWW010006879.1:0-1200000 GCA_023531295.1 Papaver armeniacum
TTTTAATGAAACCACCAAATATACGAGGATTTGCTTCTCGTTTTAGCTCTCAAAACACGTCATTCTTTCTTCTAATAAGGTAACTACATAATCCCGTGTTTAACTCTTCCAAAAATACGTCAAAATCTTGCCTGGAGTTCACGTAGTCATTGGATATTCTTCACGTCCCCTGTTTTGCTCCAAACCCGATTATCCATCCCATTCTGCTTGAATCCAACATCCATACCTTCCATGTCTGGCCCAAACAGGCCGGTTGGGACCAACTCCAGCGATTAAATCTCATCAATTCTCAGCCAAAATTAGAACATCAAATCTGTTCATGAAGAAAACTTTTTCCCGCCAAAACCGTGAACACTGATTCACCTTTTTCGGATTATCTAGCCAATTCTGGTCATAATAAAGACTATCACCATCCCTGTTTGGACCTAAACAACAAACCCATTCAATTCCAGCGATTGAATCTCAGTAAAACACCTTCAAATCTTCAACCCTAATTCTGTTGCTCTTTTCCCGCCAAAATTCAAAATTTGAATGGAGAAGATGACCTTCCCCTTATCCAGCAGCGGTGTCCCTTTAGCAATTTGGGCTACATTTAGCAATTCTTGGGGTTGCGAATAGCAATTTGTGGGGTACAAAGATGACTTTTGGGTTGTATATAGTGAAAAACTCCTGGGTGACTTTATCGACTCTTAGGGACATTTTGGGGTGCCTTTAACACTTTTCCGGGGTGCTTTTAGTAGTTTCTCGAGCGACCATCTCTTACTTCTCATATTCACTTCTTTTCTTCAATTTTTATACATCACTAAGGCTGAATGCCTTTCAGATAGAAAAGAAGTAAATAATGAGAAATAAGTCGCCTCCAACAGTAGTTGCACATGAAATGACACTTTAGCCCCTTTTAAGCGACGTTTCTTCTTCTTTTGCTCCAAAGTACCTGAAACTCAAAATCAAATAAAAGATACATAATTTACAAGAAAACATAACAAAGAAAGCATAAACAATAGATACAATGAAAGAAAATTATGAACGCCAAATATTTGGGGTGTTTGTGCCTTGAACATCCAATACCTCAAATATCCAAAACCTTAAACGTCAAAGGCCTTGATCCAATTCTCATGTATCACGACCACAGTCTCATTGCTGTCCATGTTGATTAATTTGTAGTATCCGCCAGCAACAAACTTAGAGATCATAAAAGGTCCTTCCCAGTTGGAGTTCTTTGCAGAATGAAAGTTACGTTTAGTTGCTTTGAGAACTAAATCTCCTTCCTGGAATTTGTTAGACTCGATCATCCGTGCTCTGAATATCTTCTGTTGGTTTGGAATTCTTCGTGCAGTGGAATTCCATGTTGTTGGAGGCTTCCAACCTTGCGGCACATGTGGACATTCGTGCAAAGGAGAATATTTGGGATACTGTTTGTCGAACTCGGCCATTATTTCAGCAATGACTGTATTAGTGAGGTGTTCGATTCGGAGAGGTTCTGCGTTCAGCCACTTGGTGAAATATTTTGGTTATGTGAGATTATCCACTCATAGCATTTTGCAATAGCTAAGTTGTTGGTGGAGTAAAGCCCTCGGACCAAATAAGCATATTTGAAAACTGATGATATGGACACATGAGGAGGAATAAGACTTGCCTGAGTACGAAATTTTTTGATGAAAGTGTTTGCATTTTCCTCAGGCTTTTGTGTTAGCTCTGTCAGGGATTTGACCTCTTTCAGATATTCGAATGGTGAAATATCTTCTTTTTCTTCTTCCAATTCAGAGGCTTCTTCAACAGAGAAATGTGCAATTGAAGGTGTTGGGTTTACCTTTCCAGCATGAATCCATGTACGTCCCAGAATCATATCATATCCTGGATCTTCTCGGATTATATAAAATTTTGTTTTTGTCCAGGCTGAGTTTATGTTCACCTTGAGGGTAATGTGGCCATAAGCATCTCTGGGTGTTCCTTCATGATTTGTGATTGTTACTGGAGCATGAATGGCTTCTTGTCGTGTGATACCAGCAGCTCTGAGAGTTTTCAGAGGGATAACATTGATAGCAGTGCCAACATCAATTAATGCTCCTTTGAACTCGTTTCCCTTGATATGGACTGTGGTGAGAAGTCCCTAGTCGTACATTTCTCCGTCTGTTGTTGAAGGCGGCTTAGGAAATGTCTCTTGAATCAAAAAACGCTTCCCTGAAATGATGTGATTCAGTGCAGCAAACATGTCTCCCCTTTGAGCCTTTGATAAGTATAGAAATTCGCAGACATGCTCGATTAAGGATTGAACTGCTTCCTTGACAGGCGGTTCAGAAAGAGTAAAGGTTCTGACTGGGAGAGGATCTCTGTGTCCTTCAGTCCCCAAGTTTAGTTCTCCCAATTCGATATTTTCTTTAAATATGCGTTTCAAAGTTCTGCAATCACTTGTGGGATGGTTGACGAACCTATGAAAGCGACAATAACAAGGATTTTCCATGGCCTCTTCAGTTGGTTCTTTCTTGACATATGGCAGTTTGATTGCGCCGTCTTGAACCCATTCATCTAGAAGTTCAATAACTTCTTCAATAGAGCAGGGGAAATCAGGTGCCTCTGGATCAGCTTCTGTGTGTTGAGCAGGAACTTGCGTATTATCCTTCCTTTGCGTCTTTGAAGGAGTTGAGGAAGCATGTTTGCGCTGCGGCTCGGATTTTCGTTTGCTCCCTTCTGCAACAACATTTGTGGAAGGTTGGAGGTTGTTCTATTTGTTGATTAAACGTCTGCTACCTCGAGTTTCTCGTGGTTCTTCAGCTTTTGTATTCTTAGCTCTCTCCAATAAAGCAGGTGCAGTAGTCGCTGATCTCTTGGCTGCTTCATGGAGTTCTGAGAAAGTCTGGAACCTGAGATTTTCCAATTAAGCTCTGTAGACTGGAATCATTCCATTGATGCATGATAAGCACGAAAGTGTGATGCTTTTTTTACCCATAATTACATTAGCTAGGCCTCATTTTATTGCTAATAAACTTGTTTTAATTCTTTTGAAGGGAATAAGCTCTTGTGGAGAAAGTTGCTAGAAAGTGTTATTTGGTCCCAGAAAAGTACTAAAGGCATCCAAATCTTGGATAAGGACACCCCCGGAAATGTGATAAAGGCACCAGGAGGAGTTGATAAAGGCACCTCAGGAGTTTTCACTATTTACAGCCCAAAATCACTCTTTGTACCCCAAAAATTACTATTCGCACCCCAGGAATTGCTATGTATACCCCAAATTGCTAAAGGGACACCGGAACTGGATAAGGGGAGGTCATCTTCAACCTTTTGAATTTTTGAAATTTGGCGGGAAAATGGGTTTTAATGCAACAAAATTAGGGTTGAAGATTTGAAGGTCCTGTATTGAGATTCAATTGCTGAAATTTTGTGGGTCTTCTCGATTGAGCTTAACAGAGCTGGTAAAGGTCTTGGATTCGCCTAGAATTGGTTGGAACGTCAAGATTTGAAGAAAACAATGTTCACTGATTTTGGCGGGAAAAGCAAGCATCAATTAAACAAAAAATACGATATCTTTTGTGATGATTCTGGTCGAGTTTTGATGAGATTTAATTGCGAGTTATGATTGGTATTAGCCTGTTCGACTAAAACATGGTTGGTATGACATGCGATTTCAAAAATATAGGGAGAATCTGTTCGGTTCAAGTAAAACAGGGTAACAAATATTCTCGGCATTATGTTTTGAGTTATAAAAGATTTGGTGAGATTTTGTAAACGGATTTTGGTCAATACCAGCCTGTTTTATCACAACAGGGTGGTAAGTGTTTTAATACGAGAAAAAAATTTTCAAATCATGAGGATTATTTGTAGACAGGGAGTATGTCATTCTCGGAATATTTGTTTGAATATATATGGAAGATACGAACTGATTTGGGGAGAATATTATCTTGGGTGTTATTCTGCACTAACTAGAGGAGATTTGAATGTGTAAACAGATAAAACAACAAGTTTCACATATATTTCATTGATTGAGAAAGATTTTTGACAACCCAAAGACGTGTGGAAGAATGAAACTGAGAAGAAAATATCTCGAGTACTTTTGTGCTTTCCCGAGTATAACTGAAGTTGGTGTGAGATTAACTCATCTTGCTAGAAGAATTTAGCGTGTTGGAGTGTGTTAACAGCTACAGAGACGTGTGAGAAGAGAAGAAAGAAGAAGAATAGAAATAAAATCTCGTAGCCATGCAGAGAAGTAAAGAAGGAATATATGGAGTTACTACAAGGATTTTCTCGACCTGTGGAGTATAAATAAAGTGTTTGGGAGCAGAGAAAGGACATCGAGTGATAGGGGAGAAGAACAGAGGGTTGCAGAGCAGATTTCTCTGCTGCTGCAGAGAAGAAGAAGAAGAAGAAGAATATATAACGTCCACTGACTGTCGCAGAGAACTGTCGTTTATAAACAGTACTCAGAATATGGCATGAGGAGATTTGATCGGTTTGGTACGCATATTTTGAATTTGCAACATCTCTTGTAATGGTGACTTCGTAACGCCAAGATGCGGCGTTGCAGATTCATTGTATTATTCGTTTTCTTCAATAAAAACACAATTTGAGCTATGAATTATATTTTTGAGTGTGTTTTCATCATGCGAAGCTAAACCCCGACATTGGGTCGACGGAGGAATCTGAATTTCATACATGGGTGAACTTATTTTGTTTTCTATATGACTTTTGCACTAATTAAAATAGAATTATGATTTGAATTAATTAGTTATTATTTTATTTGATGGGTCATGCTTGCTTAGATGTTTGATGTCGCATGCTTACGATTTATAACTAATATTTTGAGAATCTACCTTGGTAAAAATAAGAGTCGGTGTTATTTTATTTATTGAGCGATAATTGTTGAGAATAAATAATTGAGCCTTATGATATGAATTCGGTGGAATCCTAGACCCAGTGACTCTCGCTTTTGTTTATTATTTTCGTTAAATCTTTAAATTTAATCTTCACAAGTCTTAGAGTTCGAATCTTAATTACTACGACAAACAATTAAATATCTTATAAATGCACAAGTCCACGAGTTGTTGCTCTGTGACATTTGGATCATGGCAGTCCAAAGCTTGAACTCTGAACCTTTTCACATAATCGTTAGGATGTTCGTTGCTCTTTTGAAACATCCTTCCGAGATCAGAGAGGGTGATTTGCTCTGAGACAAAGAAATACTTTCTGTAGAAATCATTAACCATTTCTCCCCAACTTTTGATACTTCATGGTGCGATGTTGTTGTACCAGGTATATGCCCTGCCTTTCAGAGACTTTGAAAATTCTTTCAGACGGACAGTATGGTTGTGCTCATGTTCACCCAGTGCTTCCAGAAATCGAGAAACATGTTCTCGAGCATTTCCCGTTCCATCATAAAGGGTGGAGGTTGGAGAGGTGTAACCTTTTGGCATAGGAATCCTTTGTGTAGCAGCAGGGTATGGAGGTTGGTGACGGTGGACATAAGGCGTTTTGTCTTTTCCACAATCCTCCAAAAGGCATTCCAGGTCTTCACGACTGATGAAACTGGATGGCTCTTTCGCTGGTGGATTGTCTGCAGTCTTAGGAACTTCCTCATCATCTACTACATGGATTGGAGTGACCTCGGGATCAGCGTCTGAAGATGTTTCATTAGCTTTTCCTTTCTTCTGAGTTTTCTCTGACATCTTGTCTATAAGAGTCTTGAGATAATTACATAGTTCCTTATGAGTGGCTACCATGTCAGTCTGATTCTTGGCAAGAGTTTCTTGCACCTTCATGAGATCACCTATGGTAGGTGGATTTTCTCTGATTTCATCAGGAGACCGACCGAAGAGTGGATTGTTGAAGTTGCCAGTGTCATCACTTGAAGGGGTGATCACCGGAGCACCGGTGCTTGGAGGAGTAGTAGTGGCAGGTTGCGCCGGAGGAGTGGTGTTGGCGGTACCACTAGAGCTTGCGATATTAGGGTCGGGTGCTGAATCCGGATTGGTAACTGAACCAGACCTAAGACCGACCATCTTTGTGAGAATTGAGATTGCAACCGAGAGAATGATCTCCCACTGTGGTTGCCAATCTGTAGATGGGGCAAAACGAGTTGCTATTTTTTAAGGAATTGAGGAGACGACCGTGCAGAGGAAACTCCTTGAACCGAGCGAACTGTCAAACCTCACACAGATGCACTGCAAAAAGGAAGTGCTTTGAATTCGAGAGATCAATCTGTAGGACTCCGGCCTAAACCAAGACAATGGCCGTTCCAAAGTAAATCGGTCACAAGAGAGGATGGGTCGATCTGTAGGAGGGAAGCTGAGAAATTTGTGAGATCAATGGTGATCAAAGATTGTAGGTATATTGTGTATTCTGAAATAAGATAAGTACTGAATGATTGAATTTGCTCTGTTAAGAGTAATTGAGCAGACGTTGAGTTATTAATCTCTTGTTGTCTGTTTGACGTAAGATTGTCTTATTTTCAATCATGATTCAGAGACTTATTTATATTGCTAGAATTGTGAAACACCTTGATCCCATGAAGTGTGACAGTTGCTGGAGTCAAAGAGTGGGGAGTGGAAATCGTGTTAAAACCAGTTGCTCATCGTGCGGAGACTTGGTTGATTTTCCATCCACTACTTTGCTAACTCTTCCAACTGATTGCACGGCTTGATCACATTCTCATCGTGTGTATGAACATACGTGCCGTAGACCGCCAGACCAAAACCCTAGTTAATATCCCCTCATGTAACACGATTGATGTCTCGTGATTGTGGAGTCTGAAAGGCAGACGTGTATTTAGTTAGTCAGTTGCTAACTTCATGGGACGATGCGTCCTTGTATTGCTGAGTTGAACGTGATTTGTGAATGTTCTGAGACTCATGAATTGAACGTGTCCGTTGAGACAGAGGTATAATTCTCAAGTAAATGTTGATAGTTAAGGTGAGCAAATATTGCTCATTTGATGAATTGTTGAATATTGATAGTTAAACCAATATTCATTGGTTTGAGCAAATATTGCTCGTTTGATGAATTATTGGTAGCAGGACCAAATAAAATATTAATTTAAAATACTGGCAACTGAACCGAGTATAATTAATAAAAATATTCATCATGGGATCAACGTAAAATTATTAGCGTTTGAATATGGAATTATGAACCTTGGACTCGAAACCCTAATAAGATCAATTGATGATTTATTTAAAAATCAACCACGGGGTGAAGGAGGGACCGTCTACATGGGATGATGGGTCGACCATGTAGTGACCAGATGCTCGAGTGAGCAAATACCAAAGTCTCTTGAAGACCAATTGATGAAAAGATGATTAAATGCTGGTTTAATCATTTATTAAAATAATGCTCGTCTGAGCCTTTAGTTGATAAAACCTAATTAATTATGAAGAGATGAGGGACCGACCAAGGGGTCATGAAACCGGCCCTGTTTAGTCACGGGACCGTCGGATGACGATCGTTTTATAAAATTCCAAAATTGTTTGGAAGAGTTTGAACCTAATGTGAACAAATTAGGTCAAATGATGAAAGTATGAGGGACCGGCCTCTTGCAAGATAAAGAGCCAACCTTGGTCGGTCAAGGTAATATGCTCATGTCACCAAAGTGTTTGTGTCTCAGTCCTGAGAATTTTGATATTTTCTAATGCGCGTTTGAGCAATCATTTGAGAAAATATGAAGAAATCAGGAATTTTTGCTGAAACTGAAGAAACTTCATGAGATGAAGGAAAAGTAATCATAAAATGAAGGAATCATGAAGTGTGGGACCGGCTATGGATAAGGCATGGCCGGCCGGCCAATGAGCTCGGTCCCACAACATTTTTCCTAATTTTATTATATTTTTCATGATTTTAGGGAAATACCATGAAATCAAGGAGTTTGTTGAAATAAAGGAGTTTTCCTTGAAGTGAAGGAGTTTCCATGAGATGAAGGAAACAAATAATATTAATAATAATAAAATAAGGGCGTGTGGGACCGGCTTGGGCATGGTCGGCCGGCTAGGGCCCGGTCCCGTGAGTTTTCCCTAATTTTATGTATTATTTCATGATTTGAAGGAATTTTCATAATTTGAAGGAATTTTCATAATTTTAAGGAAATATCATGAGATCAAGGAATTTCATGGAATGAAGGAAACATAAAAAATAATAATAATAAAATAAGGGGCGTGTGGGACCGTCTAGGGCATGACCGGCCGGCTAGGTATACTCGTACGATAGAAACAACAAGATCAGATCACACAACAACGAGAAAGTAGTATCAATCTGGCTTCAAAATCTCAATGAAGTCTTTAAGTCGTTAACCTGGTTTAGAGAAGAAAACCCAAGGTTAAAGGAGAATCAACTCTAGCTTATACAACTAGTATCACGTAAGGTGTGGGGATTAAGTTTCCCAGTTGCTAGAGTTCTCCCTTATATAGTCTTTCAAATCAGAGTTTGCAATCAATGTTAGCTTGGTAACAAAGCATTCAATATTCACCGTTAGATGAAAACCTGATTAGATTCAAGCTAATATTTCTCAACCGTTAGATCGAAAACTTAGCTTGTTATACACAAATGAAATGCACGTTTCTAGGCTTGTGTAACCGTACCCAAACATGTACATTTGTTGGTTCAACAATAGTTAACCAAAGATTAGCCATATGAGCAATTTCATATCAACCATATTCTTCTTCACCATAACTAGTCCAAATGACTCAAATGAACTAGTTAGAGAGTTGTTCAATTGCTTAGATCTTTATGTAACTACACAAGACACAATCGAAGCAAAAACGATTTGATTCACTCGAATAGGTTCATGAACTTTATAGCCACGGTTTGCAAAAGCATTCCTTAGTTTATTTAAACATGAGTTCAAGAACAATCGTTTTTAGATATAACCAACTCAAGTTCGCGGACTTAAGTTCACGGAAGGAGTTCACAAACTCCAGCAGAAATTCCCAGGTCGAGAACTTCCGCCAGTTCGCGGACTTGGCTCACGCCACCATTCCGGTTCTCTTGATCAACAAAGTTCGCAAACTGTGGTTCAAGGAATAAGGACTTATACATATATGTTTCCAAAACAATGCTTATATCCTACCAATGGTTATGTAATCCAAACTCTCATTTCAATCATTGAAAATTCTCAGAGGACGTTATATAGTTGTTATTCACAAACTATTTTTCGTCAGAGCAATTTTCAAAGTGATTGAAACATAACATGACTTTCGTCACTAGGTAAAGATGAATTCGGCTAAATCGAAATCTTACCAACACATATTTCGATAAATAGATAGGCAAGATAAACTCGGCTCGAAATACCAAATGTGTATAATCTTAGTGTATATAGCAAAACGAATTTTGTCTCAAGATAGGAGATAAATAGACTTTTGAGTGATAGATAAGTTCAAGTCTCCACATACCTTTTAGTCGATGAAGTTCCACCGGTTCCCGGTCCCATGAGTTTTCCTAATTTTATATTATTTTCCATGACTTGAAGGAAATATCATGAAATTAAGGAGTTTTCATGAGATGAGGGATATAATAATAAAATAAGGAGGAATCATGAGGTGTGGGACCGGCCACGACTAGGGCATAGCCGGATGGCTAGTAGACACGGGCCCACGACACCTTTCCTAATTTTATATTACTTCCTTGATGCGAAGGAAACACCTTGAAAATGAGGAGTTTCCTTAAACCGAAGGAATTTTGTTCAAATGAGGGAATTTTCATGAGATCAAGGAAAATAATAAAAATATGATAAAATATAAAATTGTGCGTGGGGTTTACATAATGGATGACACGACCGGCCAGATGGTCTCTTGCTACCTTCTCTCGAGACATTCCCTAGCGCCTTGATTAATATTTTATTATTTATTATTTTCTTCATATTTTGCATAGGTTCATCGTTCCTTCGTATTTTGGAATGCTCGATAGTATAATCTCTTCATTGCTTTATGTTTTCATTTTCATGCAATGTGCATTCGGGTGCTCGTTAGTACATTATTCACGATCATTGTACACTTGCACCATTTTAGTCGGGGCTTACTCGATAGTTGCTCGGATGCCATTTATTCTCTTATATTTGCTTATTACATCTCCACCTCGAGCCGGTTTGTCTTCTACTGTAAGTATTTTTTTTTTTTTTTTTTTTTTTTTTTTTGGTGGTTAAGTGTTGAATATTTATTACTAACCCATGGAATTCTTTGGGAAGAAACCAAATCTGTAATCAAAAATCGTTTTTAAATCATGTATTGAAAAGGAAATTGTATTCTTAGTGAAAAATCATGTGTTTTTAATAATCTGGTAATTAAAGCAAAATTAGAGAGATGAGAATAGATTCGTCCTTTGATTTGGTGCAGACTTTGTTTGAATCAACTCTTTCCCCAAAATTTTCTTCTGCTTCTACAACTAATTTCGCTAGTATCTGCGTATCTCTGCGTATCTCTCTTTTTAATTTCGTCATGAATTTCTATGGAACTTCTAACGCAATCTTGTCTGTTAATGAGAGAAATTTCCTGGTCAAACTCATCCTTGAATGATGCTTCCATACTTATCACCAACAATAAACCTCCTGTTTTCCCTTTGTTGAAGAACCAGATCTAAATCTTATTAATCACCTAAATCTTAAAATATAAGTGCTAGAAATTTAAATAGACACATAAGATTTTTACGTGGTTCGATCAACGTGATCTACATCCACGATTCTTCACTATGATTGTTGAGGTTACATTTATTCATTTAGAATCTCCGTTAATGGGTATTTTCAGAAATTGAAGTAACGAATTTTGGAATTTATTCAGGTGCTCGTTAGTACATTATTGCTGAGTACACTTGCACCATTTTGAAAATATTAACGAAATATTATGAAAAACGTAGAATATTTTTCGGGATTCGATTAATGAATCGATGATTTAAGAATAATTAATTGATGGCTCTATACTAGTACGATCGTCTAGGAGCATTAATTATTCGGGGAATTGAGTGATATGAGCTTCTTTGAAGCGTCATATTTCTTTTATATAGTCAGGGAAAACAATTGTTACATCCTGAAGATGTTATTGCTCTACACTAGCAGGCAAGCTGTCTAGGAGCCGTCCAATCTTTCGATTCTATATATAAGTAATTACTGAAATTGCTCAGCATTCATGAGATATGCCGTTGCCTCATTTGAGAGACTACACATCTATATATACTCTGAGAGACAGTATTCTCAGTCAGAGATTCTCGTGGCATGAGCTTTCATGCTTCGATGAGAGACATGAGCCTCAATACTCATCTGATTGCTGGATCAGGAGCATGTATAATTATGGTTTTACGATTTTAGCCCTTGTCAAAAATCCACCATCTACAAGAATAAAGATCATTAGCTTCAATGATTGGATGCTTTTTAGAATTGTATCTAGATGGCAACGATCTGAGAATTTTGCATACTATATCCTTTTCAGAAATAGTCTTTCCAAGAGAGAAAGAAGCATTGATTATCTTAGAAAGTCTAATATGAAACTCTTCAAAAGTATCGTTGTCATCCATTCGAAGATTTTCCCAATCGGACATAAGAGTTTGAAGTCTAGCTTCTTTCTCTGATGTGTTTCCTTCGAATACGATCTGAAGATTATCCCAAGCTTCTTTCGAAGTTTGACAAGTTGATACATGATGTTGTAAATCACGACTAACAACATGTATAATAGCATTCAAACCATCTGAATTCTGCTTAGAAAAAGCCTTTTCTTCGTTTGAAAACTCCACTAACGTTTAAACTCAGTTTCCGAATTTTCTACCATTGGGTAATTATAACCATCGACGACTAATAGCCATGTATTAAAGTCTCGTGATTGAAGAAAAGATCTCATAGCAGATTTCCACCATAGATAGTTTGTTCCGTCAAATCTTGGCGTTACGTTAATTGAAGTCGATTCATGAGAACTCGAGTTCATTCTTATAGGTTGGATCGCACCAAACACAGATTGTTAGATCTTTTCGTGTTTGCCTGCTCTGATACCAATTGAAAAGACGAGGGTATCCAAATATACCTCAATCTAAAACTTTTCCACTTATAAGTCCTTTCTCTGAAAGTGATTGTCTATGGACTGAGCGAGACAATACAACAAATTGGTTCACACTTCGTGTGATCTTCTATGGATAAGAGATCGAGACAATACAATGACGAAGTATGTTTACTTGATAAAAGGTTCAGACTTAACCAAACATAATAGGATTACTTATCAAGTAAATAGGAATTAATGTTTGTGTAATTTACTTTAAATTATAATAACAATAATTATAATTGCGGAAAATAAAAGTAAATGACACAGCAAGATTTTGTTAACGAGGAAACCGAAAATGCAGAAAAACCCCGGGACCTTGTCCGGAATTGAATACTCTCAAGATTATGCCGATATACAAAATCACACCAACTTCGTATAGTTGAAACCAAGCAACTAAACCTATAGTTCACCTAGTTCCGTCTGTATTCCCACGCCTCCAACTTATGAGTAAGTCACTTACTTAGAACAATTCCTTTGGTTCGTATTCCAAACAGTAAAGGAACAACAAATTTGTTTGGTATCAACTCTTTTCAACCAAGTGATGTGAGTTCGACAAAAGGCTCTTCTGTTTATCTCAATAAACTCCTTTGTCAGGTTCTTAGATCTATCTTATTATCAACTACCAAAGTAATTGTTAAGATTTTGCAATCAATACTTTTAATCAAAAAGAATCGTATTGATGTCGATCTACACAACTAATCAATCTAATCTACCACAAGGATAAACCGATTATAGTTGGATCCTCTTTTACCGAAACAAGTATTGTGCACACCAAAGATTATGAACCCAAATAAGAAATCTTCAAAGTCTTCTTTGTCTTCAAATCTTCTTAGATCTTCAATAAACACCTGCACACAATCAACTTAAATCTCTTGTGATCAATCACGCACATAACGAAGTCTGTTAACAATGGATTATCACAAGACGTCTTTAGATCTACAAACAGTCTAAAGATCCCCGTCGAAACTTCGATCTAGTTTGAGTGAATCTTATATCAGAAGAGAAGATTCTCAAGCATAAACAAACTAGGTGCAATCAAAGTTCAACCACCGTTAGTCAATCAAATCAATTGAAAACAAAAGATAAACCGCAATTATCTAGTTTCCCACCAACGGTACTAATATAGCTTCACAATCCCAAAGAAGTCTTTAAATTAAGCGGCCGTAAGAGATTTCGCCTAATTAGGTTACTCTCCTCTCCGAATAGGCGGCTTCACCAATATCGACAAGCGAGATAGTTTTTCTTTGTCTCAGAGGATTAGTTTGCTTGAAATGCAAACTTTCATATGTATAGACCAAGGAAGTTTGGACACCAAGGAATTTCCAAAACCGAAAATATTCTCAAGATATACAATATATTCCAAATTCAGTTTCCATAATTCCTGGAAATGCTCTGTCCAAAATATTGACCGAAAATCTCTTTGGAAAATCTTCAACTAGTAAATGCACATTACTAATTCTCATTTTCCTAAAATAAAATTAAAAACCTTAAATAAAAGATTCTTAACTTATTTATGTTTCGATCCTGGGATTTTCTTCCTTTAGCTATTAAGGAATAACTTTGAACAATTAAAAATAAGCGTTACTGCACATGTTCAAAGTATGTCGACATCCTTACTATGTAAGTCCTCTTTCATACTTACAATCTTGAAACCGATTTGCCACACTTCCAAACAAGTTTAGAATTGGTTCATCTGACTTTCAAGAACTATGTGATTGATCAAGAACACTCAATCACCAATCAGGGGTTTAACGGTTCTACCAAAACAAGTTTCGGTTCTACCTCCATGTGAGTAATGTGCATAGTCACACCAGCTTTCCAAAATTCGGTTGACTAGGTACTAGGATCGGTTCCCCACATATATATGGTATCTAACTTGAATGTGTTGCACATTTCCATAGGATCGGTTCCCCTTTGCCTAAAAACGTGTTGCACATGTCCATAGGATCGGTTCCCCTTTCTTCTAAAAACTTGTTGCACCTCATACAAGGATCGATTCCCCTTTGTGATAGGTTACACCTCTTACTAGGATTCGGTTCCCCTTTACCCAGAGTCGGTCATACCAATAACACAAAATCGATCATACCATCTCAGGTGATTACTTAAGATCCGTTTCACTAATAAAAGTCATACCAATACAAAAGTCATGCCTTTGTGAATAGTTTTACCAAAATCATAAACAAGTCATGAGCGGTTATACTAATCACACATATTGGTAGTTCAAAAGATATGCAATGAATAACAATACTAATAATGCCTGGCGATTTCTCTTTCGATTCACAAAACAAGTTCATGAATTTACTTCCTTAAAACAAATGTAAAACATTGTTTCCTAGGATGAAATCTTCACATTCTACCCATACAATATCACAATAGCATTCAAACGATTATGTTGATGTTTTATATACAAAGTTTCATGGTTAAGCAATAAACCTCGTATTGTATTCCTTAATACAGTAAAACATCTATAAAATAATAGGCTCGGGACCACCCTAATTCTATTATTTTAAAGAGATATTACTTAATCGATAATATAATAATTTATTATTTTATGAATATAATAATAAAATATATTAGTTTAAAGAATAATTTTTAGTTTTTTTGAATTTGAATTTGAAGAATTGTGGTTTGATATAAAGTACCATTGACTAAACTGATAAAAGTTACTAGATGATGAACCATTGGAAATCGTAGAAACATTAATACTATAGTAGATACAATGCATTAAACTCTGAGAAAATTTGATGTGTATGAAAATTCATTTTTATTTTCTTATAGAATTATTATTTTATATAACAATTGGGACCTATTAATGTTTAAGGGGAAGTTTTGAAATATATTATATTATAATATTATCGAATTTATTATTTTAGCTGAAGGGCCCGAGTCGGGACTGGAAAATTTTATTATTTTAGCGAGACTATTATATTATCGAGTATTATATTAAAAAAGTTATACTGTACTATGTCTAACTAGAGTATAATCACTCATGCTTCGCAGTTTTGTTTTCAATATGCACGACTTGAAAGATACGTTAGGGAATGAAACAGTTCAAGTCAAATATCACTAACCTCAAGTGGAAGGATGATGTTGTTGTTGTAGGTCCTTACTTCTTCACTTCTTCAAGTCTCTGCAATACTTGTAATGTCTCATATCCTAATACTTTCAAGCTAACCTATACGAACTTGACTCTAGTACATAATCAAGCGACTCTTAAAATGAGTTTTGGCTCACTAAAATATGACAACCAAACTTGACATACCAACGCTTGGTAGGTTCAACCGAGCCATGCTCTAACAACTCTCCGGGAGTATAAGTCCGGGGTATTAGTTGAGTTTCCTGTTCACCTTGATTTATCTAAAGACGGAAAGAAAACCAGAATATACACCACATCAGACATGATCCGAAAGGAAACGATCAACAAAATCCAGCCAATGACAAAGAGTTGAGACAGTTTCACAGGGAAAGAGACTCACCAGGAATGTCACAATACCCGCAAGATAAGGGTAAGGAACCGGCTTATGAAGCTTTGTTGGAAAACCTGTATTTCAAGACCCTCGCAGAAGTTCAGAGAGTTGTCCAACATTCTGCAGCCACGACCATCCTAACTTTACTAAACAGAGAAGCGCCTGAAGAAGGGGAAATTTACCAAGGCGGAGACAAGAACTGCGTTGATGAATGGTACTCAATTCAACCACCTCATAGTGTTGTTGTCACCGATGCAGAGCCCTCGAGAGAATTCACACTTCAACAAAATTGCCAAAGTAAACGATATGCGCCTATGTCAACACTCACTCAAGCCTCAACTCCACCCTCAAAACGAGCCCCGTATCAAAGCCTACGAGAGTTATCGCGACAACATCCACTAATACGAGAGAAACAAGACTCAGTGTACCCGCGCTTCCCACTTCCGATAAGAAAAGTTCTAGAGTTTGTTGAAAATTGGGTACGAGACGGATTAGTTCAACTACCTCCTGTATGGCGCCCGCCAACCGATCGAGAAATGACAGATTCGAGGTATTGCCATTACCACGGGTTCGTTCATCATCCTACAAGTGAATGCCACGGCCTGAAGCGCATTGTCCAGGAAAAGATTAACTCTAGAGAGTTGCGTCTATGAACTGGAGATCCTCCATTTCTCTACAAGTCAACACGTGCAGTCAACAAAAATGAATTGGCTGGAAACTTCTCATTGTTGAGGGGCGCATCATAACCTGGGTTCGACAGGAAAGCAAGTTTTCTTTATTGGGTCTCATGAACAAGTAAGTTTCGTAAAACAATCATACATAGCCAATTGTTTTGAAATTCACTGGGGACTCAACGCGTGCGTCAGCTCATGTTGAGAATAGAGCCAGTAATACGATTATTCTGAAAATATCATATTACTCTAGTATTTCCCTTTTTCATGTAACATTCACAATTTCTCCAAAAGGGTTACTCTATTTGCGTCCCAACTTATTAGTCCATCCAAATATTATCACTTCCAGAAAATTAATCACAAAATCATCTTAAGAGTAAATCAATTCAAAAATCCTCACAGAATAATCACCTACTAGTTCGTAACCAGAAAATCAAAACCATAAAAGAGGCGTTTTTTGCCTTTTCAAAAAAACAAAACCTAAGAGGAGAAAATTCATGAAGTAAACGCATTCAAGGGAAATCGTCTAACAATGGCTCATTGTTCATGGCGAAAGCGTCCTTCATATTTTGGAGAGCAGCCTGCTTCAACTTCAACTCCTGGGATAACTTCTCAACTTCTGCCTCCTGTTGATTAATAAAATCCGTAGAAGGGATTTCAGCCATTTCAGTTTGCAGCTTTTGGATTTTGGAAAATCCTTCACAGAACTAGGAGGCGTTGAACTCAAAGTTCACAAACATATCCCGGTGGAACTCCCAGTTTTGAACCACTTCCTCAAAAACGGCGCACCCAGTCGTGCTGCATATGTCATGAATGGAAGATAGAGCTTCTTCGACACGTTTAACCAGTGAGAAACGACTCTTAACCTTCTTGGTCGTGGCAATGTGCCAATGCTTCTTCCATATCTTGGTGTACAACTCCACATACTGTGCTGGCACGCTGAATCCTCCAACCAGCACGTGGTCTGTGAAGGGGACGTCAAAAGGGGGATCGAAAGTGGCTCCAGCAACGGAATGCACAACTAACGCCATATCATTTCCGAGAGGTTCTTTGGAGGATGCGACATCTCCATTCTCATTGGAAGGGGCAGCAATGTTCCCTGCATCATCATCCATCTCCACCTCGAGATTGTTTTCTATTACGGTCTCGTCCTGCAATATCACTGGTTAATGTTTATTTCACATCAAAGAACGAATCATTTTTTAGAAAGTGTATAGAAGACGTGCCAGTTCATCTTTCGGCTCGCTGGAATAATTGGATTCTCTACTACGCTTAGAAGTGCTTCCTTCATCGCTGCCGGATTTTAAACCTTCTTCATCTTCAACCTCATCTTCATCTTCGAGAGGCTCAGTATCGCCGGATTTCTCTCCTAGAGATGCCGTGTTGTGACTACGTGCGAGCCTAGAAAAAGCGTTCATATTCTCGTAACCCTGATTTTTAAAGAAGGAAGATGTTTAGTGAGGCTGCCTCAAAATAACTGAAATCGGCTGGTTAAGAGAAATCACATATGTACCTGCATATTGGAAGAATTAAAATTACCGGAGTTGTTGAAGTCGTTCGAATGCCGCCTGCACGCATCTTTGACCTCGCCTCTTTCTTTGAAGCGGATTCAACATCTTATGTTGTTTCAAAGTTTCAGGATAAGGTCTGTCACGCGAGACTGTCACAACTTCTTCCACGAATTTTTGAAAAGTTAGGAGCTCTTCTCTCCAGAATTCCTTATACTTATCAGTAGCTACTGGTTTTCTTCCTGGAAGCAAGAATGGTAGGCTCTTCTTTGTTGCGAAGACGCTAGTATCGAAAACAAACGCCAAAAGATCCACTGAAGGCGTTGGCGGGCGACAAAACGGGACTCCCTGATCAAATCCCATCTGACGAGCGGCCCCGTCAATGTTATACGGAACCACAATAAAAGATTCATTAAAGAAAGATGAAATATACCCAGGCGTGCAGCTTCACATAAATACAGTCTCTTCAAGACTCATATCCTTTCCATCAGTGTGTAACACTATATCAGGAATGACGGCAAAGGTTTTTGGTTGAACTATAAAAGAATGAACTGGAAACCACGGGCAAAAATCTATGGCATGCATATTGTCGAAAAAATCAATAAGATTCAACCCAGGTTTTGGACGCCTCTTTTGCCAACGGAGTATTCTGGAACCCCCATATATACTGGAGAACGAAGTTGCAGGATTAGGAGCATAACCTTTGAAGTGCTCCCATAAGCATGCTTGGAGAAAAGCGATGTGAATGTGCGACTCCACCTTCATATATCCGTTGGAAGCATGCATGTCCGCTGCCAAGGAATCCAGATGAAAATACAAAGACCCAAGGAACAAGCTGCCTAGAGGAAGGACCACGCCTTGCGCTAGCTTAATAGAAAACATAACAAGCTTCCGTCTTATAGTCTTCTTACCCGAGCCATCATCAAAAACATCTCGAGACAACCACAAGGATAAAAATGCAGCGACGCTGAGTACATCATCCAACACTTGGCCCGTTTTCGGTTTCATAGGAAACCATTCAGACACCCACCAAGTATGGAAACATTTCTCGTCATTTTCCTTTTGATTATATCCTTCCGCTTTCTTAACTAAAGTGGCGAACATCACTTCTTCTTCATTAGATAACTTGAAATCAAGATTCCCCGCAACTGGAAGACTCAACGAAACGGCTACGCTCTCTAAAGTGATAGTCATTTCGCCCCATCTACATATGGTCGTGTGGGTGGAGGGACATCATCGATAAATGAAAGTGATCAAACCTGCAGCGTCTTTCCTAATGCGAAGTGTTGCAGATGCCTTGACAGCTTCAACGACCTGTGCCTTAATCAGGTTATTTTTGATACGCTCATTGCCCAACATATGCCTCATCCATCCTTCATAAGAACACAACGGATTATGGCAAATTTTGAAATCAATAGGAGAAGCTGGATACTATTTCTTTTGGAGACATAAACTGACGGAGCAGCCTCTTAATTCTCTGAACCCGTGAGGAGGGTTATCTTATGACCAGGATGAGTCCTAATGTTCGGATAAGGCACGACAAAGAGCTCATCATTTATGTTTGGCATATCTTTGGAATCATTAGCAATTCCCTGCTTAGCGGCAGAAGTATTTCCAGGTGACATTGTTAGAGCATTGCTCGGTTGAACCCACCAAGCGTTGGTATGTCAAGTTTGGTTGTCATATTTTAGTGAATCAAAACTCATTTAAAGAGTCGCTTGATTATGTACTAGAGTCAACTTAGTATAGGTTAGCTTGAAAGTATTAGGATATGAGACATTACAAGTATTGCGAAGACTTGAAGAAGTAAGAAGCTACAACGACAACATCATCCTTCCACTTGAGGTTAGTGATATTTGACTTGAACTGTTTCATTCCATAATGTATCTTTCAAGTCGTGCATATTGAAAACAAAACTGCGAAGCATGAACACTCTAGTTAGACATAGTATTAAGGAATACAATACGAGGTTTATTGCTTAACCATTAAACTTTGTAGATAAGACATCGACATAATTGTTTAAATGCTATTGTGATTATGTATGGGTATGAGGTGAGGATTTCATCCTAGGAAATAATGTTTTACATGTGTTTTAAGGAAGTCAATTCATGAACTTGTTTTATGAATAGAAAAGGAAATCTCCAGGCGTTATTGGTATTGTTATTCATTGCATATCTTGTGAACAACCAATATGTGTGATTAGTATAACCGCTCATGACTTGTTTGTGTTCTTGGTAAAATTATTCACAAAGGCCTGACTTTTGTATTGGTATGGATTTTATTAGTGAAACCGATCTTAAGTAATCACCTGAGATGGTATGATCGAGTTTGTGATTTTGTAAGACCGACTCTGGGTAAAGGGGAACCGATCCTAGTAAGAGGTGCAACACATCACAAAGGGGAATCGATCCTTTTAGAAGAAAGGGGAACCGATCCTATGGACATGTGCAACACATTCAAGTTAGATACCATATATATGTTGGGAACCGATCCTAGTACCTAGTCAACCGAATTTTGGAAAGCTAGTGTGACAATGCACATTACTCACATGGAGGTAGAACCGAAACTTGTTTTGGTAGAACCGTTAAACCCCTGATTGGTGATTGAGTGTTCTTGATCAATCACATAGTTCTTGAAAGTCAGATGAACCAATTCTAAACTTTTTTGGAAGTGTGGAAAATCGGTTTCAAGATTGTAAGTATGAAAGAGGACTTACATAGTAAGGATGTCGACATACTTTGAACATGTGCAGTAACGCTTATTTTTAATTGTTCAAAGTTATTCCTTAATAGCTAAAGGAAGAAAATCCCAGGATCGAAACATAAATAAGTTAAGAATCTTTTATTTAAGGTTTTTAATTTTATTTTAGGAAAATGAGAATTAGTAATGTGCATTTACTAGTTGAAGATTTTCCAAAGAGATTTTCGGTCAATATTTTGGATGAGAGCATTTCCAGGAATTATGGAAACCAAATTTGGAATATATTGCATATCTTGAGAATATTTTCGGTTTTGGAAATTCCTTGGTGTCCAAACTTCCCTGTCTATAAATACTAATCCTTCATGACAGAAAACTTCCTCGGTTGTGTTGTTACTGGTGAAGCCGCCTATTTGGAGAGGAGAATAACCTAATTAGGCGAAATCTCTTACGGCTGCTCAGTTTAAAGTCTTCTTTGGGATTGAGAAGCTCTATTAGTACCGTTGGTAGGAAACTAGATAATTGAGGTTTATCTTGTGTTTTCGATTGATTTGATTGACTAACGGTGGTTGAACTTTGATTGCACCTAGTTTGTTTATGCTTTAGAATCTTCTCTTCTCATATAAGATTCACTAAAAATAGATCGAAGTTTCGACAGGGATCTTTAGACTGTTTGTAGATCTAAAGACGTCTTGTGATAATCCATTGTTAACAGACTCCGTTCTGTGCGTGATTGATCACAAGAGATTCAAATTGTTGTTTGTAGGCGTTTATTGAAGATCTAAGAAGATTTTAAAACAAAGAAGATATTGAAGATTTCTGATTTGGGGTTCATAATCTTTGGTGTGCACAATACTTGTTTCGGTATAGAGGATCCAATTATAATCGGTTTATCCTTGTGGTAGATTAGATTGATTAGTTGTGTAGATCGGCATCAATACAATTCTTTGTGATTAAAAGTATTGATTGCAAAATCTTAAAAATTACCTTTGGTAGTTGAGAATAAGATAAATCTAAGAACCTGACGAAGGAGATTATTGAGATAAGAAGAGCCTTTGTCAAACTCACATCACTTGGTTGAAAAGAGTTGCTACCAAACAGATTTGTTGTTCCTTTACTGTTTGGAATACGAACCAAAGGAATTGTTACAAGTACGTGACTTATTCATAAGCTAGAGGCGTGGGAATACAAACGGAACTAAGTGAACTATAGGTTTAGTTGCTTGGTCTCAACTATACGAAGTTGGTTTGATTTTGTATAGCGGATTAATCCTGAGAGTATTCAATTCTGGACAAGGTCCCGGGGTTTTTCTGCATTTGCGGTTTCCTGTTTAACAAAATCTTGTTGTGTCATTTACTTTTCTATTTCCACAATTATAATTGTTTTTATTATAATTAGAAGTAAAATACACAGACGTTAATTCCTATTTTACTTGATAGTAATCCTATTGTGTTTGGTTAAGTACGAACCTCTTATCAAGTAAACATACTTCGTTGTTGTATTGTCTCGATCTCATATCCATAGACGATCACACGAAGTGTGAACCGATTAGTTGTATTGTCTTGACTCAGTCCATAGACAATCACTTTCAGAGAAAGGACTTATATGTAGGAAAAGTTTAGCTTGAGGTATATTGGGTACCCTCGCCTTTTCAGACATCTTAACGATAATTCCTTACGTTTACTTTCAAATAACTACAATGGAGCAAAGCATAAAGAGTCACTACTTCATGCTAAAAAATGGGAATCATGCACACAACTTCTTATCAAAATTCGATGTAATCACCAATAGTCGAAGCTCGGAGATGAAGAAGTATGTGGATCACAAACTAGCAGGAATAGTAAAGGGGCAACATTCACGCAAGTTTTTCGAGACATTCTTTGGCCGCTGGATATACACCCACAGCCGGGTTACGCCCACAGCTGGGGTCGAGTGGGGACTTATGCCCTTCAAATAAATAAAAAAAATTACCATGGATATTACACCCACGGTCAAAACCTAAGACTAGGTTTAAAAAAAAAAAAAAAAAAAGAGAGAGGAACAAGCCGCGGCACTCTCCTGTGATTATTTGCTCGTCTTGTCAGTGATTCCAATGATGTTGATTACTTTGTTATTGATGTTACTGTTGAGGCTCACTACAATATTGCCAACGAAGGAATATCATTCATATTGGGATAAGTTTCCGAGTTCGCGGAAGCTACACCTAAGGCTAGGGTTCACATCCACAAAAAAAAGAAAAGAAGAGAAGATAGAAAACGCAACGCACTTACCTTCAAGCTGGTGGTTGAAGCTCTCGGTGATGATGACAATGGCGAAGATACGCACGCTGCCAGGGACAGAAGTGAAGCAAACAAACGAATAAAAATAATAATAATAATAGGGTCGACACCCTTTTATACAAATACGTTTGGAGGAATTCTAATGAAAGAAGGTTTCCTTCTTTGGTTTGTACACGAGGAAAAGCAGCTGGGCCCACCGTACCGACGCCCCATGGCCGCGCCAATGCCGTCCCACACACTGCCGATGGTCGACTCCTTCTGGTAAGCCCATCCCTTCCGTCTTTATTCCATCTTGTATGTCACCATCCATTGCTTACCCCGCAATAGCATCACTATTACGTGCTAAGCAGGGGACTTAATGTTGATGGTGGTTTTTAGTTCAAGGCTAAAATTGTAAACCATGTATTTAATGCGTTGTCATCCTGCAAAGGAACAAATTCACAAGTAATGAGTGTATAAACCTTTTCGCTTACAGATGAATTGAGCAATTCAATATATTAGCCAGCCTAGTTGGACGGTTTAGATCTTCTTTCGAACGATCAAAGAGGTACAATTATGGTCACCGGCGACTCGCCTCCATACCTGGTTGATCGAACTACACATAGCAATCCAGGAGCGTGTCATACCGTTTGCCCAAATTTGGGTGATCGCGTGCTTATTAAACCCTAAATTGAGTCAGCGGCATTACACAACTGCCGCAAATTGATACGGTGTCCATCTTCGCCAGCCTAGTCGGACGACCTAGATTTAATTTCAGGCGGCCAATGAGATGCTGGAGAGCTCGCCGGCATCCCATCTTTATGTGTACTCAATCGACTTGTCCAAATCAGCAACAAACACCCCAAATAGTTTGGCCAAAGGTAGGTGGGCCACACAGCTTTAAACCCTAAAATTCAATCAGCGACAATGTACAACTGCTGCAAATCATCTCATCCGTCCAACTTCACTAGCCTATTCAGATGGCTTAGATTTAATTTCAAGTGGCCAACAGGGTGACGCCATGATCATTGGCCAACCCTCTTCCATGAGGAGCGATCGGCCAAGCCATGGGATGCGCGCGTAGCTCCTACCAACTCCCTGAAAAAGGGTGGTCATGCTCCTTTTAAGACATTAAACTCCGCGACTAACTTAGACGATCTTTAATAAAATGATGCTTCATGAACATCGATTATTTTGAGTTGCTTTATATGCATTGATTATGAACGATATTTTATAAATATTGATTCCACAAACAATTTTTTGACCTAAAAGCACTATATGCTGTTTTAAGCGGCCAATTTCATAACTTGACCCACTCGAACAGCCTGCTGTGTATATGTTCCTACACAATACTCGAGACATCAAACATGTCACAAACTGGGGGATGCTCACTGGGGTATTGGTCTGGTGGTTTACGGCGTGCGGCGTGCAACACGCCCATTACGAGAAAGTGTCAGGAAAAGGCGGACAGTTAATAGCAGTAAGAGAGTAGTGGGTGTAAGGGCTGACCGCTCTTCCCTCATAATGGAAACGTGACGGTCACCACCTTTTACACAACCCTACTTTTCCACTACTTAAATGCCCCCACTTCCTATGAGATCAAGGTGCGCTCGCTAATGACTTGTATAAATAGTTTTTCTACCTATTTCGACAAAAAACAACACAAGTGTGATCAACACAAGTATCCAGAAAACACCGAGAATTGATAGCTTACATTCTGCAAGCCAGTTCCAAATTTTGATGCAAGTCATAAAATAGCCACACCTTCGTAATTCATCATTTTGATCTCAACACCTTCTTCGCTTTCCTACCTAAGATCAACCCTTCTCCTTCACTTTGTAACCGAATTGAATCTGGAATGGCCATTTCTTGGTTTAGGCCAGAGTCTTACAGATTGATCTCTCGAATCTAAAAGTACTCTTGTGCAGTACTGTAGATGGGGCAAAACGAGTTGCTGGTTTTTAAGGAATTGAGGAGACGACCGTGCGGAGGAAACTCCTTGAACCGAGCGAACTGTCAAACCTCACACAGATGCACTGCAAAAAGGGAGTGCTTTGAATTCGAGAGATCAATCTGTAGGACTCCGGCCTAAACTAAGACAATGGACGTTCTAGAGTCAATTCGATCACAAGAGAGGATGGGTCGATCTGTAGGAGGGAAGCTGAGAAATGTGTGAGATCAATAAAGATCGAAGATTGTAGGTGTGTTGTGTATTCGGCGTGAAGAAATAAAATAAGCTCTGATTGATTGAATTTGCTATGTTGAGAGTAATTGCTCAGACGTTGAGATGTTAATCTTTTGTTGTCTGTTTGACGAAAGATTGTCCCTTTTCAATCATGATTCAGAAACTTATTTATATTGCTAGAATTGTGAAACACCTGGATCCCATGAAGTGTGACAGTTGCTGGAGTTAAAGAGTGGAGAAGTGGAAATCGTGTTAAAACCAGTTGCTTATCGTGCGGAGACTTGGTTGATTTTCCATCCACTACTTTGCTAACTCCTCCAACTGATTGCACGACTTGCTCACATTCTCATCATGTGTATGAACGCACGTGTCGTAGACTGCCAGACCAAAACCCTACTTAATATCCCCCCATGTAACACGATTGATGTCTCGTGATTGTGGAGTCTGCAAGGCAGACGTGTATCTAGTTAGTCAGTTGCTGACTTCATGGGACGATGAGTCCGTGTATTGCTGAGTCGAACGTGATTTGCAAATGTTCTGAGATTCATGAATTGAACGTGTCTGTTGAGACAGAGGCACGATTCTCAAGTAAATGTTCATAGTTAAGGTGAGCAAATATTGCTCATTCGATGGATTGTTGAATATTGATAGTTGAACCAATATTCCTTAGTCTGAGCAAATATTGCTCATCTGAGCAAATGTTGCTCGTTTGATGAATTATTGGTAGCAGGACCAAATAAAATATTAATTTAAAATGCTGGAAACTGAACCGAGTATAATTAATAAAAATGTTGATCATGGGATCAACGTAAAATTATTAGCGTTTGAATCTAGAATTATGAACCTTGGACTCGAAACCCTAATTCGATCAATTGATGATTTATTGAAAATCAACCACGGAGTGAAGGAGGGACCGGCTACATGGGATGATGGATCGACCATGTAGCGCCCAGATGCTCGAGTGAGAAAATACCAAAGTCTCTGAAGATCAGTTGATGAAAGGGTGATTAAATGCTGGTTTAATCATTTATTAAAATAATGCTCGTCTGAGACTTAGGTGATAAAACCTAATTAATTATGAAGAGATGAGGGACCGACCAAGGGGTCATGAAAACCGGCCCTGGTTGGTCACGGGACCGAATGACGATCGTTTTATGAAAATTCCAAATTGTTTGAACCTAATGTGAACAAATTAGGTCAAAATGATGAAAGTATGAGGGACCAGCCTCTTGCAAGCCGAAGAGCCAATCTTGGTCGGTCAAGGTAATATGCTCATGTCACCAAAGTGTTCGCGTCTCAGTCCTGAGAATTTTGATATTTTCTGGCGTGCATTTGAGCAATCATTTTAGAAAATATGAAGAAATCAAGGTTTTTTGCTCAAACTGAGGAAACTTCATAAGATGAAGGAAATAATAATAATAAAATGAAGGAATCATGAAGTGTGGGACCGGCTATGGCCAAGGCATGGCCGGCCGGCCAATAAGCCTGTCCTATGGCACTTTTTCCTAATTTTATATTATTTTTCATGATTGGGCATGAAATCAAGGAGTTTGTTGAAATAAAGGAGTTTTCCTTGAAGTGAAGGAGTTTCCATGAGATGAAGGAAACAAATAATATTAATAATAATAAAATAAGAGCGTATGGGACCGGATTGGGCATGGTCGGCCGGCTAGGGCCCGGTCCCGTGAGCTTTCCCTAATTTTATGTATTATTTTCATGATTTGAAGGAATTTTCATAATTTGAAGGAAATATCATGAAATCAAGGAATTTCATGGGGTGAAGGAAATGATAATAAAATAATAAGGAATGCAAGGTGTGGGACCGGCCACAACTAGGGCATGACCGGCCGGCTAGTAGGCTTGGTCCCGCGACACCTTTCCTAATTATTTATTATTTCCTTGATGTGAAGGAAACACCATGAAACTGAGGAGTTTCTTAAAACGAAGGAATTTTGTTCAAATGAGGGAATCTTCATGAGATCAAGGAAAATAATAAAAATATGATAAAAAATAAAATTGGGCGTGGGATTGGCCACGACACGATCGGCCGGCCGGTGGGACCAGTCCCCCAACGCCTTGATTAATATTTTATTATTTATTATTTTCTTCCTATTTTGCATAGGTTCATCGTTCCTTCGTATTTTGGAATGCTCGTTCGTGCATTCAGGTGCTCGTTAGTGCATTATTGCCGAGTACACTTGCACCATTTTAGTCGGGGCTTACTCGATAGTCGCTCAGATGCCCATGCGCTAAATATTTATTACTAACCCATGGAATTCTGCTGGGAAGAACCATGAATTGAAGTAACGAAATATTATGAATAACGTAGAATATTTTTCACGGATTCAGTTAATGAATCTAATGATTTATAAATAATTAATTGATGGCTCTATACTAGTATGATCGTCTAGGAGCATTAATCATTCAGGAATTGAGTGATATGAGCTTGTTGAAGCGTCATATTTCTTTTATATAGTCAGGGAAAACATTGTTACATCCTGAAGACGTTATTGCTCTATACTAGCATCTAGAATCCGTCCAATCTTTCGATTCTATATAGAAGTAATTATTGCTCAGTATTTATGAGATATGCCGTTGCCTCAGCAGAGAGACTGCACATCCACATATGCTCTGAGAGATAGTATTCTCAGTCAGAGGTTCTTGCAGCACGAGCTTTCATGCTTTCAATGAGAGACGTGAGCCTCAATACTCGTCTGATTGCTGGATCAGGATTATGTACAATTATGGTTTTACGATTTTAGCCTTTGTCGAAAATCCACCATCTACAAGTACATTTGTTTAGGGTTTGAATTCGTTTCTCATCAACACACCCAAATTTACCAAAAACAGCAGAATCAGTTTTTACCCCAAAACAGAAGGTGTTTGTGACTACTTTTCAATCTTGCCTATCGGAGAATAAATCTCGAGCAAATCTTAAAGAAGATAGTTCTCAATCAAAATAGAAAATAGCAAGATCAGAACACGTAGCTACAGAGAAAATAGTTGGGTTTGGCTTCACAATCCCAATGAAGTCTTTTAGTCGTTAACCTACTGGGTTCTAGACAAACCTAAGGTTAAAGGAGAACTGACTCTAGTCGCAACTAGTATCACACAGGAGGTGTGATGATTAGGTTTCTCAGTTGCTAGACTTCTCCTTTATATAGTCTCCGAATTAGGGTTTGCAATCAATGTTACCTTGGTAACAAGGCATTCAATATTCACCGTTAGATGAAAACCTAATTAGATTCAAGCTAATATCTTTCAACCGTTAGATCGAACTTAGCTTGTTATACACAAATGAAATGTACCAACATTTAGATAAAGGTAACCATACGTAAACGTGTACACTTAGTTGGTTCAACAATAGTTAACCGAGGTTTTCCATATGAACACTTTCATATCAACCTTATTCATCTTTATCACAACTAGTTCAAATGACTCAAATGAAACTAGTTAGATAGTTGTTCAATTGTTTATATTCTCATAGAAGTATACAAGACACAATTGAAGCAAAATTGATTTTGATTCACTCGAATCATTTCATGAACATTATAGCCACGGTTTGCAAAAGATTGCATTCCTTAATATATATAAATGTATTAGTTCATGAACAAACCGATTTTAGAACATAACCTACTCAAGTACGCAAACGCGTACGCATACTTAAGTAGCTGGACTGAGTTTGGTTTCGCCAATACGCGAATGGGTACGCATACTTACAACCTCAGTTGAATTCCGGAACTTGGACTTACGCCAGTACGCGTACGTGTACGCATACTTAGTTCCCGGACTTCCATTAACCAACCAGTACGCGTACGTGTACGCATACTATGGTTCCCGGACTTGAACCTTACATAAATGTGAATACACACACTATGTTTTATCCAATCATGGTTACGTGTTCTAAACTCTCATTTCAATCATTGAAACATTCTTAGAAGGCGACAATAGATGTCTCACACAACTATTTCAAGTTCGTTCCACGAGGAGCAAGAGATTATAGTTGTAAAAATTGTCACAAAAGGGGGTGTAAAAAGCAAAAGAAAATAAACAAAGCAATTAAAAGATAAAGTTGAAAGCAATAAGAGAGACAAGATCAAGGAATCCTTCTTCGTTGCAAAACAATGAATCAAGTTATGTTCTTTTCTACTTGTTATTAGTCACAAATTATCACCAACCGTAGGTAAAGCAGCTAGATCAAGTGCAAAACCCTAAATCCCTTGTATCATCACCGATACGAAGTTCTCGATCACTGATCTATTTACCAAACCACCTAGTAGTAGATCACTCTAGATGTAATTTAAATAAACGCATTAAGATTTATGAACTTATTAGGTTAATATTAGTAGTTAGACTCTTAGATCAAGGTCTACTTGCTAACGTTGTTTTCACACACAATTGCTCCACGGAATCCCTCCGCAAGGTCTCGTGTTTGCTACTTATGTAAAGAGTCAAGAAACGATTACTTATCTCCTAACTTTCACTAGCTTTAGATTAAATCGACAAATCAATTTAGTTGGCCACCCAAACAATCTATCAATCAATCATGAATGTCTTTAAGATCATTCCTATTAGTAAAAACAAACGATAATTATGTGAAAAAACTTCAAGATAGAATTGAAAACAAAACTCAAATCATATATTAAGAACTAGGAATTCATCCTCAATCAATAATTAAATTAGCTACTCATGTTAAAGAGTTCACACAAAGAATAAGAAAAGAAAAGTGTTGTGTGTAGAGAGATGTGTGTAGAGATGTGTGTAGAGAGGTGTGTAGAGAGGTATAAAACTTCTCTATTTATAGGCTTCAATATTCTCCAAATCTTCCAAGGAATAGAATCCTTTTCCTTTAGCAATTCAATTTCCAAATTCAAGTCTTTCTTCTTCCATCTTCTCTTTCCAAATTTGAGCCCAATTCTCCATCCAATTCCTAGTCCAAGTCTTCACACCCATGAGAGAAATCCATAGAAAATTCTGGAATTTTTGGTCGCCGGAAAACTGGCATTATGGCCGGAATAGTCGTCGCCGGACACCTGAAGTTCTCCGTTGTCAAGGGAATATTCGACGAAATATTCCGTCAGTCCACCGTTAGGACTAACGGTCAAAGTGGTCAAACCGTCATCAACCGTTAGTCAACGGGGTCAAAAGGAGGTGGAGTCGACACCGAATCGGTATAAGTCGCCTCCCTAAGTGGTGACTTGTCTTACTCTGGCCAGAAATGGATCGGCCCGGATCAACAGCCGGGATCGGTGCATCGCCCGGTTGACTCGCACTGCGTAAAACCTAGAGTTCGTTCGGTTATAGGATTTACTCGGGCCAAATTCAGCCGTCTCGTCTTCAATTCCCAAGTAAGAACCCTAACATACATCTAGGCAATTTATTAGCAACACTTCAATTAGCCACAATGCGCCTTTGCAGTGGGCCATCTCGAGTCTAGCGCAATATTAGAACCGGCTATAACTCATTGCAACCCAATCTTAGCACCATGAGATGCTGCTTTTACCCAACACCGCAAACCAAACCGCCAAGATTACCGAGACAACACCAATGCCTTCTTCTCTCATTGCATTCTTTGCAGCCAATGTACCTTCATAACTATTCTGCACTTTAGTTCCAACTTCAGCCTCTTCCCAAATTTCAATTAAGCTCATCACAAGTTCACAAGTCCACCTTCATAATCTCATCCTATCGATTACTCGCAACTCAAGATCAAGACTTACAATTGCAGCTAACTCGCAATGCTTCACAACCATTTAATCCTTGTAACGCCAGCTCATCTTCTTTTCTTGCCCGCCAATGTTACCAACTCCATCTCTCCGCTACAACCTCCTTGTTTTAATTCCAACAACCAAACATTATTATCTTCCTTGATACACACCCATCAAAGAACAACATTCTCAGCTTAATTGCACCACCATCCACATCTTAGAATGAACACCGACATACCCTCTCTTCATCTCCGAGTTCTTCTCATTTCATGACCTTTAACTCCAATTTCTTCATCTCCGTTTCACAATCTCATAAATTGGCAGAAACCCTTTCAATTGCTTATCGTCTTTGCCATCACAGATTCAAACCCATCTCTGTTCTTCTCAAATTACAGCCAAAACACATTTCACCCATTTAAAACTCGGCTTCAACACCTCTGAGGTCTCTATCTTTGAATCTTGAGCCTCACATCAGCTAGCTTCTTCACATCCATGATTGTATTATCATCATCACCGCTTCTCAATCTCGAACCAACCAACAAGACCACATCCGCCAATTCCACAATAATCTTCTCGAATCACCATGGAAGTAGCAGATTCAAATCATCTTCATTTGGTTCTCAATTTCAAAGAAAACCCTAACTTTGCAAAGATCGTGTCTTGCCAATTTCTTCCCCGAATGAAAACCCACTTTCTTTCGAATAGCAGCTGAAACCACTAGAGCCATCTTCAACAAGTACAACCACCAACAACGACATCACCGGGTTTCGATCTCTCTCGATTCCTCGGACTCCAACAACAAGATTTCGATCTACTTCTCCGTTAATTCAACGGCGACCGGACTTAATCTTCTATTATTCATTAAATCCCATCATCAACAAACCCTTATTTCATTTCAATCTTCATCAATTCGGCCACCGTGATCCCCTTTTCGATTTCTCGAGTCTTGACCATCTCAATCGAATTTCGGATGACAACTTTAACATTCAATGTCTGATTTCTTCTTCTTTCGTCGTTCATCTCTCTCGATTTCTTCGAATTTAGCCTTCTCGGCTGCTTAGTAGGCGCGCCTTTTTTTTGTATCTCGATTTCGGTTTCAGCAAATTCAATTCGGTGAAGATGAATGAGAGAAATATCTCGACTTTAGGTCATAAATTAGGGTAGGGTTTATGCAATGGCACCCACATGATAAGGGCTATCCCGATTAGCGGCCCCTTAGCCTCAACACTGATGCCGTGGCTAGTATTCCTCCAAAAAGTTTCCCTTAACTTGATTGGCTCCCGATAGTCTCCCGCCCATGAAATGACAATTTTGCCCTCTTTGCTCAAATTGGGTGATTTCTTCTTCTTTTCCTCCGTGCGACTCCAAAGTAGCTATAAAACTCAAAACAAGCGTAAAATACATAATTTACAAGAAAAATAGCAAAGAAAGCATAAACAATAGATAGTAAATAAGATGTATTCTACACCCTATCAACTATTAGCTCCAAAGCAATTTTCAAGTGATCGAATGATCAATACGAAACATTCCGAGTCTACACCAAATGATTGCATCACACAAATCATGTAAGATGTTACAAGGCTATTTTCACATCATCTTTTGACTTTCGTCAAAGAATAAAATATGAACTTGGTTAAAGCGAAAGCTTACCAATACATATTTCGAGAAATAGATAAGCGGGATAAACTCGGCTGGAAATATCAAATGTGTATAATTGAAGTCTATATAGCAATACGACTTTTGTCTCAAATAGGAGATAGAGTTAATAGACTTTTGAGTGATAGATGAGTTCAAGTCTCCACATACCTTTTTTTAATGAAGTTACACAAGTTCCCTTGAGTAGTTCTTCGTCTTCATTCGATGAACGCCGTGAAGTCTAAAGCTCAACTACACTTTCTATCCTAATCCCAGACTTAGCTATAAGTAGACTAGAAATCAAGACTTATAGTTTTGGCAACTAAACTTGACAAACAAGCTTGAGATAGCAATGCTTGCGAGTTCGATCGAGCAGTGCTCGAACATAAAGGTCAAACCGAAAGGGTCTTACAAATCTAAAAGACTTGTACAACCTATAAGAGTTAAGCACGAAGGTTTCACATACCACTTTAGATAACAAATATCAAAACCGAAACTACAAGTAATTCAGTTTTAATATGTTATCAAGGAAACAATTTCTCGAAGCAATTTTCCCTAAAAGTTTAACAAATTTACTAAGAAACTTAGTTCCCTTGTTAAACCGATTGTAAACATACAATCGCTTATTTCGATAAGACCAAAATAAAGATCAGAATTAACTTTATTTCTCTCATCAGGCTCTAATTATTCAGACAATAACTTAGACATTTCACTTTAGACAAGACAAGTACTAGGTTAGTTAACTAGTATTTCTTGTCAAGGCATTCGATTAGACTTGAATAAACGAATCCTTCAATTTGATAAGTCTAACTAAGATCAGAATGAACTTAGTTTCTCTTATCCGGAATCGAATTGGACTAAACAAATGATCCCGTATTTTGTTAAGCCATAAAAAATTCATACAAACCAAAATAAATTGACTTGCACAATTATTTTTTTAACTGGAAGCAATTGAAACAAACATAGACATTACAGCACCGCAATTGCACCGTAATTTCGTTAAGCAAAAACACTTGATACCAAACAATAAAGAAGATACCAAACAATAAGCCAAATAAATTGACACAGTTTTTCTTAACAGGAAACAATTGAATCACACACACACACACATCCATACATACATAATGGAATATATATCAATCGTACCGAAATTTTGTTAAGCAAAAGCAAAATATATGCAATATAAGCAGCCTTTTCTTAAACAAGAAAACGATTAACTAACAAATTCGTTACCTCAGATTCCACATCCTCTTCTCCCAGAAAGATATATCATTAAGCATAAGTTCAAGTTAGAACTCTCCCCCAGTATTTTGTCATCCTCTCGCAAGAACAAAAGAACAACAACAAGAGCAACCTTTACCAGAGAAAGGTTGAATCGGTTTTAACTAATGCGTGCCAATAGAAAAAGTTGAAAACCCGAAACACATATATTTATGATAAACACAACTCATGTGAACACAAATTGATTCAACACATTGTGACTTTTTACATATGATTTTCAATCGGAACACCTTATGATCCTTTTATAAAGCCTACCAACATGGGCTAGAACTTAATCCCGCTAAGTCAAAAAGTCACACAAACCATAAGGGTTCATATCATATGAGATCGAATATCAAGGTTATGAAAACCGAAATCAGACATCCCATAAACCGAAAGCACATAGCAATAATATAGACATTCAAGCACACGCTATGTAATCGGAAACTATCACAAGAAAAATTATAAAATAATAATTTTATTCATAAATAATTGATAGTTTTATTCAAAAATAGACCTCATACAATAATCGAAATAAATCAAAAACTGATGTCTATTTTTCTTGAAAATAAGAATCTAATCTTATTTTATAAGCAACTAGTCCTTCATCTCGGTCTTTAGAGGAACGCGATTATTACTTTCGAGTCTTCATCTTGTGAATTTCTTCAAGTAGATAACCTTGTTGCTTGACTAGAATTTCTTGCAGTTGAGATGTTTTCGTGAAGGATTCTGCAAGTACATGTAATTTTGTCTTTGATTGAACACAAAAGTGTGTCAATGCCTCAATACACTGATCTTTCTTCAAAGATATTCTCTCTTTCCTTCTTGCCAAGCCAATCTCTCTTTTGATTTTCCTCTTAGGTTTCTCAACATCAAGAGGAAGTGCAGACTTATTCTTAAAGACATCTTTCAGATCAAGCACCTTTTCAAGAGAAGACATCGGATCCAGACTCATAGTTCGGACAAGGAATGACCAAAGAAGAAGAAGGATCTTTTTATATTTTTCATACTTCCGAAAATATAATATTCCTATAAATACGAATATATGAAATATATTTTCAATTACTATATTTTGTTCCCATAATCTACACATAAGTGCGTTGATTTTTACTTCCTCACACAAATTCGGCACACAGGGAGAGGAAGTAATTCTAATACCGATTAGGTGGTATTAATATGAGATTTTCTCTCATTATGGGATTTGGAACAAATAGAGTGTCCTTAATCTAGTATTGTATGAAGAAATCTTTTCTTGTTACCTCGAATTAACGAAGTTTCTTGAGATTGGTTGGAGTTGCATAAGCAGCTTTTAGCAATCCTGTTTTTTGTGACAGTTTTACACTTTGTCTGATTTTTCCCTTTACCATTAGATGATTTTTCAACATCGGAAGACACGTCCATTTTTAAAATGGTTAAATCACTAATGGAGGAGGAGGGAATCACATTAACAATTAGTGCAATATTAGTTGTTTCCTCTTCTTCAGAAGCATATGAATCAGAGGTCTCATCTAGAGTTACAGCCAATTCCTTGCTACCAATGTATTTCCTAAGATTAGGACAGTCTTTAGCCATATGACCAAAACCTTTACACTTAAAGCACTGAGTCTGATATTCATCATCTTCATCCTGATCCTTCTTGTTCTTGACCGGAACTCGATCATGAGGTCGAGAAGATCGATGAGCATCTTTTATGAATCTCTTATTTCTCAATTTTAAGAGATCTTGAAACTGTCTAGTGATTAATGATAATGATTGTTCAATTTCATCATTGGAATTTTTCACAATCAGTTCATCAGAATTATCTATCAATCTATCTTTCTTTCTTTCTTCATTGGAGCTTTTGGAAGTTTTGCAGCTTTAAAAGCAATTCCTTTAGCTTGAATAGACTGTGATTCATGATCAAAGATCTTTAACTTTCCAACAAGTGTGCTTCGTGAGAGAGTTGAAAGATCATTTGCTTCTATGATTGCATGCTTCTTAGATTCGTATCTAGACTGAGAATTTTGCACACTATATCTTTTTTCAGAAATAGTCTTTCCAAGAGAGAAAGAAGCATTAACTATCTCAGAGAGTTTAATATGAAACTCTTCAAACGTGTCATTGTCATCCATTCGAAGGTTTTCCCAATCAAATGTGAGAGTTTGAAGTCTGGCTTCCTTTTATGATGGGTTTCCTTTGAATACGATCTGAAGATTATCCCAAGCTTCCTTTGAAGTTTGGCATGTTGATACATGATGTTGTAGATCACAACTTACATCATGTATAATAACATTCAAACCATCTGAATTCAACTTTGCAAAAGCCTTTTCTTCGTTTGTATAATCCACTAAGCGTTTAAACTCAGTTTCCGAATTTTTACTTTCTGAGATTATAACCATCGATGACTAATAGCCATGTATTAAAGTCTCGTGATTGAAGAAAATATCTCATAGCAGACTTCCACCATAGATAGTTTGTTCCGTCAAATCTTGGAGGTACGTTAACTGAAATCGATTCATGTGAACTCGAGTTCATTTCTTATAGGTTGGATCGCACCAAACACAGATTGTTAGATCTTTTCGTGTTTGCCTACTCTGATACCAATTGAAAATACGAGGGTACCCAAATACACCACAATCTTTAAAATATCCACCTATAAGTCCTTTTTACCGAAAGTGATTGTTTATGGACAAAGTCGAGACAATATGATAAATCGGTATTCACACTTTGTGTGATCGTGTATGGATACGAGATCGAGACAATACAACAATCAAAGTGTGATTACTTGATAATAGGTTCGGACTTAACCAAACTCTATAGGATCACTATCAAGTAATACGGAGTTAACGTTTGTGTATTTTACTTCTAATTATAATAAACAATTATAATTGTGAAAATAAAAAAGTAAAAGACACGGCAAGATTTTGTTAACGAGAAAACCACAAATGCAGAAAAACCCCGGGACCTAGTCCAGAATTGAATACCCTCAGAATTAAGCCGCTATACAAAATCTAAACCAACTTCGTATATTTGAGACCAAGCAACTAAACCTAATTCACTTAGTTTCTTCAAGATATCCATGCGCTTCCGACATTCAATAAGTGCACGACTGAACAATTCATTTGGATCGTATTCCAAACAAGAAAGGAACAACAAATCTTTGGTAACAACTCTATTGATTCTTTCCAGATAAAGATATCTCAAGTCATATGCAAAGGCTCTTCTATTTAAACTAATAAACTCCTTTGATTGGTTAGATCAATCTATCTAACAACTACCGAAGTAGCAGAGTTTAGATTTGCAATCAATCAACATAGAATCCAACAAAAAACTATAAAGTGATGCCGGTCTAAGGAAACTAATCAATCGAATAAGAGAAGTGTTGATGGTGGATTTTCGTTCAAGGTTGAGTTTGTAAAAAACCGAGAAAAATCATGCGCCGACATCTTGTAAAAGATAAAGCCATTTATAAGTGTTGGATACTCCCTCACTTAATTCAGCCTTGTATTTCTGTACTCATTATCGGTGTGGCATGATGGTCGAGTGTTACTCTTATAGAGTAACACGAACCTCCAAGCACTATAATGAATCATTATCAGTGTGGCATGAGCAGTGAGTGTTACTCATCTGCAGTAACACGAACCTCCAAGCACTATAATGAAACCATGTACGAAATGCCGTGCAGGCTGATTCTCGGTGTGTTATACTCAGCCCGAGCCCTCTCGGTGTGTTATACTAGCCCGATTGAGCCCCTCTCGGTGTGTTATACTAGCCGATTGATATATATCTCCCTCTCGGTGTGTTATACTAGCCCGATCAGCATCCAGGACTTGATGGTATGGAATCGGTCTCGGATATGATCGATCGCGGTCATCCAACTCCACAAGCATGATTGGATGACCACAGATCAATTCCATCACCTAAGCATGGTATGGAATACCCACGGCCTTAGCTTGCCGAGATATGATCTTCGATCGCGATCATCCAACTCCACAAGCATGATTGGATGACCACGGATCAATTCCATCACCCCAAGCGGTATGGAATACACACGGCCGACCCCGCATGGTCGACCATTGGCCTTTGCTTGCCAAGAAACCGTCCATACCAAGCATTATGGGCGGAAAACCCTAAATTAGGGTTTGCGGCATATTACATGTCGCAAAAGCGGTCTCAACCATCCATCTTCGCAGGTATAGATGGAGGGTGTAGATGCAGAACTCAAAGGGCCGGAGCATGTCGACACAATCACCATGTGACCGCCTACACACTTGACCAATCGGTCAAAACCAACCATGGTTGGTTACAACACATTCGTCACTTTGAAATAGCATGGTCGCGCGGCTTTGAAAGCCAAAATTAGGGTTCAAGCCATCACGCGCGTCCATCTTCTCCGGCACGAATGGAGGGTCCTGATTAGATTAAGCGGTCGGTCATACCAAAGCATGACCACCGTGGGCCCATCTACCTCTTCATGCGGTCGGCCAAGGCATATCACGCCTGGCCAATCCAAAACGCCGCTCAAACATGCGTGGATACACTTCCCAAATTGCAAATCGATCTCGACCACTCAACTTCACTTGGGACAAATTGGGTGGCTTAGATCACGTTTTCATGGGACGGTGAGACATGGGCGTGAACATCAGCCTACCATCTTCACGCCAAACCAATGGCCAGACCGACCAAGCTAGGTCGTCTTGGAAAACGTGCCGGAAAAGAGTATGGCGCGGGCTTCTTGCGGTATCAAACTCTTATCGCAAAATCGATCTCGACCACTCCTCTTTGCGGTCAAATTGAGTGGCCCAGATCGCGCTTTCGTGAGGGAACGGAATACGAGGCACCTACACCATCATGCCGTCTACACGCATGTATGGTCGGTCCTCTCCAAAATCCTTCCCATACTTGGTTTCGACCAAGTGAAGAGTGATGCTTGCGCACCTCTTCAAAAAAACCTAATATTCATTAACGGTCGCGAGATGAGTGTCTCAAAGCTCATCTCATCCATCCAACTTCACTGACTTGGTTATACAACCCGGTCGAGTCAATTGGTAGTAAGGCGTCATTACCCATCGCCTTACCACACCACAATGCGGTACCGCATAAAATACACACGATACTTCACAAGTATCGACTTTCTCGAATAACGTGATTATTCAATTCAAAGATTACATGCTATCTTTCGTGGATCCACGATCCACATTCCAGACATCAATCATGTCACAAACCGGGGGATACATCGGGGGTATTGGTGCGGCGGTTTACGGCGTGCGGCGTGCACGCGCCATCACAGAACGTGTTAGGAAGTCATGGGCGGTTAGAGATGAACAGGGAGAAGTGGGCAACCGGTCGTGTATCACCGACACACAACTCCACTACTCCATCATTCCACTACCTCCACTTCCCACGAGAAACGTGAATGAGGCTCAATGACTTGTATAAATAGGTTCTCGCCCTATTTCAAACGGAGAACAACACAAGTTGAGGAGACGGGAAAAACCAAGTGTTAATACAAATCGTATTCAAACACGAGAGCTGCTTGCATCAACCGTAAGCTTGCTCATCTTTCGTTACAAGTCATAAGCAAGCCAACACCTTCACAATCTCAACACCTTCTTCGCTTCCCTCCTAAGATCAACCCCATCTCCTTCACTTTGTGGCCGAAACAAATCCGGAGCGGCCATTTCTTGGTTTAGGCCGGACTTGCACAAATTGATCTCTCGAATCTACAAGCACTCACCGCGCAGTGCATTTGTTGAAGGTTTAGATTCATTCCTCATCCACACCCCAAATTACCAAATTCTGCGGGAGTAGTTTTCACCCATCAACAATTGGCGACCACGGTGGGAGATTGATCTCTCAGTTTGCAAGAATCGAATTCTCAATTTCGGTTTCGTCTCACGATGTATCCTCAGGAATCCGCAGTGGTTCGAGATATCATGGGAAGCATAGCTAGAATCTTTGGAGGATGTCTTGGCAAATCAAGTCGGTATCACTAGAAGGCGGAGCGAGACATTTCGCCTTTTGAATGATATGGCGGCACAATTACAAGAAGCATCGACAGGCATCCACTCGGGCGATGCAGAATCTTTAACCGGGAGTCACATCTTTCTGGTGGAGAAGAAAAAAAGGGCGCGCAACCGGAGGAGGCCGGGAAGATGAACAACATGGTCCGGTCAACAATGGAAACCCGATGCAACTCCACGGAGAGGAGACTTATCGAGAATGCTACGATGTACGCGAGATAAAGAAGGGGAACCTGCAGCCTATGGAGCCTTGCGGAGGATTTATACCTCAAAGCTCTTCTTAGAAGCCCTAAGACTGTCCAATCGCGTCGGCCTTCCAACCAACCGAAGAAACGCTTGAGGAAGGAGAAATCAATCAAGAAATGCTGAATACGAGAGGATGGGAGCGTTCAATCCGGTCGCTCGAGCGGTGACATTACGACACCTTCTACATCCCTCTACTTAGGAAGACAATCCATGAGACATGATGGCGCTCGCAAGTCTTCCAACTTCATCTCTGTTCCATATCAAAGCCACGGGAGACATCGCAACGCCGCTAACGAGGAAAAATTTGGACACAAGGTACTTACATTTCCCCTTCCCAATGAAGAAGATTAGACTCACTGGAGGCGTGGGTGCGAAACGGAGAGATAAAGCTACCCCCGTACGGCGCCCACCTGCTGGGTCAGGAGTAATGGACCAGTACTGTCATTACCACCGGTCCCTTCATCACCCCCCGGTGAGTGCAACGCTTTGGAAGCGCATTGTTCGGGAAGCTTGGCTCGGAGGGATAGCTTTGAAGTTAGTGCGGAGGATTTTCTTGGAGAGGCTACTAGGTTTGATACAAATGAGGCTTCAAAAGCAAGTAAGTTCTACTCAACAATTTTACAAGAAAGATAGTTTAGAATTCAGGGACTTAGCATCCCACACGTGGAGAAAGAGGCTCGATAATCAAACACCATATACATTTCATTCATGCTTTCCTTTCACACAACGTTTGCAACTTCATGTGACATGTGCAATCATTCATGACCAAGATGCAAATTTCATTTAAAATAACCTCTTTCAAGAAAAAATCATTCACCAAACTATCTCAAAATGAACCAATTCAATTACCTATTAATTCAAAACCGGTAGTCAAAGGAATCCTCACTATCACTCAAAAACAAGAACATCTAAAGGACAAGTAGGTAGCTACGATCCTTGAGAAAGTCCTTGGCGACAACTCGTCATACGGGCAAGAGAGACTTTCATCCTTTGAAGTACAACTGCTTGACTTGATTCCTTAGGCAACTTTTCAACCTCTTCTTCTGGCGAGTAACACAAGTATACGAGAAGGGCTCCGTCTATAATTTACGGAGCTACGAAGTGGTGATACACCTTATGCAGCCGTCACTTCTACCAGGTGCAGCGTAGCGAGGAGATGTTCGATAAGTGTAACACCTCCCGTCACCGAGTCGGAGCGGCCCGTCAAATCCAAGCAACTCCTCAAGCGTAACGCCTCCGGTAGTCACCGAGCAACAACTTTCACTCTGCATCGGGACGAGGCAAGGAGGGACGAGAGGAGGACCACCATCCATTACCATTTCAGACTTGATGGAGAAGCAGGAAGTTCTTGCTCAGACTCAAACGGATATGGCCGCAACTCAGAAAGAGGTATTTCAGCCGCGCGGACCTACGTGGACCTGATCAAATGAGCGACATCGAGATATGAACGGTCTGTCATGGGAGATTCCTACACTGAGGGTGATCCTCACAACGATCCTCCCCAGTGTGAGTTACTACGAACCGAGAGACCGGTGGATTAGGAAGCGGCATCTCTAGTGGAAAGCTTGTGTGAACTCTTGCGCCTCTCAAAGAATCAACGTGCGAGAGATGTTTCCTGTAATTAATAAAATAGCTACGGGCGTACACTGACTCCTTCACGTCCGAAGTCTTAGCTGCGCCGAAAAACACCTGTAAATAATGTTACATTTCTGAAGACGACATGATGGCGAGAAAAAGATCACGCCGACCCTACATGTTACCGCACACATCAAGGGTTCGAGTTCGGGAGGGCCCTCGTCGACACGGAGCATCTTCCAATGTGATTTCTCTCAAGACTCTCGGGACGGCCAAGGTTAGCCCATGCAAGATTGTGCGTCATCCCACCACAATGACGGACTTGAAGGAAACCAGACCAGCACATACGGTGAAGCTTCAACCCATACTCACACCAAAAGGGACGCACTTTCGAAGCAAGACGTGATTAGAAGGGGAAGACAATATCGGCGTCGTTTGTTAGCCAATTAGCGGGGAGAGACCGACACCCAGTCTCTCGCCCAATGGAATGCTCCAAAAGCGATTCCTCTACCGAACATCGACATGTTAGTAGATGCAACCGGCGGACACGGCATGTTCTCCTCCATGGATGGATGTAGCGGCTACAACCGGATAAGGATGTACGAGCGTGACGTTGAAAAGGGCATATATCTCACCAACGGGCGATACAACCTTGACCTTACTTAAGCGGTTCCACGAGGCGGCAGGGGAAAACCACCGAGATACAATATCCTGCGTGTCCGCCAACTCCAACTCCAGTGCCACATGTACGACTCCCGCAATGATGCAACAACGTTCGAGATATTCCATACCAGGCTCGACAACAACCACTACGGACAAACCATGTAAACCACGCTTGGGGACTGAGGCTCGGCATGAAGTTCCTTCACCGTCGATCAAGGATTTCTTCAACACGAGAAAGATGGTGTCAAGAATCATGGAATTCGCAAGGGTAAATCGGGCGGAGAGGAAGCCACTTCAACTCTCCCTCTCGTGAGAAGATGCTTCAATAGTCTATTCAAGAGGCGCCTCAATGCTCTCTCCGGGACCCTGTTCACTTAGGAATCCTGCTTCAACACTCTCTCCGGGATCTACCTCAATGTTCGCATCGAAACCACTTTAACATCCTCTCGAGTCGTTTCAACACTCAAGCTACATCAATAATCTGCACTCTAAGTTATCTTTGATGTACTCATTGCTTAAACGTCGTCTCATCCATCCTTCATGAGGACCCAGTGGAGCATGAAAAACCACGAAGTCGATAGGAGGAAGGTTATCATGTGGAACGGATGTTTTCATATAGTTGAAAGGGCGCGGTGAACAATTCATCATCGATGTTCGGCATATCTTCATTTATCAACACTTCACGACTTGGCACCAAAGCATTATCTCAGGAAGACATCTCAACGAGGATTCTTTCTACCATGATGAAATAAAAGACAGGAGTTAGAACTTGTATGAAAGCATATGAGAAGTGTCGCCACACACGGCAAGACACAACTCACACAATGGCCGATCAAACATCATTCAAGTCTGGTATTGATCAAGCTTCGGTATAACTCAAGTTTTCAAGTCGGTATTGATTTCAAGTCAGGTACAAGTTTGGTCAGTATTGATTTCAAGTCTGGTACAATTTTTAAGTACGGTACAAGCCTCAAGTGCGGTATTGCTCAAGTCAAAAGTTTTGGTATTGCTCAAGTCGCAAAGGCTGGTGTTAATCACGACATAAGGCTGGTATAATAGGCGCACACAACAGGGCCGGTTTGGTCGAAGCACATGGCTGACGTTTGAAGCATGTACCACAGTAGACCCACTTTCAACCGAAAGCGGACACAACAAGCCCACGTTCGATCAAGCGAGCGCGGTAACCCCACGAACGAAGCGGGCGCAGTCGATCGGTCGATTAGGCACATCCCCACGATTGAGCGAAGCGGGCGCAATAGCCCCTCGGCCAAAGCGATCATAGCAAGGTCGATCGAAGCGTGCAAGGCCGACATCATGCTAGGGAACACTTTTACGGGACGTCTCTTGAGCGTGACATGCTCGAAGGGCGAGGACGACCCGTCTCTCCTGGTAACATCTAACATTGTCTCATAAGTTTTATCTTTAAGCTTTGTCACCATCTCATGCCTACCACACAATAGTGTAACCATTGTGTGCTAGGCGGGACTTAATGTTGATGGTGGATTTTCGTTCAAGGTTGAGTTTGTAAAAAACCCCGAAAAATCATGCGGCTGACATCTTGTAAAGATAAAGCCATTTATAAGTGTTGGATACTCCCTCACTTAATTGACCTTGTATTTCTGTACTCATTATCGGTGTGGCATGATGGTGAGTGTTACTCTTATAGAGTAACACGAACCTCCAAGCACTATAATGAATCATTATCGGTGTGGCATGAGGCGAGTGTTACTCATACGAGTAACACGAACCTCAAGCACTATAATGAAACCATGTACGAAATACCGTCTGGCTGATTCTCGGTGTGTTATACTAGCCCAGAGCCCTCTGTGTTATGTAGCCCGTTGTGTTATACTAGCCCGATTGAGCCCCTCTCGGTGTGTTATACTAGCCGATTGAGCATCCAGGACTTGATCAGATCGGTCTCCGGATATGATCGTCCTTGATCATCCAACTCCACAAGCATGATTGGATGACCACGGATCAATTCCATCACCCTAAGCATGGTATGGAATACCCACGGCCTTAGCTTGCGGATATGATCGATCGCGGTCATCCAACTCCACAAGCATGATTGGATGACCACGAGATCAATTCCATCACCCCCAGCGGTATGGAATACACACGGCCGACCCCGCATGGTCGACCATTGGCCTTTGCTTGCCAAGAAACCGTCCATACCAAGCATTATGGCGGAAAACCTAAATTAGGGTTTGCGGCATATTACATGTCTTGTGAAAGCGGTCTCAACCATCCATCTTCGCGGTATAGATGGAGGGTGTAGATGTAGAACTCAAAGGGCCGGAGCATGTCGACACAATCACCATGTGACCGCTACACACTTGACCGATCGGTCAAAACCAACCATGGTTGGTTACAACACATTCGTCACTTTGAAATAGCATGGTCGCGCGGCTTTGAAAGCCAAAATTAGGGTTCAAGCCATCGCGCGTCCATCTTCTCTCGGCACGAATGGAGGGTCAGATTAGATTAAGCGAGGTCGGTCATACCGGCATGACCACCGTGGGCCCATCTACCTCTTCATGCGGTCGGCCAAGGCATATCACGCTGGCCAATCCAAAACGCCCGCTCAAACATGCGTGGATACACTTCCCAAATTGCAAATCGATCTCGACCACTCAACTTCACCTAGGACGAATTGGGTGGCTTAGATCACGTTTTCATGGGACGGTGAGACATGGGCGTGAACATCAGCCTACCATCTTCACGCCAAACCAACAGGCCAGGACCAGGCCAAGCTAGGTCGTCTTGGAAAACGCAGCAGGAAAAGAGTATGGCGCGCGGCTTCTTGCGGTATCAAACTCTTATCGCAAAATCGATCTCGACCACTCCTCTTTCGGTCAAATTGGTGGCCCAGTCGCGCTTTCATGAGGAACGGAATACATGGGCACCTACACCATCATGTCGTCTACACGCATGTATGGTCGGTCCTCTCAAAATCCTTCCCATACTTGGTTTCGACCAAGGCTGAAGAGTGATGCTTGCGCACCTCTTCAAAAAACCTAATATTCATTAACGGTCGTGAGATGAGTGTCTCAAAGCTCATCTCATCCATCCAACTTCACCGACTTGGTTATACAACCCTGGTCGGGAGTCAATTGGTAGAAGGCGTCATTACCCATCGCCTTACCACACCTGATGCGGTACTGCATAAAATGCACACGATACTTCACAAGTATCGACTTTACAATAACGCAGATTATTCAATTCAAAGATTACATGCTATCTTTCGTGGATCCACGATCCACATTCGGACATCAATCATGTCACAAAGCCGGGGGATACATCTTGGGGTATTGGTCGGCGGTTTACGGCGTGCGGCGTGCAACGCGCCATCACAAACGTGTTAGGAAGTCATGGGCGGTTAGAGATGAACATGAGAAGTGGGCAAGGCGGTGGGTGTATCACCGACACACAACTCCACTACTCCATCATTCCACTACCTCCACTTCCCACGAGAAACGTGAATGAGGCTCAATGACTTGTATAAATAGGTTCTCCGCCCTATTTCAAACAACAACACAAGTTCAGACGAGACAGAAAACCAAGTGTTAATACAAATCGTATTCAAACACTCCGAGCCTGCTTGCATCAACCGTAAGCTTGCTCATCTTTCTGTTACAAAGTCATAAGCAAGCCAACACCTTCACAATCTCAACACCTTCTTCGCTTCCCTCCCTAAGATCAACCCCATCTCCTTCACTTTGTGGACCGAAACAAATCTGGAACGGCCATTTCTTGGTTTAGGTAGGACTTGCCGCATTGATCTCTCGAATCTACAAGCACTCACGCTTGTGATGCATTTGTTTAAAGGTTTAAATTCATTCCTCATCCACACCCCAAATTACCAAATTCAGCGGGAGTAGTTTTCACCCATAAACAAGATTTCGCATAATTACGGTACTTTCCTCTCCGAATAGACGGCTCCACCAGAAACAACAAAAAGATGAAGTTTGCCTGGCTCTTAGGATAGTTTGCTAGGATGTTTGGACACCAAGGAATTTTCAAAACCGAAATTATTCTCAAGATATGCAATAAATGCCCAAATCGGTTTTCATAATTCCTGGAAATGCTTTGTCCAATATTTTCCGAAATCCCTCAATAGAAAACCTCCAATTAGTAAATGCACATTACTAATTTTTATTCTCTGGAGATATGCAATTAATTGCTGGTAATTAAAACATATAAAACTAACAACCTTAATTAAAAGATTTTTAATTTATTTCGGACTGGGATCTCTATGAGTAATTAAGGAATATCTTTGAACAATAAAAGATAAGAGTTATTGTTCGTGTTCAAAGTATGTTAACATCTTTTCTTTGTAAATCCTCTTTCATATTTACAATCTTGGAATCGATTATACCACACTTCCAAACAAGTTTAGAATTGGTTCATCTGTATTCCAAAAACAAATATGTGATTGATCAAATATCAAATCATAATCATGGGTTCAATCGGTTCTACCAATCACTAGGATCGGTTATACCTTCATATGGATTACTTGTGATCGGACACACAAGTTACCAGACCTGTTACATCGATTACCGGGATCGATTACGTCAATTACCAGGACCGATTACAATATACTCATGGTATTGCTTGTGATCGGTTACACTGATGAGTGCCAAATAGTGCATATTTATACACCTTTTTATTGGCATTTTACTCATCTTTTTGCGCTTAGAAATCGATATTATCCCAGCATTCGTGTTTTCTTTGTTTTCAAGAATAAATATTTGTATTAATTAATTTTGTGTTTTTAGGTAACAAATAAAGCTCGGAGAACCGAGGAGCCAAAAGAGCGAAGAATTGGAGGCAAGCGTCTATGGAGCAGAAGCCAAAGCCGCGCAGCGCGCAATGGATTATGACCCAACAAGTAGCAACTCATCTACAAGACATGGGCTTGAGCTAGACCCGGCCGTGACCCGGATTCGAGTCGGTACATTCGTGAGCCGTTAGATCTTCATCCAACGCTCGCTGCCTCCACGCGCATCGAAGCTCACGCTCCCGCTCAACACCAGATCACTCCAAGTCTCCCGAGCCGTTCGGATCTCCCTTAGCTACATCTACGCCGTCGCCCGTTCCATCGGACTTGATGTGCCCGCTTCACAGCGAAGTTCCCTAACCCTATACCCTAGTCGACCCACCTCATTTCTCTTCTTCATCCTCTCTTTCTTCCCCGACACAACTCGCGTAACCCATTCACCCCTTTCTTCCCGACCATACCCGGCCGCCCGCTCGCAAAACCACCACCTCCATATCCCGTCACCACAACAACTTCTCCATCAGCACAGCAGCCACCTTCTCCCCCTAGCTTCTCTCTATATCTCACTCATAGCCTCTTTCCTAGAAGCTAAGACTCGAGATAGGAAGAACTAGGGTTAGGTTTCTCTTCGATCAATCAAGGGAGCCGTAGACGATCGAGTAGAGCCAACAACCGATGCAAAGAGTATGGGTGAGAGGTTATTACATTTAATTTCTATTTTAAAGAGAATTAGGGTTTGATGTTTTGGGAATTCTGTGCATGTATAAATATAAGAGGTAGAGGATGATTTTGGGCATGCCTGGACTAGCCAGAGCACCAATTTAGGTTTAATTTGTAGTTTAATTGTGTTTTTGATGTTTTAATTTAGAGTGCTAGGGTTTCATTGAAACCCTAATTCCATGTTGTGTTAAACTCTGTTGAACTATTCTTGAGTGCTAAATTATATCAGACAACTTCAATTTTAACACCTCAATACTTTTCTCTCACAATGCATGCCAAGTATACATTGTAGTTAGGTTGTATCTTGTGTTGAATGTGTTTCAGCTCTTACTTCAATACTATGCTAATTCTTTTGACTAGTTGTGCTTAATTAGACAACTAGTGCTATAGGTTAGTGCCTTAGCTGAATATTGAAGTGTCACTAGGTGAAACTCCTTAGATAAGTGGTAGAATTGACAAACTTCACTTATCTAGCATAGGAACAAGAACTTCAACTTAGTTGAACACACAATAGGAGTTAGTGGTGGATTTGAAGACTCTAGCATCCCCATTGTCACTAGTTACATTTTATTTATCATTCCTTAGTTCATTGTCACTACAACTTAGCCGTATCGGCACAAAACCCCCTGTTGTCACATTACCACCTGAAATTCAGTAAGTAGTAAGCCTTTAGATCAATCAGAGCACCACAAGTCTTTGTGGTTCGACCCGTACTTGCCACGTCTCCGATAGACGCCGTGCACTTGCGGTTATAGCAAGTAGGCATTAAAATAAGACCATTTTCCAGCCTACCAAGTTTTTGGCGCCGCTGCCGGGGACTTGGCGTGTGCCCTGTTGATTTTTGGCTTGTTTCACTGAGTTTTCAACTATCCCTGTATATACTCACCTTGCATTGTATTTTTAGCTCCGTGTTAGTGTAGTATATTTGTTAGTTTTCTTTTTCTCGCTCTCTTTTTCTTTCTTGCATCTTGCATTACATCATTATCATTACATTTTAGCCCATCTAAGTCGTATATCCGCATTCCCATTGTAGATTAGCTGTTAATATAGCGACTTATGTACACTTTGCACAATAGCCCCGCATTTTGGTATTTCTTTCTTTGTGCTCTGAAGCTTGACTGTTTGTGCTCAAGCTTGTTTAAACCATTGATCATTATAACTCGCGCACAACTAAACTCTCCTTGTGAGCTCACAGTGCCTGCAAAAGATGTTGTGAAAGCTAAGGCAAGGAAGCGCAATCGTTAACAGAAGCGGTCAAACGGGTTAGCATCAAACTTGGTGGAAGTCAGGCGAGTAAGTTGACACCCAGAACCTGTGAGCTAAGTGGCTCTGTGCACTTAGCATCCTTCACTGTTAACCAAGATAAGCATTTTCACTCATTGAATGTTAACTTGTTGAGATAAGCATGCTAGACCTTGAATGAATGAATGAATGATATGTATGTATGCTTGCCTGCTATTTTGTGAATGCGTGCTTGTGTGCCTAGTGAGTCATCTCGCCTTGTGCCTAGTGCATTGCTCCGTGCCACAGTGAGCCATCTTCGCCTTTTTGTCCTTAGCTGCGGTATCCTGTGTTGCTAAGCTTAAGTTGCGGTCTAGCTAAGCTTGTTAGCTGTTAGCCCTGTAGCTGTAGAGTTGAGCTGTAACTTGGTTAGCCAAGTCAGCTGCAACCCTAGTGATACTGTTGAGTGTGACATGCAGCTTGGGGAGCCAAATTAGCAGCAACTTCCCTAGTGATACCAATGAATCTGGTTCACCTCATGCTCTTGTGCCTAAGCGTGTTGTGTAGGCTGCGAACTTATGCAACTTGTTGTGAGACTTGAGTGGCTATTTATGGTGCATAAATGAAATTTGTTGATCTTGTTGAGCTATCTCCTCGTTGTGTGTTCATTGTGTATGTTAAGCCAAACTTGTATGTCAATCTGTGTGAATGCTGAGCCTTGACTGCATGATAAAACCTTGCTAGGAGTTACTCACAACTGTAATATGTGCATTGAACCATTGGCTGAGCTGGTTGCATTTTCCCTGTCTTGACCTCAAGCCCCTGTAGCTGTGAGGTTGAACTTGGATAGTCGGGCTAGCTACAAACCAAAGAGCATAACCCACCTGAGCAAACCCTGAGCTCCAGCCCCCTGAAGCTGTTGAGCCAACTTGTTGTTAGACCCATATCAACTGAGATTGTGAGGTCAACTGAGTGAGTTGATGTCACACATCCTCTACCCCGGTGCACACTTGATGCGGTTGAAGATATTGTATGAGCCATCATCTTTGAGATTCTTTGCCGCGCACTCACTAATGCAAACTGTAATTTTTGTCTTTGAAACTCTTTTGAATCTTGAGGTCAACTCACCTTGTTGACACTCGAGTGGTATGTTGTAAAGGCCTGAGTTTTGTTCATTTGCATAGCTCGTATAAGCTCTGCTAAACTTGCCCGCTTGACAAGATGTGTTGTGCTTTGCCAACCTCGGGGCACGCACTCTTTCTTTTGTGATGATGTGCGTTTTTGCTTAACCTTGCCAACCTCAAAGATATACACTAGCTTTCGTGCAACCATTGCATTTATACATATCCACTAGACTCACCTGAACTGGGCTGTGCAATAACTTCAGCCCACATAACTTGACCTTCATACCTGGGCCGTGCAAACATCTGAGCCCACAGTTCCACTGGGCTGTACATCCCCAACAAACCAAACCAGCCCACTGTGTACTGGACTTGCATAACCTCTGGGCTGTGCATTTTCATAATCTGGGCTGTGCATTTTCATAACCTGGGCTGAAGCCCACACAACCTGCATTCACATAAACCAAACCAAAGCCCAATAAACCAAATTCCACTTAAACCAAAGAAGCCCACAAAAAACCAAAATGAATCCCATTGAAACCAAAACGGAAGCCCACACAAACCAAATCCCAATAAACCAAAGAAGCCCACATAAACCAAACTAGATTTTGAGTTCAATTTGAGTTGCTAAATCATGTCAGGATTTTGGTCTCGCATCCTGGGATACAAGCAAATCCATTAGAGAGCTTGCTTATGGGCATGCTTCACAATATGAACCCCCACATACCATAGTGATTTTAGGGAATCTTATGAGCCTTAAAGGGCCCTGACTTCACATACCCTAATCATTATGAGCACATGTATCATCCACCACAAGTTGAAAATGAACAATTTTCCCATAACCAGTCATCACTTTTAGATCAATTGAAGCTCAAGTATCTGCTTTGGAAGGCAATTACATGAGAAATCTGTCAAATCTAATCCCCCTAGGCACTATGAAATGTATGCTTGTACCTTATGTGGTAGCTTAGACCACCCTGTCGAGAACTGCTACATTTTACATGAGTTTAGGCAGTCTGGGGAAAGCCATGATAATCAAATGTACAAATTGTCTAGAAGTGACTATGACCATGCACACATGCATCATCCATCATCATGGGAAGTTGAACAATGTTATACTCACCCAACTCCGTGTTTGCAATCGCAATGGAAACGCTCATGGAGAAAAATGCTAGATTGAACCGAATGCAATACACGACCATCCATATAGCAACATGTCCGAATTTCCCTTCTCTAGTGAACCATGTGCACACCCATGTAATGATCATTCATATGAAACATGCATACCCACTAGTGAAAATTCTCCTTCAATTGAACCTAATCTAGAGGTAGATGAGTATACTTTGGAACTCAAATTTTGAATGGGAGATGAATTTTTGTTATGATGATGATGATGAATATGAAGAGCATGCGTATTTCGAAAATGTAGTAGAATCTTTTGGTTCGTAGACGTTAGGCGTCTCTTCGTGAACCCTATGAATGATGTTTCTTCTAATATTCATACATGTGATCCGATTTGGAACCTGTGGAATTGTCCTGTGAAATTGAGCATGCTTTACCACTTTGTTTGTGACCTAGGAATAGCTGAATTGTCTGGTGACACGGATGATTCAATGCATATGTCTAATTCCATGCCTAGGTTACAACATGATATCTCTCCTAGTTATGTTGTACACGAGAGTGATGATGATTATGACATGGAGATTGATGAATTGTTCTACGCGGGTGAACATGATTTACCCTCTTCGACTTTAGGAAAGTGTGTGATGGTGCAAATGATTTTATACATGAAAACAACTTAGATGTACCTAACCTCTCTCCCGAGTCACAGTTGAAACTCCTCCACCAAACCTAGGTGTAGTTTGTTACGAAATTGCAAAACCAACTTTTCTAAAAATGCCTAATTTAGGCCTAGAGCTTTGTGCTTCCCAAGTCCTCTTGGACTATTTTGCATCAAAGTATAACACTCTTAAGGAGCCACAGTTGGAATGTGTATGTCTGCTGTTCTTAACAAAACTCATTTTGAGTTAGACCTTTTGCATGATGTACCTTTAAAATTGCAAGATTTTGTGCTCAAAAACACATCCGTTGCCAAGTTTAGGTTTGGGGGAAACTCATTCACATATGCGATCTTACTTGCACTCTCATTTTATATTTGTGTAAGGTCGTTGATGTTTGTATATATTTTCTATTGGGTTGATCCTCAACTCTTTAGATTGTTAGTATATAGTGAATTTTTGTATATAATCCAGTAGGACTTGTTAAATTTTCTTTTCTTGAATCGGTTGAGTCTTCTTGTGCATATATTGTGCTAATCCGATATGATCTCACGTGAGAATGTTGGATTCTAGCCTTGATTAATGAAGCTCCAACCTTGCTCCCACCGATATCAGGTAATCTCTTCCCTTTTCTCTTATCGGCATAGTTCTCATGGTATGTGATTTGTTTTAAATTTAGATTATATGTTGACACATTGAGGACAATGTTTGATTTAGGTTTGGGGGTGCATTTGCATTTAGAGTTTTTAGTCTTTTATTTCAAAAAAAAAAAAAAAAAAAAAAAAAAATTCAAAACTTTTTTTGCAAATAAAAACCTCCAACTTTTAGAGATTTTAGAGTCACTAGCATGCTTCTAGCTATGTTTACATAGAGAGTCTGACCGAAATAACAAATTGGAAGTACTAGAAAACGCAATCGGGTTTCTTAGTTGATTAGAGCGTTAAAGTTGGATTTAACCATACCAGGAGGAGCGAATTAGGTCTTTGTTTAGATATTCGGTAGTAGAATTGTGATCACCCATAGTGGAGACTACCCATTTTACATCAAGTGAGGCACCAACCTTCAATTTTTTGCAACTTTCTAGAAAAATTTTGTTAGAGTGTGTGTTACCGTACGTCAATTAGGGTAGGAATGGTGAGCTACCCAACTTCGCACCAATTTCAAAGACTACTTTTGATCTCTTGAGTGCTAGTTTTTGTCAATCATGAGGGTGACGTTTAAAGAAGAAAACTCCTTCTAAATATCGATTTGCGGTTAGTATCACTCTCTCTCTCTCAATCAATGAAGACCCATAGAAACACATCATCGTCAAGAAACGGAGCATCATCGAATATTGGAAGAAAAGTTGAGATAGTCCAAGGTTTACATGCAACAAAGAAAAATAAAATAGGATGAGAATTAATGAAGTTTGTTAAAAATTAATTTTTATTGTTTTATTGTAAGTTCTTAAAAAAAAATAAAAAAATAAAAAAAATAAAAATAAAAATAAATTGTGTGTGTTGTATTATTATTATTTTCATTTCATGTACTCAAAAAAAAAAAAAAAAAAAAAATTGTTAAGTTTTTGTAAAGTTCAGAAGTTCGTCATCAATAGTTGAAGACCGAAGACCGAAGATTGAAGACGTTTCTATGGTTTCTTATGAGAGAATGATATTAATTGCCGATCGGGTGAGAAGTGAGTGAGTACTCCCACCCTTGCTAATGGTTGATTTCCTTTCTTAGAGATCATCAGAAAAAGATTCTTTTTGTCCACACTTCGTGGAGTCTCCTTAAATTATTTCGGAAGGTTATCCTTCTTACCTACAACGTGTGCGGGATTTCTCTCTTTATTCCTGCCCTCGCACACATGAGAGACTAAAAAAGCGATCTTTTTGAGTGCAATTATCATAAAACCTAATGGTGAGGCGAAGTCGAGGCTTATGATCACAATCGAATCCGAATTCTTTCATATGGTATGGTTACTTCTGCGCTCGGACTTAAGGATGAGAATGCGTTCTTTGGTAGTTCTAACTTCTTGTTACTAGCATGCGAAACTCATGTCCTCATAGCTTCTTGGAGGCTTGAGACTCTTTTACACTACGAAGTTGAAGAAGGTTTTGTGGGTACACCTCTGGTAAACCCTCACGGACTACAACTCGTCCACTAGGGACACCTAGGGGTTTAAAGGCTTAGTGCATACGCTAAATGCATTCGAGAGACTGCAGACGGGGGTATAGTTAGGATTTCTTCGTTTGTTTCACTTGAGGACAAGTAAAATTCAGGTTTGGGGGTATTTGATGAGTGCCAAATAGTGCATATTTATACACCTTTTTATTGGCATTTTACTCATCTTTGCGCTTAGAAATCGGATATTATCCCAGTTCTCGTGTTTTCTTTGTTTTCAAGAATAAATATTTGTATTAATTAATTTTGTGTTTTTAGGTAATAAATAAAGCTCGGAGAATACGAGGAGCCAAAGAAGCGAGAAGAGTTGGAGGCAAGCGTCTATGGAGCAAGAAAGCCAAAGCCCGTGTTTGTGATTTGCAAACCCAACAAGTAGCGGCTCATCTACAAGACATGGGCTTGAGCTAGACCATGACCCAGTGACCCGAGCCCGAGTCCGTACATTCGGAGCCGTTAGATCTTCATCCAACGGTCGCTGCCTCCACGCGCATCATTTCTCGATGCTCCTTTGCTCAACACCAGATCACTCCAAGTCCCCTCGAGCCGTTCGGATCTCCCTTAGCTACATCCTACGCTCGCTCAACATTTCCATCGACACTTGATGTGCCCTTCCACACAAAAGTTCCCTAACCCTATACCCTAGTCGACCCACCTCATTGCTCTTCTCCATCCTCTCTTTCTTCCCCGACACAACTCTGCGAGAACCCATTCACCCCTTTCTTCCCCGACCATACCGAACCGCACCGCAAAACCACCACCTCCATATCTGTCACCACAACAACTTCTCCATCGGCCAAGAGCCCACCTTCTCCCCTAGCTTCTCTCTATCTCACTCATATCCTCTTTCCTAGAAGCTAAGACTGAGATAGGAAGAACTAGGGTTAGGGTTTCTCTTCAATCAATCAAGGGGAGCTCGGTAGACGATCGAGCGGGAGAGCCAACAACCGACGCCAGCGATATGGGTGGGAGGTTATTGCATTTAATTTCTTTTTAAAGAGAATTAGGGTTTGGTTTTGGGAATTTGTGCATGTATAAATATAAGAGGTAGAGGATGATTTTGGGCATGCCTGGACTAGCCAGAGCACCAATTTAGGTTTAATTTGTAGTTTAATTGTGTTTTTACTTCAATTACTGCTAATTCTTTTGACTAGTTGTGCTTAATTAGACAACTAGTGCTCTGTAGTTAGGTTATGCTCTGTGTTGAATGTGTTTAGCTCTTACTTAATTGCCTTACTAGTTGTGAATATTGAAGTGTCACTAGGTGAAACTCCTTAGATAAGTGGTAGAATTGACAAACTTCACTTATCTAGCATAGGAACAAGAACTTCAACTTAGTTGAACACACAATAGGAGTTAGTGGTGGATTTGAAGACTCTAGCATCCCCATTGTCACTAGTTACATTTTATTTATCATTCCTTAGTTCATTGTCACTACAACTTAGCCGTATATCGGCACAAAACCCCTGTTGTCACATTACCACCGAAATTGATAAGTAGTAAGCCTTTAGATCAATCAGAGCACCACAAGTCTACGTGGTTCGGCCCGTGCCTGCTGCGTCTCCGATAGGCGCCGTGCACTTGCGGTTATAACAAGTAGGCATTAAAATAAGACCATTTTCCAGCCTACCATACACAAGTCACTAGGATCGGTTACACCAATTACCAAGATCGGTTACACCAATTACAAGGATCGGTTACACAACTCTTTTGTGATCGGTTACACCAATTACTAGGATCAGTCACACCAATTATAAATATCGATCATACCATCTCAGGTGATTACTTAGGATCGGTTACACTAATTAATAAAAACCAGTCATACCAAATCATAAGTCAGGCATTGTGATTAGTTATACCAAGATACATAACAAGTTACGATTGGTTCTACTAACTTACACATATTGGTAATCCAAAGATATGCAATGAATAACAATACCAATAAGCCTAGCGATTTCCCTTTCGGTTCATAAAACAAGTTCATGAATGTACTTCCTTTAAACAAATGTAAACATTGTTTCCCAGGATGAAATCTTCACCTTTACCCATACATATAATCACAATAGCATTCATACGATTATGTCGATGTCATATCTACGAAGTTCAAAAGATAAGCGTTATACTTCATAGTCTAATTCCTTAATACTATGATTATATGATCATGTCTCACTACTAGAGTAATATAATCATTCACAGCTTCGCAGTTATGTTTTCAATATAACACGACTTGAAAGATACGTTAGGAATGAAACAGTTCAAGTCAATATTACTAACCTCAAGAGGAAGGATGATGTTGCACCTTTTTCTTCATTGCGCAGAAACAACAAAGATCTGGAATTATTTCTTGTCTTCTTTTGGTTACGACTGGGTTTTTGCTGAGAATGTTAAAGCTTGTCTTTGGGAATGGCCTAACAGAAAAAGTAAAGATATGAAAAAGAAACTTTGGGGTTATATTCCTTTTGAAGTTTGGTGGATAATATGGCAGGAAAGAAATGCTAGATTATATGGCGGAAGGGGAGGAAGAACTTTCGATCAACTTATTATTGCTATAAAGTTACTTGATGATATTTCTTTAAGTACACTTATTTGTAATTGGGAGGCAGTGATAAACAGTAGCTAATCATTAGCTCTTCTTTTTTTTGTTTTTCTTTGTATCTGTCACTTCTGGTGACTTTTACATCTTAATATAATTTTCCCTTTCCTTTGTCAAAAAAAAAAGAGGATGATGTCGTCGTTGTGGCTCGTTACTTCTTCACATTCTTCAGGTTTTCAAGTAATACTTGTATGTCTCATAATCCTAGACTTTCTAGTCTATTCTATACGAAGTTATATCTAGTACATAATCAAACGACTCTTAGATAAGTTTTGATTCACTAAAATATGACAACCAAACTTGACATACCAACGCTTGGTGGGTTCAACCGAGCTATGCTCTAACAGTAGAGATCTGACCTATGGACATATTATCGAATATGGAACACACATGATTTGATTTTATTGAAAATTTGAACGTAAAACCAGAGGAAACTGTCGCATCTAAATCAATATTTAAACAACCCCTTAAAATCACCTCGTGTGAATCTACTAGACAAGTTTCTCTTGTTAATGATGCAGAAATTGTTGATGTCTGGGACATCTCAGCCATATTATTGATTTGTTGTCATAACTTGAAATTTTTTATCCACTCTTCTTTTATAAATGAAATTCTATATATCATAATTCCATATTTAATTTTTCTTTCAATATAAATAATAGCTTCAAATAACACTATGGATCTTGTCATCTTGATTCATCATTATTATGACATACACTATACATCATCATAAGTAATAATTTTTTACGATTTAAAAGTAATTCATAGCATATATAACATTTATAACTGACAATAATTTCTTCCTTCATATCTTGAGGTACATGTAAAAATAATCATAGAGTAGTAGTTATAGTTTTACAGTAGTTATTATAAGCTTGAGTTTGATGTTGTTTATCATAAGAACCGTGCACTGATAAATAACACTCTGCATAATGACTAAACATAGGTTTAACATAGTTCCATACAACATTAAAATTAGATCTTAAGTTTATCTTAATCATCAATGGCAATCCTTTTCCAGATTCAAGCATGTCTTGCATGCTTCGCCCAGCTCCATACATCGCTTTATTCTTTGCTCCAATATATAGTTTGAACTTTGTTAACGTATCATCGGCTGCATATAATTTAAAATCCTGTAATAAAAGGTTAACATTAACAACAATGATTATGTGAAACTAAACAATTCTTGTTATGGGTAGAAGTGTAACACCAAAGATGCGACAAATTTTATTAAACAAATACATAATTATTTATATAGAAAAGAGAACATTAAATAAACATACTCAACTAAATTAACCAAATTTGTTAATACAATGCATCAATAAATCTATAGAAAGAAATTCAAAACATCACGGATACACGAGTACGCGAATATAAAATAAAAATAACTAGAGAAGAAATTGAAGTGTGAATAACTAGAGAAGAAATTGAAGTATGAAGAAAGATTTAAGGGCATAAATTTATGGTGGATATTTGTCTTTTTTATAGTTTACATAAGTTTCAGATTCTTTTGCTACAACCAAATAAGCATGTCTCTAAGTTTTCGATGATCATTGGAGGGTACTTTTTTTTATTTTATATATATATATAAAATTAGGAGATTACACAATTTCAAACAATTGCATTAGCCCTTTTTTTTTTATCGGCTTCTAAGCATAACATTTAAAAATGTATTTATATATTGCAGTTGAGATTATTTCTTTAGCACCGTTTGTTTAGCTCATCAAACCAGTATCCTACTTTAGAGAATTCACCAGCGTGTAACATTACAGGTATATATTTACCTTGGTTGTAGGCCCTGACGTCGCGAAAATGAGAGGACCAAAGGACATTCGGATGGTGGAAGGATGGATATGAAGGCCAAAGAGTTTTGACCTGTTGTCGACTTCCAAGGCCAGTGAACAGTTATAATTGAGGATTTTTGTGGTCACACCAGACGCATCCACACCCTCACTCAAACGAAAGTTTGGAATCCTGGCCACCTGCATGCAGGTATATACAGAACATACAAAAATCAAAGTTAAATGGTCTACTAACAAGAAATAAATAGATGCACATCCTAACTGTGTTTAATAGAGTTAGTGTTGATACGTACCTCGATAGATATTTTTGGTGTGGGAGGTCTAGTAGCCAAGTAGAAAACAAGCAATGCAACTCCAAAACTCACTAAAATTCTCCAGAATATTTGAATCAAAGTCCACCAACATGAGTTATATGTACCAAACGAGAACAGTCTCCAAAATCCAGTTCTCCGGCCATCTTCATAAAAATCATCATCATCATAAAAATCATTTTCGATCTCACAACATTTTCTTTCTTCGTGATGATGTTGATCTTTTTGTTTCTTTTCACAGAGTGTTAAACACGGATCATCATCATCTTCATCTATCTCATCCATACCAATACTTTTCTCATGAAAATCTTCGTTAGCTCCGTACGTAATCTTTTTCTCATGTACGAAAGAATTATTCGAGCCACGAGAAGACGAATAACGTGAGAGTAAGGATCGAGACACATCTTGGCCGTGGACTGAATTACGAGCATTGGTTGAGGTGTACTTATCATCCGATCCATAAGGAGAACTTATGAAAGCCAACTCATTGTTTCGGCAATCAGTATTAGTACTATGATCCGATGGGCTTTGAACGTAGTACAATGCCGACGAAGGATATGTAAGAAGCAAAATCTGATCACTACGACTATGATGATCTTCTTCAACTATCTTATGATCACCCATTTTTCTGCTTTAGAATAAGGTTTCTCAATAGAGTAAAATATGGAGTATATTTTATGGCTCTTTGATTGATTCATTCAGTGGCTTTTATACTGATCACGAAAAGAAAAAGAGACATTTAGGGACTAGGTATTGTAGGGATACTTAATTACCGGCTGTTTTGATAATTAGCTTTCAAGTACTAAGGATAATGGGAGCCAAGTTTGGTGGGGTTGGGACCCATGTGCAATCTTGCTTGACAAGGGAAATTTGTGGTGGTAAACCTCGACGAGGGGTCATATTTGAAAAAAGAAAGGCATTTTAACTTTTCTCTCAATTATTTTTGTTTCACGGGAATGCTTTTCGATTTGCAACTTTTCACTCATACTACCAATTTGAAAAAATGTTGTTGCTTTGTTTTTCAGGAAATGATGATGCTCATTGCTCGTTACATCATTATATATTTAAATGCAAGTTTACAAGTTTGATTTTTAAGCAAAGTTAAGTAACAAGTTCACTTAAATCACTGTCTCATTTGATCAATTCACTTAATTACTTCCTCTTTTTGATTTATTCACTTAAGAATCTTCCTAGGCCCGTGGTTATTTTCGTTTTTAATAATATGAGGTGATTTCAAGAAATATCTAAAGTATTTGTTTTAGGATTTTATTAATTTAAAAAATATTTTTACCTTACACAATAGATATCTTGTTAGCTTAAAATTTTAAGATTGTTTAATTTGAGTTATTTATATAAAGAGTTTGATGTTTTGATATTTTAGCTTTTTATTGTATTCTGATTTTTCAAAAAATTATTTTATGAACACGACTTTTTAGATTATAGTCTATTTGCACCATGCATTACTCTGTGAAAGTTCGGACGTTTAATTCATCGTAAAACTTCTTTTTACCAACCCGATATGATAATTAATTATTTATTTTGTTGGACGAACTAGTTTTAACCTACGCCATAACGGTACCGTTTCGATTCAGTTTGCTTATGATATAAAATTATTCAACATTGCGTAGTTATTATAGAGAGAAAATCAATTGGTGCTAGTACAATATTGTTGATGGTGGATTTTTGACAAGGGAAAAAATTGTAATATCGCCTCTGCCCAGCTGCAGAATCATGAAATAAAATATGCATAAATTCCTGACCCAGCATCAGAATTGACATTCGTACTTCTACATTATATTCCGTAAGAGAACTGAGAATGCGTATCCAACAATGGATATATTGACCTTGAATATGCCTGCAAGATGTTAAAGCTTCACTCGGCTGAACTCTCATTAATTTATGCACGACCATACGAATTGTCATGTATTACAAATTATAAATATTCAGAATGAGCTACTATGCCATTTGAATAAAAGTATTATTAAAAGCATACTATTTAGTGCGAAATTACATTGAGCATCGCTTCGAGTCGCAGAACTTCCACGGCTGAATTCCTTGAATATGTTCAATATATATGGTACAAACAAAGTGCCAAAGCCAACAACGCTTGGCCATGGCCAATCTTCCAGGCCAAATAGCCAAGATAAGTTGCCAAATCAGCATGGCCAACGTGCCAGGACAACATTAGCCACGTCCCATAGCCAGGCCAACATGGCCAGCGTCCCAAGACAACATGGGTCGTATCACATAGCTAGGCCATTGTCCCAGGACAACATGGTCGTGCCCCATGGCCAGTCCAACATCGTTGAGGTCCCACGCCCAGGCTAACTTGGCCTCATTTCACAACCAAAGTTGTGGTCATGGTCACCAACTTGTCTGTTTCACCAAAGTTCATGGTCGTGGCCACCAACTTGTCACTTTCACCAAAGTCTGTGGTCGTGGCCACCAACTTGTCCGTCCCACAAAGGTTCGTTTCCATGACCATTAACTTGTCTTTTTGACCAAAGTTCGTGGCCGTGGCCACCAACTTGTCTGTTCCACCAAAGTTCGTGGACGTGGCCACGAACCAACATAGCCAACGTCCCATGGCCATGCCAACTTGATCTTACCCCGCGCTACAACGTGGCTGGCTATAAACTCGGGCATGCCCCGCACCACGACTTGGCTAGATATTAACTCGGACGTGCCCCACGCCACGACTTGTTAGTTATCAACTTGGTGCCATGCACCACCAATCTTCTCTAGCTAACTTGGTTGTGCCTCCCAGTCCATGGCTATGTTATGGCAACGTGGAATATAATCAGATATGCGACTAGCGTGCCTCAAATACGCCAATCTCATAAGCTTACAAAAATTGTCATCTTACGGTAAACTTCTTATTAGTCACACATAACATCGGAGCTGAGTTGTCTCTTCAATTTATGTCACTTCGACAAAGTCTGGCCTAGCACAGGCTATTGCTCATCCAAGTACATTGTGGCAACCTGACAAGACAAAAGACATTCCATAACTCCACTAATTCCTACGAGAAATAAAAAAACATGTTACGTGGGGGAATCATTTATGGGTATTGGTCTGGTGGTTTATAGCAACCTGCGTGTGGCAACACCCCATGATAAGGAAGTAACAAATAGTGGTAACAGTTAAGAGCAGTTAAAGGAAGTGGTAAAGTAATAAAGTAATGGCTTACAGGTTTCTGGAAACTTCCCTGGCATAATGGGCGTACCATTACCTCTAATATTTCCATATTTCCATCTCTTCGCGATCTTCACTACTTACGAGGAAATAGTGAGTGTTCCTTACAACTGTAAATAGGCCACTTAGCCTATTCGGAAGACAGAACAAGCTTATCATTCTCAAGTTATACTTCTTTCAAAGTTCGACAACCTCACACACAACAGTTCAATCACCACTGATTTCCTCAACTTTCTTTGCTTTCCGTCCCCTAAGGGCAACCTATCTTCTCTCTTTGTAACCGAAGAAAAATGTGAACGACCAATTTCTTAGTATAGGCTCGTTTTGTACGATTTTTATTTTCGAACCTAAAGAAAGTACTTTGACAGTATATTATTTTACCTGGGAGTAATTTTTGGGTATTAACAATTGGCGACCACAGCCGGAGATCAACCTCTCGGCTACAAAATCAATTCTTGAACCGTCTGAAAATAAGGTGGATCTTAGATCTAGTTCAGTCATTAACATCAATTTAGGTCTAGGAACCACTATCAATTTCGGCGACACTAGTAGTGGTTTGCCAAAAACCATTCCTCAAAACACTGCCACTGGGAACAAAAATACTTCTATTTCAATCAATGTTATTGGAAACACCATGGATGGCCAAGCACCACCAAGCTCTTAGATCTGATGAAAAGAAAAGAAACACTTGCTAAAACACAAGTAGGCACGATTACCACCCAGAAGAAGAACCTTGCATATCTGAAGGAACTCACTGAGCATATGTTACCAGAACAACGCCAACTCCAGGCGGAGTCATCCAAGAACGCCTCCAAGTATATTTCTGGTAGAGGCTCCTACAAACTCGTTAAAATATTGTTTAATCTCCATTCCACCGACACCATCCTTCTTGTCTACTTGAGATCCAAACGATTCTATACTAAGGGGATACCTCTCTCCTCCCCACTTGTTGCACGAAGAGGTACAAAACACTCATTAACATGTTTCTCAATTCCTATAATCATCATAAAACCATTAGAAGAAAAATATTGCGTCGTCAGAGCCTCTCTAACTCCATGAGATGGCCAAGCAATCAGCGATAACTGCTTCTACAATAAATAAATAAATAAATAACTCATCAGTAACCAAGTCGATATGGTAAATGCTTTGAAAGAGGTCATCACCATTATCAAGACAATCACGGAGAAAGACTACAAAATGAAGCCATCACTATACGGAGCGGACCATCACTCCTAACGTTATTAACGTCATTACATCCATAATCGACATTCGACGCGATGACAAGATCCTCATTCAAAGAAAGCAACCAAGGATCCAGCAATCAAACTTCGTCATTCAAAAGGGCCTAGAGAGACCACTTCCACTGCCATTTTGTGGCCAGGAATGTCCGCTACCACTTCACCAGCAACAATATTGTAGATCCATACTATATAATGGTTCTGAGACATTCATAAGGGCCTAGAAAGACTTGACGCACCTCTGTGGGATCGTCACAAATGGACCCATCGTCAACAAGACAGTGTGCTTTAAAGATTTCTCACTTCCAGAGCATCACCAAGCAGCGAATCTGGACGCTACAATTTCCTATAGGAAAGTGATGCCATGCATCCGTGGATTTTTCCTACAAGTAAGTCTTGCTCAACAACTATTTTTTACAACTGGATGTCCCGCGTCTCATCAAGTCTTGGGAACTTGACCCAAGTATCAACCCCACCGCGACTTGATGATGTGAATGTAGATCTGCTAATTTCAAAAGTTTATCAAACTTATAGGATCCGTCTCTAAGAATATTAAAACCAATAACCCAATTATCCAGAAGATGTGTCACGAACCTGAGATACCAAAACCCAACCCTCTCCAAATTGGAGACACGGTCAAGAAATATTTTACTTCTCCTAGGGAGAATCCATATTTGATTAAGTGGATATTACAATCTCGTCAATACTGACAAGCTAACAAGGGTAGTCATGACAAGTGACTTAAAGTTGTCAATCCTTAAGCACTCCACCACCCTGACAAATTGTCAAGGATTAAGCATTTCATCACCCTAAGCCAATATATTTTCCAGTTTTTATGCAATCTTCAATTCATTAATTCTAGGAAGTATTATTTCCCATTTTGGAGGATCCATCGTAAACCATCCATCAAAAATCTCTACCCACTCAAAAATACCGAAATGAAACCACAAAAATCAGGTATCTCGAAAATGCATTAAACTTTTAAAATTACTACTTAGAAAGTATCTTTGAAGACTGGTTCAACATCATAAGCATATGCACTCTCCACCTGTACGAGGGCTTCATTTGCAAGCTTCAGCTCCCGGGACAGTCTTTCAATATCATGCCTAGCTTTGGTAACCACTTCTAAGCCAGAAGGAGCGCCTGCTTCCGTCAAGTTCTCCTCAATGGCTCTCATATGACGACATTCATCTAACACCAAGCCTAGTCGCCTCGCTTCCTCTAAGAGTCATATTCTGACAAATTTGAAGTCAAAGTCAACTCAGCATTTAGATACCCAATCGAGGCAGTTTCATCGCATTGGCATCCTATGCAACGACACTACTTGGAGCATTATCTTCAATAGTTGCATCCGAAGAATCACATGAACCACACTTGGGGATTGAGGATCTACACGAAATCCCTTCACTGTCAAGAACCACTCCATCCCAGAAGAGATGGTCAACCAAAGAGTCATAACCTTGACGAGGTCATCAACTCTTCAAAGGTACAACGTAACAATATCATCATCTATCTGTCTGGTAGGAAACTGCAACACCATAAGAGGCCGAGATGCATCCCAAGCCTACCCAGAGAACACAACTTCAACAACTAAAGAGAAGTGTGACTGGGGACTGCTCACCGTAGCCCACCCCCGACAATAATCAAACATTTAGTAGATAAATCAAGAGACGTTGCTGGAAACATTTTACTTGAAGATACTCGGAGAGCCATGCTAGCAACATGAACTCCTCACCTCTACTTGTTCATTTTCCAGAGGACTTCGTCCATATATGTTCTAAGCATTCCATCATCACATCCAGAAGAGTACAAGGAGGTCACGTGTTTAAGAGTCAGGACAAGACACGACTTCATTCATTTAATGTTGAGTTCGGAAAGCATCCAAGTTGTGGCTCAACAGTCCACACACCAACATAGGCTTCAACATTTATTCAAGTTCTTGCTCCATATTTAATGCGACAAAAACACAACGACAAAGGGAGACTTCAACCTTCGTAGCTTTCGTTTCCAGATCAAATCCTAAAGGCATGGATTTATGGTGATACGTTTAAATCATCTCTTTTCTGGTAACAAATCAAAGTAATCTACACTTAGGAACTGGAAGCTCCTTCATTTTTGGAAGTTTAAACGCAGTCATCTCCTTCAACCAGAAGATCTTATAAATATAGGTATCAGCAACAGAACCGTCCACCCAGGTCATCCTAACAAAGAGTTTTTGTTACAATATCCAACTCCGGGGACAACATTTCAACCTCAAGTATTTCATCATATCCTCCAGAATCTTTAAACTCTCTAGAAAATGTGTCTAACATACAAAATGTCTAACCTAGACGAAAGATATTGTGGAATCACAAATGATAAGACGAAGATGTTTGTGGCTACTTTTTATCTTACATATCGGATATCGAATCTCGGGCAAATCTTAGAGAAGATAGTACTCAATACGCTAGAACAAAGTAAGATCGGAACACGCAGCTACAGAGAAAATTGTTGGGTCTGGCTTCAGAGTCCCAATGAAGTCTTTAATTCGTTAACTTATAATGGTTTTAGAAAAACCTAGGTTAAAGAAGAATCGACTCTAGTCGCAACTGGTATCACACAGGAGGTGTGGGGATTATGTTTCCCAGTTGCTAGAGTTTCCCCCTATATAGTCTTCAAATCAGGGTTTGCAATCAATGTTACCTTGGTAACAAAGCATTCAATATTCACCGTTAGATGAAAACCTGATTAGATTCAAGCTAATATCTTTCAACCGTTAGATTTTCTTAGCTTGTTACACACAAATGAAATGTACCTTCATTTAGATATGGGTAACCGTTCCTAAACGTGTACACTTAGTTGGCTCAACAATAGTTAACCGAAGTTAGCCATATATATGGATACTTTCATATCAACTTTGTTCATCTTAATCACAACTAGTTTAAATGACTCAAATGAAACTAGTTATAGAGTTGTTCAATTGTTTATATTCTGATAGAAGTATACAAGACACAATTGAAACAAAACCGATTTTTATTCACTCGAATCAATTCATGAACATTATAGCCACGGAAAGATTGAAAAATAGAACCATCTGATTTGATTCGTTCTCAATAGCCATGAGATGATCATCTTAGAGTGATCATTTTATCGACGGATGCTCCTATTTTGCAAAGATTGCATTCCTTAATATATAAAAGTATTTGTTCACAAATAAACCGATTTTAGAACTTAACCCACTCAGGTATGCAAACATGTACGCATACTGTCGTTCACGACCAACATCAGTTGAAATCAGTACGCATATCGGTATGCATACTATGGTTCCCGGACTTCAACTGTTGAATCAGTACGCATACAGGTATGCATACTAAGTTCCCGGACTTGGAATATATCTACAACAGTTAGCATACAAGTATGCATATTGCGCTATATCCAATCAATGGTTAATTATTCCAAACTCCCATTTTAATCATTGAAACATTCTTAGAAGATGGGAATGACTGTCTCACACCAACTATTAGCTTCAAAGTAATTTTCAAGTGATCAAATGATTAATATGAAACATTCCAAGTCTACATCAAATGACCGTCTCACACAAATCATGTAAGATGTTACCAGACGATTTTCACATGGTCATCTTTTGACTTTCGTCAAGAATAAAAGATGAACTTGGTTAAAGAGAACGCTTACCAACACATATTTCGAGAAATATGTAAGCGAGTTAAACTCAGCTCGAAATATCAAATATGTATAAAGTAAAGTCTATATAGCTATACGAATTTTGTCTCAATAGGACATATAACAGAAATAGACTTCTGAGTGATAGATGAGTTCAAGTCTCCACATACCTTTTGTTGATGAAGTTCCACGAGCTCCCCTTAGTAGTTCTTCGTCTTCAATCGATGAAAGTCATGAAGTCTAAAGCTCAACTACACAGTCTATCCTAATCCGAGACATAGATATAAGTAGACTAGAAATCAAGACTTATAGTTTTGACAACTAAACTTGACAAAAAAGCTTGAGATAACAACGCTTGCGAGTTCGACCGAGCAGTTATCTAACATTACTCTTAGTCTCTAAGGTGGGTTTAAAATGACGAGGGTACCAAAGTACACCACAATATTTTCGTTTCAACCTATAAGTTCGATACCAAGTGTGATTGTCTATGGACAAAGTCGAGACAATATGACAACAAGGTATACACTTGATAATAATGTTGGAGAATTGCTCCGCTGGTTGAAATCGAAAGGTGAAAATGAAACCAAGAGCAGAGACGAGGGGAGGTGGTTGAACCCACCAAGCGTTGGTATGTCAAATTTGGTTGTCATATTTTCGCATCAAAACTCAATTAGAGTCGCTTGATTAAATGTGCTAGAGTCAAGATCATGGCAACCGATGTGAACCTATTGAAATCACAAGCATCCACAACACTTCCTTCACAACCATTTGTGAATCCAAGAGAGAATGTTAATGCGGTTACTTTAAGAAGTGGAAGACAAGTGGAGAGTCCAAGTCATCAAGAAGAAGCTATTGAGGAGGTAATCAAAGACAAGGAGGAAGCCGTACCAAAAGGAGAATTCAACACCAACCGACCAATCCAAGGAACCGGTTCCTACTTTCACTACTCCACCTCCTTTTTCCTAGTCGTTTTGCTAAATCCAAGAAAGAAGCTCAAGACAAGGCACTTATAGATATCTTCAAGAAGATTGAAATCAACATCCCATTCATTGAGGCTATCAAGACAATTCCAAGGTATGCCAAGTTCATGAAGGAATTATGCATCAAGAAAGGATAGGTTGCTTGATAATGAAATTACTAAAGTTGGCGAGATCGTCGGCTATGCTATGAAGAAGATGCCTACAAAGTGCACGGATCCCGGTGGTTTCACGGTGCCAATTACTATTGGTAAGCAAAGGTTTGAACATGCTTTACTTGACTTGGGTGCTTCCATTAGTGTGATGTCGCCGATATATATGATTCCTTGAATCTTGGACTGAAAGAGACAAGAGTTATTATCCAATTAGAACAAGTCTAACATATATCCAAAGGGGCTTTAGAAGACGTGCTAGTGCAAGTAAATGAGCTTATTTTCGGTGGATTTCTTCGTGGTGGATATGCAAAACAATGAGAACCGATCATCTACTTCTTTACTTCTTGGGAGGCCATTCATGAAAACCGCAAAGACGAAGATTGATGTTGATAGGGTACACTCACTATGGAATTCGACAAGGAGATAATACACTTTAACATATTTGAAGCTACGCGCTTCAAATGGTGGAATTGAACAAGAGGATGAACTTGATGTGGTGTTGCAAAGGAGCATTGAATTGGACGTCCATGGCTTGTCTTGGATGTTGAAATCTCAAGGAATTGGTGGAGATGTGTGGTGCTTTGGGCGACATTACAAGAAGCTAAAAAGGGTAATGTTTCATATATTTCTTTGTGAATGATGAAATACTTGTACCATCTATTGTGAAGGCGCCCAAACTAGAATTCGGACCATTTGAAGTCAAAGAACCTCACACAGGTCAAGAAGACCGTTTGCTTAGAGTCTTGAGAGAGCACAAAACGGCTATTGGGTGGACAATTGCGGACATCAAAGGCATTAGTCCATCCATGTGCATGCATAGGATTCTAATGGAAGAGAACGTGAAGCCGGTGCGTGATGCTCAACGAAACCAATCCTCCCATGATGGAGGTTGTGAAAAAGAGATACTCAAATTGCTAAGTGTGGGGGTAATCTACCCAATTTCCGATAGCAAGTGGGTTAGTCTAGGTACAAGTGGTACCAAAGAAGTCCGGAGTCACGGTTGTTCGAAATCAAGACGATGAACTTGTTCATACAAGAGTTCAAACCGGTTGGAGAGTGTGCATTGACTATAGAAAGTGGCTAAAAGGATCACTTTCCCTTTACCTTTCATTGATCAAATGTTGGAGCGGTTGGCAGGGCATTCTTATTATTGTTTCTTGGATGGTTATTCGGGATACAACCAAATTGTTATTGCTTAGGAGGACCAAGAGAAGACCACTTTCACTTGTCCGTTTGGAACGTTTGCATATAGACGGATGACCGTTTGGCCATTGCAATGCACTACTTTCCAAAGATGCATGGTAAGTATATTCTCGGATTATGGAGCGCATCATCGAGGTATTTATGGATGACTTTAGTGTTTATGGCAATTCTTTTGATGGTTGTTTAAACAACCTTGAACTAGTTCTTAAACGATGCATAGACACAAACCTTGTCCTTAACTGGGAGAAATGTCACTTTATGGTAAACCCACGGCATAGTACTTGGTCACATTGTGTCCTCTCGAGGGCTCGAAGTGGACAAGTCAAAGATAGATTTAATAAGAAACTTATAATATCCCACTTGGTGAAATGCCATGCAGGTTTCTATAGGCGGTTTATCAAGGATTTCTCCAAAATCTCCATGCCGATGTGCAAGTTATTACAAAAGGAATACCTTTCGACTTCAACAGGACTTTTTGACAAATTGAAGGAAATGTTTGACAAGTGCTTATCAAATCACCGGATTGGAATCTTCCATTTGAATTAATGTGTGATGCTAGTGATTATGCGGTTGGAGCGTTTTTGGTCAAAGAGTGGACAAGTTGTCCCATGTTATCTATTATGCATCTAGGACCCTTAATGATGCACAAATCAATTATTCTACCACGGAAAAGGAGTTATTGGCTATAGTTTTTGCGTTGGAAAAATTTCGATCATATTTGGTGGGTACAAAGGTTATTGTGTATTTCGATCATGCCACTAAGACACTTAATAAAGAAGAAAGAAGCTAAGCCAAGATTAATCAGTGGATCCTATTCAAGTGCTCGAAATCAAATGCCACTCACACCAATTCTACGCCGTTGAGATGTTTGAAATGGGTGGAAGCTAGAGCCACCAAAACTGACTCTCAAGTTGTTTGTGATTTTGTAATGGAAAACATATTCAATAGGCATGGTACACCAAGAGGTGATAAGCGATGGAGGCTCACATTTCAAGAAGGCTTTCCACGCTCTCCTCCAAGAAGTACAACATAACACACAAAATTGGTATGCCTTACCATCCACAAACTAGTGGACAAGCGGAAATTTCAAATCGTGAGATCAAGTCCATTCTTGAAAACGGTGAATACCAAGGAAAGATTGGAGCTTTAAGCTCGCGTATCGTATAAGACACCGATTGGTATGTCACCATATCGGTTGGTTTTGGCAAGGCTTGTCATCTTAGGTTGAACTTGAACATAAGGCTTATTGGGCGATAAAGGAATTCAACATGGAGTATTGAAGCGGGAAACAAAGGGAAGTTACAACTAAATGAGCTAGAGGAGATACGTAATGATGCTTACGAGAGTGCCCGGATTTACAAGGAAAAGACTAAGCTTTTTCATGACAAGATGATTTCGCGGAAAAGTTTGGTTGTGGGAAAAAGTTCTTTTATTTAATACTAAGCTTTTAAGTCTAGTTGGGTGGGATTTGTTGTTACTAATGTTTATGCTCATGGTGCATTTGAAATTAAGAAAACTACTATCATCAACAAGGAGCGACATCAAAATTTACAAGGAAAGTTGGAAAAGTTCAAGGTTTACAAACAACGGAATGAGAAAAAGAGCAAATTTCAAACTCAAGTAAAGCAACATACAAAAGGGCAGATTTTTACATATATGTTGAGGACTTACAATACAATGAGGTAATTTTATATCCAAGTATGAAGACTTATTTATAAAAAAGCAAAGAATAGCAAAAGGTGAGAATTATTGAAGTTTATGATTTTGAGGCGATACAAGTTGTGAAGAATCAAGTGGTAAAATATTTCTCCAGGCCATGGTTTATTTTGTATTTAATTTCTCTTGTTAATTTCAAAAAAAAAAAAAAAAAAAAAACAAGAAATATTTGTTTTGTTTTTATTTATTTAATAAGCCGTGGGAAGGAAAATATATAAGGAAGTTTCAAGCGACAAGCATTATTAAGGTAAAGGTTACAAATTGTTAAGGGATTACGAAATTCGAGAAGTTATCACCAATAGTTGAAGCCGAAGACCAAGGGGATCAAGACGAGGAGCGGAAGACGTTTCTATTGGATGCCGTGAGAGTGGTGTTATCATAATTGGCGATCGGATGAAAAATGAGTTTCTCATCCTCGGTGGTTGATTTCCTTTCTTAGAGATCGTCGAAAAATGGTTTTCAAAATGTTAAAGATGTGGGTTTTCAAAAATTAAGTTAGTCTAGGAGTCTAGGAATGTTGAGACATATAAGTATTACCTTGAACACTCGAGGAAGATCGTGAAGATATATCGACTATTTTTTCAATGAAGACATCATGAGCAAAAAAAAAGGATTGTCATTTCCACTTGAGGTTCAAAGTATTTATATGTTAAGGGTAACTACATGTTAGGGGCCGGGCTTGGGGTATCCCTTATCTAACGAGTGGGGTGGTCCCTATTTTTCCATTCCTAGTCTAGGAATGTTGAGACATATTACTTTGAACACCCGAAGATCGTGAAAGTCATTTAAGTTCCACTTGAAAATACTTTAAGTCATTTAAGCTTGAAAATATAACATGCAGGTTATATTTAATACTCTAGTATTAGAATTGGTCATTTTATTACGATCAAAGTGTCAAAGAAAGAATATTTGATTACGAAGTATAACGTTTATCTTTTGAACTTCATAAATTGAACATCGATATAACCTATGTAACTTGTTATTTGATTATGTATTGGATATATGTGTGATTTCATCCTAGTAAACTATGTTTGATTACACGTGTTTGAAGGAAGTACGCAGACGAAACTTGTTTCGTAATCGATAGGCGTTTTGGTCCGGTTTTCAATGAAGATAAATTGGATGACCGATTCGAACCTAAGTAAGAACTTTAGTAAAATCGATCTTGACTTTGTTGAGAGTTATGGTAGAACCCATCCTTAACTAGTTCGGGAATATGGTAGAAGCGATCTTAACTTATGTTGAGAGTCTTGGTAGAACCGATCCTTACATATATTGGGATACATGGTAGAACCGATCTTAGCTTTTGTTGGGAGTCTTGGTAAAACCGAACCTTACCTATATTTGGAGTCATGGTAGAACCGATCTTCGCTCTTGTTGGGATTCATGGTAGAATCGATCCCTACCTACATTTGGAGAATTGGTAGAACCGATCTTAACATATGTTAGGAGTCATAGAAGAACCGGTCCTAAGAGCAACACGGATTTCCAATATTCACATATTACTTACGGTTTTGTGTGGGTTTAGAATTATGGTTTGCTAAATAGGAAAGTTCTAGATGTCGACATAATTTGAACATGTATATTTATCTTTATTTTTCAAAGATATACCTTAATACTCAAGGTGATCCCAAACCAGAAATATTGCGAATCTTTTAAATAAGATTTTCGATTATATGTTTTTGATTTCTGACAATCAAAACATAGATCTTGGAAAGTTATATTAGTCAAGTGCTAAACTAATATTAGATATTTTCTAATGCGTGATTTTTAATTCTTGGTTGGATATTATTTGGAAATATGATAACCGAAATTAGGTACTTATTGAATATCTTGAGAATATTTCGGTTTTGGAATTTCCTTGTTGTCCAAACAACCCTATTCTATAAGTAGTTGAGTTTGCATTTCTTGCAAACTATCCTAAGAGCCAGCAAACTTCATTCGTGTTGTTTCTGGTAGAGCCGTCTATCCGGAGAGAAAAGTACCCTAATTAGGCGAAATCTCTTATGACCCCTCGTTTAAAGACTTCTGCGGGGATCAAAAAGCTCTACAAGTACTGTTGGTGGGAAACTAGATAATTGCATTGTTATTTAGTTTTCGATTTGATTGATTAAGGGTTGTTGAAACTTTGACTGCACCTAGTTTGATTATTCTTGAGAGCCTTCTCTTATGACATAAGGGTTACTCAAACTAGATCAAAGTATTGACGGATTTTTAGAACCGTTTTAGATCTAAATACAACTTGTGATCATCCATTGTTAACATACTCTATTTTTTGTGTGATCGATCATAAGTGGATTCAAGTTTGTGTTGTGGAGGTACAAAAGAAGGCAATTGAAGATACACATCTTGATCGGCTTGGATCCGACTTAGATTTTATTTATCTTTGATAGATTTCGTTTAGATCGGAAACTACCATTTGGTGGTATTCTTCAATATCCAAATCCGATAATAGTGAATCTGAATCTAAGTTACTGATTTGGATTGATCTTACCCGACAAAGGAGTTTACTAGTTTAAACGGAAAGGCCTTTGTCAAATCTCAATTTTATTAAAAGATTATTGGAGTAGTTACCAAACAGATTTGTTCCTTTACTGTTTGGAAGACGATTAACATAAGTTGAGTTGTCAAGATAGTAATTTCTTATGAAATTTTCGCGGCAAACGTCTTGGGATTCATGTGTACTTTCTACGTTACCTAAGGATAGGTTGTGAGGCCGAGTTGGAACTAAGTAACTAGGGGTAGATTACTTGGTCTCAACTATACGAAGTTGGATTTTTACTTCGTACAACAGCTTAATTCTAAGGTATTCAAAACTGGACTAGGTTCTGATGTTTTTCTGCATTTGCAGTTTCCTCGTTAACAAAATATTGTAGTGTCATTTACTTTTACATTCCGCAATTATAATTTTTTTATTATAATTAAAAATAAATAACATGATATTGATCATATAGTAAATCGGTTTTGGACCGTAACTATTATCAGGTGAATACCTTGTTGTCGTATTGTCTCGAATTTGTACATAGACGATCGCACTTGGTATCAGACTTATAGGTTGAAAAGAAAAGATTGTGTGTACTTGGGTACCCTTGTCATTTCACTTAGAGCGATGTCCGCCTGCAAACAAATTCATGGTGCCAAATGCCAATGACAAGAAACCAATTTTACAAGTACATATGTTGCATAGCATATTCCGTACACAAGCAACGATGGCCAAGACATTAGCCTCCGCATCTCTCTAGTTTTGGCATCTTCAACTTGTTGATACGTATTACACTAGCCTAACTTCAATTTAGCGCTGGCCTCCTTCATGCATCTGCCAGTTTCATCCATGTCGGCCTTCCCGCATCAGATAGCTTCATCAAATGTTGGACTTTCTACATTAGACAACGACTCCATTCAGCGCTGCCCATTCTCATATAACACCAGCACCATTTTCTCTAGTGTTGTCCCCCCCTTCATCAGTGGTGCATATTTCGTCAGCATATGTATCATTGCTGGTACACGAGTGCCTTTTACCCTCTTTGGTGCCTTTTTTTTTTTTTTTTTTATAATGCATTGCTCACATCGCGAAGTGCTCGAGCATGTTCATTAGAGGCAAAAGGCCATTGACACTATAATTCGACCCCCGAGCTACGATCATTTAATGACTAAGAATTTCAACTATATATGTCAATATTTGACATCCTCGGTTGTTGTTCTGTCATAGTCATGCGCCAGTGACATGAAGTGATACATTACCAAGTACCTCAGTATACTCAAATGCCCACAGATGGCGCTATTAGAGTCTATTTCTCACACTTAAAGCTCACCGCTCACGATCTACCACTTAGAGCTCATCGTTTATGATTCATTACTCAGAGCTCATCACTCACAACTCATTTCTTACATCATATCCCTTAAAGATCATCGCGCATGCCTTATTACTTATACACCATTGCTCATTAGTACTGGTAGTCTATTCTATTCAACTTTCTAAAAAAAATTTGAGTTCCTACGAGACTCATTAGTCAATCACTTGACCAAATAGTCTTATGCGACTCTGTCAACTCAACAGTCAACTCAACAGCAGTAGCATATTGACTCTACTGGTTGATTTCAACGAGACATCAAACATTCACATGGGGGATATTCTTTAGAATTTGGTCTTGCAATCTACGGCAGATGCGCTGTGCCAGCTCACACTCATAAAGAAAGAGACTAAGTAGTGATAAACGTGGAGGGAAAAAATGGATAAATCAGTGTTCCCAACGATATGTGGAGAATTTTACCACGTTTTCCATACCTTCTCAAGTATTGTCGATATTTCTATTTTCAATTCCACTTTTTACGGGAGATCGATGTACTACTACCAGTATAAATAGGAAACTCAACCTATTCATAAATCATGTCGAAGATACCAAGTAATCTCTTAGCAAGATCGGAGAATTATCATAATAGTAGTTTTGTTCGATACGGGGAAAATGTGCAATACATTCGATTGTGTGGTATCCTTTGCGCTGATCTGATGGTTCTCAAGCTTCCTACCACAGAGGAGGTTACAGATCAAACCTCTATCTCCCCCCCCTTTAATGAGCGCAAGACTAATCAAAAGTCAACAACTTAACTAAGATCAGCCGTTGGATTTCCCCAGTTGGATTACATGAATATTCGGTAAAAGATTCCTGTCACGGAAACAAATTTCGTATGATATTTTTTCGTTACTCAACAAAAATTCCCCTCCATCTTTTCTAAAACCCAACTTTTTCTTTTCACCATTTCCTCTTCTGTCAGATCAAACCCAATAATTTGCGTCTGCCATTTACCAAATTATATTCTGTAATTCCTTCACCACCACCACGACACCACCTCCGTTGTTACTAGAACCACCTCCATCGATCCGTGTTTTCACTTAACAAAATTGCTATTACGTCACCCATCACCACCGTAAATTATTACCGCATCATAATCGATAGGTCTTTCACCACCACCCTCCGACCACTATCCACCATCACTGCCGTCGTACCAGTACCACCGTCTAAATCGTCTGCACACATTAATAATCATCATAACAATTTAAAAAATGAAAAACCACTTTTAAAATAGACAAAAACACCAGATCGAACATATTGGTTGACCATCTATATATCTTTGTCTCTCAAAATGACCAACAAATTGAATTAGTTCTTCTTGATTAAACGCCTCCCTTTTTTCTCCACCAGTATACCTAATAAAATTAAGATCTCTAACTTCTTAATATAATGTCCGTCACATACTCTATTGTTCCCGAACTGAATATAGATAGCTCCAGATATACAATAATTCAGAGACCAGACTTACAACTTGGGTTTGCGAGAGAGATTTGATGAGAAGAGAGTTTGTTGACTGACTGATGGTAAACAAGCAAACAACTGAACCTTAAGAAAAAGAAGGATAATTTGAGCGAAATAAACAAGGGTCATAGACGTGAGCTTCTTCCAAGTGTCCAATTGAGCTATACGTGGATAACTTCCGATTTTATATTTGTTGGTTTTACTTTTACTGTTTTGTGTCACTAGAAAACCAATCAACACTCATTTGCGAATTATGCACATACGTATAAAGATTTTGGCTACAACAGACGTGAATTCCGTTGGACAATGTCGTGCCATTCTAGCAATTGCAGAAGCTGTTATGTTCTCTTTTTCCATAATAAAAACAGATTGGAAATTGCAGAAGCTCTTAATATATGTCTTATCCTAGGTGGCGTCACTTATTACCAGCAATTTGGTATTTACCTTTACTGCAGGCATGTGTGTATATTGACACGTACACACAAGGAGATGTTTATTTGTTGTTGGTGGTGGGTTGTTCTATGACTTCTCTACCAATTCTTGATTAGAAATCTGCTAATATAGTGTAAATTGTAAAATTTAGTTTCAGTTGGCGGATTATATATTGCCATTGTGTTGCAATTCGCTGATATCATGCTAAGCAAGTGGTTTAAACCGGTACGAAGGCGTATTTGAAACTCAATGTTCAACGTGCAACGCACGTGCACTCTACTTGTAATAGTAGAGATCCTAAGCTAATGTATGTAAGTGTAGTTCTAGGGACAACTGTTGTATCTTACAAAAAACAAAAAATGTCTGGAAGAGAAAATGAGAGGAAAAACAAGAACCCACAATTGGGGATACCTCCACAAATAGAGGGATACACAAAAAAAACAAAATAAAAACACTATGAACTAATATTAAAAACCCCTTATCCAAAAAAAAAAATGTAATAGCTAAATTACCCTTAATTAATTAGTTAAATTAGATAAATAACGTATGAATTCTAGTTAGTTTTATAATTATAAAGAAAAAGAAGAAGTATTTTTTGGAAAATTTACGGGCGGTGTAGTCAGTAAACTTCAAACCATGTTGGGAATACTTTGCTTTACTGTCGGCAATAATGTACAAATTCAACATATACATGATCCAATTTCTAATGGTGGCAGGATCCAATTTCTCAATATGGTTAATGGTTAAAATGGTAAGTCGTTCACCACCAGTACTTGACTGTAACTTATCAACAACCCAAAGAATGTTACATCCCTGTCTCCACGTAACTCTGCCATTGATTCCGCATAGGGCTGAACATGGTTTCAGTTTTCCGCTGGAACCGGACCGAACCAGACCAATAAGGAAGAAACCGAACCAAACCATCTACTAATAGATTGGTTATGGTAAAAAAAATTGATAACCGACATTATTGGTTCGTTTTTGGTTTGAACTGAAAACCGAACCAAAAACCAATGGAAAACCAATAAGTATAGGTCGTTGATTCAAATCAGATAGATTTAATCTACCCCGTCCATCTCACACTTTGAATATGGAATTTGGAGCATGCATAACTTAGAGTTTATGTATTTTGAATCTTTAATGTTTATGTTTTGAACTATGCTTATAAACTTGAGTTATGAACTACGCTTGTGTGTTAATTACATTTTGCAGGTAGGTTAAAAAAATTCGTTTGTGTTATTTTTTTTAAAGATTTGAACTACACTCGGTTTTCCATTAACCCAATGGAACAAACCGAAACCGGCTAAAACCATTAAGAAACCGAACTAATGGTTAATGGATTGGTTTGGTTTAGATTTTTAGAAACCCATAGTATTGGTTTCGGTTTTGGTTTGGCTAGAAACCGAACCAAAACCGACCATGAACAGCCCTAATTCCGCATGCATTTTTTCTTTCTTGTTGTTTGTTTTCTTCTCGATCTTGCGCTTGTCTGTCAATGAGATGTTGCAATCGATAGCTTCGATCATAATGATCGACCTGTTGGAGGTACCATCCTATACAACCAGTATTGAAATTTCAACAGAAACCATACTAGCAGTTTTTCAGAGATCTACAGTCGGCACAGATACAAAATGATCGACACTGCCAACAAATACATTATTTCAAAACAAAATTGATTTTTTGTAGTAGGCATGGCTTAAAATTTATCTAACAATACCGACGTTTGAAAAAATCACCAGAAAAATGGTGTTATAGCCGTCATAACATTCAATAATAATATACGTACGCCGATAGTTTTAGTGCGAAAAATATGAAAAACGCGTCCACTGTCGTTATGGAATTCAACCACCAAATCAATACCGATGGGAACAGCCGGCACACCATTCATCGTGCAAACAACATCGACTGTATGGAGAGGATCAATGATGCAGCGCGAAGTTGATCGTCTCACTCTTCTTGACCAGTGGTTTGATACGAGTTTTCCTTTAGTTTTAAGTTTGATCATAAATTTTTGATTTAATCAGAAACCATAAGGACGAATTAATCTGAAACATAAGAAGAGAAGAAAATGACAGAAGAAGAGAAGAGTCGGCATAGAGGATGGGGAGGATTTGTTTTAAGAATTAGGTTTCGTGTTTTACATGAAAATGGTAACATAGTCATTTCAATTATTAAAGTCTCCTCCTTTGACAAAATTGAGCTCTAGTTAACCCAGAGTACGAAACTTCTAAACAAAAAACAACCCACAGACAATCCCTCTCGCATTGAAGTGGGGGCCTGCTAATTTTGGGATGGGTCCCACTTCAATGTGAGAGGAGTTGTTTTTGGATTGTTTTTTATGTTGTTTGTCTAAAATCATTGTCAGGACCCCGGAGTATCCCAATTTGTGAGGGTATGTCCCAAATGTAGGTTCAAAAACAAACAACAACTAGGTTTTTTTTTTTTTTTTTTTTTTTCCGTAATAGTTGGGCGGCTTTTCAGTACGGGGAAAAGCCCTTCCCATTACTTTGGCGAACATGTTTTTCAAAGAAAGAAAAACAAAAAAGACTTTCTCAAACATTTGCTAGGTATTTTGGAGTAGCCGTTTGCACCTATTTAAAAGAAACCTATTATAGGGGCTCCAAGAAAAGAGTTTTGAGGGCTCCTAAGGATTCAAATATCCTACAATGAAGATAAGGGGACCTAATTCATAAGAAAAATACTAAAATACCCTTAACATATTAAATATTGGAAACCTAAAATTAATTTGTTTTCATTCCTCTCCTTTAATTCTTCCATTTTCTTGTTCCCCATCACCTCCATCGCTTATTTCTTCGATTAATCGTCAATTCTCAAAATAATTCATTATCGATTAACACCATTTAATCCACCCGCAATGACTTCAATAAGGTAAAAATCAAAAACCCATCTTATTTAATTGGTTTCAATGCATGGATAAGCGAAATCGATCGAATTGGTTTTTTGAAAAAACAGTTTGAGATCGTCTACGGTTGGGAAATATGAATTTTCCCAACCGTAGACGATCCTGATGGGGAAATATGAATTTTGCCAATCAGTAGATCGAATCGTCTACTGTAGAGGAAGTATGAATTTTCCCAATCAGTAGATCGGACTCGTCTACGGTTGGGAAGTATGAATTTTCCCAACCGTAGACAGTACTGAAACTGTTTTTTTGCAAAAATAAGTGATGGGTTTTCTTAGTTGTTTTTGTTTATGATCGTCATCTTCATCACGACGGAGAAGAAGAAAAGAGAAAGAAAAATAATAGGTTTTTTTTTATGATCATCATCTTCATCATGATTTATGAATGAAAAGAGAATGAGAAGACAATAGATTTAGTTTTTTGGTATATGATCATCAATTTCATCATGATTTATGAATGAAAAAAGAAAGAAAAGATAATAAATTTAATTTTATAATTCATGGAGGGTATTTTAGTCATTACAAAAAATAGTTAGATATGGGGTTTTGTTGATTACTATTTCATAACCCGATTTTGTCATCTTGTGAGCCCTCAAAACCAAATGTTTGGAGCCCCTATAATAGGTTTCATTTAAAAACTGCTGCAAGTTAATCATAAAATCCCTGGATCCGGAGGGAACTTGTACAACTGTAAAGATGAGCGATCTTGGAGATCATTCTGTAAATGAAGGGAAAAGTGGATTTGATAGTACAAGAATTGCGGAAGTAAAAGCTTGGCTTGTTTCTCAATTTGAATCTGTTGGAAAAGATGTACCGGATTTTGAATATACTACTAGAAGTATTTCACATTTACATTCTCTTGCTACTATTTCTCAAGCTAAGACTCAAGCTGCTGGAATCGTTGCTTCAGATCTTCGTCAGAAAGCAATGGAGTATCGTTCTCAAGGTTTTGTTTTTATTTTTTATGCAATTCTTATTCCAAACCCTGAAAAGGGATTAAACGTGTGGTCATTTACAGCGGCGAGGATTAGAGAAATTTTACAAAGTGTAGGGTTGGCACAAGAAGGTTTACCACCAAATGCAGTTACATCTGTACAAGTTGTTGCGAATGTTGCAAATTTGTTGAATATAAGAGATACTGAAATGAGCAGGTAATTGTTTTTTGCTTCCCCCCTTTATATTAATGAAATTTGGACTAGAATGGATAATTTTGTCATATGTTTGGTACCTGGGTTTCAGTTTTCTAGTAGCAATGGCTGATATTTCTTTGAGGAAGAGTGGAGTAGAGGAGAAAAGGGCAAATGTACAAAAGGAGTCCAAAGGTTTACTGGATTACACACGCAAAGCTATTTCTAGACTTACATATTTGAAAAGGTTTTCTTTCTTGGTATAATATGATACTTTGATGCAGTAAAAACTAATGAAGTTTCAAATTCCTTATATGAACTGCATTGTGAAAGCTTATAGTTTTAGGGTTAATTATAGAAGTACATTTGGTGAATGAATACGCTGTGTATTTGCAGAACACTTGGACAGTTGGAAGATGATGTGGCTACTTGTGAGGGTCAAATGAATCATTGGAAAACTAATTTGACAATTATGCTTTCAAAAGAGCGTCAGTACTTGCAGCAGTTTTCTAATTATAAGGTATGCATTCGCATCCTCTCCTTCTCTCTCTTTTCTTGTTCATTCATCTCATGTGGGCATTCATAATCATATTTCTGAAAGGAGATCAAAGTACCAGACAATATGCAAAGATTATAAATCAACAACTTCAAATAATTGGGAAGATAACAGATCTAATGAATCCATTTTAAATAGCCACCTCAAATGAAGTTACTTATCTATTTGATTTAGCTAATAAATGAGGATCTACTTTAAAAAAATACCAGAGTCCAGTGCCCTTCTGGTCTCTTCTGCATTGTTACAAGCACATTAAAGTATTGTGTTTTGTGTGTTTTGAGGGATTTGAATTGCCATGACAGATAAATCCTCCAATATATGTACTGACTTCTAAACTATATAAATTTGCTATTGGATTCATGTGCTGTGTTACAAAACGTCCTATTGAATACCACCCAACATTTCATCAGCATATATAGCACTCGTACACTCATGCATAGATATTCCGTCTACGGATGCATATTACTGTCTCTTGAGGTTGAAATCTAATAAAATTCTAATAGATGCCAGCAATGAATTAGATCAGAAGTTATGGTTGTTGACATACTTATCCATTTGGATACATGCTTAAGAAAGGAAAGGACATTACAAATAGAATGTCGTCATTACTTAAATATATTATAAGTAACTAAGTAAGATTGGTGAAGGTAGATTCTGTTTTTTCCCTTTATATGATACTAGATCATTAGTTCTAGATGGCCATTTTGAATTGTTTGTTTATAATTGCGGATGCACTTTCTGCTATTCAGAGCTTTCTTAAATATTATATAACAATACTTGGGAATCTCTTTGAGGCAGGCATTACTCAATCGCGTGGGTTACACATCAGATATCAGCCATGGTGAATTGGTTGAAATGGATGAACACCGAAAGGAGTTGGAGAAAAAGACAAAGCCTATCATGGATACCTTGAGAAGCTACCAAGACTTACCTCCTGTATTTTCTAGTCTCAGCCTCTTGTACGATGGTTTACACTAAATTCACTTTGACTATGTATTATATCTCAATAAATTTTCCTCTTTTCAGGATAAAGCTCTTGCTGCTTTAGCAATTGAGGAAAAACGAAGGCAATATGCAGCTGCTGAAAAGTACCTCGAAGAAGTTCTGCATTCAGCTCTTGCCACGTCAGAATAATTCCAGGTGTGTGAATTTTTGGTGCTATGTATGTATTACTTGATTCCATGCATTCCTTAAAATTCACGTGGAATGACGTTCTTATATGGTCAGTTTGTTTTTTATATAAGAATCATTTTGATACTGAACTTTGTGAAAGTACATAACTTTTTACTTGGTTAAAGGACATGTTGTAACACCACTTATGACCATATTTAGTATGATATTCTCTGAGAGAATCCTGCAGTCCTCGCGAATGCAAAATTTCCAATCTCCTTATGCCATTTGGTGAAGGACCCAAGAAGTCAGTTTCAAGGCTATAAATACCCGAAGCATGCTTTTGATCCTCTTAGAAGGGCAACTATGAAACAACACATATTGATGCCTAGATCTCACACCCAAGTTTAGAAATGCGTGAAATTTACAAAATGTAGTGCTAACAGTGGTCAGTTTCTACATATGATTACTAGTTATTATGAGACACTTTCTGAAGTGGGTTTGGGAGGATTAAAAAGAGAGATGAGAGTCCTGTTTGGCTTGTAGTTGGTACTGGCAAATGTTCTTTTTGCTCCCCTAAACTAAAGTAGGCCTTCTTTATTTTAGGAATGAATATTATGTATTGATCAAGACATTTCACAAAATTTTAACGCTCACAGCTTTTTTGGAGGTCGTAAAACTTAGACTAGGTGCTTAGTGCTTGTTTCATTTTCTGAAGTTATATCGTCAGCGGTTGTCCAAGTTGCAAATAGATTATAGATGTCTAGCTGTTCACTATTGGTAGATTTAGTGCACCACCACACAGTGCGTAGTTTCCTGTTAATGATTGAGTTCTTAAATTTGAAAATGTCCACCCTTGGGGAATTTCTCCTTGGAGCTTATTGAAAGATGAAATTTACAAGTGCCTTGAAGGAACCAGGAATCAGGCCAGAGAGGTTACTACAAAAGAGCTCCATGCTTTCTAAGCTATTAGTTTAGCAAATGATTCCGAAATAGATCCTTGAGACGAGTTCTTTGACTAGCGTAGGTAACCTATATTGCTAGGAATATTACCTGACAATTTATTCATTGTTAGATCTAATTCTTCCACAGTGATCAACTTCCCCGCTTCCAATTGTAGAATTCCATCAAGAGAACTAGTCAATGTGTTTAGAAATGCGAGATTTAGAAACTGAACAAACTGATGGTATTGGTCCAGATAATGAATTGGATTGTAGAGAAAGTGTTTGTAGCTGACTGAGATTGTTCGTGCAATTGGGTACCAAGCCTGTGAGCTTGTTTACATGAAGACCTAATTCTCCCTTAGAATAGTATTTTAAGATCAGGACTACCACTGGCAGGAATTTCCCTTTCTAATCTAAACAAGCGCCAAAAAAGAAGTTCTTAGGAGGAGATATTGAGAAGTTCTATAGGTATTTACCTCCAATTGCTTGAGCTGTCCCATTTCGTCAGGAATATACCCGAGATTCTGTTTCCTCCAATGGAAATGAATGTCAATGTGGAAATTTAGCTAATGAAGCAGGAACTGAAACGGTTAAGTTGTTAGCAGTGAGGCGTATAACCTTAAGCTTCAGTAAATTGCACATATTGCTTGAGATACTTTTTGTAAACACACTGTTTACAGCGGGTATTCTTTAAAACATATCTGCAGTGCCATAAACTAGATGGTATCTATCTTTTTTTTGCTTGATTAGATGGTATCTATCCACTGATTTTATTGTTAGAAAAATTAACCTTGTAAAGTTTTTAAGATTTACAAAAGTATCATCGTGAAGATTTTCAGAGAACATTCCCGTCCTCTTTAGGTATATTTCCACTGAATTGGTTGTGCCCCAAATCCAACACTTTTAGCAAAGTGATGTTGCCAATGGAAGAAGGAATTGTTCTGTTGAATCTGTTGTTCACAAATCCCAGATCCAACACTTCTAGCATAGTGATGTTGCCAATGGAAGACGGATTTGTTCAGTTAAACCTGTTGTTCTCAATTCAATGCTTCTCAACCGGCATAACTTGCCAATATCGTCTTGCATATTTCCACTGATGCTGTTGTTATGAAGATCAGCAGCACAAGGAAGGACAAATTTTATATATATGGTGAAATACGCCTTCAAGGTCATCTTAGGTTCAAGGTGGTTACTCTGTGTTTACTTTTGCTGCAAAATACCCCAATCCAAGTCAGTAGGCGACTGTCCAGTTATTTGTTAATGTGTTATTTGAATCAAAGGTCAAGTGGTCTCTGATTGCTAGAAGTGCTGATTGGTCAGTAGTTGCTTGTCAAACTTGAAACAAAACCAGCCATGAATTCAAAATCAGCATAAACTCACCAAAAAACAACATATGGTATGTGAACACAATTTGGGTTTTGCAGTGAGCAATGCAGAAGCTATTGTGGTTACTCATTCTCCATTGACAAGAGCGCACATATATAGTGTTAAACTTAAACTCATGATTATAGAGTATTATTAGTAGTTTCTTCCTGCAAGTTGCCACCATGATTTAAACATTCTCGATTCCTTTTTGTTTACATTCTTATTCAATGTAGAGGTCTTCTTTGGTCTTCGTTGATAGTCAAAGAAAGACCGGAAAGCTGGGTTGCACGGACGCTCCATTTCTTGAGCCGTGTCCGCGTCCGACTCGCGGCGGACACGGGACGCGCGTGGGACGCTGACACGACGCACCAATTTGCGCGTCCTGCGCGCGTCTGGTTTGGACGCACCGATGACGCGTGCCCGACGCATTTTTATTTTATTTTCATATAAATTTTTTCCTTTTTTTTTACTATTATTAACCAAATGAAGAAAGACAAACATTTAGATCAATAATTTAGGTCTTTATTCGGATTTTGTAATTGGAAATGACATCACGTATACCCTTAGTTGGACATGTGTTGATCTAAGAATGCATTTTGATTGTGCTATGTGTTTAATAGTGACTGATTTTTTGACATTCGGCGTGTATAAACAAACGATATCTTCTTTTCTTTTGAAATTTATACATATATAACATCATTTTCTAATTTTTAGGGTCGAAATACTTGACTTTGCTGTATAAATACATGATTATATATATATATAAATAAAATATGTATATACGTGTCCGCGTCCTAGTTTTTTGAAAATTTTGTAGTGTCCGCGTCAGCGTCGCGTCATGTCCGCGTCCGTGCAACCCAGCCGGAAAGCCTTTCTAGCACCGGAAAGAGAAGGAAAAATTTGTACCATTATATTAGTTTCTTTGTTGTTTGTATATTAATTGGTTTTTTGGTTATTGTATTTGCGCTTGTTTTTCTTCTGTTGGAAATTTGAAAAGAAATTAAGTTGGTTACAACTCAAGGGTTGTGTCTATTCATATAAACCCTTTCAAGGGATGTGTCTTTCAACGAAAGGATGCGACTCTTCACGAAAAGATTTCTCCAAGAGTCACCTTGCATCTATATAAACCCTACTCACTCTCTTTTGCATGTGTGTTTTTTTTAGAGTAATAAAACTAAAACTAGAAATTTTAGAGTCTGCATGTTTTCTTCAAGAGTTAAAGAAGAGTTTGTGCTACATCTATTCGCGTTCGCTGTTCGGTGTTATCGAAGTGCTGCGAAAAACATCGAGGTATTGTTGAATGTTGGAGACATATGCCGCTAAATCTGTAACAACATTATGTACAGGGCATCAAATGTCTTAAGCAAAGAGATTACTCGCCTCAATACACCCAAGTAAGTCTGTTTAAGTTTCGTGATTGATTATCTTTTTCTATCCTTCTTTTCTTGTTTTGTTGTAGGTATTACGAAACGTAATACATAGATGAAAACCGTGTTACAAAGAGTTGTAACGGATCGGTGGATAATACACGAGTTGTATTATTGGAGAATCGGTAACGAAGATAATTATACAACAATCTTAAGACATTTGATGTTGCACTTATTTTTGTTACCGGTTTTAGTGCTTTAATGAAAGCATACGGAAAGCCATGTGCATTGGCATGTACCATGCCTTTGACAAGTAAGGCATGAACACCTTTTTAAGAGACGTTGAATTAATTGGTAATACCATTATTTCTTGAGAATTGCCATAGTCTCACACTCTTCATGGCCAGTCAATCTATTAAGTTTAAGGCATAGCCATAAACTTTGGTTTAGATGTTGGATGAGTTCTGAGTCTTACTCAAAATTTGTAGAACAAATGAAACTCTGGCCAGACTGCTGCTAAAGGCTTAGCCTTGAGAATCAAAGAGTTCGCTCTAGTGCAAGACTGTTTCATCTGCAGCAGCAAGTGGAACGGTGCATGGATGAGATTGGGAATAGTTCTGGTAATTTATAAACAGTATCCATGAGAAGATATGTCTTTTCGTCAAAGGTCTGGACACATATCTAATAAATGTATTAGAAGTTCGGAATCCTTTTAGGGTGCATAACGGTTGGATGTACGTGGTTTAAATTGACTATTTAATTTACCCGCTTGTGGCAGTTGAATGAGGCTTTGATTTTCAAATAAAAGATGAAATTTGAGAAGTCACGACTCTTCACAATCCCATAGTCATCGGAATTCCGGATACTGATATGGTCTCTTATGAAAAGCTTACATTAGATTGGCTAATGTGTAGATAATGTGAGATCTTAAATCTGCTAAGTGTTAATGATTCAAGATTGAGATTGAAGAATCAAATGGCAGAGCGTTGATCAGCGAGAGAGATTAGGGTGTATCTCCTGATTAATCCTTTGAACCGAGTCTACGGAACAGGCTGATGATATTGCACACAAATTTCAGAATTATTGGATTCATAAAAAATAATTTTCAGATTTTTCGAAATTGGGTTTCGTTGCTACAAATCTGAAGGTTCGGTTCTAATTGTGCTGTAGAAATGTGGATGTATCTCCCAACTGGAAACAATTTTGGGTAAATCCTTTTAACCGTATATACAAGACGTTCCGATGATGTTCCACACCAATTTTCAGAATTTTTGGAGTGGTGGAAGTATTTTTACAAATTTCAGAAATCTAAGTCCCGTTTCTGCGAAATTTCTGAAGAGCAGGAAATCAGTTCTAGCCCAGAATGATTTTCCAATATTCTTGGTTGCTCTTTTGATTTTGTAGTAAGAAATGAAATTTGTAGACCAGGATTTTGTCTTGATTACACATTTTAATCTCCATTTGGAGTCACGATGCGGAAGGCAAAATAGTTCGGAAATTTGTGCACATATATATTTGAAGAGGCGTGTCTCTTCATCAAAACGCATCAACGGATAGTTGGTATGTTTGCTGTTTGTGGAAACTCAGAAGTTGTTTAAGCACTTCACGGTGATGGGGAACATTGTTCAAATTCTGGGCAAAGTTCGGATCAAGGTAGTGCTGCCAAAAGGGTACATATCATTGAAAGAAATGATAAAATGAGTTTCTAAATTTTGGTGTACCTCTGGACTGTGGGGGTTGAAATCTAATAGGCGCATTAGAATCCCACAACTGGTATATTGATTATCTTTCAGAACTTGAAGAGGCATAAAATTTCTTTTGGCACCCGTTAGAAAATATCTCGTCCAATTGAGATATGGTGAAATCTGAATAGGTTCCGACCCTGGTATTGGTAGAGGTGTAAATGATGTCATTTGAGTGGATGACTGGTTACAATTGACTGGCATCATTTCCTACGAAAAAGGGAGTATGACCATATCAGTACAAAAGATTTGGTGTTTTATTAAATGCCATGGTAATTAAGAGCAGTTCCGTTGTTAGATAGTATTCAATAAATGGGAGTTCTACTATAACGAGAAGTATAATGGTTAATGATCTACTGTTCGTGAGGAACATTGAGAATCAATTCCATTTTAGAACAGTAGCAATGGTCATGACTCAGAAAATGATCGTGAGGGAAAAGGCCAAAAGGGTACGTATGCATCCATTACATTGATGTTTCATGACACTGGATGATAGTCATGAAATGTGGGGGGAAACGGAATGAGACTTATCGTTTAAGTATATCTATTTTGGTATGTGTATATCCAAACAGATCTTATCCAGTCTCTGGATTGTCAAGGAAATTTAATGGCAATTGAATTTGGACTACTGACCCGAAATTCATATTCATTAGAGTCTTAATGAATGCATTTTTTGGAGATCAGTTGGTCAAAAGGTTTGATATGCGCTAATTTCCACTTCTGTTAGTTGATTTGGATCAAGCTAAAGATATAAGTGGGTCTTATAATTGGACGGACTGACTACTAATCAAAATGTGATCGTTTGAAAATTGACGAAGGAGTTTGATGCACGTATTGGCAACACTTTGAAAATTTTAAATTTTGAGTTTAGTGCTGGAATGCATCACATATGAATTTTTCTGGTATACCTTCAAAATGTGGGGGTACATTGTTTAGATGAAAATATCTCGTAGCCAGTTACCCAACGAGAAATCCTTTTGTGGGTAAGAATATTTCTTAGTATATTCATGAAATGTGGAGGTCTCTCGAAACCGTTTTAATTTGCAAGTACAATCACAGAAATGGCCTACATGTACAGGAGCTGTGGTGTAGTGTCTTGAAGGGTAAGGACAAGGCAAAGTGTACGGCGTACGGGATTTTACTATGGATGAAAACTGAGACATGACGTTGGCACCGATTGTGATGAAGCATAATGAAATCTCCATGCTCCAGATTATGCTTGAACCCCTTTGCAATTTTGGTTTTGCACAGAGATTTAGAATGATATTGTTCATGAAGGAAGAACTACGATCATTAAAAGAAATGATGATTATTTCGAATCATAGTGGTATACCCTCGGATTTGTGATGGGTTACTTGGTTTGAAAAATTGTTGGGGTGCCAACAACTAGTACAATGGTTAACTGGTGGTCAGTAAGTGGTGATTTAAAGTCATCAAACAGAAAACTATGTGTTCGGTGTAAAACGAAATGCAGTAGCAAGGAAATTCAAGTGAAGGTTGATAAACGAGATCAATTATGGATTCCGGAGCTTTGGACGCAAAGTCGGATTAGAAGTAAGAGAAACTTTGGAATTTCCTTGAGTATATACTAATGGCCAAAGTATATGTATGTATGCTAGAAATAGATTGTTTTGATCAAACAATTATTTTGGAAGAAACACATAGTTTGAGATTATGGTATGTCTCGATAAATAGATCGACGATATAGTACCATAAAGCAATTGCTCTCAAATGCGCGCATCGAAAGAAATAGTATATGTGAATTGTATCTAGCCGGATTAGAAATGAAATACAAATTCTGTAGAGCTAGAAATAATTGTTTTGATCAAACAATTATTTTCATAGAGAAATGGGATAGTACCATATATTGCTCTCAAATAGAGTAGTATTTATAGCGGACACCCAACCTCGAGGGAAATGGCGATTGGAGATCCCATGGTTATCTAGGTTCAAAAGGGACAACCAAGTTATAAATTTATACCCACCGGAAACACTTGTGAGAGTTTACTCTCTTCCCATTTCTATGATGAAACAAAGTGTTGCTGTCAAGTGAGAGGTTGAGATTTTCTCTTAATGATTCCTATGGCTTAGTTTGACTAAGAAAAGTATGGCAGGATACTTTCAAATAGGAGATCACCTATATGAGTGTGAAGTGGTGCCACTTCTATGATAACTATAAGGCTAAGTTAATCTAGAGCATTCATGAAAAACCAACATCGTTCAGGGCCGAAATGAACACAACCGAGAACCGGATATGTAAGGAAATAAACTGTGTGATATCTATTGCATCGGTTTACATCATAAAGTTGGGCGGTTCAAGACATCGCGTTCACCGAACAACTAGTAAACCCGGTAGGTATTCACTACGGAAGATTCAAAGCCAAAAGCTATCTCTCCCGATGCAGTGATGTTCCGCGCACAAACTCTTTCTAGTGTCTGCATTAGATTTAAATGAATTTCAATTCAATGTGGGGGATTGTTGGAAATTTGAATAGAAATTAAGTTGGTTACAACTCAAGGGTTGTGTCTATTCATATAAACCCTTTCAAGGGATGTGTCTTTCAACGAAATGATGCGACTCTTCACGAAAATATTTCTCCAAGAGTCACCTTGCATCTATATAAACCCTACTCACTCTCTTTTGCATGTGTGTTTTTTTTAGAGTAATAAAACTAAAACTAGAAATTTTAGAGTCTTCATGTTTTCTTCAAGAGTTAAAGAAGATTTTGTGCTACATCTATTCGCGTTCGCTGTTCGGTGTTATCGAAGTGCTGCGAAAAACATCGAGGTATTGTTGAATGTTGGAGACATATGCCGCTAAATCTGTAACAACATTATATACAGGGCATCAAATGTCTTAAGCAAAGAAATTACTCGTCTCAGTACACCCAAGTAAGTCTGTTTAAGTTTCGTGATTGATTATCTTTTTCTATCCTTCTTTTCTTGTTTTGTTGTAGGTATTACGAAACGTAATACATAGATGAAAACCGTGTTACAAAGAGTTGTAACGGATCGGTGGATAATACACGAGTTGTATTATTGGAGAATCGGTAACGAAGATAATTATACAACATCTTCCTTTCCCGTTTCATGTCAACTATGAAGTTGGACTTGTTCAAATTATGATAACTTTTGTTTGCTTGAGAGTAGTGTTAAAATTCTGCAACTTTTGTTAGGACCCATCCATCCATTAAGAGTCTGCTTTTCATCCCATTGAATGATGGATTGATGGATGTTTATCAATCATATATTACTTCTTTCCTGCTAGCCAATACCCATGACTTACGATGCTTTTGCTGCTGGGGCTGTTTATAATTAGAAGTGAAGATACAGCTGCCCGTGGTGCAATCTATAGCTGTGTGTTTAGGGCTCTGCGGAAATTATATGGCTGAAATGTCTGCGGTAATCATAGGGCTGGAGTGGGCTAAAAATAAGGGCTATAAAAAAATAATCGTAGCTTCAGATTCCCTTAGTGATGTGCTGTATAATGCAAATGGTAAGCTACCTTGGGACTCTTAGGCACCATGTGATAAAAGATACATTTCTCTGCAGATGTGTCAGCAAAGAAGGGATCTTATATGCCCAGAGGAGAGACTGAAATATTTACCTATGGACCTAGTTATTTTTCCTGGCATTTTTAGGGGCCAATGAAAAGAATTTAGGGGCCAACAATTTATACCCAGCCAAGGGCACTAGTTAAGGGATACCCTATAGCACATTGAAGTTACCTAAATGCCCTTGCAGTAAAAAGAAAATAAAAACCAAATCAAATTCCTTTCAACCCATTTGAACTCTTCTTCTTCTGCTCTTCCCCTTCACTCCCGATTGTGGAGAAATTTCTTTTTTCCCCTCACTCTTCAATTCATCTCATCGTCGTCGTGAATCATAAAATCAAAACATCGTCGATTCTTTTTTTCAACGATGTCTACAAAAGATAAACCCATAGGACCTAGAACTAAAAACGTTCCTCGCGGTATCGATCCAAAAATTGGAAATTTAGCAAGAAATAAAGAGATTGTTGGTGACGAAGAACGCGACGACGGCGGCGAAGGAGTTGCAGCGGTTGGAGTAGTTGATGGCGGCGAATCTAAAAGTCAAACACTCCGGCAACTTCAGATGGCTCCAATTAGGTAAGCTTCTAACAATTTTTGGGTTTATGTCGCTTCAATTCGACGAATCGCTAAAAAAAATATTCTAGGGTTTTCTGATTTTAACCTTATTCGGGAGATATGCATGTTTTGTAGACTTCCGAATGTAGTCGTGTTCTTCAATTCTGAAGAACATCGAGAGTATTCGGGAGATAGTTGTTTAGGTATACTCCCGAATGTCATGAACCATTTCTTCCTGTAACTTTTGTTTGGTTTATTCGGAAGTTAAGATTTATTTTTACTCCCGAATGTCTTGATGTAGAGGCATAGTATTCGGAGATTATGTTACCACCGAATGTATCCTTTGATAAATAGTCAAAATGGTGATTTTGGCAAAATCCCATTTTGGGGCCGGTGTATATTCGGAAGTTTATCGTATGTGATATACTTCCGAATGTCTTCAAACTGAAAACATTTGGGGCCATAGTGTATTCGGTTGAAAATATAATTATTTACGTCCGATTATATAGGCTATAAACTTTTGAGTTTCCTGAACTTCAATTGATGCATATTCGGTAGATAATATTATGTTTTACCGTCCGAATGTTGTGTATTCGAAGACCATGATTTTGTTTTTGCTTCCGAATGTTTTCATTCGGGTATTGTATTTTAATTTGTATTCCGACTGTGTATTTTTTAAAACTATTGTTCTTTATTTTTGTTGTTTAGGCAAAGTCGAGCTAAGCAACCTGACCTAGGGGCTCGTGTAAAAGGAACAAAGAAAGTTACGGCTAGTGCTAGGAGAGAAAGGAGTGCTAAGGAAACTTCAAGTGCTCAAGATAAAGGTGTAGAACCAAGTGGTCAACAAGACACTCATCAAGTCATGGATCCAAGTGCAATACAAGGCACTGAAGAAGTTCAAGAAACTGGAGCTCCACAGGTCACATTACAAGTTCAAAATACAAGTGCTCAAGAAGGAACTCAAGGCACTCAAGATGCAAGTGATCCACAAGGCACTCAAGGAGCAAGTGCTACACAACCACAAGATGAAATTGTTCCAGTAGTACAAGCAGAAGGACAACCAAGTAGCACCCGAGAAGGAGGAGAACCTAGTGGTACCAAAAAAGGCAAAAAAGGTGTACAAGGTGTACAAGGCAAACAAATGATATTGCTAAGAAAGCATCACATCTTGTCCCTGACCACTTGAAGGTGCAAGATATTCCTAAAGGCGTAATCCTTGGGCTACCAGAGGATGGAGGAAGATTGTTATTTGTATACAAAGACTCACAGGCCAAATATATATACGAAACCGAGGTAATAATAATCGTATCTTTTTTTTTATCGTATTGTCTTTCTGTTCTATCGTAATATTTACTCTAAACATTTGTCGTGTTTTTAATAGTTTCATCAAGATGTTGTTCGTCTGCTCAAACCCACCGCCCCACAAAAGAAAATGTTGGAATGGCCTTTATCCGGTGAATGTGAAAGGTTCAAGACGATTATAGACAACTCGGGGTTGTATCCTGCTGTCGAGAACTCTTTGTTGGAACATGACCGTGTGGCTATATCTGCGTTTGTTGAGAGATTGTATCCTGAGACCGACACATTCCACATGCTTTTTGGGGAAATGACGATTACCCCGGATGATGTTGCGCAGATTCTTAACCTCCCTGTCCAAGGCACAGCTGTCAAGTTAAACTACACAAAGCACTTAAGCTGGACACAACTTTATGTTCTAACTAAAAAGTGTTTAGGTTGGGATGAGGAGACAACAACAGCTGAGTTCATGAGGCATGCATCTTACAAAACAAGAAAGATCAACATTAACCAATTAATGAGTATGTACCGAGGCACTTTGGATAAAGAAAAGAAGGGAACGTTAACCGATGAGCAAGTGAACCAAGCGGCCACCGCCTATCTCCTTTGTATATTGGGATGTGTCATTTTCCCCAATACTACTGGAAACCGTATTGACACCAACCTTATACAACTTCTTGATCCTCTCCATGAAGTCGGTGATTACTCTTGGGGCACGACATGCCTTGCATATTTGATGGAAGAGTTGAGAAAGGCATCGAGGCTAGCAACCAGCCAAGTTGGAGGGAACGTGTCTCTATTGCAGGTTTTTATCATCTCTAATACTCCATTAATAATTATGCTTATTCGGTAGAAAATATGATTAACAACTAAGAGTTTTTTGTCTACCAAATAAGGAATATTCGGTAGAATACATATCTTTAGGTCTCCCGAATGTGAGTATTCGTCAAATACGTTTTCCATTTACTTCCGAATATGATGTATTCGGGAATTTATCGTTAAACTTAGCTTCCGATTATTCAGGTTGAACACTTCAGTCTATACTGTGTCTAAATGTTGCATATTCGGTAGGTTTAGTTTTTTATTTTCTTCCGAATAATGAGTATTCGTAAGTACATGTTTTGTGTTTGCTTCCGATTATATACGGTGAAAAACTCAAACTCTTCTGTGCCCAAATGTTTCTCATTCGGTAGGTTAATGTTTTTTTATATATCCGAATATGTTATATTCGGGGAACCAGAATTTCACATTCCTTCCGATTATATGTAGTTCAAACCAGATTTTCCTGAGTTACATTTGATGTAGATTGGATAGAAAAGAAATATGATTATGTTTCGAATATGTCGTATTCGGTGGGAGAGTTAGTTACATTTCTTTCGAATGTTTGTATTCGGTAGAACATACCTAGGCTTCCGATTTTGAACAATATTGTTAGATTCACTTTCCTAATATTTGTTTTTGTATGTATACAGGCATGGATCTATGAGCACTTCCCTATCCTAAAGTTGGCGACAGAGATAGCTGAGTGGCGCAAAGGTACTCCTAGAGGAACAAGGTGGATGTTTGAAGACAACCGTTCTAGGTCAAAGGAACCGCAGTTGGTTCGCATGAGGGAGGTTTTGGATCAAATGAAGGCCTCATATGTATGCTTTGATCTATATAAGGAAGACCGAGCTAATGTACATATAAACGGTCGGTCGGACTTGTTCCTTTATTTTGGACCGTTGTGGCACCCCACAGGGTATGTGATGTACAACCCATCAAGGGTGATGCGGCAAAACGGTTATGTCCAACAAATACCAATGGAAGCTGTCATGGATGATCAATGCCATCTGGAGTTGGATGAATGCTCCTCTAGTGGTGACACTTTGACGATAGTTCACTCAGGTCCACCATCCGTACCAGAACACTGGGATAAGAGGACCGATTACATTATCAACCCTGGTCTTCGAGTTGTCACTAGAGGTAATGAAAATGCTCCTGGGTATATGTCTTGGTATCGTTCGGTATCCCATCTCTTTGTTATCCGTGAACTTAAATCAAAGTCTATTTCTGAGGAGGCAACTTATAATTGTATCATCAAAGACAAGCCAAGTGGTTACGATAGACTGGTGTGTATTCTTATTTTATTTTTGTTCAATAATTATGCTATAAATCTTAGGTAATAACCGTCATGTCATGTATTAAAACATGTGAATAGGTTCAAGCGTGTTTCCAAGTTTTTAACTGCATGCATCAGGAGTGGACAGCCCGTGCCAGTTGAGAAGGTAAAAGAGGCCAGAGACCTAATTGATAACATTGATAATGAAGATTATGCAGCTCAGTTTGGGGAGCAAAAGATAGTAAAGAAACGAGTAACAAAGGGTGTTAAAAGAACTAGAGCTTCATCGAGCACTGCAGCTGAAGCTGAAGGTCTTCGTCAAACCCGCTCTAGTCGTCGTAAAGTCAAAGGAAAAAAAATAGATGCCAATGGTTTAACTTAGATGTGTATTATAGTTTGTGTTGGATTATGTGGTTTGGATCGGATTTTAAGTTCGTACATTACGTTTATGGTTTGTGAATGACCACTTTTATGTATTATGAATGATTTTTAGTTATCTGTATGATTTCATCGATGACAGCCTTTTGGGAAAGATAACAGCATGAAATTGTTGATTGTTGAACTACATTCGGGAGATTATGCACTATTTTTGGATTCCGAATATGTCCAATTGGTAAAATCGGCAGGTTATTGAATAAACGTAGCGTCCGAATCTCAAACATTCGGGAGGTATATGTATATTTTTAACCTCCGAATGTGGCTTTTTCAAAAGCAACCATGCCATGGCTCTAGGTGGTTCCAAAGGCCGTTATTGAAGGTCAGCCAACATACATTCGGAGAACTACAATGTACGTTATCTCCCGAATGTTGCAAGTGCAAAACCAACAAACTATTGATTTTTCGAAATTTCTGATTTTTGGGCCAATACATATTCGGAGGTATATGTATATTTTTAACCTCCGAATACTACTGGTTCAAAACCTCCGATTCTTGGAGTGTTCCAATTTCTCCAGGGTTCTGAATTCAAAATGCACTCATTCGGAAATTTAATAAAACACAAAACTCCCGATTATAACATTCGGAAAACAACATTGTATAATTTCCTTCCGATTACATCATATATCTTCACAAAAAAATTCCAAAAAACTTGTACAAAAACGCCGGTTCAAATTACATCTTCTAAACATAATGACCAAACTAATCATCATCATCTTCGATCAATTCGACTAACCCATCGGGAAAGTTGTTGTCCATGACGCGGTCCCAATCAAGCATGTTGGACTCATATTGTTTCAACCATTCCTTCCAATGGTTCGTTGGGAAGTAATTCGTCCACGTATTCAAAGGAGGTAATGGACAATCTTTCTTTACTCTTAAACCGATAAAATGCATCTCATTCACAAATGCCATAACAATTCTTCTATCTTTAGCCGATTCATCGCAAACCTTCCTTGTTGGTGCAAACGTGAAACTATGTCCATACCTTGGAGGAACAAACAAATGTACCACGCAATTCAAAACTTCCGCTAGGAGAAATCCACATTTAGACATTGTCATCCAATACTTGGCTCCTATTGATTTCAATCCCTTTCGGCACTTTACACGCGCACATAATTCTTTGAACTCTTGGTCTTTATCGTGTCTATCTCCGGCCCTCATCATAGAGATATAGAAATCCTTGTACTTTACTAGTTGCACCGCCATCTTATTTCTTAAATTTGGGCATTCGATAACCTCCTCATCAAAGTGACCAATTTGTTCCGTAGCGACGTGAAACCCACAATTGCCATCCCCATCAACCTCGTCGGTCGACAAAACAAATAGAACAATGAGTGGAGGGAGTTGTTCCAAGTACTCTTCTATAATCGTATACGTTGATCGAATTGGCCTTCCATTGAGATCCCTAGGACAAATAAGACTACCATACTTCTCTTTTATAGTCACCATCTCCATTTGTGGGGTTTGTTGTGAGGATCCCATTTTCCTAACAACTTCTTCGACCACCTCGGCTTGACTTATTAGAGAAGGCTCCGTGGAGATCTTTGGTCTCACTTGTCGTGCGGAAGTTCCACTTTGATCCTTTCTTGGACAACCTCTTTTCTTAGGTTCCACCTCATCTTGAAATTCGGCTTCCGAGCGCTCGTGCCTAGACAATATTCTTTTGTTAGACAAATACGCCTTCAATTCTTTCCTTTCGATGGTCCTTGACACTTCGGTGTTCGGCCTACCCGCCCCCTTTTGCTTAATAGGTTCATCAACCTCCCTTAAACGAGGGTAAAGAGCTTCCTCCAAATTGTGCATCAATATTTGTTTCTTGGCGCCATTTGTTGTAGCATAACGCTCTGCTATTCGTGCACACAATTCCGACTCGAAGAAAGACGGACCATCAACTACCGTGGTGCTTGGAGTGAAATTTAATTGCTTCCAAAATGGATGAATATCATTGATGTCAATCACTTCGACATACCTACCCAACTTATGACGACATGGAGTCCAATACCTATCATATCCTTGCAAACACAAACCGTATTCTCGTCATCGTAAGTTTTATAAAACTTCAATTGTTCCATCATGTGATTTATTGCCCATCTCGAAACTTTATGAACAATGCCCCTTAGAAGCAATCTTTCTTTCTCATGTTCCGTAGGGAATTGGTGTACACTAAATTGCATACAACCCTTAATCTTTGTGAGATCACGATTGGTGTATTCATGGATTGCTTCTTGGATCGACACAACTCCATTTTGACTACCAAGTAGTATTTTCTTTAATCGTCCATGAGACCCCTCCGCAATGCTTGTCGCCTCGTTCTTGAAGTTTCGATACTCATATGTCCATGCAAACACAAACCTCTCCTTATGCGGTGCCAACCATTGTTTTTTACAATACGCAACGGCCTTTTTGTATTTCGTGCCATATTCATCCTCAAATTTCTTCAAGTTATGTTCATAAATTTCCTCCGTCTTCGACCAAACGATCTTGTCCCATGCTTTCATGAACATTTTCCAAATCATTCCATCCTCTTTCCATTTTTCTTCAAATAACCTTTTCTCTTCCTCTCGTTCATCCACAGTTAATTTACTAATGCGCTCATCCTCTTCCTTTGACCTCTTGGTACCCTTCCTTGGCTTCTTAGCTTGGAAATGACGATGGAAATTGAGTTTGAGGTTGCATTGAATGTGCCACGTACATTGCATGTTTTGGGCTTCCGGAAACACTACCGCTATTGCATGCATTAGGGCTTGATCGTTATCCATTACAATAACCCGTGGATAATTATCGCCGTTGTAAATTGACCTCAACGTCTCCAACATCAAAATGAAACTCATACTGTTTTCATGATCCATTAAACCCCATGCAACCGTAAACGTGTTTTTGTAGGAAGTGTGGCAAGCGATGTTCAACAACGGCATGTTATACTTGTTTGTCTTATAAGTAGCATCTATCAAAAAAATTTGATAAAAGCATTGAGCCAATTGGATCATTTCGGGATGTGTCAAGAAAATACGAACCACTTTACCATCCTTTTCTTCCCTTCTCAAGGTGTAGTCGTGTAACTCCGCTAACCACTCCGATTGTTGCATGACCATTCTACCATCCCATTCCGTCTTTTTGATCGTAGCTAGGGCCGACTTAATTGTAGACAAAGAAGACAAGTTGTCGGGGTCGTCCGCATAGACCTCACCATCTCCATTTGATGTGGTTTTAACTTGGCAACCATTACATGTCCAATTAGAGTGTCCGGATCATCATGGTTGTGACAACCATTATCAACTTTATACATTTTATACTCTTTACCTTCACTACCATCGGGCTTATAGAAGACAATCTTAAATGGGCATCCTATTTTCTTTGTATTGCTTCGGTATTTCCTATTCGTCTTCCGCACGTACTTACTATGCTTTCCCTCGTGACTCTTTCGCGTCTCGCACCGCTCACAAATCATTTCAAATCGAGTGTCACTCACATGATTGTTTTGAACTACCACGCACATGTTATCTTTTGCCTTGTTGAAAAGCCATTCCTTTGCCTCCTTCTTACTTCCAAATGTCTAAACGTGCATAAAGCAAAACAATATCTAATAAGCATAAGGATTTAAAATACAAAAAATGAAAAAAAAAAGAGAATTAATGAGTATACCAAATCGTTTGCATAGTATAGGGAAGTATCGGGCCTCAAATAGAAATCATAAACAATTTCTACAACGGCCTGCAAATGAAAGCAACAACTTATTTTAAAATAATCAGACGTTATTGACTAACCTTAATGCCCGAATGCACAACATTCGAATGATAGTTGTTTCCATTAAACAACCGATTTATGCGAATGAATTTACACAGTTTACTGAGTACAAAATATAACATAATCGGAAGACAAATTATATATATTTTTTCCGAATACAAGGATTCGGGAGTTAACATAATTAACATACCCCCGATTGTCAAAGATGAGGAAATTCTATTTTGGGGCCAAGGATATATTCGGAAGATATTTTAATATGCAATACTACTGAATGTGAAAGAAGAAAATACTGAGTTTTGAAATTTTGGAGGAATTCGTTTTCGGGTCCATTCGGAAGTAGATATACTCTACCTAACTACCGAATGGCCCCAAATTTTGGAAAACCAATTTGGGGGTTTTCTGACATTCGGAAGTACATGCACTCTACAAAACAACCGAATGTACATACATTTTACACAGGAAGCTATATTCGGTAGATATTTATAGACATTATCTCCCGAATCTGGGTAGTTTATGGCATTCAATGCATGCAAAAATCGTTCTTTTTTGTTTCGAAACACATATAAAGTGGGTATTTGAGTTTCTTAACACAGTACCTATGAGTTAGATGCATTTTTGGCTTCAATATCGGGTGATTCTCCATTATCTTCCATGAAAGCGTCGTCTAGGGTTTCCTCTCCACAAAAGTTTGGATCGTTCAACATATACCCCAAATCGTCTACTCTAAACAGACATGAACCTTCAAAATTATGTTCTTCCCCATGATTCTCACCTTCTTCTTCGTATCCATCCATCTTTGCCATGAAAAAATGTTTTTTCACTTTTTTCCCTCACCTTTTTCTCTATCACTCTTATAACTCAAAAATGAAAAAAAAATGAAAAAAAGAGACAAAAAACATTCTAATACTGCATCGACAATAATCGGAGGTCCTAGACCTTCTATTTTCTACCAAATGCATTCGGGAGATAAAGATGTTACCATGTGGTCCGAATGTGTAAGGGTAATTCCGCCATTACAAATTACGCGAGATAAGGGCTGGATAAATTTTTCATTTGGGTGACCTTTTTTGTTTTATTGTTGGCCCCTAAATTCTTTTCAGTGGCAATGTGTAGATGGGGCAAAACGATTTGCTGGTTTTTTACGGAATTAAGGAGACGACCATACGGAGGAGACTCCTTGAACCGAGCAAAATGTTCAGCCTCACACAGATGCACTTCAAGAAGGGAGTGCTATGAATTCGAGAGATCAATCTGTAGTACTCCGGCCTAAACCAAGACAATGGCAGTTCCAGAGTAAATTCGGTCACAAGAGAGGATGGGTCGTTCTGTAGGAGGGAAGCTGAGAAATGTGTGAGATCAATGGTGATCGAAGATTGTAGGTGTGTTGTGTATTCTGAAAATAAGATAAGTTCTGAATGATTGAATTTGCTCTGTTGAGAGTTGGATTGTTAATGTCGTGTTGTCTGTTTGACGTGAGATTGTCCTTGTTTAAATCATGATTCAGAGATTTATTTATATTGTTGGAATTGAAAACACCATGATCTCATGAAGTGTGACAGTTGATGGAATTAAAGAATTGGGAAGTGGAAATCGTGTTAAAACCAGTTGCTCAACGTGCGGAGATTTGGTTGATTTTCCATCCACTACTTTGTTAACTCCTTCAACTGATTGCACGACTTGCTCACATTCTCATCGTGTGTATGAACACATGTGCCGTAGACCGCCAAACCAAAATGCTAGTTAATATCCCCCCATGTAACACGATTGATGTCTCGTGTGATTGTGGAGTCTGCAAGGCAGACATGTATTTAGTTAGTTAGTTGCTGACTTCATGACTTCATGGGACGATGAGTCCTTGTTTTGTTGAGTCGAACGTGATTTGGAAATGTTCTGAGACTCATGAATTGAACATGTCTGTTGAGACAGAGATATAATGCGTGAATAAGCTAACATGAGCAAATATTGTCATTCGATGAATTGTTGAATATTGATAGTTGAACCAGTATTCCTTGGTTTGAGCAAATATTGCTCATCTGAGCAAATGTTGCTCATTCGATGAATTATTGGTAGCATGACCAAATAAGATACTGGCAATTCAACCGAGTATGATAAATAAAATGTTGATCACGGGATTATTAGCGTTTGAATCTGGAATTATGAACCTTTGACTCAAAACCCTAATTTGATCAATTGATGATTAACTGATGGTTTATTGAAAATTAACCACCGAAGGAGGGACCGGATACATGGGATTATGGATCAACCCTGTAGCACCCAGATGCTCACGTGAGCAAATATCAAGGTCTCCTGAAGACCAGACCAGTTGATTTGATGAAAGGATGATTAAATGCTGGTTTAATCATTTATTAAAATAATGCTCGTCTGAACCTTAGGTAATAAAACCTAATTAATTATGAAGATGTGAGGGACCGACCAAGGGGTCATGAAACCGGCCCTGGGTAGTCACGGGATCGAATATTGATCGTCTTATGAAGTTCCAAGTTGTTTGGAAGAGTTTTGGACCTAATACGTGCAATTGTGCAAATTAGGTCAAATCATGAGAATACGTGGGACCGGCTTCTTGCAAGCCAAAGAGCCAACCTTGGTCGGTGAAGGTAAAATGCTCACGTCACCAAAGTGTCCGTATCTCAATTCTGAGAATTTTGATAATTTCTGGTGTGCGTTTGAGCAACATTTTGAGAAAATATGAAGAAATCAGGGTTTTTGCTGAAACCTTCAAAACCTTCATGAGATGAAGGAAAATAATAGAAAATGAGGGAATCATGAAGTGTGAGACCGGCTATAGCCAAGGCATGGCCGGCCGGCCAAGGAGCCTGGTCCCACGGTGTTTTCCCTAATTTTTGATAATATATTCATGATTTTAGGGAAATATGATAAAACCAAAGAGTTTGTTGAAACCAAGGAGTTTTGTTGAAATCAAAGAGTTTCCATGAGATGAAGGCAACAAAAATATTAATAATAATAAAATAAGGGCGTGTGGGACCGTCTAGGGCCCGGTCCCGTGAGTTCTCCTTTATTTTATGTATTATTTCATGATTTGAAGGGATTTTCATAATTTTGAAAGAATTTTCATAATTTGAAGGAAATATAATGAAATCAAGGAATTTCATAAAATCAAGGAAATATAAAAATAATAATAATAAAATAAGGGGTTTGTGGGACCAGCTAGGGCATGATCGGCCAGCTTGGGCCCGGTCCCACAGGTTTCCTTAATTGTATGTATTTTTTTGTGTATTTTCCCATAATTTGAAGGAAACATCATGAAATCAAGGAATTTCATGGGATTAAGGAAACATGAAAAATATAATAATAATAAAATAGGGCGTGTGCGGCTAGCTAGGGCATGACCGGCCGGCTATGGCCCGGTCCCACGGGTTTCCCTAATTTTATATTATTTTTCATGGGATCAAGGAAATATCATGAGATTAAGAAGTTTTCATGAGATTAGGGAAATAATAATAAAATAATGAGGAACCATGAGGTGTGTGGCCGGCCGGGACCAGGACATGGCCGGTTGGCCAATAATCACGGTGTAATATTTTCCCTAATTTTATATTATTTCCTAGTGTGAAGGAAACACCATGAAACTGAGGAGTTTCCTCAAAACGAAGGATATTTGTTCAAATGAAAGGATTTTCATGAGATCAAGGAAAATAATAAAATATGATAAAATATAGAATTTGGGCATGGGACTGGTCACGGCATGACTGGCCGGTCGGTGAGCCAGTCCCCTAGCGCCTTGACTATTATTTTATTATTTTCTTTCCTATTTGCATAGGTTCATCGTCTCGTCGTATTTTGAAATACTTGTTTGTTCATTCAGGTGTTTGTTAATGCATTATTTGTCGAATACATTTACACCATTTTGGTCGGGGCTTACTCGAAGGTAACTCAGATGCCTATGTGTTGAATATTTATTACTAACCCATGGAATTCTGCTGGGAAGAACCATAAATTGAAGTAACGAAATATTATGAAAATATTGAATATTTTCCAGGGATTTGAATCTATTGATTTTGAGAATAATTAATTAATGGCTCTATACTAGTACGATCGTCTAGGAGCGTTAATTATTCAGAAATTGAGTGATATGAGCTTGTTGAAGCGTCATACTTCTTTCATATAGTCAGGGAAAACATTGTTACATCCTCGAAGACGTTATTGCTCTATAGTAGCGGGAAAGTCAGTCTAGGAGCCGTCTAATCTTTCGATTCTATATAGAAGTAATTATCGAAATTGCTCAAGTATTCATGAGATATGCCGTTGCCTCAGCTGAGAGACTACATATCTATATATACTCTGAGAGACAGTATTCTCAGTCAGAGATTCTCATAGCATGATCTTTCATGCTTTCAATAAGAGACATGAGCCTCGATATTCATCTGATTGCTGGATCAGGAATACATATTATGGGTTTACGATTTTAGCCTTTGTCGAAAATCCACCATTTACAAAATGCCAGGTTATTTTTTTTAATACTTTGGAATGTAATGGCCAGGTGTACTACAAGCTTTCTTGAGTTTAACCCTTTCCTTTTACTTGTGTTCTCGATCTCTAGATGACCCCAGCTGTTCACAGGGCCCATATATGTTATATACAGGACCGAAATCTAAATGACTACCGAAGTTTCAAAAGAACGTTTTTTTGGGGACTACTCAAAAAAGGTGGGGGACTACTTTGTGATACAAATGTTCACCCTACATTATAAGGGGTGTCCTAAAAGATTAGGGAAGACTAATCTTCCCTTATTCTAATTAAGATTATAACTAACCCTAATAACCCACTAATCTAACCCACTACCCAATAATCTAACCCACTAATTAAAACCTAAAGTAAAAGAAAAAAAATCAGTTTCAAAACTGATTCGTTTCTTCTTCATCTTCTTCTTCTCCTATTTTCCTCTTCTTCGTCAACATCGACTAATTGTCGATTCGAAAAAAATTCATCGTCGATTAATCAATCTTCAGAAGCAATGCGTGCCAAGCAAATACCCAGACTTCCAGGATTGAGTCCGGGACTCCCACATATAGTGAATCTCCCAAAAGAATTGCTACTTCAAAAACAACTTGAAGCACCATTAAGAGGCAAAATCAATCATCCAACAACAACCAAGAAATCTGATTCAAGTGAAATGCAAATTTGCGGGTAATTTCCTTCATACCCATTCTTTTCAATTCGTTATTTGTTGAAGAAATGGATTATAAATCATAAAAACCCATTGAAAATGGTAGTTACAGTAGATATTTCGGCTAGGAGATTTTTTTGTGTAACCCTAGAATTGCTAACTATTTGTTACAAAACTCACTGTTACAGAGAAACTGTTGCAGAACTGTTGCGAACCCAATATAATTGTTGGAAAAATTGTTACAAAGGTATTGAGTTTGAAAGTATAGGCAACGGAATTAATGACTGACTTTGATCGTCTTATGTGCTTCAACTTCTTCTTCCTCGCTTGCAACTAGGGGTGTTCCCTGGATTGTTCTTTATGCTCCCAAACTGCTCTAAACTTACCCCCAAAGTCTCGACTGCCTCTCTGAGACTCGAAACAACTTATATATCCTCTACAGGTGACGATATTTTGAGAAATATTTCAATTATCTTCCCCGTTCTCCTCTCTGCAAGTCTCGGACTTTTCTGCCTTTCCTTTTTTTTTTCTACGCGTAAACTGAGTTATCCAAGCCTCCAAAACTCTCTCAAGACCCTAATCAAATCTTCATAGAATCTCTTCCTTCCATCCTTCCACGTAACTTCCACATATTGAAACAGAAACATACCCGATATATTATCATCTACTCTGTTTTAAGAAATCTTCTCTTTCCATGAATAAATCCCCCAACTTCCCTGTTTTGATAAAACAGGTCAATCACCGTATGATCCCGTGAAAAACTCCATGAAAATATCTCTTCAATCTTTCCCAGGACCCGAGAAAACTATCCACCCATGTGTTGTCGAGAACTGAATATCCAGCCCATTTCAATCGATCCAAACTCACATAATAAGCATGTCTGCTCTTGATAAGTCAGCCCATCAAAAATCAGCCACTGAATCTCGTTATTTCACGTCCAACTGATGCTCCCAAATCTGCCTGTGAATTTCAAACATTCCCGCCAAAATTCAGATTTGAATTTGGGAAGATAATCTCCCCCTATCCAATTCCAGTGTGTCAATAGTAGTTGCCTTGGTTACCCCTTATCAACAAGTTACCCCTTATCCAAAGTGGAGATCCTTTTAGTAGTTGTTCTCCGGGTGTTCTCAACACTTTTCCTGGGTGCGTTCAACACTTCGTCCGGGTGCCAATAACATTTCTTCGGGGTGTCTTTAGTAATTTCTGTCGGAGGTCCAAATACCACTTCTCGAGCCAATTTAGCCGCAAAAGTTTATTTCTCCAAAAACACCTACAAAAACATAAAATAACCAAATAAGTACAAAATCGAGCACTAACAATACTTATAATTGAGATCAAAATAGACACATAAATGTGTCTATCAAATACCCCCAAACTTATTATTTGCTAGTCCCGAGCAAATCAAAAATAAAATCCTAACTCACTATCGCAGGCATCGTCGATTGCATTTAGCATATTCAACAAGCCTTTAAACCCCTAGGTGGCCCTAGTGGCCGAGTTATAGTCTCGGGAGGGTTTACCAGAGATATACCCACAAAACCTTTATACTCCAGACCCTAACTATCTACGAAGAACCTTAGAAGGCACTAAAGAATCTCCTTGGTTCCCCGGCAGCGACGCCAAAAATTGATGTGGTTTTATGTTGTTGTAGAAAGTGGTAGTAAAGTACGTTCAACTAAGACTTGTAAAGATTTGATTTCAAACTTAAAACTAAAATATATACACAAAAGGTTGTCACAAAATATCGAGAGACTGAGACTCAGGATTTCACCAATTCTTATATTCATGTGGTTCAACTATTAATTCTAGACAATTATAGCTTATAAGATATTGACTCTTTCTTTGCCAAAAATAGATTTTATAAAGTATTAGATGTAAATCATAAGCATGATGCATCAAAAGTTCTTAGACTAAGCATACACCATCAGACAAAATCACAAATAATCAAGAAAAATCATAAATCAATTTAGAATAGTGCAAAAGTCATAAAAGAATTAATTAGAATTACCACATGCGTAAAGAATGGCTTCCTCCATTGTCCCAGTGTTGGGGTTTAGCTCCTCATATTATTCACGTGCTCAAAAAAGGTGTTCATAGCTCAAAAGTGTGAAAAACAAGAGAAAACTAATAAAGCAAATGAGTTTGTAATGTATATAATTGTTACAGAACTCACTGTTATAGAGAAACTGTTGCAAACTCAAAATAACTGTTGGAAAAATTGTTACAAAGGTATTGAGTTTGAAAGTATAGGCAACGGAATTAATGACTGACTTTGATCGTCTTATGTGCTTCAACTTCTTCTTCCTCGCCCGCAACTAGGGCTGTTCCCTGGATTGTTCTTTCTACTCCCAAACTGCTCTAAACTTACCCCCAAAGTCTCGACTGCCTCTCTGAGACTCGAAACAACTTATATATCCTCTACAGGTGACGATATTTTGAGAAATATTTCAATTATCTTCCCCGTTCTCCTCTCTGCAAGTCTCGTACTTTTCTGCCTTTCTTTTTTTTTTCTACGCGTAAACTGAGTTATCCAAGCCTCCAAAACTCTCTCAAGACCCTAATCAAATCTTCATAGAATCTCTTCTTTCCATCCTTCCACGTAACTTCCACATATTGAAACAGAAACATACCCGATATATTATCATCTACTCTGTTTTAAGAAATCTTCTCTTTCCATGAATAAATCCCCCAACTTCCCTGTTTTGATAAAACAGATCAATCACCGTATGATCTCGTGAAAAACTCCATGAAAATATCTCTTCAATCTTTCCCAGGACCCGAGAAAACTATCCACCCCTGTGTTGTCGAGAACTGAATATCCATCCCATTTCAATCGATCCAAACTCACATAATAAGCATGTCTGCTCTTGATAAGTCAGCCCATCAAAAATCAGCCACTGAATCTCGTTATTTCACGTCCAACTGATGCTCCCAAATCTGCCTGTGAATTTCAAACATTCCCGCCAAAATTCAGATTTGAACTTGGGAAGATAATCTCCCCCTATCCAATTCCAGTGTGTCAATAGTAGTTGCCTTGGTTACCCCTTATCAACAAGTTACCCCTTATCCAAAGTGGAGATCCCTTTAGTAGTTGTTCTCCGGGTGTTCTCAACACTTTTACTGGGTGCGTTCAACACTTCGTCTGGGTGCCAATAACATTTCTTCGGGGTGTCTTTAGTAATTTCTGTCGGAGGTCCAAATACCACTTCTCGAGCCAATTTAGCCGCAAAAGCTTATTTCTCCAAAAACACCTACAAAAACATAAAATAACCAAATAAGTACAAAATTAAGCACTAACAATACTTATAATTGAGATCAAAATAGACACATAAATGTGTCTATCACTAACCGAACTTCCAAAAATAAGAACAGTTCGGTGTGCTCGCAAAAACTAGACTAATATCTGGTGACCGAACTACATAGTTCGGTGTGCTCGTAAAAAAATCTATCGTAACCGAACTCAATTTTTCCTTTGAAAGAATGAGTTTGGTTTTGTCGATATTTTCTCTTGCTAACTGAACTTTTGAAATATTTAGTTCGGTGTGCTCGCAAAAAAACCTCTCGTAACCGAACTAAATTTTTCAAAAGTTAAGAATGAGTTCGGTTTTGTCGATAATTTTCATGCCTAACCGAACTTTTGAAATATGTAGTTCGGTTACCGCTCAATTTTCTTTTGGTAACCGAACTATAGTCTGTTAACTTCAAGTGTTGTGTTTACTTTATTCTTTAGTTCTATTTGATTTGACAACACAATATTCTCTTATGTTTAGCTAATACTTTGGTTTTTGTTCATCAGGAACAAAGGAAAAAGATTGAGACTACAACTAGATGAGGATTTGAAAACTCCCACCCCTCGTGGAGTAAAACATTTAGATTTCCGAAAACGTGGTGCCACAAATGCTAAACATGGAGGGGGCTCGTTATCGGAAGTCAACCGAGAGAATGTTCGTGATGTAATCCAAGATGTCAATGAAGAGGTGATGGAGAATACAATTGATAATGTTATTGAAGAAGAGAATGATGATGAAGAAGAGCAAGGAAATGAAGACCAAGTAAATGAAGAGGTTGAACAAGAAAGAGAAGATGTTGAAAAAGTAGAGGAAGAAGAACTAGCTACCGGCAAAGAAGGAGAAGGACAAGAGGAGGAAGACGATGGAGAGGAGGGAGACGATGAAGAGGATGGAGAGGATGAAGAGGAGGAAGAGGATGGAGAGGATGAAGAGGAGGAAGAGACTGATGATGAAGAAGAGCAAGAAATTGTTCCTGCTAAAGAGAAAAAGAAGCCGAAGCCGCCTAGCAAAAGATACTCACACATTCCCCATAAAGATTTGTGTTTTCCACCAGTGGACCCAACTTATGGTACTCCAAATGATGGAGGGGCAACATTGTTTGGCTACAAACACTCATGGGCTGCGAAGATCTATGCGACAAAGGTATCCTTTAAGTTCATTATTAACTAACAAAACGTAAAAAAAAAATCGGATTAGTTTCGTCAAGTATTGATAGTGTTATGTTATTTTCGTAGGATCATAATGATGCAGTTCGTCTTATTCAACGTCAAAAGGCGGCCACATGGGATCTTTCTTTAGAGTGACGAGTTTGTAGAGAAGGTTAAAGAATGTGTGTTATGGAGAGCTATTGAAATCGCACATGTGTAATTTGATATTGTTGCCGTATCCGCATTTCTTGAGAGGCATTATCCCGAGACATATACTATGCATCTTCCATTTGGCGAGATGGGAATTACTCCCGATGATTGCCATAGAATCACCGGATTACCACTTGAAGGTAAATGTCTTCGAGAAGGCTTCAACCCCTCGATGAGTTATGAAGATCTTGAAGAATTGGCGAGAAAATGTCTAGGATGGGATGCAAGAAAGTCTCAATGTGAGTTTAGACGTGCTGTGAGGTCCCCTAAAAAAGGCGATAAGTATAATCCAAAAAAGCCAAATGGAACAATGAAGAAGAAGGTCAAGAAATTCAAGTTGGTAAAATTGAAGGCAGCATTTTCAGAGACAAAAAAAGAAGGTGGCGAAAGGAAAGTTGGTGATGGACAGGGAGACCCTTAGGCATCATGTCACCGCTTATTGGTTATATATGCTTGGAACTGTCATTTTCCCCGACACTTCTGGAAATAGGGTGGATGCACATTATCTAATGTTGTGGGGTGAATTTTGGTTCTACAAGTCCTAACCACAACACACCCAATTCTCAAAAGGGGAGAGAGAGATAGAGAGAGAGATAGAGAGAGATAGATAGATAGATAGATAGATAGATAGAGAGAGAGAGAGAGAGAGAGGACCCCTTTCTATTGTACTATATACCTCTTTAAAAGCCTTTCCTTTTATGATATCATGCCACATGTCCTAAACATTCTTAATTACTACTTATGCCATTCCTTCTCTAATACAACCTCATTCTTTCATATTAATTCATTCCTTGTCCTTTCCATCTTATGGATACTTTCTTAGTGGACTTGGGCTTTAGTCCCCAAGTCCCCATGTTTCATGTTGGGTTTGCCTCCCTTTTGGGGGCACACTAGCCCGGCTAAAGGGTGATATTTTTCATGTATCAACATTAGTCCCCTGACTATTGGGTTAATTGTCAAATAACCCGATAGTCATATGGCGTTCCATTCTAGCGCCCCTCTTTGTCTTCTCGTGTCGAGTCCCAGTCTGCAAGTTTGAGGAATATATGAAATGAGATAGTTTTTGCAAGAAATTTCAACATGCGCGCGGGTGTGATGAATATATGGTCGTAAAATTTACTTAGCCTCATTCTTTTATTTTCTCTAACTATTCCGCGTGGTTGGGAATGTCTTTAGCTCGTATCGCCGTCTTACCTTCAGGACGAACTGGCACGTCTGTTGGTGTTGAAGGAGGAAGTGGGTAGCGCAAGTTGGTAGCGCGTATCATGCCTCGATGAGGGGGGATGGGGCGTATGGTTAAACACACCTAACCAATTTTTTTTGTAGAGGATGGGCTAGGTTGTGCCTATCCTGACTTTTTGTAGAGGATGGGCTAGGGCGAGCCTATTCCCTCTATTTTTTTTTTTTGTAGAGGATGAGCTAGGGCGAGCCTATTCCCTCCCCTTTTTTTGTAGAGGATGGGCTAGAGCGAGCCTATTTCCTCTCGAGTATGGGCTAGGGCGTGCGTAGCGCCTATTCCCCCTTAGCGTTACGTAGCCTTTTGTATATTCTTTAGCTGACTGAGTGCCTTTGGTATTCCCGTAGCCTCTATAAATTTGTCAGCCGACCGGGTGCCTTTGGCATTACCGTAGCCTTTTATAAATTTGCCAGTCAATCAGGCGCCTTTGGCTTTCCTGAGACCTTTTGTCAGTCAACCGAGCGCCTTTGGCATTCCCGAGACCTTTTGTAAATTTGTCAGTCAATCAAGTTCCTTTGGCTATCCTGGGACCTTTTGTCAGTCAATCGAGCGCCTTTGGCATTCCAGGGACCTTTTGTAAATTTGTCAGTCAATCAGGTGCCTTTGGCTATCCTGAGACCTTTTGTCAGTCAACCGAGCGCCTTTGGCATTCCCGGGACCTTTTGTAAATTTGTCAGTCAATCAGGTGCCTTTGGCTATCCTGAGACCTTTTGTGAATTTGTCAGTCAATCAGGCACCCTTGGCTTTCCTGAGACCTTTTGTAAATTTGTATTTGTTCGAGCGGCCTCTATGGACCCTTGCTAGCATGGTGCCCGAAGCACGTTACTAGAATTTTCTTGTTGTGTAGACGATCATGATATTCAAGACAAAATGATATTGATGCTTTGTGAAGTTCTACACATGTGACTAGGTGACATGCATATTTCATGAAGCGCAAATATTCATACACGTGAAAAAAAACATTTGTGAGGGCATCATGAAAGCAAATATCATAAAGGCGCGTGGTATCATTTGTGAAGAAAGTGACAGCCTACACATGCGAGGAGGTGACATATCCTGAGGTGTAGATGTCAACATTCAAGTACACTATCTTAGACTTTCATGCTTTTAATTGAAAAATAAATGGGATGAACGTGCAAATTCCTAAAAGATGAATAGTTGATGCCCCCTTTTTTTTAATCGTACATGTACACAAGGTAAAGATGGAAATATTATGGAGCAGACATATTACTTTCAGAATACTGTATGATGTTGTACTTGAGAGCATGCTCTCTCTCTTCCTTTTTTTTTTTGAAGGGATTTTTGTGCCAAATAAATCTTAAGCAAGGGAATGCTCTTAAAGTATGCAGCCAGTACTAAGACAAGTTACCATGTAGAATGAGACGCGAGCATAACACAACTAACATTTAAGGCATATGAAATGAAGCGGAAACAAAGAAAGAAAGGTAAAAAAGAAACGCTGATGCTGCGCTATGTCGCTAAACTGAGGAGCTGTCGCCGTATATACGCAACGTGCATACATGTGATAATTTAAATCAAGATACATTTGTACATATATCATGCTATCGGCTGTCAACATAGACTTAGGATGTATGATCATTATTGAAACAATCATAGGAACAGGCGTTTAGCTAAACACAAATGCATGGAGAAATTCCGGGGATAAATGCCTAGTAAAAGATCAAACTGAGGAAGCAAAAACTTATCTTTGTATTGGGTAACAGGCACCTGGTTGTTATAGTAGTCAGAGTACCATCTTAGTCGGGGCCAACAATGTTTATCAACCACCTGCAGTTCACTCAGAGATTCTCAGTGTCACCAGTTCCACATGCGTTCAAACACCTACTTGTAGTAGTGGTCAACGCAGCTTCCCAATGTCAGCATAGTCGAGGCCAAGCCGCGGGTACGTAGCAATCGTGTGATCGTCCACTGATCCGAGTGGTACATCTCAAGCTTGCAAGAGGATTGATGATAAAAGCGCTTGAACCATGCCGCTTCTTTGCTGAGCTTCTTTGCTGAGCTTTAAGGGCGCTGAGGATGTAGATGTAAGAAATCAAATATACTTGACAGCAGTGATCTTCTTGGTGCCAGCATCCTCCTTCTTCCCCCCCCCCCCCACCCCCTTTTTTTTTTTTCACAGCGGCAAGCTTCTTGGCGCTAGTTTTTTTTTTTTTTTTTTTCACGGGTTGAGCTGGTAGTGGTTGATCACGCGTCAATAGACTGATTTTCTCCATCAATTGTGATTCAACCCAAGAGATCTTCAGAGCTAATTTAGTTGGACGAAGGCACGGACGCGGGGAAAGAAAGAAGCGGCATTGGCTTGCTGTGGTGCTAGGAATATGTAGTGTTACCACCACTATTCGCCAAGGAAACTTCAAAGGAGAACTGTAGAAGTAATACATATTCTACAAGTCCAAAGCAGAAGACATCATATAAACAAGAATATAAGGATAAATGCGCTTTATAATACATTCAAAAAGTGATTCATCAGCAAGAACATGACTAGAAAATAGCGTCTGAAATGAAGTTAGTTTACTGGTTAACAGGCTCATTTTAGACTTTCCAAGCTTAGAAAATTAATTTAAATTGGAGTAAGGCTGCATGAAATCAGTGAATGTTATAATCATGTTATGAAAACACCGCCAATTAACCTATACTCCTAGTAGTGCTAGAAATGGCATTAGCTAATCTGTAGCATTTTCGTTATTGGATGACGATATACAAGTTTAAAATTAAAATATTTGCTAGCTAACCATTCTTTCTAAATATATGAAGTTACGTATATAGAGGGTGTAATACTTAGCGTGTACTTTAACACAGAGGTGGCTACTGCCATGGTTTGGCTGTTGCAGTCGGGGGTTATAGCTCGCCTATTCGCATTAGTTCCTCGATCCCATAAGTTTAAATAGTGAAGCTGTGGCTATCCCTTACTAACTCCAGCGGCTCTTTGTTCCGTTTTGCGGGCATTTATCAATGCAGATGAGTGACTGGCAGAAGCTAATAACAATGAACCATCTCGAGTTATTGCATGCAACAATCAACCAGCTCAGCAGACGTTCAAGGCAATTAGAATACTGAACATATCACAGGGGATATTACATAGGCATTTGATAGCGATGCTTGATAATGTACAAGCTGTAAGATATAGTGACCCTTCAAATCTCATACTCCCTCCGTCCCACTATTAGATGACCTAGTTGAAGTTTGCATAATTCTTAAGGCAAGGAATGAGAAGGAGTATTTTTAAGTGTTTTTTACAATTATACCCTTATGGATAATAATTGGTAAAATTTAGAAATGATTTATCTCTCAAACTATACCATGGATTTTCATAAACTTTGTACCGTTGGAAAGCATTTTAAAACACCTACGTAACGAGTATAAACATGGATATCAAATTATATACATTTCTTATATTAACGATAATCAATCAAAAGGATAATTTTAGAAATATTTCCTTGTTTATTGAAATAGGTCATCTAATGGTGGGACAAAATTTTAAACTAAGTAGGTCATCTAATAGTGGGACGGAGGGAGTACAAATCGCAAAACAGGTAAGCCACATAAATATATCAAGGATAGAAATACAAATCTTATCCTTTATGGTATGTTATCCGTGGTCCAGTGAGTATGACGGGCAATAGAAATGAGGCGCTGATGTATTCAAGTGGCGCTGATGAGACTTATGTTAGGTGGCTAGAGCTGACGCGCTCTTCCTCAAGTGACAATTCTTCGCGATTCCCGGTCTTTTATGAATCACGTGGCAAAACGGCAGTAGCTTGGATGGTCAGATGTGCACTGTTGGGACTGTAATCGGCCTTGTCAGTTTGATGTTGATACTCTTCTCTCTGAGACGAGCACTGATGGTGCCATCGATTCACAGGGTTATCAGGCAACTGTTGGCAATTGCGAGGCAGTGGTTTCGGTTGAACTTCTGATACGCTTAATATGAGGTGAGCTGAATTAATCTCCTCCAAGCCATATTTCTATCAAGAGACCTTCGTAACTGATTTGTTGTTATTATGTGTGGATGCGGAAAAACGGTTCGCCGGTTTTTTGGGAAGTGGAGAGACGAGCGTGATGTCGAGACCCCTCGACCGGGCAAAATGTTAATCCTCACACAGATGCACCGCTGCAAAGGGGGTGCTTAGATTCGGGAAATCAATCTGTATGACTTCGGCCTAAACCAAGACAATGGTCGTTCCAGAATCAATTCGACCGCAAAGAGGGAGATGGGTTGATCTGTAGGAGGGAAGCTGAGAATTGTGTGGGATCAGTGATGATCAAGGGTTGTGGGTGTGTTGAAGGTTTCTGCAATAATTGGTGAACTGTTGAGTTCGAATAAGTTCTGATAGATTGATGAATTCTTGAGAGTAGTTACTCGAGAAATTCCGTGTGGACGATTTTTTGATAGCTAGTGATCATTCGTTGTCCTCAATCATGGATTCAGAGACTTATTTATATTGTCCGAGTTGTGAACACCTTGATCCCTGTAAGTGTGACGGTTTCATGAGTGGAAGAGTGGGCAAGTGGAAGATCGTGGTAAAGTCAGTTCCATGTCGTGTGGAGACTTGACGGATCGTGCACCCACTACTTTACTAACTCCTTCAACCGTTTACACAACTTACACACATTTCTCGTCGTGGATGAAATCCACGTGCTGTAGGCTGCCATACCAAAACCCTATTTGTTATCCCCCAATTTGACGTGATTGATGTCTCACGAATCGTGGAGTCTGCATGACAGACGTGTATTTAGTTTGTCAGTTGTTGACTGATTAGACAATGAGCCTAGGTTTTGCTGAATCGAGCATGAGTGGCGAATGCTCAGCGATTCATGGGTCGAACATGTAGTTCTCTGAAATGATGTCAATATTGTTAATTCAGTGATGAATTATTGACTAGTTGAGCGATTGAGCAAGTGTTGCTCAATTCGCGAATTATCGAATATTGAGAATTTGATGAGCAATCGAGCAAGTATTGCTCAATTCACCAAATTAATGATTTTTGATAATCTGACGTGCAACTGAGCAAGTATTGCTCAATTCGACAAATTATTGATGAATTGCCGAATATTTATTATATTCGGACAATTGAGCAAGTAGTGCTCAATTCAGCGAATTATTCACGGCGACGTGAAATAAAATATTAAAATATTGGTAGATTACCGAATATTATATAATTAATTCATATATTAGTTGTTGAATCAATCATAAATTTATTAGTGTTTGAACCTGCTCAGAATGATGATTTCGTAGAGCGTTTATTCGAAACCCTAATTTTTGATCAATCCTCCATCAATTGGCGAATTGCTGAAAATTGGTCATGAGTGAAGAGGGACCGACCACATGGGATAATGAGCATCCATGTGGTGCCCAGTGCTCGCACCAGGGTTCTCAGTTTGAGAGTTGGTGAAAGAATGATAATTAAATGGTGGTTTCACCATTTACTGAAAATATTGTTGGATTCAGCATTAGGTGATAAAACCTAAGTATGAGAGATGGGGACTGACCAAGAGAGCATGGGACCGGCTCTTGGTGATCACGTGACCAATTGTTGGTCGTTTGGAGAGTTCTCCAGTTGGTTAGAGAGAGTTCGGGCCCAATATGAGCAATTGATCAAATAAGGTCAAAATTGCAAAAACATGTGGGACCGGCTTCTTGCAAGCCCTAGGAATGACCCTGGTCGGTCATGAAGGCATGCACATGTTGCCATGATGTACGTGTCTCCATACTGAGAGTTTCGATTTTTCGACGCGTAGCGTTTGAGCAACATCGTGAATTTTCGTAAGAGTTTCATCTTGACCGAGAATTCTCGATTTTTGTTGGAATGAGCATCATGCTCAATCCATCAATATTAAAATAAAATGTTTTAATATTCAAAATTTTCCGTGAGAGGCTAGCGGCCGTGTGACCTGGTCAATATTTGTGACCATGTTGGATTTTGGTTTTTCGTGATTCGAGCAATATTTGAGAAAATATGAAGAAATCATGAATTTTGCTCAAGCCCAGGAGTTTCACAAATTGAGAGAAAAATAATAATTATGAAAGATTAGGGATTGCAAGGTGTGGGAACGACCACGGCTAGGGCATGGCCGGCCGGCCATGTTTCCCGGTCCCGCACACCTTTCCCTATTTTATAATATTATTTTTCGTGAATCCTTGAAGTTATGGAGAATCCTTGAAGATGTGGAGAATCCATGAGTTTTGTTGAAACTGAGGAGTTTCATGAGATTAAGAATAATAATTATAAAAAGCTAAGGATTGTGAGGTGTGGGACCCGACCACGGCTTGGGCATGGTAACACATTCCACCGGATGGAGATATGTATTAATATTAATTAAGGGATATTTATGATGTAAAATTAATAAATCATTTATCATGGGTTGCCCGGTCCCACACACCTTTCCTTATTTTATAATATTATTTGGTGAATCCACGGAGTTATGGAGAATTCACGAGTTTTGCAAAAACAAGGAAAGTTGCTCAAACCAAGGAGTTTTCATGATGTCAGGAAATAACAAAAATAAGAAAAATAATGGGAGAGGCACTGACCGACCATGACTAGGGAACGGTCGGCCGGCCGGCCGGTGGGCCCACCATGAGCGCCTCTCATTATTTTATTATTATTTAATGCTTTCTCCTGTTTTATGAAGGATTCCTCATTGTTTCACGTTTTTGGATGCTCGTTCGTGCATCTGGGTGCTCAGTCGTGCATCATTGTCGAGTACACTTGCACCATTTTTGTGGGGCTTACTCAGTGATGGTCCAGATGCCCCGTTGTTGAGTATTTATTACTAATTTATGAAATTCAGTTGAGAATAATTCATGAAACTGAGTAATAAAATGAATAGTTGTTCATTATTAATTCATAAGATCAGCCGTGGATTCGACTACGAATTCAGAATAATAAAACAAGCATTACCATCCTATGGGATTGTGGATTCGACCACAAAATCAGAGTAATTAAGATTATCCATTACCATTTCATGAGATCAGTGGATTCGATCATGAATTCAGAGTAATGAGATAGCACAGTTGTTTTATTGCCATTCTATGAGATCAAGCCGTGGATTCGATCATGGAATCGGAGCAATTGTTATTTCCATTCCATGGGATCAGGTCGTGGATTCGACCATGGAATATGAGCAATTGTTATTTCCATTCCATGGGATAAGGCCGTGGATTCGACCATGGAATAGGAGCAATTATTATTGCCATTCCATGGGATCAGGCCGTGGATTCGACCATGGAATCGGAGCAATTGTAGATCATTCTGGGAATTCAGTGGTGAATGTCACAGCAGAATTAATCTATTGCAGAAAAGATATTAGCCAGTTAAAGCGTCACATCCATTCTGAATGGTGCATAGCCAGGGAGTCACAATGTTGTTTACGACCTGAAGGCGTTAGTGTTCTCGATCTACGGAGAACCGCCTGAATCTATGCACAGTCTCTCCATATAATCAGGGAACGGTGAGTGTCACCGACGTCCTGAAGGCGTCCGCCGCCCAACTATTCTTCTATGTGGAGGTGGGTCTCTCTCCTGCAGTCAGGGAACAGTGAGTGTCACCGACATCCTGAAGGCGTTAAGCTCTCAATCTACGGAGAATTGCCCAAATACGTTATTCTGCATAGAGATCACGACGAAATGCCAGAGATCGAACGCTCAGCTTGTGGAGGCTTTTCGAAAACATATTCATCATGGTTGTAAAATATGAATCGTTGCATGCCTGAAAGCCGTGTCGAAAACATGCCTCATGATTTTACGGTTTTAACCTTTGTTGAAAATCCACCATCTACATTAAGTCCCCTGCTTAGTGAGGAACAGTCATGTTCCGCAGTAAGCATTAAATGGTGATTTTCAGTCGACGAGATCAGTGGTCGATCTCAGTCTACAAAGGTAGTTTCAGAATCCTCGATTTACCCCAATGATGTCATGTACGAGCAAATGCACAGATGAGGACCCTGATAGTAAGATAGAGTGTCATCTCATGAGTGTGGAGAGATGAGGCATTGCTGATTTGGGCGTTTAGAAGCTTAGTTATGGCCGGTTTAGGATTTACGGGCCCGAGCCCAAAAAAGGAAACCCATATTTTATTAGGTTTTGGAAATAAATTTTATATAAAAGGGAATATCCCTAAAATTCTTTTTGTTATTTGACCGACCATTTCTCCCTTTCTTCATCACCATCACGAGTACATCAGCGGCAGGAAAAGTTCACGCCCGCACAGCCGACGTCCGATCACCGTCCGGCCAAATTCCGGCCGGCGCCGTCAGGTAAGTCCGTCCGTTTTTTTTTTTCTTCTATATGTTTCATGATTGATGAGTTGTTCACAAAACCAAAAATCCCATGGTTGCATGCATGCGTAGGATTTATGAAGGATTTTCAGAAAACGTATATATATGCCCGTTTGTTCGTTAGTTGAAGGAACGAGCAAAAATCCTTAATATGGAAGAGATTCATAAATTTTTGAATAAACATGGTCTAGTTGCAGTAGAAAAAGTTTTGTTTATTAGGTTCCATGAAAACCCAAGTTTGTTTTCAAAGCATGGATTTTGCAAATACTTATAAGAACGTAGGTTTGTTCGTAAAGAGTAGTAAATAATGATCCTTAGGGTTAAAGGAAATTTTGAAAAGACCTGGAATTCATGATAAAATTTATTTGAGAACTCTCGAAATTTTATTTAGAATGTGGACTTTTGCAAAAATAGAAAAGACTATGGTTTCGTAGACGAATGCTCGTTTGAGCAAAAAGTTTTATTTATTTATTTATTTACGTGAGTTTATTAACTCACGATTTTTTTTTAAAAAAAATATGCGTGACTCATTCACGTCTTATTAAATAGAAACTGAGTTTTGAAAACACACAACTTATGAATTGGTGAATTCACAGTGTATGTGTCAATTCAGTGATTTTATAGCGTATGGAGACGTAAAATCAGCGAGTGCTCACATAGAGGGTTATGTGAATTATTCATAGTTTCTCGAAAAGTCAGTGTTGACTCTTGAATAATATGTTTTATGCTCGACTTTGCAGGATTGAAAGAACGAGCAAGTTTTGGGGTTTTACGTTGTTATCACTAAGTTCGTGAAATCGTAAATAGGTGAGAGTTGAGGATTACCATTTTGTAGACATTGATATGAGCATCATAATTGTCTTGTTGCTTTAATTCCATTGTGTTGATGAAATTTGTGTATGGATGTCGCAACAGCTTTGCAAAATGACTCAATCCCGTAGCGCTTCTGAGGATGATGTTTCTTCTAGAGAAGATGTTTCCACAGACGCATCTTCCAGAGATGATGGTTCCTCCAGAAATGATGATTCTGAGATTTCTAAGGAGAAAGAGGAAAATGCCAAGACTAAGAACATCCCAATTGCTGAGGACAAATTCTTTATGTATCTGTATATAGACCTGAAAAGCGTCCCCTAGGCTCCTCGTTTCGGTTGCTAATAAATCCCAGGAGCACTAGTCAGAATAATTTGGTGTCTCCTCAAGTGTAATTCGGTTTTGTTTGCAAGGGAAACACTTTTTGGCTTCTCATGTGGAGTTCAAGCTTTCAAGAAAACCATTGATTCATTTCTCTGGATGGGCGAGACACATGCTGTGTCGTAGTCGTGTGAGGACCATGTTGGATCGTGCCCAGGTGACACGAGCCATTCAAGCTGCTGGAGATTTAGTCATCAACCATGATATACCAGGTATGGTAGATTTGCTCGCCCGTTGGTGTGTTCCTACTCACACTTTCATATGCAGATGGGGAGAATTCACCATCACTTTAGAAGATGTAGCTGCTTTGTTGCACCTCCCAATTACCGGTAATTTCCTTGAAGAGCTTTCAGCAGAGGAGAAAGAAATATCTAATGTTTTGGAGGCCAAGATGCACGAATTCAATGAGTCACCCGTATCCTGTTATGCTCAATGGTTATCATACTGGTGGCCGAGAAATAGGATTTCTGAAGAACCGGTTGATGACACTTTAACAATCACTGCCTTCTTATGTCTGTGGCTCTCCAGGGATATCTTTGAAGATTGTGGTCATTTGTTGAATTCATTCGTAATTCGTTTTGCCATAAAGATGGCCAAAGGTGAGAAACTTCCCATTGGCAGTCTATTCTTGGGTTCATTGTTCGCCAATTTAGATTCTTTAGTTATAGACTCCAGTATCTCTGATGGCTTCATGAAAGTCGAGACATATGCCAATACCATGTTCCTCCAAGCCTTGATGTGGGAGCATCTCGAGAGTTACGCCCCAATTCCCCGCAGCATCTTGCAAGGACCTAAGGTCGATACTCGTCATGCCTTCCTTGAGAAGAATAACGCCAAGATCATGCGTTGGTCTAAAAATCAACCACAATATAAGATATGCATTACTGACGTTTTGGACATTGAATCCGAGTTCAACTTTCGCCCCTGGGTGTCGGTTCCTTCTCTCTTCTCACAATTAATCACTTTCAATACTGCCGAAGAGAATATCATGTTGAGTACTGGTGCTGGTCTGAGCGAAGGAGAGAGATCTTTTGTCTTGAGTTGTACTCCTGGTTTCTTGATATCAGTAATGAATGGAGAATTCCAGGTAGAAGAATACAACATTGATAGAGCGGCTAGACAGATGGGTCTTGATCGGTGTATTCCGGGTCATCGAACAAATAAGCCAGATATTGAGTACCTGAAGGCTCACTTAGACTGCACGCATGTGGAAGGAAATGATTATTTATTTCCATGTTATGACCGAGATACCTTCGTAACCCCAGGTTACATAGGCATCTGGCGTCAGCAACTTGAGCGTGTGTACAAGTTTGCAATGGATGTGAAGTCCCCAGTTCGAGAGTTCCCCTTCTCGACATGATTGGCGGTCGACCCAGCCGAGATACCTTTCCAGTGGCGACAAAAGGAAGACGTCTCCAAATGCAACACGGGTGAGTTCCTTTTTTTATGATTTTAGCCAAAGTATGTCAATCACACTTTTAATTGTATTGTTGACCCTGTGATAGGATATCCGTGCTGTGAGACCTCGAATTGATGTAAACTCTCCAAACCTTCAAGAAAGTCCTCAGGGAGGAGAAGGAAGGAGCAAGACATCTCATAGGATGATACCGAACAATATACAGTCTCCTGCCGCTTCTTTGGTGAGTTGTTAGCGCCTTTCTTTGCCATTGTGACTTTCTCGTCCATATAATTAGGATCTTGAAAGAAAATTGTTAATTCGTTTCAGAATTTTGTTCCATCTGTTATTGATGGTCTTTGTTTTGCTTCTGGTCGAATAATTCAGGGATCCAGTACTGACGAAGAAGTCGACGTAAGTATTCCCTTTTTGCGCTAATCATTGTAATATGCCTTCTAATGAATTAGTGCTGATTGTTGTTGATATATTCAGGAGAAAATCATTGCAAACAAGCAGCATATTGATGAAGCACACTCTTCCTTGAGTCATGGAAACATGGAGAGTTCCCGAAATCCCGAACCAAATGCAGATAACGGAGTCGCCAACGGAGATTCCAACATTGCCGAACCTTCAAATGGTTTAGAAACTCCCCTTGTAAGTATTCCCCCTGTGACCTCCTCATAGATATATGATATTTCTGATTTATGAATGAATGAGTGAAAATCCATGCAAGTATACGAGTAATTTTTCCGAAATACGTCACCAGGAAATTTCAGACTTCAGCTTTTAGTAAAAACACCGTAGAATCCTCGTTTAGAGTCGGATTTTTGATATGTGCATATGTATCTTAAAGCCCAGGAAATTTCCAAGGTTTTTCAAAGAAGCTTTTTGACTGTTGAGCATGTTTAGGGCCTGAAAAAGGTGAAACAGTAAAGTTCCAGGAGACTTTCAGGATTTTTCCAGATTGCATGCTGCCCAATGTTTTGGCCACATCTCCTTGCTCGTTCATCCGATTGTTATGAAATTTTGACATGTTGTAGAGGACTTCCATACGAAGAGAATTGTGTATAATTAAACTCTAGATTCCTCACCAATTGCTCCCAGTTTGTCTTTGAACACAGGGCAGTGTAAACTTTCTTCAGCTGAGCTTGTTTGAAAACGTGTTTCATAACTTTCACACTAATTGTGCATGTCTTAGATGCATAATAAGGAACATGGATGATGTTAGTTCACTTACTTTCTTAATTTTATGGTTTTATTGGGTTTCCACGCTTGAATCATTCTAATCCCATGTAATCTTCACATTAGGTGCCGAATGTCGAAGTTGGGAATAACGGATCCAAGAATGACGGTTTGGGAAATCCTGGAGATGTCGGTGATGAGACTCCCATTCCTGCATCTAAGGGTCATGAAGTGCTGGTTGTTGATGCCGTTGAGGTGGCGGAAACTCCCATTGTGCTTGAGATGGTGGAACCCGAATCAAGAATGGTAGAAGCTGCTTCGACTGAAGTTGTCTCTATGATTGTTGACGATGCTCCAGTAATTGAGAAGCGTATGATAGTACATGAATATCCCAATGCAGGGATTGATTTTACTCCTCCGTTTGGTGAGACACTCCCAAATCACACGTTAGTTGGTGGATTTAGCGTTCCCACTGAGTATGCTGCTATATACGAGAAATTGTGGAAGATGTATGGCCACTTTGTTGTCATGAAAGATCCAGAGCATAGCTATTTCTTGACAAGGCAAGTAGAGAGCATGTTACGTGTTATAGATGATATTCTTACCAGGGCCAGAAGTACCGTGACTCGAGATGTACTCTTTGATTGGGAGTACAACTTGAAGAATTATGAGAGACTTGGCTTTAATTTGAAGTGGCTCCATCAGAAGATCAACACCATCAAGGATGCAGTAGTGATGAACATTCCTTTTACTAGTGATGCTGTGATGAAGAAAATGACTAGATTGCTGAGCTGACCGAAAAGCTGGAGTTGGAGAAAGCGGCTTTGCAAGTCTTGGAGAATGCTAAGAAGCAAAAATCATTCTTTGACGGCTTCCTTTAATTTCTTTTCCATAATCTCATGAACATTGAACTTCTGAGAGATGTGATATTTTATTTGGGTTTTGATTTTTAATAGGTTTTAAATTTTTGAGTGACTGAGAATTTTCTTTTAGATTTTGGATTTGATAGAGATTTTTCTTAAATAAAGAACTTTGATAGATTGTTGAATTTCAAATACTGGGTGCAAGTATCCACATGTTTTGGAGGAATTTTAAAAATACAAGCAAAAGAAAATCCTAAGATGCAAAACGTCAGATGTTTTGAGCGTTTGCTTTGGACATAAAACACTCAATGCTGAATGTTTCATGCGGCGAAAATCTTGAGCCAATTTTCATGAATCACTGGTATACTCGTCTTGCCCTTGATGTCAGCCAATTTGTAGTATCCTCCAGCAACTGACTTAGCAATCATAAAAGGTACTTCCCAGTTAGAACTCTTCGTGGAATTTAAATTGCGTCTGGTTGCCTTAAGAACCAAATCTCCTTCATGAAATTTGTTAGGCTTGGTTGCCCGTGCCTTGAATATTTTATGCTGGTTTGAAATTCCTCGTGGATTCCACGTTGGTGGAACTTTCCAATTCTGCGGCACATGTGGACATTCATGCAAGAAAGGGCATGCTGGATATCGCTTGTCAAGTTGAGCCATATCTTCAGCGATGAATCTTTGAATGGGGTGTTTAGTTGGAAGAGACTCCAACCATGCAGTGTAGTACAGCTGAGGTGAGACTATCCACTCATAGCATTTGATGATAGCTTGGCCATGAGTAAGATTGAGTCCCCGGATGAAGGTAGCATATTTGAAAGTCGATAGTATAGATGCATGAGGGGGAATGAGACTTGCCTGAGTGCGAAACTTCCCGACGAGTTCGTGGGAGCCCTCCCCAGGTCTTTGTGTGAGTTCCATCAAGGCTTCAACTTTTCCCAAATGTTCGAAGGGTTGATCATATCCCGAATCAGAGCTTTCTTCGATGGAGATTTGTGCAACTGAAGATGAAGATATCGCAGCAACTTTTCCATCATGAATCCACGCTCGCCCAAGAATCATGTCATATCCAGGATCTTTCTTAATTATGAAGAATTTAGTTTCCGTCCAGGTTGAATCATTTCTTACGTTGAGAATGATGTAGCCATAAGCATCTCTGGGGATTCCTTCATGATCTCTGACTGATATGGGAGCGCGAGTTGCTTCTTGACGAGTGATACCAGCAGCTCTGAGGGTTTTCAAGGGGATGATGTTAACAGCAGTGCCAACGTTGACCAATGCTCGTTTGAATTCATTTCCCTTGAGGTGCACCATAGTGAGAAGTCCTTAGTTGTACATTTCCTCGTCTATTACTGGAGGTTCAAGAAGTGTCTGCTGGATTGCTAGCCATTTTCCCGACACAATTTGGTTCAGTGAGGCAAACATATCATTTCTCTGGGCCTTTGACAGGTACAACAACTCACAGACATGCTCGATTAAGGATGTAACCGCTTCCTTGACCGGCTGTTCGGAGGGTGAGAATATTCTGATTGGGAGAGGATTTCTGTGCACTCCTTCAGTCCCAGTTCTCCTGAGTCGGCCTTATCTTTGAATATGCATTTCAAATTTCTACAGTCACTTGTTGGATGGCTAACGTACCAATGGAAATGTCAATAACGTGCATTTTCCATTTGTTCTGCGGTTGGTTCTTTCTTGACAGGAGGTAGTTTGATTGCACCATCTTGGATCCAGACTTCTAGTAGTTCGATCACTTCCTCGACGGGAAAAGGGAAATTAGGTACTTCCTGATCATTCTGCTGATTCGGTGATTGTGCATTTCTAGTCTGGTTGTCCTTCCTTGGAGCTTTCGGAGGGTGAGACGTCGAAGAGGCATTCTTATATTGTTGTGCCTTGGCTTTTCTCTTGCTCCCTTCAGCAAAATTCATGGAAGATTCAACGTTGTACTGCTTGTTGATTAGGCGTCTAGAAGTATTGCTTCGAGTGTCTTTTAATTCCTCTACTTTGACAGTTTTAGTTCTTTCCAGCAAGGCGAGAGCAGTAGTTGTTGATCACTTGGCCGCTTAATGAAGTTCTGAGAAAGTCTGGAAACGAAGATTTTCTAGCAAAGATCTCTAGACTGGAATCATCCCATTAATGCATAAGTCCACCAGTTGTTGTTCAGTAACATTGGGATCATGACAATCCAAAGCTTGAACCCGGAACCTCTTCACATAATCATTCGGATTTTCGGTAGTCTTCTGGGCCATCCTTCCCAAGTCAGAAAGAGTAATTTGCTCAGAGACAAAGAAGTACTTCCTGTAGAAAGCATTAATCATTTGTCCCCAATTAGCTATGCTCCCTGGTGCGATGTTGTTGTACCAAGTATATGCTCGATCCGTCAGGTATTTCGAAAACTCCTTCAAACGGACGACATGGTTGTGTTCATGCTCTCCTAATGCTTCCAGGAATCGAGAAACATGTTCTCGAGCATTCCTCGTTCCATTGTGGAGTGTGAAGGTTGAAGAAATATAACCCTTTGGAAGAGGAACACTTTGCGTAGAAGCAGGATATGAAGGCTGATGACGGTGGACTGATGGTGCATGGCCTTTTCCCCGGATCTCCATAAAACATTCCAGATCTTCACGAGTGATGAAACTAGCAGGTTCAGATTCTGCAGCTTTGCGGGTTTCATCATTGTCAGGGACTGGTATAACTTCGGGATCCATAGTTGGAGATATTTCTTTGTCTTTTCCTTCTCTTGGTCTGACATCTTGTCAGTGAGAGTCTTGAGGTAATTGCACAGCTCTTTCTGCGTCGTAGCCATGTCAGTCTGATTTTCGGCAAGAACTTCTTGGACTTTCATGAGATCAGCAATAGTAGGCGGATTGTCCCTGATTTTTTCGGGATGCCTGCCGAAGAGTGGATTGTCTCCAATATTGGTTTGCGGAGGAGTAGTATTGTCAGTGCGGTTGTTGGTAACAGGAGTAGTTTCCGGAGCTCCACCATTGTTGCTAGTGCTAGCGTTGTTTGGGTTGGGATTAGAAACTGATCCTGACCTAAGATCAACCATTTTGATGAATCTGAGATATTGCAACCGAGAGATTAATCTCCCACTGTGGTCGCCAATCTGTGGATGGGGGAAAATGGTTCGCCGATTTTTTGGGAAGTGGAGAGACGAGCGTGCTGTCGAGACTCCTCGACCGGGCAAAATGTTAATCCTCACACAGATGCACCGCTGCAAAGGGGGTGCTTAGATTCGGGAAATCAATTTGTATGACTCTGGCCTAAACCAAGACAATGGCCGTTCCAGAATCAATTCGGCCGCAAAGAGGGAGATGGGTTGATCTGTAGGAGGGAAGCTGAGAATTGTGTGGGATCAGTGATGATTAAGGATTGTGGGTGTGTTGAAGGTTTCTGCAATAATTGGTGAACCGTTGAGTTCGAATAAGTTCTGATAGATTGATGAATTCTTGAGAGTAGTTACTCGAGAAATTTCGTGTGGATGATTGCTGATAGATAGTGATCATTCATTGTCCTCAATCATGGATTCAGAGACTTATTTATATTGTCCGAGTTGTGAACACCTTGATCCCTGTAAGTGTGACGGTTTCATGAGTGGAAGAGTGGGCAAGTGGAAGATCGTGGTAAAGTCAGTTCCATGTCGTGTGGAGACTTGACGGATCGTGCACCCACTACTTTGCTAACTCCTTCAACCGTTTACACAAATTACGCACATTTCTCGTCGTGGATGAAATCCACGTGTTGTAGGCCGCCAGACCAAAACCCTAGTTGTTATCCCCCAATTTGACGTGATTGATATCTCACGAATCGTGGAGTCTGCATGACAGACGTGTATTTAGTTTGTCAGTTGTTGACTGGTTAGACAATGAGCCTAGGTTTTGCTGAATCAAGCATGAGTGGCGAATGCTCAGCGATTCATGGGTCGAACATGTAGTTCTATGAAATGATGTCAATATTGTTAATTCAGTGATGAATTATTGACTAGTTGAGCGATTGAGCAAGTGTTGCTCAATTCAATAATTATCGAATATTGAGAATTTGATGAGCAATCGAGCAAGTATTTCTCAATTCACCAAATTAATGATTTTTGATAATCTGCGTGTGCAACCGAGCAAGTATTGCTCAATGCGACAAATTATTGATGAATTGCCGAATATTGATTATATTCGGACAATTGAGCAAGTAGTGCTCAATTCAGCGAATTATTCACGGCGACGTGAGCCAATAAAATATTAAAATATTGGTAGATTACCGAATATTATATAATTAATTCATATATTAGTTGTTGAATCAATCATAAATTTATTAGTGTTTGAACCTGCTCAGAATGATGATTTCGTAGAGCGTTTATTCGAAACCCTAATTTTTGATCAATACTCCATCAATTGGCGAATTGCTGAAAATTGGTCATGAGTGAAGAGGGACCGACCACATGGGATAATGAGTATCCATGTGGTGCCCAGTGCTCGCACCAGGGTTCTCAGTTTGAGACTTGGTGAAAGAATGATAATTAAATGGTGGTTTCACCATTTACTGAAAATATTGCTGGATTCAACATTAGGTGACAAAACCTAGGTATGAGAGATGGGGACCGATCAAGAGAGCATGGGACCGGCTCTTGGTGATCACGTGCCCAATTGTTGGTCGTTTGGAGAGTTCTCCAGTTGGTTAGAGAGACTTCAGGCCCAGTATGAGCAATTGATCAAATTAGGTCAGAATTGCAAAAACGTGTGGGACCGGCTTCGTGCAAGCCCAAGGAATGACCCTGGTCGTTCATGAAGGCATGCACATGTTGCCATGATGTACGTGTCTCCATACTGAGAGTTTCAGTATTTTCTGACGCGCGTTTGAGCAACATCGTGAATTTTCAGAAGAGTTTCATCTTGACTAAGAATTCTCGATTTTTGTTGGAATGAGCATCATGCTCAATCCATCAATATTAAAATAAAATGTTTTAATATTTAAAATTTTCCGTGAGAGGCTATCCAGTCGTGTGACCATGTTGGCTTTTGGTTTTTCGTGATTCGAGCAATATTTGAGAAAATATGAAGAAATCGTGAATTTTGCTCAAGCCCAGGAGTTTCACGAATTGAGAGAAAAATAATAATTTTGAAAGATTAGGGATTTCAAGGTGTGGGACCGACCACGGCTAGGGCATGGCCGGCCGGCCGGCCATGTTGCCCGGTCCCGCACACCTTTCCCTATTTTATAATATTATTTTCCGTGAATCCTTGAAGTTATGGAGAATCCTTGAAGATGTGGAGAATCCATGAGTTTTGTTGAAACTGAGGAATTTCATGAGATTAAGAATAATAATTATAAAAAGCTAAGGATTGTGAGGTGTGGGACCGACCACGGCTTGGGCATGGCCGGACGGCTGGGTTGCCCGGTCCCAAACGCCTTTCCTTATTTTATAATATTATTTGGTGAATCCACGGAGTTATGGAGAATTCACAAGTTTTGCAAAAACAAGGAAAGTTGCTCAAACCAAGGAGTTTTCGTGAGTTCACGAAATAACAAAAATAAGAAAAATAATGGGAGAGGCACGGACCGACCATGGCTAGGGCACGGTCGGCCAGCCGGAAGGTGGGCCCACCCTGAGCGCCTCTCATTATTTTATTATTATTTAATGCTTTCTCCTATTTTATGAAGGATTCCTCATTGTTTCACGTTTTTGGATGCTCGTTCGTGCATCTGGGTGCTCAGTCGTGCATCATTGTCGAGTACACTTGCACCATTTTTGTGGGGCTTACTCAGTGATGGTCCAGATGCCCGGTTGTTGAGTATTTATTACTAATTTATGAAATTCACTGGAGAATAATTCATGAAACTGAGTAATAAAATGAATAGTTGTTCATTATTAATTCATAGGATCAGCTGTGGATTCGACTACGAATTCAGAATAATAAAACAAGCATTACCATCCTATGGGATCGCGGATTCGACCACATAATCGGAGTAATTAAGATTATCCATTACCATTTCATGAGATCAGTGGATTCGATCATGATATCGGAGTAATGAGATAGCACAGTTGTTTTATTTCCATTCTATGAGATCAAGCCGTGGATTCGATCATAGAATCGGAGAAATTGTTATTGCCATTCCATGGGATCAGGCCGTGGATTCGACCATAGAATAGGAGCAATTGTTATTGCCATTACATGGGATCAGGCCGTGGATTCGACCATGGAATCGGAGCAATTGTAGATCATTCTGGGAATTCAGTGGTGAATGTCACGGCAGAATTAATCTATTGCAGAAAAGATATTAGCCAGTTAAAGCGTCACATCCATTCTGAATGGTGCATAGTCAGGGAGTCTCAGTGTTGTTTACGACCTGAAGGCGTTAGTGTTCTCGATCTACGGAGAACCACCTGAATCTATGCACGGTCTCTCCACATAATCCGGGAACGGTGAGTGTCACCGACGTCCTGAAGGTGTCCGCCGCCCAACTATTCTTCTATGTGGAGGTGGGTCTCTCTCCTGCAGTCAGGTAACAGTGAGTCTCACCGACATCCTGAAGGCGTTAAGCTCTCAATCTACGGAGAACCTCCCAAATACGTTATTCTGCATAGAGGTCACGAAGAAATGCCAGGGATCGAACGCTCAGCTAGTGGAGGCTTTTCGAAAACTTATTCATCATGGATTCGTAAAATATGAATCGTTGCATGCCTGAAAGCCGTGTCGAAAATATGCCTCATGATTTTACGATTTTAACCTTTGTTGAAAATAGAAATGAGGCGCTGATGTATTAAAGTGGCGCGGATGAGACTTATGTTAGGTGGCTAGAGCTAACGCGCTCTTCCTCAAGTGACAATTCTTCGCGATTCCCGGTCTGTTATGAATCACGTGGCAAAATGACAAGTAGCTTGGATGGTCGATGTGCATTGTTGGGACCGTAATGTCGGCATTGTCGGTTTGATGTTGATACTCTTCTCTCTCGAGACGAGCACCGATGGTGCCATCGATTCACGGGGTTATCAGCAACTGTTGGCAATTGCGAGGCAGTGGTTTCTGTTGAACTTCGATACGCTTAATATGAGGTGAGCTGAATTAATATCCTCCAAGCCATATTTCGATCAAGAGACCTTTGTAACGATTTGTTGTTATTATGCTCCAAGAGAAGATAATAATAGCTAGAGCCGGTTCGTAGTAGCCGCTTCTGGACGATGCCATAGCCATGTCACAAGTGTGTACCAGGTGCTTGAACTAGACTTATTATGACTTATACACGCCTATCAATTTCATACTTCCTGCCGACTGATTAGAAACAGAAGAGAAGGGAAGAGAGGTTAAATCAATCAGGAAAAACCTAAATTCCGATTAGGTCAGGAGAAATTGAGAATAAATCGAAAATAATTTAATGGGTAATAACGAGGAAGACATGCTGATTACAAATCTCGAGCCCATTTTAGGATTGGAGCTAGGAGTAAAGGGTTGTGGCGCAGCAACATGCCAAAATTTTGTATATGTGCTTAAAATCCTTATATCAAAACAATTAGAGCAAACAAGAAACTGCAAAAACTGGTTCTGGTTCTCAAATTAGACTAACTAATCAAAAGCAATCTGAAGATTTTAAAACCCTAAAAACATTTTTCTGAAGAGAGGAAACAGAAGATGCAATTAATAATTGCAATGAATGATAACAAATAGGACTTATATGTTCGATCAAGTATCGTTGTTGAATCTCTCCATCTCTCCACTTCGAACCGAACTGGTCTTGCTTGAGTATCGATGAATCTCCAAGGTCGTTGTTGATGAATCAGGGTTGATAATTGTGTTTTGAGAAGGATGAAGAAAAATCGTGTTGTCAAGGACGACGCTGATGTAGTTCAAGAGCGATGGTGAACGCGGGGAGGGTTCTTTTAGGAAGAGAGGTGGGATGGACGCGCTGATGTAGTGAAACAAAACATGGAGAAGAAAAAACGCGGAGATGGGCGGCTATGGGCGTAAAGGTAAAAGAAAGGCGATTGAGGGAATTGGGTGGTTGGGCTAGGCACGAGCCTCCGGGTGTGGTAGCCAAATGTTGTGGGGTGAATTTTTGTTCTACAAGTCCTAACCATAACACACTCAATTCTCGAAAGGAGAGAGAGAGAGAGAGAGAGGACCCCTTTTTTACTGTACTATGTGCCTATTTATATAGACTTTTCAAAAGCCCTTCCTTTTATGATATCATGCCACATGTCCTAAACCTCCTTAATTACTACTTATGCCATTCCTTCTCTAATACAACCTCATTCTTTCCTATTAATTCCTTCCTTGTCCTTTCCATCTGATGAATACTTTCTTAGTGGACTTGGGCTTTAGTCCCCATGTTTCATGTTGGATTTGCCTCCCTTTTGGGGGCACACTAGCCCGGCTAAAGGGTGATATTTTTCATGTATCAACATCTACAGCTTTTGGAGGATCTCGATGAGATGAACAATTACTCTTGGGCCACTGGGGTACTTGCTTTTGTTCTACAAGAGATGAGCAAAGGGTAGAGGATAAAGTGTAATCAAATTGGAGGTTACTTAACTCTTGTCCAGGTGAGCAATTTCTTTCTCTTATGATTTCTGCTTCCAATTCAATTAGTATTGTATGTGGTTAATATGTTCGTATTTTCGCATAGGCTTGGATTTACAACCACTTCCCTAAATTGGGATTGGCTAAGGAAAAGTCACCTTATCCCTATGACCAACCTACAACAGGAAAATGGTTGTTTTTGGATGCACAAAAAAAGTCTAAAGAAGAGTAGTTGACTTCGTTGAGGGATAAATTGGATAATCTTACGGTGGACAAGGTGGTATTTCACCCATACGCTGTACCCAATGATATCTCTATAGATGAAGATGATCTGAATAGTTACTCTGTCTACACCCCTTACTATGGACCCATTTGGTATCCTTACGGCTACGCAATATATAATCCAAGGAGAATACTAAGACAACTTTCTTGCGTCCAAATGGATCCCGACGTGGAGGAGGAAAATTTCACTTTGATGGTTCAGGGAACAAAGAACACCGAGAAATATTTTGACCCAAAACATGAACCAACTCCTACGGTGGCACATTGGAATGCATTTGGTGACTACCACTTACCTAGAGGTGACCTTGTATCTGTTGAAGGAGATGTGTCTGCATGTGAGGATGATTATATGGAGTTCTATCAAGAAATTAGTCATCCTTTTGTGACAAATAAATAACAACAAGCTAAGACTGATGCGGAGAAGGAAAAGGCAAAGGAGAGGGAGGCTAAGAGATCTCTTAAGGAGATGCCTATTTGTGGAGAAGAAGCTAAAAGGTTATGGGATAATGTGGTAAGAGAATTTCTTTCTCTTATACTTTTCAGTTGTTTAAAATTGGAAAATATATTTACTTTTGATTAAAATTGAAATTAGGTGGCGAAGGGTACGAAATTGTTGAAGAAATGGATGGCTAAAATCAAAAGTGGAGAGCCGATGTTGACTAAGGAACAAACTGACTACTACAAGGAGTGGGAGGGTCTTATAACTAAAATAATGGTGGAGCCAAGTAGGTCTAAGCAACTAAAGAGGGGTCGACAACAAGGTGAAGGTTCAAGTCGCGTTGTGGACGAAACCGGTGGAGGAGATGAAACCCCAAGTGATGAGGAAGTTCGTCCTAAAACTCGTGATAAAAAAGGAGGTGGTAAGAGGGGTCAACAAGGAGAAGGTTCAAGTCGCGCTGTGGAGGAAACCGGTCGAGGAGATGATACCAAAAGTGATAGAGAAGTTCGTCCCAAAACTCGTGGTAAACAAGGAGGTGGCAAAAGGGGTTGTAAAAGTGGTCGTTAGTGATTTCGTATGATTTCAATTTCAAAAAACATCTTAGTTATGGATTTCGTATGGTTTAATTTGGTATGTTTATGTTTTTTAAACAATTACTTAAGGATTTCGTAGTTTGGTATGTATAACACTTTTATATTTGTTTTAGAACCTTGATTGTGTTTTCTATTTTAATTGGGTTTGTGTTTTTCAATTGAAAAGAACTAAAATTTAGAAAACAGGATATTGTTCGGTGACCTGGAATTATTACACATCTAACCGAACTTGAAGTTCGGTAACCTGTGCAATATTCTATGTCACCGAACAGGGTTTTAGGCAACCTGCATAATTCTACCAGATTAACGAAGATTCATTTCGGTTACCTCGCAACATTTTCTCTGGTTACCGAACTTCTCTGTAGGTTGAAGCACAATCCTTCATCCATAAAGGCTAAGGTTCGGTTACCTCTTGTATTTATCTTGTCACCGAACTTTAAGTTCAGTTAGCAGATCATTATTTGTTAGGTCACTGAAATCTTCTCTGGAGACTCAAAATCTTCTCTTGACAAACAAGCTTGAGTCTAAACCACAGGCTCGTGAAGAGGATGACATTCTTGATAAACCAAAATAATCCAGAGTATGCAAACGTACTCAGAGGTTTTGTATTTATATGGTTTCTTAGAGAATGACATTTTAGCATGTTTAGAGAAATAATGAACCACACAATTGAATGCATCGGCGATTAAGTGTCATATTGGCATGCTCATCCAAAAATCCGATGTCATCGGGATGGCCCCCATGAAGACGACGTTGAGGAAGTACTTGATATGTTAGACTGCTTAGAGCATCCTTGAATATAGAGTTTACTCAAGCGATGTTCAATTTCCAAAGCATCATTTTTGAGGCTTGCCTCAAGAGAACTTCTGACTTCATTTAAATATGAGGTTGAAGCACAATCCTTCATCCATAAAGGCTAAGGTTCGGTTACCTCTTGTATTTATCTTGTCACCGAACTTTAAGTTCAGTTAGCGATTAAATCATTATTTGTTAGGTCAATCATGGTTATTTGTACTAAACTCCCAAATCTTCTCTCTCACACAAATTATTAGCTTCAAAGAAATTTTCAAGTGAGACTCAAAATCTTCTCTTGACAAACAAGCTTGAGTCTAAACATAATCACGAGGACTTTTATCTCAAATAGGAGATAGAGTAGATAGAATTTGGAGTGATAGATGAGTTTAAGTATCCACATACCGTTTGTTGATGAAGTTCCACAAGAAGAGGATGACATTCTTGATAAACCAAAATAATCCAGTTATGCAAACGACAAAACTATCAATACTATAAATTACAAAATAACCTCGTTTGAGAGGTTTTGTATTTATATGGTTTCTTAGAGAATGACATTTTCTTGTGATCGACAAGATCTTTAGAAGAATTATCTTCATTGAGAAGGTCTTTTAACTAGTAGTACTTGATATGTTAGTATCAACAAGCTGCGTTTTCTTTCTCAGCATCCTTGAATATAGAGTTTACTTTCAAGCGATGATAAACCAAAATTCAATTTCCAAAGCATCATTTTTGAGGCTTGCCTCAAGAGATATACATGAAGAATGATCTTCAGTATTTTCTTTGAACTTGCAGTCCTTTACAACACCAAGGAGATCATCGACATGATGTTTTAACTGATTAAATCTATTAGCTTGGATTCTAACAAGATTTAGAATCAAATCACTCTCTTCAGCTGTTTCTCGTTCATTTAGAGCGATAGACTCTTTTGAAGGGTAATCGGAAAAACACATGTCAGAGCCTGTCTGTCTAGTTTGAACGCAAGGTTCGTCTATATTTGAGATTGAAGAATCTTTCTCTTTAATATAAATAGACGAGACATAACTTTTATTTCTGGTGACGCGTTTATCAGAGATAGTGCTCTTAGAGTCAGATCGCTACAAACACAGACACTAGAAGTTTTGTTAACGAGGAAATGGCAAATGCAGAAAACCCAGGGGCCTAGTCCAGATTTGAACACCACACTGTATTAAGCCGCTACAGACACTAGCCTACTCCAAGTTAACTTCAGACTGGAATGTAGTTGAGCCCTAACCAATCTCACACTGATCAAGGTACAGTCGCGTTCCTGCCTCTGAATCCCAGCAGGACTTTGCGCACTTGATTCTCTTAACTGATCTCACCCACAACTAAGAGTTTCTACGACCCAAAGTCGAAGACTTGATAAACCAATCTGTCTCACATAGAAAAGTCGATTGAATAGATAAATCTGTCTCCCATAGAAATACTTAAGATTTTTGTTCCGTCTTTTGATAAATCAAGGTGAACTGGAACCAATTGATACACCAGACTTATATTCCCGAAGAACATCCTAGTAATATCAATCACCTCACAATAATCTTTATTGTATGGTAGCGAAACAAGATATTGTGGAATCACAAACAATGAGACGAAGATATTTGTGACTACTTTTTATCTTGCCTATCAGAGATTAAATCTCGAGCAAATCTTGGAGAAGATAGTACTCAATACGATAGAAAATAGCAAGATCAGAACACGCAACTACAGATAAATAGTTGGTTCTAGCTTCACAATCCCAATGAAGTCTTTCAGTCGTTAACCTACAAGGTTTTGGAGAAACCCTAAGGTTAAAGGAGAATCGACTCTAGTCGCAACTAGTATCACACAGGAGGTGTGAGGATTAGGTTTCTCAGTTGCTAGAGTTCTCCCTGATATAGTCTTCAAATCAGGGTTTGCAATCAATGTTACCTTGGTAACAAAGCATTCAATATTCACCGTTAGATGAAAAACCTAATTAGACTCAAGCTAATGGAAACCACTCCCCCTTACCCTTGACTAAATGAGCTTGTGATCGACAGCATCTTTAGAAGAATTATCTTCATTGAGAAGGTCTTTAACTAGTGCTTTTATGAGACCAAGGTCAGCAGTAAATGAGCTTTAGATAGAAACCACCCCCCCTTACTCTTGACTAATGTTTTAAATGGAGAAAGATTGTGATAACTCACAAAGAACTCATAAACCCAACTAATTTGCAAATTAGGGTTTCGCGCCCCGCGCAGTATACTAGACCCCGTTGGTCGAAACCATGCTTAAACAAGCTAGGCATACAAATCCGCCACATCGCACTAAAAGTGCGGCCGAGCCCTAGCATGCCGGACCTATTTCCATCGAACAATCAGGTCGCTTCAAATCCGCCACCGCGCATTGGAAGTGTGGCCACCCCCTAGCATGCTGGCCCCACTTCCCGTCGACCAAGCAAGTTGCTCCAAACCTGCCACGGCCTCAAAAGAGGTCGCCATACTAAGTTGGCTTCCCAAAACGTGTCAGCTTCTCAAAAACGCGCCAGCTTCTCAAAAACGCGCCAGCATCAATGCGCCAGCTTCTCAAAAACGCGCCAGCTTCCCAAAAACGTGCAAGCTTCCCAAAACGCGCCAGCATGCCGCACGCACGTACCACGCATGCCAGGCGCGCACGACAGACAGGCATTCCAAAAGCGCCATGCCATCGCATACTGCACGCACTAATTAGGGTTTCGACATGCCAAACCCTAATTTGGGAAAGTTGCTACCTAATTCTTCCACAAAGCCAATTTTAGCTTTGGCCATGTCGCAACTGGCATACCGCTATGCCGCGGCTACTAGCATGGCACCATACCACGGTTATGCCATGGCTACTCCATTGGCATACCGCCAGCATGTTGCCAATGCCAATATGAAAACGAAAGGTAGCCACAATCAACGGCTACCCTTCCTCATGAGATGCAGTTCTTAGCCGTACAAGTTCGCCACCAAACTTGTGGCAACTTTTGGTCGCAATGCCAAGTTCCACGGTTCACGCCAAAACCCTAATTTGGACGCGTCTAAAGTATGCACGAGCATGCCATGCCACCACGCCACTGGCCGCCAAACGGAAGGTAGCCACGATCAACAACTACCCTTCCTCCTAAGACGCAGATCTCAACCGTACAAGCTTGTCACCAAACCAAACTACTTGTGGAAACCTTTTGGTAGCAATGCCGAAATTCCACGGTTTGCGCCAAACCCTAATTTTTCCACGCAAAAAATCATGCGCAAGCCATGCCAGTACCACGGCCACGCCGCTGGCTACCAACGGAAGGTAGCCATAATCAATGGCCACCCTTCCTCCCGAGATGCAAAATCTCGGCCGTCGAAGGTCGCCACTGAACCGGCAAGCTTCTCTATTTTAACTTGCCACACATAGCAACATGCTAAATGTTCTCCATGAAAACACTCGAGACATCAAAACATGTCACAAACTGGGGGATGCTCATCAGGGTATTGGTCTGGCAGTTTACAGCGTGCGGCGTGCAATACGCCCGTTACAAGAAAGTGTCATAAAGGTGAGGCGGTTAGTAATGGCAAGAAATAAGTGGTGAAACGCATCTTCATTATGGAAACATCAATTCCAGGCATTACCCGTTACCACTTTCTTCCACCACTCAACCGCTTCCACTTCTTACGAGGCCAGGTTACGTTTTATCACGACTTGTATAAATAGGTTTCACCTACTTCCACCAAAGGACAGGTTTTGGGTCAGGAGAACAATACACATCCAGAAATCACCTGGTAGCTTTCCATTCATCTCGTCAGTTCAACTTTCGGATACAAGTCGCAAAACACCCACACTTCCAGAATCAAATATTCTGGCCTCAACACTTTCTTCGCTTTCCTCCCTAAGATCAACCCTTCTCCTTCACTTTGTGACCGAAGCAAGCCTGGAACGGCCATTTCTTGGTTTGGGCCAGGATTGTACAAATTGATCTCTCGAATCAAAAGTACTCATGTGCAGTACATTGTTTTGGGTTTAAATTTGTTTCTCACCCGCAGTTACACGAAATTACCGAAATCAGCAGAAACGGTTTTCACCCACAAACAACTAGTAACAGTAATCTTAGCACAAATCGTCCAAGAAGGTTTTAAGGAGGATCTTCTTTGGTTAAAAAGGGAGATGTTGTTGTTCTTGATGTGAATAAGGTATCAGAAGAAGGAAGAAAAAATGGAAATGTGAAAGACAACCTAAATTTAATAATTGAAGGATACAAAGAGCTCATAAATAGGCTGTCAAATTCCTCTGATCAAAACCCTTCAGGTAAGAATCCATATTATGCGTCTTATTTTGATGATAGTGTGTTTTATGATAACTTTTCACATCAAAAGGTTTCTCCTCCAAAAATAAGGAAAAAGAGGTTTTTTTTTTTTGCTAAATCACAATTAAAATAAAAGCCAAATAAGGCAGAGAAATAACAAAAGTTGGTTACAAAACTGAAGTAAAATAAACAAAAGGAAACAAAAAGACTGAAAGGAAATACAAGGAGACAACTAACAGAATCTATAATATTTTCTGCCAGTTACTTCAATTTGTGATAGATATGATGGCTTTCCTTTTGTAACATTCACAACTCCTTGAGGTAGTCTTGCACCTTGTTTAGCTAACTCAATTGCAGAGAAATTAACTTCCTTGTAGCACTTCTCATATATAATTTCAGAGATCTGCTTCATGGCATTCATCCATCTTGACTGTAAGCACCAAGGAAGCACTCCTTTTTTTGCATCTTCAATTACAGTTGGAGAGTGACATCTGATAACAATCTTATTACAATTTAGTTTAACAGCCCATTCAGCAGACCACACAACTGCTAATGCATTACTTATGTAAGTAGTAGCTACACCAGCACCACCAGAAACAGTCCCAATTACTTGACTATTATGAGATCTAGCTATAATACCAAAGCCAGCCCTACCTGGATTGCCAACTACATAACCAGCACAGTTAAAAAGCACATAACCTTCACTAGGATTCAGCCATTGACAATCTCTGATAACTGTGAATTTCAAACTTCTCTGACCCAGATTGAAAAAATTGAGAATACTTGAATCATAATCTTGCCCCCACCTTGTGCCATTCATTCCATAGCCTCCATAAAAGACTAGACTCATAATTCTTCTCTTAAAACCCTCCAGATTTGGACTAATGTTTTCATGAATCAACTTATTTTTTTGGAACCACAGTTCTCTCATAATTGCACAAGCAGCTGTCATCCAGACTTGCTTCACTATTGGACTTTTATTTCCAGCAGAATGCATAATATCAGAGAAAGAAGTAGGAGCTTGGAATTGGAAAATAGTTACTAACCATTGCCATATACATTGACTGAAACTACAATACCAAAGAAGGTGCTCCATACGGTCTTGTTGTTGTTGGCAGATACAGCATTTGGAAGCAAGAGAGTATCCTTTTTTGATTAGCTTTGGATCATCAATGTATACCCCTTGTTGTATCTTCCATACATTACTAGCAATGCTTGGGTGTAAGAATTTTTTCCAAATATGAATTGTCCATTGTATTTTTGGTTCCTTGGATCTAATCTTCTCAACAGCAGCTGATGTAGAAAATACTCCTTTTATGTCACCATCCCATATAATTTTGTCTTGAAGCCCATTTATTGGAGGGAGTGACACTGGAATATACCTTTGTACATTGCTAGGAATTCTCCACTGACCATCAACCACACATTCACTTACTCTCATTTGCAGAGTATCTTTTATTGTGTCCATGCAGTTTACATTATCAATTAAAGGACTTTCACCAACCCAAGTATCAAACCAGAAGAAGATCTTGTCACCTGTACCAACAATCCATCTCAAATTTGATTTAAGAATTTCCCAGGCCCATTTCAGTCCTGGCCAAACTGTAGATAACTTTCATTTAGTACTCCATTGACCATTTTTATCCTTGTATTTGGCTGCAAAAATTTTTGAACTGTCACCTTCTGAAGTTGTGAACCTCCACATCATCTTCATTAACAAAGCTCTATTAATTACTTCCATTCTTCTAATCCCCAAACCACCTTCATTAAAGGGAGCACAAACTTTGCTCCAACCCAGAGTTTCATATTTCCTGCTTTCACTATCACCAGTCCATAAGAAATTTCTTATGATCCTTTCACAGATTTTTATTACTGAACTTGGCCATTTATAAACTGCCATGTTATAAATTGGAACACTACACAAGACAGACTTGATGAGAACCAATCTATCATGAAAAGAGAGTAGCTTACCTTTCCAAGCAGCTAAATAATTTTGAATCATCTCCACCATTGGCCATACAGTAGCAGATTTAACTCTTCCTGGCTTCAGAATAATTCCTAAGTATTTATCTGGGAATGAAGTAAGCTCCATTTGCATTAAACTTGAAATTTGAGCTTTTTTTGAAGGAGTACATCCATCCACAAAATACTTGCTTTTCTGCTTATTTATAATGTGTCCAAAGCTATCTTGATAATTCTTGAGAAGAGTAATAAGAGCTTCTAGACTTTGCTTAGAACCATTGCTAAAGATGAACACATCATCAACAAAGAATATATGAGTAGGATAAACACATTTTCTAATAACCATTGGCTGCAATTTTTTCAGTTCTACTAACTTGGTTAAACCTCTGCTCAAGACTTCTTCCATAAGAACAAACAAAATAGGAGATAATGGATCTCCTTGTTTTAACCCTCTTTCTATTGAGAAAAAACCTTGAGGACCTCCATTTATCATTACAGATATCTTTGCAGACTCAAATAAGGTTTTTAGCCACCCACACCAAGATGCAGAGAACCCATATCTTTGAAGAACTTTAAATAGGAAGTCCCAATTTACTGAATCATATGCTTGGGAAATATCAAGCTTAAGACCAACATTCCCTCCCCTTCTTGGATGCTTCATCTCATTAACAAGTTCTGAGGCTAACATTACTTGCTCATGTATGCTTCTCCCTTTAATATAAGCTGCTTGTTGTTTTGATACCAATCTATCCATTAGGCCATTCATTCTTGTAGCTAGAATTTTTGTGATGATTTTAAAATTGAAATTGCTAAGACCAATTGGCCTGAATGGATTTGGCTTTTTTGCTCCTTGAACTTTAGGGAGAAGCACTAAGAAATTAGAATTCATACCTTTTGGAATGTATTTTCTTTTCCAACAATATTGAATTGCATTTACCAGATCATCTTGTATGATATTCCAGCAGGATTTATAGAAAACACCAGAGAAGCTATCTGGTCCAGGTGCTCCATCAGCATTCATACTGAAGACTGCATTTTTAATCTCCTCCACATTAGGAACAACCTCTATCATTTGCTGATCAGCCTCAGTTACTAATTTAGGAATGACATCTAGTAATGAATCATTTATGGATACTTCTTGAAACTGAAATTTTTGTTGAAAGAACTTCACTAATATGTCTGCAATTTTTTCTTGATCTGCAACCATATTTACATCATTATCTTCAAGTTCACAGATCATGTTTCTAGATTGCCTAAGCTTCACATTGGTATGAAAAAAATTAGTATTTGCAGAACCCTCTGTAACCCACTTAATCCTTGACTTTTGTTTCAGCATAATACATTGCTGCACTTCTTTAGAATTAAGATCATTTTGAGCCAAAACCAGATCAGCCAAAGCTTGTTCATCTTGAGGATTACTATCTGATATTAACATTTTTTCTTGCACTAACTTCTCTGCTTCCTTGATCTTGACATGAACATTGCCAAAAGTGCTCCAATTCCATTCTTTCAATATTCCTTTCAATCTTTTTAATTTGTGTAAAAATATGAAAGCAAGATCTCCATTTACTGGTTCAGCCCAACACTCTTCAACTACTTTCATAAAACCAGGATGTTCTAACCACATCTTTTGAAAAATAAGTGGAATGTTAGTGGGTTTAGGAATATTAACATAACCACCCATTAAGGGAGAGTGATCTGAAACAACCCTAGCACCAACTTTGTAGCCCCAATCACTGTATAATCTCAACCATTCCATATTGAAAACTGCCCTGTCAAGATTACACAATATTCTTTTTGTTCCATATTGATAGTTTGACCATGTGAAATCAATGCCAACTTTTGGAGCCTGCATAAGATCACATTCATTTAAACACTCACTGAAGTCTAACATTGATATTCTTGAAGGACTTCTACCACCAATTTTATCTTCTACTAAAAGAATAGCATTGAAATCTCCAATGACTAACCATGGCTTCTTTAGATCACTAATTAAATGCATTTCAGACCAAATGAACCTTCTTTGAATCATATTAACATTTGCATGAACACCAGAAACTAGAACATCTCCCACTGCTACTGTAATCATTTGACTTGATATTGATATAACTGAAGGAGTTACAATAGAGTTACTCCAAAATAACCAGATGTTACTTTTATGAGTTGATGAAGCATGGTGTATAACCATAGATTGCATACCAGATAGATTTAATCTACTACAAAAAGAAGGAGAACAATTTATCTTTGGTTCCGCAATCCACAAAAGAGTTGGCTGAAATTGATTAACTAAACTATGTAACTTTTGTTGGGCCCTAGCTCTCCTAAGACCCCTTAAGTTCCAAAATAAGACCTTCATGGTTTGGATTGAGGAGGTTTAGTACCCCCCCCCCCTACACACCTTATTCCTAAAATTATACTTGGGTGATGCTTGAGACTTATCAGTTGAAATATGCTTAGCATTTGGATTAGACTTACCACCTTCAGTGTCTGTCTTCTTACTAACAGATGAGCTAACTACATTTGACCAATAAGTAAATGGAACTGACTCAGCTGTAACTTTACCAGAATCAGCATTCACAAAGTTGATAACACCTTTTTCCAATTCAGTAGCTTCTGTTATATGAATAAGTTTCTGAGGATCCATTTCGGCTAAAATTTCTTCATCCACACTTATCACATCATCTTATTTCTGATCTAATTCATTTAGAGCTTCAAATCTTCCACATTTTATATTAACTGGAGTACTAGATGAAGGTACATCAATAGAAGCTATATTGGATACAACTGAATCAACATTAGGAAGTGAATTATCAGTTTTACCAGATGTACTTCCTTGTTCAACCACCTCAATTTCTGATCTACCACTTATATCAAAAGGGACAAAAGTATTACCATGTTTTGGAGCATGTTGTTTAGGAGTTGCAGTCTTCTTCTGAGAACCACTTTTTTCAGCTTGGACTTTATTCTTTTCTACTCTGCATTCTGTAATAATATGACCAACTATCTTGCAGGTGGAACAGAATTTAGGACATATAGGAATTGAGATATTTTGAAAAAAGCCTCCATACTTGGTACCTATCCAGATTTTATTTGGAATACTTTGAGAAAAATCAATATCAACCAACACATTTGCATAATAACCTACTTCACATTTTGTTGTTTCTTCATCAAGTTTGATTGGATTACCAAACTCTTTGCAAATTTTAAATAAAATTTTTTCACTCCAAAATTCAAGTCCTAAACCTGGAAATCTTACCCATACCATAGCTCTTGGAGTTTTTGACTTTGAAAATTAGAGATCCACTTTTGAACTTGAAGAACTTGATCCAACACCTCCCATGTACCCTCTTTGATGTATTGTCTATCAATCTCATTATCAAATTTAATTGTAAAGAAACCCCTACCCAATGGAATGAGTTTGCAGCTCCCAGTGAGTTTTCATTGTTTACGAAGGATAATCGAAGCATCTACGAATTTGATTTGCTGTAAATTTAATCTACCAATAAGGGAAAACTTCCATGGATTTATACTTTCTTCAAACAAATCATCAGGTAGTTCAATAGATGGAATAACCTGAGTATTTTTTTCTTTGTTAAAACCTAACATATCTGATTTAAATGATTCAAAAACGGTGGATTTAGGAGACGAATCCATAAAAATACCTGAAATTAATGATAAAACATTCTGTGCGACATCCAATAAAGAGAAATTGAATCAAAGTAACCTGAATTAATGAGAAGCAGTACGAAAAACGATGATTGATGAAGAAAAAATCTACTGAGTTAATCGCCCGAGTTGCAGAGCGTAACTCGCCCGAGTTGATATCCAAATGGTGCACGTGAAGATGGGGAAAAAGAGGTTTAACTGTGAACAATGTTCACTTAATGAGCACAATGCTCATACTTGTGCTTGTTAATCACAAGGTTGAAACCTCACTCACAAAAATCATGGTTTAGTGAAATATGATCGGGAATACTTTGTGGCATCTCTTTCAACACTTCAAGAACATCAAAAAACTTCCGAGAGTTTGAAGGAACGGCTCTTGGCTTCCTCACATTTCTTCTTTTTCTTTTCAATGTCGGAGATAACGGAGATTTCTCTTTTTCCTTCATGATTGATGGCTTGACAATCATATTAACATCCTTTCCATCAGAAGACATGGCACTTGGAGCATCCATAGGCGTATGGGTTTGTGAGAGGAAATCACAATCTCAACAAGTAGTCTTGAGATAAAAAGGAGTTTCAAAGAAGGAAAAGGAATGTAGGGTTTCGAAACCTTTAACAGGTTCGTACACGTCCAACTCTCAACCCTATAAAGAGTAGAATTGACGATCATAACCCTCTCTTTTTGTAAAAAGACGGGAAAGAGCAAAAAATAAGAAAAGAGAAAAAAAAAATATTTTCCTAAAGCCTGAGAGGTACAAAATCATTGTCTCTTTTGATCAGGCATATGAGACAAGATTTTCATCAATCAACACAATTAAATTGCGTTGCGGTGAACAACAATTTGTCCACCATTTTCCTCATGAGAGGAATCCTCAGACTTCTGTCTATCAAACCGACTCGACCATACTCTCTTCTCTAATGGTCTTGGTTTGTCCTTGGAAACTAACTTCTTAGATGAAGATAAGATCCTACATACCTCAGTGGTCTTCTGAGCAAGTTTAAGCTTCCTTGTTAAATGATTTGCTCTTCGTTGAAGTTTGTTGACGTGTCTTAGTTGGTGTTTGTACTTGTAACACCTTGAAAGTTCATGACCCTTTAGAGAACAATACGAACACGTCAGTCTAGGATAAAAGTCAGGCTTTTGAGATGTGCACGCGACTAGGCACATAGTGGAACCTGAAACATTATAAACAGAGTTTCCAAAGAATGGATCAACTTTATATTCCAGAATAGTTGGATTATCTTCTGAAAGAATATCAAGATTGATGTATGTATACTACAATTATCAAAATCAGTATTTTCACCAAGAAGTGCAACACTTGATTTCTCGTCTTCATTAGAATCATAGTTGTCAGACATTTCATCAAGAGTTGCAGCAAGACCTTTGTTCCCAGTGTATTTTTTACGATTTGGGTACTCGTTTGCAAAATGACCAAATCCTTTACACTTAAAGCACTGAGTCATATCCTCGTCATCAGTTTCATCAATATCCCTATTTTTAGGAGGAACACGATTATGAGGTTTGACTGATGCCTTAGGCTTATCTCTGGAGAACCGTTTACTTCTCTTCAGCAGAAGATCCCTAAACTGTCTAGTGATCATCGAGACTAATTTGTCAAGATCTTCATCTGATGAATCTGTCTCAGAGTGATCATCTTCAGAGATATACAATTTTTTACTTTTATCAAGTAATTTAGTGTCCTTTAGTGCTTTGAACTCAACATCATTAGTTTTGGATGAATGTTCATGATCAAAGATCTTAAGCTTCCCAACCAGCGTATTTCTGGAGAGATTATCAAGGTTATTTCCCTCAACGATGGCATGCTTCTTAAAATCGTATATGGATGGCAGCGATCTGAGAATTTTCATCACAATATCCTTTTCAGGAATAGTCTTACCCAATGCAAAAGATGCATTAACAATTTTAGACACTTTGTGATTAAACTCATCAAATGTTTCTTCTTCAGCCATACGAAGGTTTTCCCAATCGGAATTAAGGTTTTGAAGCCTAGCTTCCTTTTCACTGGTATTACCTTCAAAAACGGTTTCTAAGATATCCCAAGCTTCTTGCGACTTAGTGTAATTTGACACATGGTGCTAAAGATTTGGGGTAATGGCATGTATGATGGCATTCAAACCGTCGGAATTTTGCTTTGAAGCAAGTATCTCAACAGGGGTGTATTCACCAATATTCTTGGGAACGTTTACATCAACGAGAGGATCATAGCCATTAACAACATATACCCATGATTGAAAATCACGTGCTTGAAGAAAAGCTCGCATAACAATTTTCCACCATAAGTAATTAGATCCATCGAAGACCGATGGTACGTTAATAGAGATAACACCTCTGTCCATAGAGTCAGATCGCTACAAACACAGACTTATAAGGTCTTGAACGTGTTTGCCTGCTCTGATACCAATTGAAAAAGCGGGGGTACAACAACCACACCCAACAATTCGATTAGCAATATGTATGGACAAACTCTAATATACTTTCTAGAGAATCAACTAGACAGTCAGACTCAATCTAGATAAAAGGTATATCAAATAGTCAATATCTCAATCTCTCGATTTGATATATATTCAAGCAAATAGAAATCTGCGAGTCTTTATCAAATACTAGAGAGATAACTTGGATGGTACCAAAGACCAATATCCAAGTGTCAATCAATTTAAACCAACAACCAAAAGGTCGGATATTCTAATTGATTGAACAACGCATAACCTGTGATATTTCAATTATATAAACAAATATAATGCGAAATATAAATAACACGGACACTAGAATTTTGTTAACGAGGAAACCGCAAATGCAGAAAAACCCCGGGACCTAGTCCAGATTGAAGACACATTGTATTAAGCCGCTACAGACACTAGCCTACTCCAAACTAACCCGGCCCGAACTGTAGTTGAACCCCAATCAATCTCACACTGATCCAAGGTACAGTTATGCTCATACGCCTCCGATCCCAAAGGATATACGTACTTGTTTCCCTTATCTGATCTCACCCACAACTAAGAGTTGCTACGACCCAAAGTCGAAGACTTTAATAAACAAATCTGTATCACAGGAAAAAGTGTGCGGTAATAGATAAATCCGTCTCCCACGAATATACCTACGAGTTTTGTTCCTTCTTTTGATAAATCAAGGTGAACATGAACCAATTGATAACACGGACTTATATTCCCGAAGAACATCCTAGTATTATCAATCACCTCACAATAATCTTAATCGACGCAACGAAAAAAGATATTGCGGAATCACAAACGATGAGACGAGGTATTTGTGATTTCTTTTCTATCTTGCCTATCGGAGATATAAATCTCAAGCCAATTATTCCAATTGTACTCATACGATAGAAACAGCAAGATCAGATCACACAATTACAAGAATAGTAGTATCGGTCTAGCTTCATAAACCCAATGAAGTCTTTAAGTTGTTAACTTGGTTTAGAGAAGAAAACCCAAGGTTAAAGGTGAATCGACTATAGCTTATGAAACTAGTATCACACATAAGGTGTGGGGATTAGGTTTCCCATTTGCTAGAGTTTTCCTTTATATAGTCTTTCAAATCATGGTTTGCAATCAATGTTAGCTTGGTAACAAAGCATTCAATATTCACCGTTAGATGAAAAACCTGATTAGATTCAAGCTAATATTTCTCAACCGTTGGATCGAAACCTTAGCTTGTTACACAAAAATGAAATGTCCAATTTTGGGTTTATGTAACCGTTCCCAAACATTAACATTTGTTGGTTCAACAATAATTAACCAAATGGTTAGCCATATGATCAGTTTCATATCCACCATATTCTTCTTCACCATAACTAGTTCAAATGACTCAAATGAACTAGTTAGAGAGTTGTTCAATTGCTTAGATCGTATGTAACTACACAAGACACAATCGAAGCAAAACGGGTCGAGAACTTCCATGGATTCGCGGACTTGGCTCATGCCACATTCCGTTTCTCTTGATCAATAAAGTTCGCAAACTTTGGTTCAAGGAATAAGGACTTATACATATATGTGTTTCCACAACAATGCTTATATCCTACCAATGGTTATGTAATCTAAAATCTCATTTCAATCATTGAAACATTCTAAGAGGACGTTATATAGCCATTATTCATGGACCATTTTTCGTCGCAGAGCAATTTCCAAAGTGATTGAAACATAACATGACATTCGTCACTATGTAAAGATGAATTTGGCTAAAGTGAAAGCTTACCAACACATATTTCGATAAATAGATAGGGCGAGATAAACTCGGCTCGAAATACCAATTGTGTATAATGAAAGTCTATATATCAAAACGACTTTTGTCCAAGAATATGAGATAGAATAAATAGACTTTTGAGTGTGATGTGATTTTTCAATGATGTTGTAGTAAGATGATTCGTTCACTCGGACTTGTTGAGAATTTGTTTTAAAACTAACAACGAAAATAAGGAAAAATATATACAAAATATTGTCACAGGATGAAGAGAGTTATTGGGACTAGGATCTCGTCGAATTCATAACATAGGGTTCAATTTATTTATTCTCAACAATTAAAGCTCAATAAATAAAATTAACATGGACTCTGATTTTGCCAAGGTAGATTCTCAAAATATTAGTTGTAAATCCTAAGCATAATGTATCAAAACATTTAAGCTAAGCATACCTCATCAAATTAAATGACAACCAATTAATTCAAATCATATTTCAATTAAAATTAATGCAAAATTCTTAAAAAGAATTAAATAATTTTACCCATGTATGAAATTCGTCTTCCTCCGTCGTCCCAGTGCTGGGGTTTAGCTCATTAGGTTGGAAACACACTCAAAATTCATTTTTATTGCTCAAAAGGTGTTCACAATAATGAAATGGGAGAAAAACAATTAAAACTAGGGTTTGTAACAATTATATTTGTTACAAACCAAACTGACAGAGAACGATAAATATGAAGTGTCGCTGGCACTGTAGTAATACGACTGTCTTCTATAGTCTAATGTTCTTCGTGTTCTTCTTCACCAGCAGAACTGGTTCATCTCTGCAACTCTGATTTCTCGCCCTGTTTCGTCCCTTAAATCTCCATAACCCCCATAACTTCTCAACCACTCATTTATATACGCCAGGACCAAATATATCTCCACTTGAATGCGAATATCTTCTCTTTATTGCTCTCGGATTTTCACAGGAAACATTATCTTTTTTTTTATTGTTTCATGCATCTACAGCTGCTGAATATTCTTTGTTTAACTCCTACGCGATTCTGCATCGACCAAACTCTATCCAAACACGTACATCACACGTCTAAACCCACTGTAATCCCGTGATTATCCTCTCCTTACACGAACTCCCCTGTTTTCTACGAGTTCATATTGCGGCTCATTTTATTCGATTCCGATGGACTTACCAGTCCTGTTTAGCTGAAACATGCCCAATCCAATTGACTCTGGTGTTTTAATCTCCCTAGAAGTCGTCCCAAAACCAGAAAGCAATATCGGGTTTTTTTCTCTTCAAAATACGTAACACCCTGAAGCTATTCAATCTGCATTTCCAGCCAATTTTAACTGATTCCAAAGCCCATTACATCTTTGTCTAGCTGAATTGATCCGACCCAACAAAAATCAGCTATTGAATCTCATGAAATCACGTCCAAAAGGTGAACCCTAATTCTGCCAGTCGCCTGTGAGATTTTCCGCCAAAACTTGGAATTTGAATGAAGAAGATGACCTCCCCCTAACAGAGACGGGGGGTGCGTTTAGCAGGTGACGCCCTGGGGTGCAAATAGTGATTAAGGTGCCCCTTAACCAAAGTGAGAGTCTGTATAGCAAAGGTCCTCAGCCGATTTTTCCAAAAATATTTATTCCCCAAAAATACCTACAAATACATAAAAACGCAATATTAGTACAAAAATCGAGTTCTAACAATACAAACATCGAGGCGATAAATGTGTCTATCAAATACCCCCAAACTTATTATTTGCTAGTCCCGAGCAAATCAAATCAAGAAAATAAAATCCTAACTCACTAGGTGGCCTTAGTGACCGAGTTATAGTCTCGGGAGGGTTTACCAGAGGTGTACCCACAAAACCTTGACTCCAGACCCTAGCTATCTACGCAGAACCTTGAAAGGCACTAAAGAATCTCCTTGGTTGGCATACAATCATTGACTATAGGAGGAAGTACCCTGATGCAAAATTCCAATTGTTGTACACGAGTTTGCACTCAAGCATACTAAAATTCATATATAAGTCACGAGCTCTACTCGAGATAGTTTCTGTACATCATAACCGGAGTCAACCAATCACATGGAAAGATTAAGAAGATGGATGTAGAGAAAAACGTAGATGGTTTTGATATTGACTAGGGTGAACCTATCCTAATGGACTGAGACACCGGTCTGACTAATATCAACATAGCTGGCATATACGAGGGAACCAGCGGGTGATAATCCTAACTCTAGGTCAACACAACTGGCATATACAAGGGCACCAGTGGTCGACTTTATTGAATTTATTCTGGTTGGTTTGATGGTCAGGTCTTTTTTTTTTTTTTTTTTGGTATCTCAATCACTCACCCAATCACTTATAAGAAAAGAAAAATAAAAATAGAAGGTGAAAAGGATTCAACAAGATATGGCGAAACTATCATGTTTTTTTAATTCTAACACCTGAGCTCTGTGCTTTTATGAATAGACTCTTTAGATGTTTCCATCTAATCAGATTGGTTCCTCAACTCCTACAACCAAGATGTTCCCATCCACTTAGATTGGTTAGTGCCAACCTTAATAAACATAAATTTCTAGACTCTGGAGATGATACTGCAACTAAAAAGTTTCTCCCATACCCCCAAACTTAAATCTAACATTGTCCTCAATGTTCTAAAGATAAAATTAAAAGCATGAACAAGGAGAAACTGTTACCACTTGAAGCAAAAGAGTTAAGGAAAGATATTACCGTGTTGCATGAGCATGGGTTACCTCCCAAGAAGTGCTAAGTTTAAAGTCTTCAGCCAGACATCAGAAGGAATTAGTCACCTCATAGAATCATAAAGTAATAGTCGGAATAACTGCGGATCACCAAAACCAAATAAGGCTATCACAAGTAAAGGGAATCTGCAACATGCCAAGAAAATTAACAAATAAAGTACACCCTTGTCTAGTTTCATGTTTAAGACAACTACATCTAGCTGTGGTTCAGGTTCAGGTTCTATAATGGGTCTAGATAAAATATTTTCATGGGTTGCGTTTCCTCATAAGTTAGATCCGAATGTTCGTGTTCTAGAGTCTGGAAAAACTCAAATAAAAACTTAGAAGCACATAATAATAACTCGAATAATTGAGGATCCTCTAAGTCAATCGGGTTTTGACTTACACAGCTAACCACAATAAGATTGGTGGTCTTCCTTAAGCAAACGTGTCAACCCTAATATCCTAAAGTAATTAGGTTTAGTCTCAAAACTTAATAATTGACACATCTGAAACTTATACATTCTCACAATTGGTTGAAAAATATTTGGTGGGAAAACAAAGTCAATTTGGGTATTATCGCCTGGGTAAACCACATCAACCAGAGGATGGGTATCTAACAACTGAACTTCTTCATGGATATTATTAGGTTCGGGAGAGATAATATGAAGATAATCTGGCACAATGGTTGAGGCACATATATCAAGTCCCAAGTGAGGGACCTTTCTAAGAGTTAAAAAGCACATGGAGAATGATAACACCCCCAAACTTAGAGTTTTCAGTGTCTCTAGAAATACTAGTCACAACTTCCCTAATTTCTAGGTCATCAGATTCCTGGAAATGGTCAATTGATTCTTCTAAGTCAGGCTCATCCTCACACATCTCTACGAGTTCACTTTCTTTGTCTAAGACTATTGTTTCTAAATCGCAAGACTCAAAATAAACTCGTTCCTCTAAACCTTCGTTGGCTTCGTGAAAAGGAAATACTACATCGTCTAAAATAGGGATATTTCTAGTCAAACCCTCGTCCTTTTGAATAGGTGAATAATTATTAAAATTATTTGGATTTTTACTAGAATTAACATTATCATTATAAAGCTCGTTGGGAGTAACAAATTCTTCATCAATATTATCCTCATCACAATCATCATTATAATAACATGAAAATGATCGAACCTCATCTTAACAAGTAGTGTTACCAATTCTAACCTCGTCATCCTGATAAAAATTGTCCTCATTTTCACGGGTGATATTGGAAAGAATGTATTGGAAATCAAGAGTAATTCGAGCAATTATTTCTTCCGTCTCTAACTCTAACCTACGTGTTGTCTCAGCAAACTCACGTGTTGACTCAGTTAACTTACGCGTTGACTCAAGTATCTTACGTGCTTCATCTAGAGAAGAGGAATTATAGGAATTTTGCTCGTATGACCGGTATTCATGTGAATAGTAATTGGGCTCACCATGGTATGAGTCATAATCTTCAAAAGGTTGGCGTTCCCAACCACTATTCACACTATGGTCAAAGTAATGTCCATTTTGAAAATTAGTCGGATATTCGTTGTATTGGCTATCGTAATACCAGTTCGACATTCTCAACACAAAATAAACCCACCGACAGGGGATTCGCGGTGTTCGAAAAACTTACCTCCCGTTCCAGACAGGGATGAACCGTTGAAGTCGACTCGAGCCACCGACTCCGATGTCGGTGTACGAACCCGAGGGGCCGAGACGGTATCGTAATCAGTCGTCCTTCCTCGCAGTGATTTATTTAAACGAACCCTTCCTTAGGGTTTTAAAAATAATAATGTCCAAAAGTCCAAAATAAAGTCCAAAAATTAAAAAGTCCAAAAATAAAAATAAAAATTACAAAAATAATTACCTAATTACAGTTTCTAAAATAAATAAATAATAATAACACTATATACAAAATTTTCTTCTTCACTCCGTTTGGATCTCTCTTTTCTTTCCTATTTTGGCTTTGCTTTTCTTTTCAGCACTTTCTCTTTTTCTTTCGCTTTACTCCAAATCTGAAAGCAAACAAAAATACCAAAACGCGTAAAAAAGAACAAAAATAATAATAAAAAAAAAAAACAAGTCCGCGTCGGCGGCGCCAAAAATTGATGTGATTTTTCAATGATGTTGTAGTAAGATGATTCGTTCACTCAGACTTGTTGAGAATTTGTTTTAAAACTAACAACGAAAATAAGGAAAAATATATACAAAATATTGTCACAGGATGAAGAGAATTATTGGGACTAGGATTTCGTCGAATTCATAACCTAGGGTTCAATTTATTTATTCTCAACAATTAAAGCTCAATAAATAAAATTAACATGGACTCTGATTTTGCCAAGGTAGATTCACAAAAGATTAGTTGTAAATCCTAAGCATGATGTATCAAAACATTTAAGCTAAGCATACCTCATCAAATTAAATGACAACCAATTAATTCAAATTATATTTCAATTAAAATTAATGCAAAAGTCTTAAAAAGAATTAAATAATTTTACCCATGTATGAAATTCGTCTTCATTCGTCGTCCCAGTGCTGGGGTTTAGCTCATTAGGTTGGAAACACACTCAAAATTCATTTTTATTGCTCAAAAGGTGTTCACAATAATGAAATGGGAGAAAAACAATTAAAACCGGGTTTGTAACAATTATATTTGTTACAAACCAAACTGTTACAGAGAACGATAAATATGAAGTGTCAGTTGGCACTTTAGTAATACGACCATCTTCTATAGTCTAATGTTCTTCGTGTTCTTCTTCACCAGGAGAACTGGTTCATCTCTGCAACTCTGATTTCTCGCCCTGTTTCGTCCCCTAACTCTCCATAACCCCCATAACTTCTCAACCACTCATTTATCTACGCCAGGACCAAATATATCTCCACTTGAATGCGAATATCTTCTCTTTATTGCTTCGGATTTTTGAAACACTATCTATTTTTATTGTTTCACGCGTCTAAAGCTGCTGAATATTCTTTGTTTAACTCCTACACGATTCTGCATCGACCAAACTCTATCCAAACACGTACATCACACGTCTAAACCCACTGTAATCCCGTGATTATCCTCTCCTTACATGAACTCCCCTGTTTTCTACGAGTTCATGTTGCGGATCATTTTATTCTATTCTCGATGGACTTACCAAATTCTGTTTAATAAACAGCCCAATCCAATTGACTCTCGTGTTTTAATCTCCCTAGAAGTCGTCCCAAAACCAGATAAAGAATATCGGGTTTTTTCTCTTCAAAATACGTAACACCCTGAAGCTATTCAATCTGCATTTCCATCCAATTTTAACTGATTCCAAAGCCCATAACATCTTTGTCTAGATGAGTTGGTCCGACCCAACAAAAATCAGCTATTGAATCTCATGAAATCACGTCCAAAAGGTGAACCCTAATTCTGCCAGTCACCTGTGAGATTTCCCGCCAAAACTTGGAATTTGAATGAAGAAGATGACCTCCCCCTAACAGAGACGGGGGTGCGTTTAGCAGGTGACGCTCTGGGGTGCAAATAGTGATTGAGGTGCCCCTTAGTAATTGAGGTACCCCTTAACCAAAGTGAGAGTTTGTATAGCAAAGGTCCTCCGGGTGCTTTAGACAACTTTTCGAGCCGATTTTTCGAAAAATGTTTATTCCCCAAAAATACCTACAAATACATAAAAACACAATATTAGTACAAAAATCGAGTTCTAACAATACAAACATCGAGGCGATTCAGACACAAAAATGTGTCTATCTGAGTGACAGATAAGTTCAAGTCTCCACATACCTTTTAGTCGATGAAGTTCCACCAGTTCCTTGAGTAGTCCTTCGTCTTGTATGATGATTGCCATGGAGTCTTGAGCTCAACTACACTTTCTATCCTAGTCCGAGACCTTTAGCTATAATAGGCTAGAAATCAAGACTTATAGTTTTGATCACTAACATTGACAAACATGCTTGAGATAGCAACGCATGCGAGTTCGACCGAGCAATGCTCTAACACTATGTGTACTCACAAGTAATTTCTATTCCAAACCCTAGTTATCCTTCTTAAAGCACAAGAATAAATTCTCATAAGAAGTTTCCTAGATAAAAAACTAAAATAACTCTAAAAACAAAAACCGATCACAAGCTAAATTAAAGTTCACGTTCGGAAGCTTCACGGGTTTCAAGACCTTTGGGCTTGTGATTGACAACTTCAACCGCTTCTTCGGAGAAGATATCCTCACCGAGAAGATCTTTTCATGAGAACAAAGTCAAAGTTAACCTTTGGAGAGCTAATATGAAGATAATCTGGCACAATGGTTGAGGCACATATATCAAGTCCCAAGTGAGGGACCTTTCTAAGAGTTAAAGCACACGGAGAATGATAATCACCCCCAAACTTAGAGTTTTCAGTGTCTCTAGAAATACTAGTCACAACTTCCCTAATTTCTAGGTCATCAGATTCCTGGAAATGGTCAATTGATTCTTCTAAGTCAGGCTCATCCTCAAACATCTCTACGAGTTCACTTTCTTTGTCTAAGACTATTGTTTCTAAATCGCTAGACTCAAAATAAACTCGTTCCTCTAAACCTTCGTTGACTTCGTGAAAAGGAAATACTACATCGTCTAAAATAGGGATATTTCTAGTCAAACCCTCGTTCTTTTGAATAGGTGAATAATTATTAAAATTATTTGGATTTGTACTAGAATTAACATTATCATTATAAAGCTCGTTGGGAGTAACAAATTCCTCATCACTATGCCTACATATTTCAGATTCTTCATCAATATTATCCTCATCACAATCATCATTATAATAACATGAAAATGATCGAACCTCATCTTAACAAGTAGTGTTACCAATTCTAACCTCGTCATCCTGATAAAAATTGTCCTCATTTTCACGGGTGATATTGGAAAGAATGTATTGGCAATCAAGAGTAATTCGAGCAATTATTTCTTCCGTCTCTAACTCTAACCTACGTGTTGTCTCAGCAAACTCACGTGTTGACTCAGTTAACTTACGCGTTGACTCAAGTATCTTACGTGCTTCATCTAGAGAAGAGGAATTATAAGAATTTTGCTCGTATGACCGGTATTCATGTGAATAGTAATTGGGCTCACCATGGTATGAGCCATAATCTTCAAAAGGTTGGCGTTCCCAACCACTATTCACACTATGGTCAAAGTAATGTCCATTTTGAAAATCAGTCGGATATTCGTTGTATTGGCTATCGTAATACCAGTTCGACATTCTCAACACAAAATAAACCCACTGACAGGGGATTCGCGGGTGTTCAGAAAAACTTACCTCCCGTTCCAGACGGGGGATGAACCGTTGAAGTCGACTCGAGCCACCGACTTCGAGGGGCCGAGACGGTATCGTAACCGTCCTTCCCTGCAGCAGTTTTATTTAAACGAACCCTTCCTTAGGGTTTTGAAAATAATAATGTCCAAAAGTCCAAAAATTAAAAAGTCCAAAAATAAAAATTACAAAAATAATTACCTAATTACGATTTCTAAAAAAAAAAAAAATAATAACACTATATACAAAATTTTCTTCTTCACTCCGTTCGGATCTCTCTTTCTTTCCTATTTTGGCTTTGCTTTTCTTTTCAGCACTTTCTCTTTTTCTTTCGCTTCACTCCAAATCTGAAAGCAAACAGAAATACCAAAACGCGTAAAAAAGAAAAAAAATAATAAATAAAAAAAAAAACAAAAAACAAAAAACAAGTCCGCGTCGGCGTCGGCGGCGCCAAAAATTGATGTGATTTTTCAATGATGTTGTAGTAAGATGATTCGTTCACTCAGACTTGTTGAGAATTTGTTTTAAAACTAACAACGAAAATAAGGAAAAATATATACAAAATATTGTCATAGAGGATGAAGAGAATTATCGGGACTAGGATTTGCATTCCGAATTCATAACCTAGGGTTCAATTTATTTATTCTCAACAATTAAAGCTCAATAAATAAAATTAACATGGACTCGATTTTGCCAAGGTAGATTCTCAAAAGATTAGTTGTAAATCCTAAGCATGATGTATCAAAACATTTAAGCTAAGCATACCTCATCAAATTAAATGACAACCAATTAATTCAAATCATATTTCAATTAAAATTAATGCAAAAGTCTTAAAAGAATTAAATAATTTTACCCATGTATGAAATTACGTCTTCTCCGTCGTCCCAGGTCTTTGGGGTTTAGCTTATTAGGTTGGAAACACACTCAAAATTCATTTTTATTGCTCAAAAGGTGTTCACAATAATGAAATGGGAGAAAAACAATTAAAACCGGGTTTGTAACAATTATATTTGTTACAAACCAAATCATCTAGAACGATAAATATGAAGTGTCATTTGGCACTTTAGTAATACGATGTCTTCTATAGTCTAATGTTCTTCATGTTCTTCTTCACCAGAGAACTGGTTCATCTCGCAACTACGATTTCCGCCATTTTCGTCCCCTAACTCTCCATAACCCCCATAACTTCTCAACCACTCATTTATATACTTGAGGACCAAATATATCTCCACTTGAATGCGAATATCTTCTCTTTATTGCTCTCGAATTTTCACGGGGAAACACTATCTATTTTTTTTATTGTTTCACGCGTCTCAAATTTTCTTGAATAATATTCTTTGTTTAACTCCTACACGATTCAGCATCGACCAAACTCTATCCAAACACGTACATCACACGTCTAAACCCACTTTGTAATCCCGTGATTATCCTCTCCTTACATGAACTCCCCGTTTTCTACGAGTTCATGTTGCGGCCTCATTTTATTCTATTGATGGACTTACCGGTCTGTTTAGCCGAAATAGGCCCAATCTAATTGACTACGTGTTTTAATCTCTAGAAGTCGTCCCAAACCAAATGACAATATCGGGTTTTTTCTCTTCAAAATACGTAACACCCTCGAAGCTATTCAATCGCATTTCCAGCCAATTTTAATCGATTCCAAAGCCCATAACATCTTTGTCTAGTTGAATTGATCCGACCCAACAAAAATCAGCTATTGAATTGATCCGACCTAATTCTGCCAGTCACCTGTGAGATTTCCCGCCAAAACTTGGAATTTGAATGAAGAAGATGACCTCCCCCTAACAGAGACGGGGGTGCATTTATCAGGTGACGCCTTAGGGTGCAAATAGTGATTGAGGTGCCCCATAGTAATTGAGCTGCCCCTTAACCAAAGTGAGAGTTTGTATAGCAAAGGTCCTCCGGTGCTTTAGACAACTTTTCGAAGTAGATTTTTCGAAAAATGTTTATTCCCCAAAAATACCTACAAATACATAAAAACACAATATTAGTACAAAAATCGAGTTCCTAACAATACAAACATCGGCGATTCGAGACACAAAAATGTGTCTATACGAGTGTGAGATAAGTTCAAGTCTCCACATACCTTTTAGTCGATGAAGTTCCACCCGGTTCCTTGAGTAGTCCTTCGTCTTGTATGATGATTGCCATGGAGTCTTGAGATCAACTACACTTTCTATCCTAGTCCGAGACCTTTAGCTATAATAGGCTAGAAATCAAGACTTATAGTTTTGATCACTAACATTTACAAACATGCTTGAGATAACAACGCATGCGAGTTCGACCGAGCAATGCTCTAACACTATGTGTACTCACAGTAATTTCTATTCCAAGCCCTAGTTATCCTTCTTAAAGCACAAGAATAAATTCTCATAAGAAGTTTCCTAGATAAAAACTAAATAACTCTAAAAACAAAAACCGATCACAAGCTAAATCAAAGTTCACGTTCGGAAGCTTCACGGGTTTCAAGACCTTTGAGCTTGTGATTGACAGCTTCAACCGCTTCTTCGGAGAATATATCCTCACTGAGAAGATATTTTCATGAGAACAAAGTCAAAGTTAACTTTTTTCAACTCAGTTTTTAACACATCGAGACCCTTCATAGTATCAACGAGCTGCAGTTTTGCCTTCTTAAAGTATTTGAGAAAATCATGAACCACTTCAGCAAAGACCATCTCAACATTTTCAACATCTTTATGAGTAAATGCATGATACATTACGTTTGAGTTCGTCAGCATCTACAATGGTTCTTCTCTTCTTCCTATCGAAACTGAAATATATTGCATTATCAGCAAAATCTTCTGGCAAATCCCAAGAACAAGGAGGAGAAGACATTTTTGATAAGAGAAAACCTTGAGAGAGATAACTCAATCTCAAAAGGAAAATTATATAAACGGTTTTGGGGAAATTTTAGGCTTTCAATAGTTGGTTCGTGAAAAGTAACATGGGTACCCGTACGAACACAATCTTGACCCATAAACACAAAAACTACTGAAAATGGCAAATAAAAAAAAAAACGTTTGCAAATCAAGATATTTCTAAGTGAATATTTTCACAAATCTTAGCTCAATAATTTATATTCTCTCAAGAGGAAAATTTAGAGCATAAGAGAAGCATTTAACCACAAGAAATAAAAGGACAATCACAAGAACAAGACTCAACAAGGATAAAGATACTTGTGCAAAAATGTCTACAACATATTATCCAATTAAGAACGACAAGAAAATAGCTCGATCAAACATAGAACATTTTGCCACAAAGTTATTCCCGATCATATTTCACTCAACCAGGATTTTTGTGAGTGAGGCTTTAACCTTGTGATTAACAAGCACAAGTATGAGCATTGTGCTCATTAAGTGAACATTGTTCACAGTTAAACCTCTTTTCCTTATTTTTGGAGGAGAAACCTTTTGATGTGAAAAGTTATCATAAAACACACTATCATCAAAATAAGACGCATAATATGGATTCTTACTCAAGGGTTTTGATCGGAGGAATTTGGCTTGTTTATGAGCTCTTTGTATCCTTCAATTATTAAATTTAGGTTGTCTTTCACATCTCCATTTTTCTTCCTTCTTCGATACCTTATTCACATCAAGAACAACATCATCTCCCTTTTAACCAAAAAGATCCTCCTTAAAACCTTCTTGGACGATTTGTGCTAAGATTATCAAGTTACCGATTGTTTGTGGGTGAAAACCGTTTACTTTGATTTCGGTAATTTCATGTAAGTGGGGGTGAGAAACAAATTTAAACCCAAAACAATGTCTTTGCAGGAGTACTTTTGGTTCGAAGATCAATTTGTACAATCCTAGTCTAAACCAAGAAATGGTAGTTCAGGCTTGCTTGATCACAAAGTGAAGGAGAAGGGTTGGTCTTAGGGAGGGAAGCGAAGAAAGTGTTGAGGCGGAGAATAGTTGATTACGGGAAGTGTGGGTATTTTGCGACTTGTATCCGAAAGTTGAATCAAGCGGTGAATGGAAATCTACCAGTGATTTCGGATGTGTATTGTTATCCGACCCAAAACTCCTGTCCTTTGGTGGAAGTAGGTGAAACCTATTTATACAAGTCGTGATAAAACGTACCCTGGCCTCGTAAGAAGTGGAAGCGGTTGAGTGGTGGAAGAAGTGGTAACGGGTAGCGCCTGGAATTGATGTTTCCATAATGAAGATGCGTTTCACCACTTATTTATTGCCATTACTAACCGCCTCACCTTTATGACACTTTCTTGTAACGGGCGTATTGCACGCCGCACGCTGTAAACCGCCAGACCAATACCCTGATGAGCATCCCCCAGTTTGTGACATGTTTTGATGTCTCAAGTGTTTTCATGGAGAACGTGTAGCATGTTGCTATGTGTGGCAAGTTAAAATAGAGAGGCTTGCCGGTTCAGTGGCGACCTTCGACGGCCGAGATTTTGCATCTCGAGAGGAAGGGTGGCCGTTGATTATGGCTACCTTCCGTTGGTAGCCAGCGGCGTGGCCGTGGTGCGGCATGGCTTGCGATGCTTTTGGCGTGGCAAATTAGGGTTTGGCACAAACGTGGAATTTCGGCATTGCGGCCAAAAGGTTGCCACAAGTCGTTTGGTTTGGTGACAAGCTTGTACGATTGAGATCGGCATCTTAGGAGGAATGGTAGTCATTGATCGTGGCTACCTTCCGTTTGGCGGCCAGCGGCGTGGTGGCATGGCATGCTCGTGCATACTTTAGACGTGTCCAAATTAGGGTTTTGGCGTGAACCGTGGAACTTGGCATTACGACCAAAAGTTGCCACAACTTTGGTGGCGAACTTGTACGGCTGAGATATGCATCCCAGGAGGAAGGGTAGCCGTTGATCGTGGCTACCTTTCATTTTCATAGCGGCATTGGCAACATGCGGTATGCCGATGGGCGTGGCGAGCGTGGTATGGTGCCATTCTAGTAGCCGCGGCATACGGCATGCCGGTTGCGACATGGTGAAGCTAAAATTGGCGTTGTGGAAGAATTAGGTAGTAACTTGCCCAAATTAGGGTTTGGCGTGTCGAAACCCTAATTAGTACGTGCGATATGCGATGGCATGGCGCTTTTAGCATGCGTAATACATCGTGCGCGCCGCATGCGGGTACGTACGTGCGGTATCTTTGGCGCGTTTTTGGGAAGGCGGGCGCGTTTTTGGGAAGTCTGGCGCATTTTGAGAAGCTGGCGCGCTTTTGGGAAGGCGCGCGTTTTGAGAAGCTAGCGCGTTTTGAGAAGTTGGCGCATTCTCGGGAAGCCTACTTAGTATGGCGACTCTTTTGAGGCCGTGGCAGTTTGGAGAAAACGCTTGGTCGACGGAAGTGGGGCCGGCATGCTAGGGCGTGGCCCACACTTCCAACGCACGGTGGCGGATTTGGAGCGACTTGATTGGTCGATGGAAAGAGGGCCGGCATGCTAGGGCTCGGCCGCACTTTTAGTCGTTGTGGCTGGGATTTGGTTTCCTAGCTTGTTTAAGCATGGTTTCGACCAACGGTCTAGTATATCACGGGGGCGAAACCTAATTTGCAAATTAGTTGGGTTTATGAGTTCTTTGTGAGTTATCATAATAATTAGCTGGATTTTTGTATGCTGCCATAAAAATCATTATCTGCAGAATGCAGTCTGCTTTCCGTCTGAGCATTTCGTGCAATGGCCTTAACTTGGTACTTGTAGGTTCATGCTACTCATTTGCGAGTGAACATAAATCCGTCATGCCATACCGATTTAAGGGTTTCTTGGGAACATAGCACGGAAAGTACTTAGTGAGTCTAGTATTGGCGAGGTGCCGGAAATTTACAGAGTGTTATGGATAAAAGTATATTGAGCGTCTCAATAAACGTGTCGGTGGAGAGGTTAGTACTCATGACACCGTTTCCTTGCGAGTGACATCACATCTCGATGCAAGGTTTTACGATTTTAACCCTAAGCTAAAAACTACCATCAACATTAAGTCCCCGCTTTATCACGTAATGTGAGTGGCATTGTTGCGGGGTAAGCATGAGATGGTGACAAGCGAGAGTAAAATTGAGAGAGCAATACGTGAAGAGATATCCAAGGAAATTCAACTAACCTTTAGTGGAAGGCATGAGAAATCTGTGATCCTTGTCTTTGGCGGATTTTGTATAGATTCATCTTGGCCATGGGTCGTTGGCACTTGTTAGCTTGAAGAAGCGGATGTGCGGCTAGCCGAAGTAGCGGATGGCACGGCTAACTGGACGCGAGATGGCTTGGACGCGCATGAGACGGCTTGGCTTGGGCGATGGCTTGGGCGCGGAGATGGCTCGGCTTTGAGCCATTGGCTTATCTTGGCTGAAGATGGCTTGGACGCGGAGATGATGGCTTGGCTTGGGCGCGGAGCCGTTGGCTCGGCTTGTCTTGACCGTCTTCTTGCGTGGTTAATGCCTCGGTGGAAAGGAGAATACATTATAGGTACGCGTTTGTGCCGGGGTTCCGAGCTTGAAAACATATTCCTCCTTTGAATGTTTGTTTGCATTTTTTTTTATTTGAGTTTCGACAAGAGATTTTATTGTGGCTGATTTTTCGGCTGTCGTGTAGGCTGATTTAATTGTCACCGCGTTTGCTCGGCATTCGTTTCTTTCTATGGTTTCCGAGTATATATATCTTTGGTGAAACTATATCATCCTCGATTCATGACAAGGTTTCTCTGTTGAATCCATATTTCTTTCATCATGTCGAGCGAAGTGAATCATCCTTGAGCCGGCTACGATTCTTCGCTTAAGCGCGGACGTTCTTGCTCCCGCGACAATTCCCCATCCGATTTATCCGAGTCAAGAAGATCATACGGTATGCTTTCGTTAACCAATAGATATTTGTTTATTGTTCTTTGATTAGTGACGAATGGAGATTTTCTTTCTACAGAGATATCCAACCCGCGGGACATGTGTGACAGTCGTTGATGATGATGATCGCGCCCCCTTTCTTGAACCCAAGCACACCGGAATTTGTTGATCTCGGAAAATGTTGATTTGGGCATCTCTTGCTATGAATATCCTAATGCGGGCTTGTCATTTGAAATCCGCATGAAGTGTTTGTCTCTAGCTACCGAAGGCGTCGGTAGAATTCCAAGTGCGAAAGGAATTCGTGACTACGTATAATGAAAAATCGGAGAAAATATGGCCATATTGCCACCAGAACATGGTGAATCATTGTTCTTGGCTTTGGTTACCCAGTGAATTGTCTCCGCCTATGATTGTTGAAATGGAGGGCACATCCATCCGCGACGTCACGGAATCACTATTGAAAGGTGGGAAAACATGGTGTCTACACAGTGAATCCCTTGAGTTCAATGTAAGTTGGCTACGGCATCGCCTTGACATTTTGAAGGTTGACAGAGTTAGGTATTCTTGCCAACGCGTTCTCGCCACAAAAAGCCGTTTTGGAAAAGAAGAAGGCTGGGCAAGTAGAATCTCAAAAGGTAGGAAAGGCTATCCAGGACTTGAAGAGTAGGGTGAAAGATATCAAAATAGGTTGAAGATGATGCTTTCAAGGAATTATAATCTATTGGACGGGCTTTTCCGAGTTATGTAGTTGTGAGACGTCCGGGTTTTCTTTACGGTCTCGAACATATGCTTTTTTTTGTACTGGTTTTTGGAGAAATAAGATAATTTTCATTGATATGCTTTGACTAAAATGAAGTTTTTAATAACTGGGATGTGAAGGAAACAGAGAAAAATGCCTCGTCTAGTTGTGCCATGAGATGGTGATGGGTGAGGTAATAGTTAGGCGTAGTATGCCTTGAGCCATTTTCTATTGATGATTGTTTCCAATTTGCCTCCATCTTCCTTGATGACCTCGTAGTATCCACATTGTATGCTTTGGTGAACACATAACGCCCTTCCCATTTTGAGAGAGAATTTTGGTGCGGTCATGTCTTGTTGAATGTGTTTGGCAGTCTTCAACACCAAATCTTCTACTTGAAAACTCGAGGTTTCACCGCTTTGTCATATGCTCGGGAAATTCTATTTATGTATGCTTGCGCGTGATCCTCTGCTTTAGCCCTCCCGGAATCTAAAGTGTCTAGCTCCGCTTACCCCGGCATTCGATGTTTCGGCTTCATTCCATTGGACTCCACTTGCCTCGGCAATCCCTTGCCGACGGGATTTTAATTTCTATTTGAGAGAATGGCGTCCGCGCCGTAGACGAGAGAGTAAAGGGAGGCGCCATAGAGCTCCTTGGTGATGTCCGATATGCCCAAAGCGCCATGGGTAACTGTTCATGCCATGTTCGAGGGTTATCGTGCCTTCGTCCTACTTTGAGGATTCGGATCGAGTCTTGTTGGTGCTTTCGGCCGCCCATTCCCTTGGGGGTAGTAAATGGTAGAGAAAACTTGTTTAATTCCATATTCTTCAAGTAACCAGGAACTTTCTTGTTGGCGAAAGGGGTGTCATTGTTTCGGTGATGATGTGTTTAGGCACACCAAAACGGCAAATGATATATTCCTTGATGAACGCTGCAATTGTGGCTCGGTAGTCCTCGTAAAGGAATGGCTTAGACCCATTTGGTGAAATACTCCGTTGCGGTTATTATATACTCATGTTGTTTTGATGATGACGGGTTGATCTTCCGATGATGTCGAGTCCCAGCTATAAAACGGCCACGGACTACTTGTCGAATGCAGCGGAGTAAAGGGTGCGTGAATAAGATTCCCATGAATATGACATTTGTGGCATCTTTGAACAAAGCAACCGCGTCGTCTTCCATGGTCGGCCGATGAGTATCGCTCGTGTATCTGGAGAAACAACCTCCTTTTCCCTTGGTGCTCGCCTTCGTGCATTTCTTTCAACATGATTGGGATTTCTGCCTCGCCCAGGCATCGTAATAAGTCTCACCCAAAGCTTTTACGATACAGGATTCCCTCGTGGAGTATGAATCTTTTGGATCTTTTCTTTACCCTGGTTGCATCTCTCTTGCTGGTAGGAAGTACGCCGTCGCGAAGATAACTGATGTACAACTTCTGCCAGTCCCCAGTGTGGTTAATATTGAAAAATTTCAGTTGATGCGGTGGTGCTTGGAAATTGGAACAAGATCCTTGGAGCAAACGAGATTGAGTCTCAATTTCTGGCCAGTAGTAGCCAAGGCGTTGCAGACGACGGTAAAGTGTTACTACCAACGTTTGCCCGCAAACTTTGTTATGAATACGGTGAAGCTGCTGTTGCGCCTCTTCATCTCCGAGGCATCTTGATAGGGAACCATCGGTTCCGCAGAATACAACATCCGTGAAGCATGAAGAAGTTTTGTAAGGTTTTGTGAGTGACTTTCCCTTGAGAAAGCGAAATGTTAAGTTCTTGAATAATCGGTGTTCTCTAGTCGTTATTTGAGTATCCTTGGATCGTGAAATCCATGTTGATGCCATGGTTCGTGTTTTCACTATCAAGGCTTCTTCCAAACCCTCAAACTGAAGCTTTGATGCTAATGTGGCTAGGCATCGGCATGTCGGTTGTTGCTAAAACCCAATATGCGTTATGGTTGCGTCGACAAAGTAATTTAGCGACTTTTGCGCTTCGGATCTATACGGGGCCAGCGTCACCTCTTTTAGCGCGTATATGGTTAACCAGCAACTTAGAATCACCCCTTATTTCCAGACGCGTAGCTCCAGCTTGCTTGGCTAACGATAACCCTATGAGAAAAGCTTCATATTCTGCTGAATTGTTGGTGCAGTGAAAGTCTAGCTTGAAGGAATGCGATAAAACTTCACCGGTTACGCCTGCTCCTCCGGTATTATTGGTAGGGGTGGCGGAGCCATCGAAGAATAGTAGCCACGCCTCTTCCTTGCCAAAAGAAACTTAGGAAACTCTCCGGGAAGGTCTTCGTGCAAGATCTTGTGGTACCTTCTCCGGGAAAGTTGCGAGTAAACTGTGACCGCTTGTCCTTTGATAGCTTTTGGGAAGCGAACCTTATATCAAACTCGACATTTGGAAGAGCCATTTGGTAGCCTTCCTATCGGGGCAGTTTTGAAAGCAAGAAGGAAGAGGATCGGACTCCGGGATATCGGCACCACTTTGTTTGAAAGCAAATAATGCCTGAACTTCGAATGGAATGAATCGGGGCTAGGCACGCTTTTTCTCGCTTTTAGGGTATCTCGAGTTCAGCATCCCTCAACGTCCGAGTCAAGTAGTATATAGGATGCTCAATTCCTTCATCATCTTCTTAGGAGAGAAGGGCTCCGACAGCATTATCACTAAAAGCAGTGTAGAGACACAACGGTCTTCCTTGTACAGTAGATTTCATGACGACTGGAGATGACAGTATCTGTTGAATCTTTCGAAAAGCCTCTTGTTTCAACGGCGTCCAAACAAAACTTGCCCCTTTCTTCAGCAAGGGGGTGAACAAGGCAACCAATTGAGCTAAACCTGGTATGAAATGCCGGATGTAGTTTACCCTACCCATGAAGCTCACGGAGTTCTTTCACGGTCCGTGGAGGTGGCATCGTGAGGATGGCTTGGGTTTTGGTTGGGTCGACTTTGATTCCCTTGGCGGTCACTTGGAAACCTAGAAATTTTCCGAAGAGACGCCAAAGGCACATTTCAAAGGATTCATCTTTAGCTTGTATTCACGACACCTTTCAAACACTCTGCCGCAAAGACTTCGTATGGGCCGCCGGGTTTTGGATTTAACCACTATGTCATCCACGTAGTCTTCAACTTGTTTATGCATCATATCATGGAAAATTGCTGTCATGAGCGCTGGTAAGTGGCGCCAGCATTTTTCAAACCGAAAGGCATCACGGTATAGTAAAAGTTTTCGAGAGGAGTGCGAAAAGCTGTCTTACTTGCGTCATGCTCGTACATCTTTATTTGATTGTATCCGCTGTACCCGTCCATGAAATAGAACATGTCGTGCCCACGGGTGGCGTCTACCAGCATATCGATGTTAGGGAGAGAAAAATCATCCTAGGGGCAGCATTTGTTCATATCCCTAAAATCAATGCAGCACCTGATTTGGCCGTTCTTCTTCTTTACTGGAACCACATTGGCTAACCAGGTGGGATGGTGAATGGGTTTGATGAAACCAGCGGCTAATAGTTTTTGAACTTCAATCTTGATCTGTTCTTCTACATCGTGTCTGAATTGCCTTGGGGATTGTTTGACCGTCTTGGATCCGGGTATTACATGTAGATGGTGTGTGACCAGTTTTTCGTCCAAGCCAGGCATCTCCTCGTACATCCACGCGAATACATCTCGATATTCCTTAAGAAGGTTCACAAGTTTTTCACGTTCGTCAGCGCATAGAGTTGAACTGATGGAGATAGGTCGTGGAGATTCCTCGCTTCCGATGTTGACGACTTCGAGTTCGTCTGTGGTGGAGTTGGTTTCGTATGGCAGTTATTGTGGTGCGTCTGGCACTTCCTCTTGTGTCTCACTGGTGTGATTGCATTCCATTGGGCGGAGATACTGGGTGTTAGTATCCCCTGCTAATTTCTAACAGTGGCGCCGATATACGGTTTTCCCTTTTTCGTCACGACTTGCAATGAAAGCCCGCTCCCGCTTGGTATGAGTGTGAGTTATGTTTTCGCTTGATAAGGGGAGATTGACATGTTTTTCTTTTGGAGGAGAACATGAGGTCGGGTCTCTTAGTGCAGCGATGTGAGCCTGTCCTCTTCTTCGATTGATGTCCACGTCGGGAGCGGAGTGAGTGGAGTCTTCTGAGCGAGTCCGCGAATTTTCCTTTGGTTCGAATATCTCCATACCGCAGATTGGAGAATAAGGAGATAACGACGCGGGAATACGAATAACTTCTTCATTCAACATGGTCTTCGTGCACCTTGGTGATATGTTGAAGGAATGATCTGATTATCTTGGAGCCACGGTCTCCCCAGTATCATGTGGTAGTCTGGCTCCTTTTCGATTACCTCGAACTTTACCTTCGATCGATTGGTCCTACTCGACAGATTCGGGTTGATGTATCCATACGTCTGGTTAGGTTGCCTTCAAAATTCGTCGTCATGGTAGGCGACGTACGATTTTGTTTGGCCGCACCTTGGCTATCCTAAGAGTTCTGAGAGTAACAACATTGGAGGACGCCCCTGTGTCGACGAGGGCCCTTTTGAACTCCGAATCTTTGATGCGAGCAGTGACGTGTAGAGACCGGTTATGCCCTTCTTCTGCATCATGTCGTCCTCAGTAGATGTAATATTGTTGACGGACATCTCTGGTTTTCTTGGAGTCTCTGATCGTAAGGGAACTAAGCATGCGTCTAGGGCTATATGATTGATAGCAAGCAAATGTTTTACGCCATTTGGTCTTTTGAAAGGTGTAAAGTTCACATAAACTTTCCACCAACGCGATCGCCTCCCGGGTCTACCGGTTTATGATTGGTGGTGAAGCTGTTAACCTGAGAGTGATCATCCGAGACTTCAGTCCCCAGTCTTGGAGTTTGGGGTGGGTGAATCATTCGGATCCGATGTCAGGCTGATAAGAAAGTTGAGTATGCTATTGATTGCATCCTTCATCAGGTCCATGTTTCTTGCGTGAATCTCCTAGACTCGTGCCAATTCGGCCAACTTCGGAATTTCTCCATTGGTTGCGCCATTAGGTGTCGTGTTGGGAGGGGGAGCATTGTCATTCTCCGGAGCTTTGAGCGGAGTTTGAGATCGTGGACTCGGCTCCAAGACCGACCATCTTCGAAAATTGGGTCGAAAAGTGAAATTTGGAATTAAAAATTGATATCAGAATCAAGAGATTAATCTCTCACTTTGTGGTCGCCAATTGTTTGTGGGTGAAAACTGTTTCTGCTGATTTCGGTAATTTCGTGTGAGTGCAAGTGAGAAACAAATTTAAACCAAAAACAATGTACTGCACGGGAGTACTTTTGATTCGAGAGATCAATCTGTACAATCACGCCTAAACCAAGAAATGGTCGAAGGCTTGCTTCGGTCACAAAGTGAAGGAGAAGGGTTGGTCTTAGGGAGGAAGCGAAGAAAGTGTTGAGGCGAGAATAGTTGATTCGGGAAGTGTGGGTGTTTTGCGACTTGTATACGAAAGTTGAATCAAGCGAAATGAATGAAAAGCTACTGTGTGATTTGGATGTTTATTGTTCTCCTGACCCAAAACCTGTCCTTTTGTGGAAATAGGTGAAACCTATTAATACAAGTCGTGATAAAACGTACCCTGGCCTCGTAAGAAATGGAAGCGGATGAGTGGTGGAAGAAAGTGGTAACGGGTAACGCCTGGAATTGATGTTTCCATAATGAAGATGTGTTTCACCACTTATTTCTTTCCATTACTAACCGCCTTATCTTTATGACACTTTCTTATAACGGGCGTATTGCGACGCCTTGTAAACCGAGACCAATACCCCCGATGAGCATCTCCCGATTTGTGACATGTTTAGATGTCTCGAGTGTTTTCATGGAGAACGTGTAGCATGTTTCTATGTGTGTCAAGTAAAAATAGAGAGGCTTGCCCGGTTCGGTGGCGACCTTCAACGGCCGAGATTTTGCATCTCGGGAGGAAGGGTGGTCGTTGATTATGACGACCTTCCGTTGGTAGCCAGTGCATGGCCGTGGTGCTGGCATGGCATGCGCATGATTTTTGGCGTGGCCAAATTAGGGTTTGGCACAAACCGTGGAATTTCGGCAATGCGGCCAAAAGGTTGCCACAAGTCGTTTGGTTTGGTGACAAGCTTGTACGGTTGAGATCTGCGTCTTAGGAGGAAGGGTAGTCGTTGATCGTGGCTACTTTCCGTTTGGCGGCCCCGGTGGCGTGGTGGCATGGCATGCTCGTGCATACTTTGGGACGCGTCCAAATTAGGGTTTTGGCGTGAACCGTGGAACTTGGCATTGCGACCAAAAGTTGCCACAAGTTTGGTGGCGAACTTGTACGGCTGAGATCTGCATCTTAGGAAGAAGGGTAGCCATTGATTGTGGCTACCTTTCGTTTTCATATTGGCATTGGCAACATGCTGGCGGTATGCCAATGGAGTAGCCATGGCATAGCCGTGGTATGGTGCCATGCTAGTAGCCGCGGCATAGCGATATGCCAGTTGCGACATGGCCAAAGCTAAAATTGGCTTTGTGGAAGAATTAGGTAGCAACTTGCCAAAATTAGGGTTTGGCATGTCGAAACCCTAATTAGTGCAGTATGCGATGGCATGGCGCTTTTGGCATGCGTGTCTGTCGTGCGCGCCTGGAATGCGTGGTACGTGCGTGCGGCATGCTGGCGCATTTTGGGAAGCTGGCTCGTTTTTGGGAAGCTGGCGCGTTTTTGAGAAGCTGGCGCATTTTTGGGATTTGGCGCGTTTTTGAGAAATTTGGCGCGTTTTTGAGAAGGCGGCGCGTTTTGGGAAGCCAACTTAGTATGGCGACCTCTTTTGAGGCCGTGGCGGAGTTTGGAGCAACTTGCTTGGTCGATGGGAAGTGGGGCCGACATGCTAGGGCGTGGCCACACTTCCACGCTGATGGCGGATTTGAAGCGACCTCGATTGTTCGATGGAAAGAGGGCGGCATGCTAGGGCTCAGCCGCACTTTACTGCAAGTAGTGGCGGATTTGTATGCCTAGCTTGTTTAAGCATGGTTTCGACCAACGGGGTCTAGTATCTTGCATGGGCGCTAAAACCCTAATTTGCAAATTAGTTGGGTTTATGAGTTCTTTGTGAGTTATCACAATCTTTCTCCATTTAAAACATTAGTCAAGGGTAAGGGGGAGTGGTTTCTATCTAAAGCTCATTTACTGCTGACCTTGGTCTCATAAAAGCACTAGTTAAAGACCTTCTCAATGAAGATAATTCTTCTAAAGATGCTGTCGATCACAAGCTCATTTAGTCAAGGGTAAGGGGAGTGGTTTCCATTAGCTTGAGTCTAATTAGGTTTTCATCTAACGGGTGAATATTGAATGCTTTGTTACCAAGGTAACATTGATTGCAAACCACGATTTGAAGACTATATCGGGAGAACTCTCCTAACCCAGAAACCTAATCCTCACACCTCTGTGTGATACTAGTTGCGACTAGAGTCGATTCTCCTTTAACCTTAGGGTTTCTCCAAAACCTTGTAGGTTAACGACTGAAAGACTTCATTTGGATTGTGAAGCTAGAACCAACTATTTATCTGTAGTTGCGTGTTCTGATCTTGCTGTTTTCTATCGTATTGAGTACTATCTTCTCCAAGATTTGCTCGAGATTTAATCTCTGATAGGCAAGATAAAAAGTAGTCACAAATATCTTCGTTTCATTGTTTGTGATTCCACAATATCTTGTTTCGCTACCATACAATAAAGATTATTGTGAGGTGATTGATATTACTAGGATGTTCTTCGGGAATATAAGTCTGGTTTTATTAATTGGTTCCGGGTTCACCTTGATTTATCAAAAGACAGAACAAAAATCTTAAGTATTTCTATGGGAGACAGATTTATCTATTCAATCGACTTTTCTATGTGAGACAGATTGGTTTATAAAGTCTTGACTTTGGGTCGTAGAAACTCTTAGTTGTGGGTGAGATCGGTTAAGAGAATCAAGTGCACAAAGTCCCATGGGATTCGAGGCAGAACGCGATCGTACCTTGATCGGTGTGAGATTGGTTAGGGCTCAACTACATTCCGGTCCTCAAGTTAACTTGGAGTAGGCTAGTGTGCATAGCGGCTTAATACAGTGTGGTGTTCAAATCGGACTAGGCCCCCCGGGTTGCATTTGCGATTTCCTCGTTAACAAAACTTCTGGTGTCTGTGTTTGTAGCGATCTGACTCTATGGACAAGAGCACTATCTCTGATAAACGTGTCACCAGAAATAAAAGTTATGTCTCGTCTATTTCTATTAAAGAGAAAGATTCTTCAATCTCAAATATAGACGAACCTTGCGTTCAAACTAGACAGACAGGATCTGACATGTGTTTTTCCGATTACCCTTCAAAAGAGTATATGGCTCTAAATGAACGAGAAACAGCTGAAGAAAGTGATTTGATTCTAAATCTTGTTAGAATCCAAGCTAATAGATTTAATCGGTTAAAACATCATGTCGATGATCTCCTTGGTGTTGTAAAGGACTGTAAGTTCAAAGAAAATACTGAAGATCATTCTTCATGTATATCTCTTGAGGCAAGCCTCAAAAATGATGCTTTGGAAATTGCACATCGCTTGAGTAAACTCTATATTCAAGGATGCTCTAAGCAGTCTAACATATCTAGTACTTCTGCTACGACTGAAAATGTCATTCTCTAAGAAACCATATAAATACCAAACCTCTGAGTTACGTTTGCATACTCTGGATTATTTTGGTTTATCAAGAATGTCATCCTCTTCACGAGCCTGTGGTTTTGCTAAAGGCTTTCTTGATAAAGGTATTGGTTTTGAGTCCGAAGGAAGGAAGAAAAGAACTCTTGTTGAAGATTATCATCCCAATGCCTCATATTACTTTTCCTACACACATGAGGATGTTGAGAAAGAAGATATGATCTCGGCTGAAGTGGTTCATGACTTTCTTAAATATTATGAGAAAGAAAAACTGCAGCTTGTTGATACTTTGAAAAGTCTTACTGTGTTAAAAACTGAGTTGGAAAAGGTTACTGCTGACCTTGGTCTCATAAAAGGACTAGTTAAAGACCTTCTCAATGAAGATAATTCTTCTAAAGATGCTGTCGATCACAAGCTCATTTAGTCAAGGGTAATTGGGGTCGTTATTTGAAGAAAAGAAAAATTAGTCAAGGGTAAAATAGTATATTCACTACATTTTATAACACCCCCAAAATATTTGGGATGGGAATAAAATGGCTGAGGCCCCCAATTAATATTCATGGCCCCCAATCAAACGAGGTTATTTTGTAATCTATATGTATTGATAGTTTTGTCACTAAAGTTGACAAAGGGGGAGATTGTTAGAGCACTGCTCGGTCGAACTCGCAAGCGTTGATATCTCAAGCTTGTTTGTCAAGTTTAGTTGCTAAATTATAAGTCTTGATTTCTAGTCTACTTATAGCTAAGTCTCGGATTAGGATAGAAAGTGTAGTTGAGCTTTAGACTTCACGGCGTTCATCAATTGAAGACGACTACTAAGGGAGCTTGTGGAACTTCATCAACAAACGGTATGTGGATACCTAAACTCATCTATCACTCAAAATTCTATCTACTCTATCTCCTATTTGAGATAAAAGTCGTATACCTATATAGACTTCGATTATGCACATTTGATATTTCGAGCTGAGTTTATCTCGCTTACATATTTCTCGAAATATGTGTTGGTAAGATTTCGCTTTAACCAAGTTCATCTTATATTCTTGATAAAATTCAAAAGATGATCATGTGAAACGCCTTGTAACATCTTACATGATTTGTGTGAGGCAGTCATTCGATGTAGACTCGGAATATTTCGTATTGATCATTCGATCACTTGAAAATTTCTTTGAAGCTAATAATTTGTGTGAGACAGCTATTGCCGTATTCTAATGTTTCAATGATTGAAATGGGAGTTTAGTACAAATAACCATGATTGGATATACCACGTATGCATACCCGTATGCGTATTGGTTGGTTAATGAAAGTCCGGGAACTTAGTATGCATACTGGCGTAAGTTTCAAGTTCTAGGATTTAACTGAGTTTGGAAGGTATGCGTACATGTTTGCATACTGGCGAACCCAAACTTAGTCCGGCCACTTAGGTATGCGTACCCGTATGCATACTTGAGTAGGTTATGTTCTAAAATCGGGTTGTTCATGAACTAATACATTTATATAATAAGGAATGCAATCTTTTGCAAACCGTGGCTATAACGTTCATGAATTCATACAAGTGAATAAAAATCGATTTTGTTTCAATTGTGTCTTGTATACTTCTATGAAAATATAAACAATTGAACAACTCTAGAACTAGTTTCATTTGAGTCATTTGAACTAGTTATGGTTAAGATGAGCAAGGTTGACATGAAAAGTATTCATATGGCTAACTTCGGTTAATTATTGTTGAGCTAACAAAGGTGTACACGTTTAGGTAAGGTTACTCATATTTAAATGAAGTCACTTTTCATTTGTGTGTAACAAGCTAAGTTCGATCTAACGGTTGAAAGATATTAGCTTGAGTCTAATTAGGTTTTTCATCTAACGGTGAATATTGAATGCTTTGTTACCAAGGTAACATTTATTGCAAACCCTGATTTGAAGACTATATAAGGGAGAACTCTAGAAACTGAGAAACCTAATCCCCACACCTCCTGTGTGATACTAGTTGCGACTAGAGTCGATCCTCCTTTAACCTTAGGGTTTCTCCAAAACCCTGTAGGTTAACGACTGACAGAATTCATTGGGATTGTGAAGCTAGAACCAACTATTTATCTGTAGTTGCGTGTTCTGATCTTGCTATTTTCTATCGTATTGAGTACTATCTTCTCCAAGATTTGCTCGAGATTTAATCTCTCATAGGCAAGATAAAAAGTAGTCACAAATATCTTCGTCTCATTTTTTGTGATTCCACAATATCTTGTTTCGCTACCATACAATAAAGATTATTGTGAGGTGATTGATATTACTAGGATGTTCTTCGGGAATATAAGTCTGGTGTATCAATTGGTTCCTGTTCACCTTGATTTATCAAACGACGGAACAAAAATCTTAAGTATTTCTGTGGGAGACAGATTTATCTATTCAATAGACTTTTCTATGTGAGAAAAATTGGTTTATCAAGTCTTCGACTTTGGGTCATAGAAATCACAAGATGCTGCTATGAATTTTATGATAGCTGGGAAAAGTTCCAATAGAGTTCAAATCAGAAAGATTTTTTAATGATGACGAGGAAGTCGTTGATAAATAGGGAGTAGGAAGATTGATGGTACCATTTGGTGTTGAGAGAAGGATTTGTCCAGGTTTAGGTAAGTATATATCATTGCTTCAGTATTTGTGTCTAATTTAGTTAGAGGTTCAAAATGGACAACTACGATTGGAGATGATGTCACTTATCTGAGACAGAATGGCACATATGTAACTCTTAGGTACACATCATTGTTAACTTTTTTTAGGCGGATTATTGTGCACCTTTTACACGTGCGTTTGGAGATATAACATTTGGATCATTTTCACGGATATTTTCCTTTACATTCTGCTATGGTTTTCCACAAATCTGCTAGAACCTGTAAGTACGAATGTCTTGAAGGTTCATGAGCTCCCAAATCAAGTCAATTGTGATGTATAATATACCAGCTATGGAATATGAACTTTTAATAGATACTCTTTTTGGCATTGTTCAAGTTACAATGAAAAACAATTTTTCTTATCATCTAATTTGTAGGTAATGAGCAGTAGAACACAACATATGGTACTTGTGTATCAAAATGAAAGTTGTAATACGACATTTTTTTTTGTTGCTTTATCCATCAATATCTTAATAATAAAGTGTAAGAAGTGGCTTTCGTATCTTCTAGACAAATTGCAGAAAACATTGTGGTGGCCCATGAAGTGGTTCACTCAATAAAGAAAATGGAAACTAAACATGGAGGTCTAGGCATTAAGATTGACATGTCCAAGGCCTTTGACAGGGTCAAATGGAACTTTTTACTTCAAACCCTATCTGCTTTTGGTTTCAATAAGGAGTGGTGTAGTTTAATCCATCAATGTGTGTCTACTGCATCAATTGCAGTGCTTCTAAATGGCACACCAGGTGAGTTTTTCACTCCTACAAGAGGATTAGGTTTCTAGTTGCTAGTTCTCCCTTATATAGTCTTCAAATCAGAGTTTGAAATAAATGTTATCTTGGTAACAAAGCATTCAATATTCACCGTTAGATGAAAACCTGATTAGACTCAAGCTAATATCTTTCAACCATTAGATCGAACTTAGCTTGTTACACGAGAAATGAAAAGTGACTTCATTTAGATATGAGTACCGTACCTAAACCTGTACACCTTTGTTGGATGAACAATAGTTAACCGAAGTTAGCCATTTGAACACTTTCATATCAACCTTGTTCATCTTAACCATAACTAGTTCAAATGACTCAAATGAAACTAGTTCTAAAGTTGTTTAATTGTTTATATTCTCATAGAAGTATGCAAGACACAATTGAAGCAAAATCGATTTTGATTCACTCGAATCAAATCATGAACACTATAGCCACGGTTTGCAAGATTGCATTCCTTATTATACAAATGTATTAGTTCATGAACAAACCTATTTTAGAACATAACCTACTCAACTATGCATACGGGTACGCATACCTAAGTGGTCAGACTAAGTTTAGGTTCGACAGTATGCAAACATGTACGCATACCTTCCAAACTCAGTTAAATCCCGGAACTTGAAACTTACGCCAGTACGCATACCTGGAAAGGCGAGGGTACCCAAATATACCTCAAGGTAAAACTTTTCCTACCTATAAGTCCTTTTTCCGAAAGTGATCGTCTATGGACTGAGTCGAGATAATACAACTAATCGGTTCACACTTCGTTTGATCGTATATGAATACGAGATCGAGACAATACAACAACGAAGTATGTTTACTTGATACAAAGGCTCGGACTTAACCAAGTACAATAGGATTTCTTATCAAGTAAATAGTAATTAACATTTGTGTAATTTAATTTAATTATAATAAAACAATTATAATGCGGAAATATAAAGTAAATGACATAACAAGATTTTGTTAACGAGGAAACCGCAAATGCAGAAAAACCTCGGGACCTGAATACTCTCAGGATTAAGCCGCTACACAAAATTACACCTAACTTCGTATAGTTGAGACCAAGCAACTAAACCTATAGATCACCTAGTTCGTCTGTATTCCCACGCCTCCCAACTTATAAATAAGTCACGTACTTGGAACAATTCCTTTGGTTCGTATTCCAAACAGTAAGGAACATCAAATCTGTTTGGTATCAACTCTCTTCAACCAAGTGATATGAGTTGGACAAAGGCTCTTCCGTTTATCTTAACATAAACTACTTCGTCAGGTCCTTAGATCTATCTTATGTTCAATTACCGAAGTAATCGTTTAAGATTAAGCCAACAACACTCTTATCCAAAGAATTGTGTTGATGACGATCTACTCAATTAATCAATCCAATCTACCACAAGGATAAACCGATTATTTATTGGATCCTCTTTTACCAAAACAAGTATTGTGCACACCAAAGATTATAAACCCAAGTCAGATCTTCAATATCTTCTTTGTCTTCAAATCTTCTTAAATCTTCAATAAACACACGCACACAATCACTTGAATATCTTGTGATCAATCACGCATTTAACGGAGTCATTAACAATGGATTATCACAAGATCGTCTTTAGAACTAACAACGGTCTAAAGATCCTGTCGAAAATCGAACTAGTTTGAGTGAATCTTATATCGAGAAAAGAAGATTCTCAAGCATAAACAAACTAGGTGCAATCAAATTTCAACCACCGTTAGTTAATCAAATCAATCGTAAACAAAAGATAAACCGCAACTATCTAGTTTCCCACCAACGGTACACGCTGGAGCTTCTCAATCCCAAAGAAGACTTTAAACTGAGCGGCCGTAAGAGATTTCGCCTAATTAGGTTACTCTCCTCTCCGAATAGGTGGCTACACCAGTAACAACAACAAAAGAGGAAGTTTGTTGTTACGAAGGATTAGTTTGCTAGAAAGGCAAACTTCAAGTATTTATAGACAAGGAAGTTTGGACACTAAGGAATTTCCAAAAACGAAAATATTCTCAATATATTCATTAAAGCACAAATTCGGTTTCCATAATTCCTGGAAATGCTCTGTCCAAAAATAATGATCGAAATCTCTCGGAAAATCTAATTAGTATATGCACATTACTAATTCTTGTATTTCTCTACAAAATGAAATTAATAACCTTAATTAAAAGATTCTTAACTCACTTATGTTTCGATCCTGGGATTCTCTTCCCTTAGCTATTAAGGAATATCTTTGAACAATTAAAGAAATAAACATTCACAAAGACGTGTTCAAAGTATGTCGACATCCTTGCTTTGTAAGTTCTCACACTTACAACCTTGAAACCGATTTGCCACACTTCCAAAAAAAAAAGTTTAGAATTGGTTCATCTGACTTTCAAGAACTATGTGATTGATCAAACAAACATTCAATCACAATCATGGGTTTAACGGTTCTACCAAAACAAGTTTCGGTTCTACCTTCCATTTGAGTATTGTGCATAGTCACACTAGCTTTCCAAAATTCGGTTGACTAGGTACTAGGATCGGTTCCCCACATATATATGGTATCTAACTTATATGTGTTGCACATGTCCATAGGATGGGTTCCCCTTTGCCTAAAAACGTGTTGCACATGTCCATCGGTTCCCCTTTCTGTTATAAACCTTGTTGCACCCCATACAAGGATCGGTTCCCCTTTGTGATGTACTACAACTCTTAATAGGATCGGTTCCCCTTTCCCATATTTGGTCAGTCATAAAATCACAAACCCGATCATACCATCTCAGGTGATTACTTAAGATCGGTTTCACTAATAAAAGTCATACCAATACATAAGTCAGGCCTTTATGAATAGTTCTACCAAGAACACAAACAAGTTGTGAGAGGTTATACTCAATTACACATATTGGTTGTTCATAAGATATGCAATGAATAACAAAACCAATAACTAAGGGTGGGACTTGGGTCGGGTCAACCCACCCAACCCATGCCCAACCCGAACGTTGGGCGGGCATGGGCAATGTATTTTAAAAGTTTGGGCAAGCTCGGGTACAATTTTAATAAACCCGAGTTAAACTTGGGCAAGCATGGGCACAAATATTTCTAACCCGAGCAACCCACCCAACCCGAGGAACTATAATATAATTATATAAACTATTTTTATAAATGGCGGTATTATCTATTAAAAGCAATTTTAGCCATTATCTTCAAACCTAATAATGAAAATATAAATCATATCTATCTCATTATTAATTTTATATTATTGTCAATAATCATAAGTTATTTGGAAATTACCAATAACACTGGCAATTTCCTTTTCGGTTCACAAACAAGTTTATGAACTTACTTCCTTAGAACACATGTAAAACATTGTTCCCTAGGATGAAATCCTCACCTCATACCCATACATGATCACAATAGCATTCAAATGATTATGGCGATGTCTTATCTACAAAGTTTAATGGTTAAGACATAAACCTCGTATTGTATTCCTCAATACTATGTCTATCTAGAGTTCAAATATGCTTGCAGATTTTGTTTTCAATATGCAAGACTTGAAAGATATGTTAGGGAATGAAACAGGTTCAAGTCAAATATCACTAACCTCAAGTGGAAGGATGATTGTTGTCGTTGTAGCTCCTTGCTTCTTCACATCTTCAAGACTTCGCAATACTTGTAATGTCTCATATCCTAATACTTTCAAGCTAACCTATACGAAGTTGACTCTAGTACATAATCAAGCAACTCTTAACATGAGTTTTGATTCACTAAAATATGACAACCAAACTTTACATACCAACGCTTGGTGGGTTCAACCGAGCCATGCTCTAACAATACTGGTATGCATATTAAGTTCGGACTTTCATTAACCAACCAGTACGCATACGGGTATGCATACTATGGTTCCCGGACTTGGAATAACTTGCAACAGTTAGCATACAAGTACGCATGATGTGTTATATCCAATCATGGTTATTTGTTTCAAACTCCCATTTCAATAAGGGAACATTAATTAAATACCCCTCCTTTTCAAGGTCTTCACAAATACCCCTAAGAACTTCACAAATACCCTTAAAGGGTTTTTTTAAGTGGATAATGAAAATGAACTAGTACTTTTTTGGATAATGAAAATGAACTAGTATGTTCTTGCCGCGTGAAAACGTCAACTCAACCTCCTACGGAGGTTGAATTGACTTAATATAATCTTAGATGTGCCATAAACTATACCCTAAAAACTTAAAATATACCCTTTAGGGGTATTTATAAAGTTCTTAGGGGTGTTTGTGAAGACCCATGAAAAGGAGGGGTATTTATTTAATTCCCACTTTCAATAATTGGAACATTCTTAGAAGACGAAAATAGTTGTCTCACACAAACTATTAGCTTCAAGCAATTTTCAAGTGATCGGATGATCAATACGAAATATTCTGAGTCTACAACGAATGACTGTCTCACACAAATCATGTAAGATGTTACAAGGCGATTTTCACATGATCATCTTTTGACTTTCATCAAGAATATAAGATGAACTTGGTTAAAGCGAAAGCTTACCAACACATATTTTGAGAAATATGTAAGCGAGATAAACTCAGCTCGAAATATCAAATGTGTATAATCGAAGTCTATATAGCTATACGACTTTTCTCTCAAATAGGAGATAGAGTATATAGACTTTTGAGTCATAGATAAGTTCAAGTCTCCACATACATTTTGTTTATGAAGTTCCACAAGATCCCCTTAGTAATTCTTTATCTTCAATTGATGAACGTCGTGAAGTCTAAAGCTCAACTACACTTTCTATCCTAATCCGAGACTTAGCTATAAGTATACTAGAAATCAAGACGTATAGTTTTGGCAACTAAACTTGACAAACAAGCTTGAGATAGCAACGCTTGCGAGGTCGACCGAGCACTGCTCTAACAACTACCAAGACGCCCATAAGTGAACAACGAAGAAGAGCACGAGGTTGTAAAACTACATGCATAAATAGTGTAGGCTAGTCAATTACAACAAAGAGCAAATCGTAATTGTCTGGCTTTACACATTCAACAAACATATAAACAGATAACAGTGATTTGGTTTTATTTGATTAAAGAATGTTATATAATCATAAAACAAGTTCTTTAAGAATTTCATCAACTGTGACAAGGTACACAACTTTGTCGAATTCCTTTCTCCTTACTGTAGATAACAACAACTAGTTTACTAACATGGATAATTCACTTGGACGCATATTCCAGGCTTGACAAGTATTTTTTCACTAGACTCATCATTCAGTGAATTGATTTTTCAAGTTGCATGTAACTTCTCTAATATTCAAACTTGGATTACGACTTGGTTATCTTCGGGTAGTAATAGTGCTTCTGTTTTATTCCTAAATGATGATAAATATGTTTGTAGGTTAATGTGTAAAATGTGGTATATAAGTAAGACATGTGCTCTCTTATTTTCCAGGGTATTCAACCCCATATGCATAGTACCATGTCTAGAACACATAATCTGGTAACTCAGTGTACTGAGTTTTCTGATTCACAAAATAATAATACTGGCAAGATGGAGACTAAAGTCTGGATTCCTCCTGATAAATAATTTGCGAAAGTTAACCTGGATGGTTATTACATTGCAAAAACTAAGAAATGAAGTGGTTGGTCTAATACTTCGTGATTTTGCAGGCAAATGTTCAAGACTGCTAATGGGGGTACCGTTTTGTTTGGGGGTGTACCAATATGCATATAGGACAGAAAAGCATTTACCTTTGGGTTGGTACACCCCCAAGCAAAATGGTACCCCATTAGCAGCCTTGAAAATGTTTAGGGGCTAAAAAAATTAACTTTGATGAGGAAGTGGACGAGAACTATGGGGTTGAGCATTTTGAATGTAAAGCATTGGAATTATCAATGGAATGGCTAGAGGACCTAAGGATTGACAAAGCTATACTTGAAATGGATTGCGACAATGTGATAAAATATGTAACAGAAAAAAAAAATCATAGGTTCATTGGTTAATCAAAGTATATTCCATAGAGTTAAATCTAAGTGTGTAATAATACTAAGTCATGGTTTTTAAGTCTGTTCACAGACTTGGTAATAATGTAGTTCATTCACTAGCTCGTAAAGCAAGAGCAGTGTAGTCGATATCGGCTCTCTCAGCCGAGATCTCGGCGATTTTTTTTTTGTTTTCGCCCAAAATCAAAACGATTTATATGTTCCCGGCGAGACGAGATTTAGCCAAAAGCCTCGTATTGTCTCGGCCAAACTCGGACTATCTCGGCGAGAAACTCGGCTAACATATATATTGTTTTTATAACATTGCAAAAGAAGATCGATAAGCCTGTTCATGACATACACAGAAGTTGAAAAGTAGGCAACTAGGGATTTATGCAACAATCCTGCCCATATTTTTGTTTGATTAACACAATTCTTCCCATGTTGATATGCCTAATGGATCTGCTTCAACCTCTATTTCTTTTCCTCATATTAATAATTCTGTAAAATCGTTGTTAGTGAGAATTAGCAAACTAACTTTGTAAGTAAGTTAGAAGGAAAAATAAAGACACAGTGGGGTTGTAGTGAAGAGTGGAGGTGAAATTGAGAATAACATTAGATTTTTTATGGGCAAGTAAATTACTTAACCACACACTAGGACACATGTTATGACTTGGCTTTGTGTAATGACGCGGTCAAAATATATAGAATCCAAAGTTATGGGATGGCTTCCAATTTATCAAGTATACACACGTATAAATTCTTTTTAAAAAATATAACTGAGCGGAAAGATATTTCGAAAATTCACGGATCGATTTTTTCCCTGGAGAAAAATTGACTCAGTGTCTTGATTGGGATCCGATATAGGCTACATTGAACAAGAGTTGATGAAGCAATTTTAATTTCACAACAAATATCCGAGATTTCATTGCAAAACCGGTGAATGATGATTTTTTTTTTTGATAAAAGGTGAATGATGATTAGCGTAACAATTTAATTTAACCAATAAATCTCTATTAGTGTTATGAAAAAAAAAAAAAAAAACTTAGTTACACGTGGAAAATCGCCAATCCACTCGACAACACCAAGAAGAAAAAAAAATGATTTTAGAAAGATGTGACAATCATTTTCCAATATGGTTTCCGCCCTCGACATTGTTGCATTATCTCCTTGTCAGAAAGTTATTCAAATCAGTTGGTAGTCAACACAAAATAAGCACGGAAATCCAGCCTTTCGGCGTTTTAAGATCTTCCAGTCTCTACTAGCTTTATAAGGAGCTTTAGTTCTTCATCTTTCCTCAACATCTCTATGACTATGTGGTCTTTTCCAGTCCAACATAAGGTTCTCCTAAGTTCATGAACTGACATGGAATATGGAAGTATTAATTGGATACATTGTTCAGAATATAGGCACCACATGATTACGTGAGCTTAAATAGAATTGTAGACTTATTTCTAAAATCTGAAGAATCCTCCTTGATATTCCAGCATGATATCAATAATGTTAATTTTAGTGGAAAACAGCATTCACCCACAAGCTACCTACTAGCAGCTTGATATAGCAAACAATGTCAGCTGCACATGATTACCTCCAGAAAAGATTTGTTCATTAAATCTCCAGTAAAGCTTTCATAAGGAGGTTGAGAGAGCAGTTTACCTCCAAAGATTTGAAGAATTCACCATGTGCCTTGACTAAAAATTGGTTTGTCAATAACTGATAAGATGACTCCAGCATAAAAATCAAACTGATAGATGTAGAACGAACCCCCCAGTCGATCATGTGTGTGAAAGAGAGAAATCATACAAAAAAATCCCATTCCTAATTTGAGAATAGTTTTAGGACCCCAAAATTTCTCTTACCCCTGTGGTCGGGAGGAAAGTAAGTTAAAACAGTTATTTAGCTTATAGTAGTTTAGTCCCACACCGAGTACGTTACTCAGTTACCTTTGGTTTATATTCCGCAGGCCCAGCATAATTGGCATTCGGTTGAGCATATAGGATCCGTAGTTCAACTTCTTTGCTACTTGCGGGGATGACGAGCGTCCAGAAGAACCTTGTACAGTATAACTTCTATAAAATAATACGCTTGGGACCAAGAAAAATTATTATTTTAATTTTAAAGAAATATTATATTATCGATAATATAATAAATTATTACTTTATTTTAAATAATATATAATTATTTTAATAAGTAATTCCTAGCTTGGAGGTTGAATAATACTTGTAGGTTAAGTAAAATATCGACTAATTTTGTAAAAATATTATATTATTGACTAATTGCAATACAAATTCAAGCACTCCAAGTATTAATGACACTTCAAAATTACTTCTTGTTGCAGTATAATAATGTGGCCCTGGGTACTTTGATTGCATTACGAATTATTGGGGATGAAATAGAACTTGATTTGAATTTTAAAGAAAAACAAATCAATATTAAATCATATTTTGGGAAAGTTTAATATGTATGAAATTAACTTTTTATTTTTCTAGTAACATTTTTATTTTATATATTATTTGGGACCTAATAATCATCAAGGGGAACTTTTGAAATGTATTATTTTATGATTTTATCGAATTTATTATTTTACCACTAAGGGCCCGAGTCGGGACCAGGAAATTTTATTATTTTAACGAGAATATTATATTACCGAGTATTACTTTAAAGAAGTTATACTGTAGTTGTAGCCGGTTGTTGGCTGGCCTTGTCGTCGCCCCTTTTAGTTCTTTTTTGGCAAAAATCATAAGTATATTGAGAAATGTTTGCTGAAATATCGATTATAATTTCTTAAATCATGTACATAAGTGTCTCATTCGCTGATAAAGCTGCTAGATGAGTTTGAAGTCTTCTCTTTCAGCTGGTAGTCTTGTTTCACCAGCTTCCACTTTAGGCCAATCCAACTGGATACTTCAATCTCAAAGTTCATATATGCTTATGATGCTGAATCTCCTCCGTATTGGTTTAGTTATGTTAATTCTAAATGTCCTGGTACATATTTTGAAATGGATAAATTACTTATTTGCTCAAGAAGAAAGGTTACAGGAAACGTGCAGAAAATTTTTAGAAGATACACGAAGCTTCTTATAAAGTTTACAAACATGAAACCACTTAATGAAACCCATTTTACATACAAATTACTTAAGAAAGCGACGGATTTTAGAAATACAACATGTGCAGTTTACCTCCAAAGATTTGAAGAATTCACCATGTGTCTTGATTAATTTTTTTCATCGGGGAGTTCCGCTATAGCTTGCTACTGGGGTGGTTCTCATGCGATGCACTACCGCAAAGGCCTAGCTCTTCTAATGTTTAGATTTTGACTACTGCAAATGCTTTGGCGCAATGCGTTGCACTACTGCAGAGGCCTGGCATCTTTAAATTTTGACTACTGCAAATGCCTGGCACAATGCGTTGCACTACTGCTAAGGCCTGGCATCTTTAAATTTTGCCTTGGCGTAACCCCCAACAAATCTTCTTTAAACTTAACGGACTACACTGCAATTTGTTATCTTTCAATGAGTTATTTGTCAATAAACCATAGCGGTTACAAACCTTGTTAAATAAATTGAGCATGTACTTTGTGCAGCAGTTGAAAAGAGCAATTTTAATAAATGGCCTTCCTAGAATTCTTGGAAGGATGCTCGCCTAAACATCGGCTTAACCTTCGGATCAGCTGGATACCCATGACACGCCTTCTCTCACACTGCCTCATTCTTTACCCGTGAACTGATGGACATCGGTGCTTACTAATGCTTGCAATCAAGTTAAAATTTTAGAATCTTAGATATCATTGTTGAAACTAATTTTCAGATCTGACTTGCACAATACATGGAGTTTTGTTTATAGATTTGTTAGAGTAAATGCTTTACTCTCTTATTTACTAGTCCTTTATGTACTTGAGTGCCTGTAGCACATATGTGTGTCTTTATCATTTAATCACTTTCTCTAGGGTTCTCTGCTTTATAATCAAACCCATGACTCTTATCTTTGTACCTTTTATTACATCTTCAATACAACTTATTACGTTCACTTATTAACTCCTTCATGGTATCAAGAAGGGCGATTCTACTTATTGCTTCCGCCGCCGCCACTTAAATACATCTCAACCACTTACAGATCTACAATTTTCAAGACTTAAATTACCTCAAAATCACATCTTGTTCTCTTCAATCAACTTCCTGTTACACAAAAATGGGAACAACTGAACCACCACACTATGAAACCACTACAGTTTTTCCATTTCAAAACGTAAATCATTGTATTGGAGTGAAATTGGATGAAACAAATTATCTTATCTGGAAAAATCAGATGGAGTCAGTTATGATAAGCACAGATCTATTTGGATATCTTGATGGATTGAGTAAACAACCACCTGAGTTCATCAAAGATGGTGATTCAGAAGTACTTAATCCAAGTTATTTCAAGTGGAGAAAATGGGATAAATATGTCTACATCTTCTAAAGTTTGGGCTTATCTAGCTAAAGAGTTTTCAAACCAGTTCTCTTCTCGTAGATCCATGCTCAGAGGACGCTTACAATCTGTTAAACGGGGAAACAGATCTGTTACAGAATACTTACAAGAGGTTAAAAGTATTTCAAACTCCCTTACAACCACAAGTTGACCATATCAGTAATGGACACAATTAAATCATCCGATAAAACAGCAGCAGGCCCACTGAGTACGTCAAGAAGATGTTGCGCACGGAATCTATCTCTACTACAAGATGTCCCTTTAGGAAAACTCCTCGTCCTACTCATTACCAGCTCAGTTGAAGCTATCATCGCGTCACGAGGAGGTGTAGAAGATGGAATAAACGGGCGGCCAGCATTGGGGTATTTGTGACGCAGTTCAGCTAGGGTATCATCGTTATTCGGTGCGACTCCACTCGAGGTAAGAGTGCGAATTGCGGCAGCGTACAACTCATTCCTGAGCTTACTCCGACACAATCTCAAGTTGGTGGCCTCCTGACCCTCCGGTTTAGCTTTCTTCTTTATCTTGTCAAGTGCTTTCTTCCTCTCTTCTTGTTGCTCGAGTACCTCCGGTTTATTTATTTAATTTAATTCATTTTATTTTTTGAAATTTTATTAACGGATATTTCTTTATTTTACCACTTGTTTTAATTCCTTGATTAAGAGAGTGAGAATGAGCGGCGAAGTGTTGGGAGTGGGAGGAAGATCATTCAGTTGGATCGAAAGAGTTTCGAAATCTCGATGGAAACTTTTAGCAATATGCAGATGATTAAACTGTTGGAGAGGGGATGGGGTGGTGTCAGGTCTTGGATTGCTGCACCAAAGGAGGTGATCTCTTGGTTAATAGAGGTATTGAAGCTAGTGTACAAGGGAAAAAATAAGGAACTGAAGTATGAGAAAGGAGATGGAGATAATCTTTTTGTCTTGAAGGCGCAGTCAAATCATGGAGGGGATTACATCAGGATCTTAAGGCATAGGAAAGGGGAGGACGATAAATCTTTTAGTATTGGTAACTTGTTGAATTTCACAAGGTCTCGCCAATAATGTTTGGCGACAATCACACCCATATATCCGTATACTGGAGAGTAAGTTTGAAAGAAAAAGAAAAAAATTCCTACTCAAACTAAAGACATGTTTTATTGCTCCATTTTATTGTCAATTCTTTGGATAGTGTTGTAGAATAATCAGTTTTTGTTAAGGCCATCACCGTATATAATTTTTGTTTTTTCAATTGAAGAATGGACCAGATTACGGTAATTGCTTCAATCTGTATTGCAAGGGGTTTATACAAGTCAGCGACGAGTTTTCTATAGGGGAAGTGCTTCCACAAATATTTGAATACGGTGGAAAGTAGTATGGTTTTGTAGCCTCTTCCAGCTAAGTTGTTATTTCTTTCAAATACATTTAATATTTGAGTACATTTTAAATTTACGCGGTGCTGCCATGAAAGGTTAATTTTGCTAATATCGGTACGCAGTTGCGGTTTGTAATGATAATGCATTTCATATTCGCGTGTGCAGGATCCAGACACACGGAACTGGTGATTCAGCATTACTGACAGTTCTAAGACCTATGACATTGGTTATATGCCAATGGAGCTTGTCCCTTACCTTGACCCTGCTAACTACATTGCAGGGGGAGGATTAGTAAAAGGTCCTCCAAACACAACAAGCCCGCAAATGGGTAATGGGCATTTCCCTAAAGGGGTATTCCAAAAAGTTTCGGCAATACAGGACCATATGTTTGTCGATTAATTTCTTTGATCTTTTGTTTTAGTTTATTATATCTTTTAACATTTTTTTTTAATAAACAAAGGCCTTCAAAAAGGCTAATTGTCCTCCTCAATTGTTGGAAGAATCCAAACAGGGGGTTTAGACCAGTACATGGTAGAATTGTTTTGTTTTGCCCACTGAGCAAGCTCGTGAGATACAGAATTACAACATCTAGGTTGAAAACTAAAAATACAAGCAGATAACTTGGAAGAAAAAAAGAGAATGTCTTTAAAGATAGCATCCGTCCGCGAATCTCCATCAAAATTCCCAACTAAAAATTGGTCTATGAGAGCTTTCGCGTCACTTTCTATGATGATGTGCATTAAGTGTTGTTCCACAGCTTTCTTCAGAACTTCCCAGATGGCTCCTGCTTCGGCTTCTTCAGCAGAGTGAACATCAAAGACTAAGGAAGCACAAAAGGTTGCTTTTCTTGAGAAGTCTTGCATCACATACCCTGCACCATTTTCTCCAGAGATATCATCAAAGGCACCATCAATATTACATTTAATCCAACCAAAAGAGGGGGGCATCCATTTATCACAAATACTGACATGCATGGTAGAAGGGATAGTCAAACTAGGATTCCTAGATTTCCTAGTGAGGAGCATAGCTCTAGCTCTAGCTAAGACAACAGTGAAGTTTTCCTTAATGCCTTGGAAAATGAGGTTGTTTCTACTGTTCCATAGAGACCATAAGATAGCCACAAAGAGACATTGATCATCCTCAGACAGTTTAGATTGAGGGTCAATTAACCAGAAAAGAAGCCAATCTATAAAAGATTTGTTCTGAAAGAATTGAGTGTTTATGTTGAAGTCAGAGATGAACCGGACCCTACTAGCAAAGGGGCAAGTGACCAAAGCATGCATAATAGTTTTCTGAGGATCATAACACCTAGGACAGTCCACACTATGCATAGGCATTCTAGTGTGAAGGACAATTCTGGAGGGCAATGCATTTCTAGCTGCTCTCCATAAAAAGACATGAATTCTGTAAGGTACTCTAACTTTCCAAATACACTTCAAAAGGTTTTTACAAGGGGAAGGCCTAAGGCCTCTGAGCCCCAAGTAGGCAGATTTAGAAGAAAATTTGCCATTCTTTGAAAGATCCCAAGCCCTCCTGTGAGGAGTGCAAAGCTGGCTTAAGGGAATGGAGATAATCTTCTGGACAAAAGCATTATCAAAATGGGTGTTAAGTCTAGACACATCCCAACTTCTAGTTTGGGAATCAATAAAATAAGCAACTTTAATACTAGGATCAGGAGGAACAAGTGGGTTGGGTGTGGCAGAACCCAGTGAAGGAATCCATTTATCACACCATGGGTCAATGAATTGACCATCCCCAACAATCCAGAAATAAAAGGTTTTATAAGTTCCTTTATGGCATGCAGACACTTCCAAGTCCAATAGCAATTGGCAGTGCACTTGGCATTCAAAAAATCAGTTTTAGGAAAGTATTTGGCCTTAAGTAAGTGGCCAGTAAACAATTAGGATTTTCTAAGATTCTCCAGGCATTCCTAGCAAGCATTGCTAGGTTGTTTAATTCAGCCTTCCTGAACCCCAGACCTCCTTCAGCTTTGGGGAAGCATAAAATATCACAACCAAGGAGGTGCAACTTTCTATCCTTAGGATCTAAAGTTTCACCCCACCAGAATTTGCAGAGGTGAGAATCCATTTGTTTACAGAGATGTTTAGGAATAAGAAAAGCTTCCATTTGAAAGAGAGGAATAGCTTGGCCAATGTGCTTGATCAAAGTAGTTCTAGCAGCTTGAGATAAGAGCTTATGAAGCCAGATAGAAATCCTGGCATCAATGGCTTGGAGAATACCCATATGGGTCTGGATTTTAGAAGCTTGGAAAAGAGTGGGAGTTCCAAGATATTTCTCTCCTAAATCTCTTCTTTGGATATCTAAGATATTAGCCAAAAGAGCTTTCCTATGTTCAGGAATCTTCCTTCTAAACAAAATACCAGATTTTTCAAAGTTGATTTCTTGCCCAGAAGCTAGGCAGTACTTTTGAAGATAGTCTTTTATGACTTGAATTTTTTTTTCAGTAGCCTTGGAAAACAAGAGAGGATCATCAGCAAACAAAAGGTGAGTCATTTCAGGAGCCTCTTTACAGACTTTTATGCCTTCTAAAGTCCCCTTCTTCTGGAGGCTATCAATGTAAGAAGATAGGGCTTCAGAACAAATGATGTAAAGATAGGGAGAGAGTGGGTCTCCCTGTCTTAGACCTCTTTCAGGTTGGAAGAAACCAGTAGGACTACCATTAAGAAGGACACAGTATAGACACACTGGTTTATCAGTTTAACCCAATGGTTAGACAAACTCACACTACACCATTTTAAGGTATTAGCAACCTGCCATAGCTGTTGCTAAACGGGGTCGCAACAGGCTTTCGCTGTTGCTAAACACGGTGTCGCAATTTTTAGCAACGTCATAAGCTCTGTTGCTAATCTCGGTCAGCAACGGCAATTCGCAACGGTGCTTGCCGTTGCTAGATTTTTTTATTAGGAACAACAGACGGCTATTACTAATCTGTTGCTAATTACAGGAATACTTTTACCAGGAACTAGATAATGGTGGTTCTGGTTCTGATTTAGCAACAGGGCGCTAGGTTGCTATTTTTTTGCAACCACAAAAAAAGGTCAAGTCTTTGTTTATTGACCTAGTCAAATTTCATTTCCCCCCATTTACCCAGTTCCCCATATTCAACATCCACACGTATATACAAACTACAATGACGATACAAAACTGTATTGTTAAGAATCTTGTTGAGAATCACCACTAGATAATATTATCAAAGAAAGGATTCTTCAATTGATATAAATGTACACAAGTACACTTACTGAACCAAAATTTTTGTGACTGACATACAATATTCAATCTATGTTGATGTTCATAAATGGATGGGTAACCTAGTTTGTGTCAACTGACAGAAGCATTGAAAAACAGGGAAAGAAAGACTAAAATATCACCAGAAGTATCACGAGACTCCACTTGCTTAACCAATTTCCTCAGCAAACCATACGTAGATTCAGCTGCTGCTAAAATATCACCAGAGTACTGCTAATTGATTTATGACCAAATACCTGCATAATAACCAATTTGATGTTTCAGTAATCTGCAGAGACAAGTCAAAACCATGTAAAGCAAATATCAACAAACTCTGCTAAATAGAGATGTATGTAGAAGCAAATCCAAACAAAATACTTAAGAGAAAATTATGTGAGAGGGAGGCTTGGAACAAACTTTAAAGTTCCATTTCAGTTCACTTATCAAAATGTAGTAATAATAACTAGGAGCCTTGATAATACAGTTAGTTTAGAGAGAGACAAGTGTGAGAATGAGAGAACAATAATACACTCCTAAAATCCAACCTCAATACCATATAATCGCACAAGCAAATAGTATCATGTTCAGAAATGTTTACCTAATCCAAAGGAATAGTTCATTAATCCCTTAAAAATGACCAGCTTGAAGAGCCCCAACTTTAGATAAAATTTCAGCTGAGGGCAGTTGTGACACTGGTAAATTTTTCTGGAATTGTGAAGGAAGAATCTTTGAGGGGTGGACACCTCTGTTTCAAGACAAGTGACAAGGAAATCAGAACAATTCGGTGGAAATCTATACAATGTTGAAATTCCCAGTAAAAAGTAGAGTAGATCAGAACATACCTTTTCAGAGAAGTCATATCAAGAGTTAAGAGTCACTTTACATCCAGTCTTGAAATCAATAAATTGAAGTTGCAAATCAAGTTGGTCAATTGTCACCATAAGCCAAAGTTAAATTGTGCACAACTATGCTGATATATGTAAATGTGAAAAAGGGATACCTTCTGGGATATGCAAGAACTTTAAATCATATTCTAGTTTAGGCATTACACATTTAGACTTCTTTTGTTGACGTGTCAACGTGGCGGCACTAGGGACTATTATTACATAGGACAAACAACACAATTCACAACTCATAGTAGGTTTCGAAAAAATTTCAACCATTGTTGAGCTGAAAGTAGAAATGCTAAAGGTGCTAAAGCTAGATTAAACAATATATGCATAATATATAGCTTGTGAAAGAAAACGAAAGAAAGTTTTTACCTCTGGGCGAATGGAAACTTGTTTTAATCACATTATCAAGCTCTACATGTATCAAGTATGCCTCCTCAACCACATCTAGAAGATTGCTCAGAAGGAGACTAGCTAACTGCAGCATAATTCAGTTTAAGAATACAGTTGCCACTTGCCAGAAGTTCATTCCAGTGAAAAAACAACAGGGGAGAAGAAACAACTATGTAAAATATCAAAGTAGTCCATCAAACAGCATTATACACAATCCACAACATGAAGGCAAATTACAAAGATACATCGCTTATATGAGACGGTTCCAGGTTAAAGACATTCCCAAGAAGATGAAAAAAATAGGAACAATAACCAATAATTTCTAAAATGTGTTTCAAATGTTGTTTTTCTCTTCTCAAATAATCATTATTCGTGAAACCAATTCAACTACATTAATAAATCATTAGAGCTCTTATAAATCAATAAATAGCATTACCTTCATAATATTCACGTCAATCAATTTGATTGTTCTTACTTGATGAGGACCAACATTTATGCTGCCAGCCACGAAAAAAGGATTCAATATATTAAGATCCTATTATTTTTTATCATAGATAAGAGAAAAGCAAAAACCTTTGATGGAGGAAATCCAAAGCGGAAGGTCTTAGTCTTTCTCTCAAGACCAACCACTTCCCAAATCATGCCATAAAAATAATCCAAGTTAAATAAGTTAGTTTAAATGAAAATCAATCAATCTGTAAGTCTGGCAAACAAACATTAGTTGTTTTCTCTTTAAATAATCATTCACCAATTCAACTACATCATTGGAGCTCGGTTGTATTGTGATCTTACGGGGAGGAAATGAGTGGGTTAAAATAAAGCCCCAAACTTACACAACATCATGTTCATCCTGGAAATGCAATCAATCGACACATTGGAGAGCCTGGGAAAATAAGAACTACACAATGATTCACAGACCGAGAGTACCCCTGGTTTTCCTGTTCTGATCACCAAAAAAAGATGGTTTACGACTCTCGTCACGCGGAACACCTCTTGCATCTTGTTTGCTGGGATTGGAGAAAGATTTAGACGGAATTTGAGTTTCCTTGATAGCAGAATGTAATGACTGAAATTTTTTCTGCATAATAAAACAAGAAGTAATTGGTAAGACAAAAGCCTCCACTGGAAACAAAAAACACAAATAAGTGAAGAAGATTACGTGCGATGCTTCCTGCCTCAGATGCACTAACTGCAATTTATCATGTTTATACACAAACATCTGTTGCAAGTACCTTTCTTCGGCTACTCGCACCCAAAAGCAGCGGCTCAAAGTCGTGGACTATTTTGTTAAATTCGTGTTGCAACTCGGCACCGGATACAAATACGCTACTATGATACACCAACTTGAAAACTAAAAAAGTTAGTGGACTATTTTGTTTATATAAATATATTATATATAAGATAGAAACTTAACAAAATACATACATGTGTTTGCATGATTAAAATAAATGAATTAAACGAGAAAAAGCCTGGATAAGAAAGGAAGAAAGCAGAGCAAGTGGATAGAGAACTTATATTTTGTCACTATAGTTAAAACTTCTCATAGAATCTAGTAAAATATCTAAATTTTCTAATATTTAGTCAAAGTTTTCTAACGAGTTGTATCTTGAAGTATTATATACATCCGTGCAAATACGATACATGATTATTTATTTTAGGCAACGTTGCAACAGAGAAATAAATGAATAAATGTGAAGCCTAAGCGATTGATAGGTGGCCGCATAAGATTTTCAATACTTCAACTATCTATAGTCACACGATACATCAACAACGAGAGCAATAAGTTGGAAGCAATAAGTCAACAAGTTGGGTCCATGGCAATTTCCCATTGGTTTATCATTATCATTAAAACCAGCCACCACCTCCAACAACCACCATGACCAGCAACAACAAATAGGCTATGGCAGCTAGAACCAAATTCCCCCCTTGGCTTCTGTTGGCTTCGTCACCACTAGCACCAACACCAAGAAAAACTTAAAGGCCTTGGGAACCATAGGGGTACCTTCAAAACCAACAACAATTCAAAGGATTCTATGTCCCTTTAAGAAATTCATCAAACTCAAAAAGATAGTCAAAATTAGCTAAATTAAAAATAAAAAGGGGGGGTTAGTATTTCACCTGTTGGTATGAGTATTCCCACTAGATTTAAGAAATGAACAAGCCTACTTGAAACCATCTCTGCGTCTGTAGATGATAAATAGAAAACAAATGGGTTAGATTTATAAACATGAACCATTGATTAAGAAAAACCAAGTTTTATTTTACTGATATTTATGAGAAAAATCTGCAATTAAACCCCTAATTTTTCAGATCCCCATTCAAGAACCCTAAATTCCTCAATTATTGCCAATACCCAATAAAACACCACCACAATCTTCACCTGTTTCATCAAGAAAATCCAATATCAATTTTACCACTAATTCCAAATCGAACTCATCGTGATCAGTTCAGAAACCCAAATTTGAAAACTCCAAATTTTCTAATTCAGATTCGAAAATTCAAACTTAATTCAAACAAAAGAAAAACTTAACTTAACTCTCAGATCGATCCTTTCAAATATCTCAGATGACTCAAACTCTCAGATCGATCCTTCCAACTGCAGATCGAGATAATACAAAGAAAAAATGAAATCCATTAGCAAAACATACACAGAACAAAGAGCAAAAAAACAAACGACTATAACAATTATAACCTATTACATGGTTAGATTTCAGTAGAACATAAATGAGATGAAAGAGATCGAGATCACAAACGATTATTCTTAAGAGAAGCTCGAGAAGTAATGAAAGAGAGTGAAAAAAACTTCATGGCTGAGAAATGAGATGGAAAAATCGAGAAGGGAAAGATAAAGCAGCTAACTCACTGAAGGGTGGAAAAAAATAGAAGAAGACATGACCGAAGTTTGAATTGGGCGTAAAAATTAGTCCTAGTGTTCCCGACCACACGCGCGCTTCGCATGCTCAAACACCCAGCAGTTGTTATTCGCAACCTGCATTTTACGGTTGCAAAATTAGCAACAACAATCTGCCGTTGTGAAAACTTAGCAACGAAAATTAGCAACAGAAAATTTGCAACGGCACTAGTGTTGTTGCCAATCTGAATTGCTAATACCTTAAAATGGTGTAGTGCCATTTTAGTTAAAACTTTTTCAAGAAAATCCCATTCATGCTTATCATAGGCCTTAGACATATCAAGTTTGATGGCAGCTATGCCCTCATTAGCTAGCAAAATATTATCAGAAATGCTCCTCTTAGGGATAAAAGCACTTTGGTTTTGAGAAATAATATTGTTCATAAAAGGTTTCAGCCTATTAGCCAAGGTTTTTGAAAGAATTTTGTAAATAAAATTACAGAGGCCTATTGGCCTATACTGAGTTACCAATTCAGCAAGAGGGACTTTGGGAATGAGAGCTATATTGGTATGATTAAAAACCTTAGCAATGTTACCTGTTCTAAAGCAGGTTTGAGTCATATCAACAACAGCATCTCCCACAATGTCCCAATGCTTTTGATAAAAAAGGCATGTAAACCCATCAGGACTAGGAGCCTTTTTTACCTCCATTTGGAAGACAGCATTCTTAATTTCCTCTGGAGTCAGAGGCATATTTAAGGATGCATTGTCTTCTTTAGAGAACTTAACAGGAAGATCAGCAAGAATTTTATCTTGAAATTGCTGAGGATGGGAGGAATAAAGACTTTTGAAATAATCTATAAAAGAATTTCCAATACTATCTCTATCAGTTAGAATAGTATTCAAGGAGTTCTTTATCCATCTAATAGCATTTGTTTTTATTCTAAAGAGAGTTACTCTATGAAAATATGGTGAATTTCTGTCACCTTCCAAGAGCCAGACTTCTCTAGATTTGTCCATCCAATATAACTCCTCCAAATTATACAGATACTCCAACCTAGCTTTAAGTCTAGAAGTATTACTAGTATCAGTTGGATTAGAAATTTGGAGGTCAACTGATTCTTTCCTAATGGTAGATATGTTAGTTTGAATATTACCAAAGGAAGACTTATTCCAATCTCTTAGGCCTTTCTTCGTACTTAAGAGTTTAGCTTTAAGTTTGTAGGCAGGGGAGCCTACCACATTAACGGACCAAGAGTTAGCTATAATGTCTCTGCAAGTAGGATCCTCTATACACATGGCCATAAAATGGAAAGGTCTAGGCATACAAGTATCCTCATAGTTAAATCCTATATGCATAGGGCAATGATCAGAAGAGTCCCTAGGAAGGTTGTTAACACAAAGTTTAGGAAATAGATCTTCAGCAGTTTGGCTAATAAGACTTCTATCTAATCTTTCAAGGATTAAATCAGGACCTTGTTGCATATTGGACCAAGTAAACCCGGGTACAGAAAAACCAGGATCATGCAGATTAAAGACAGAACAGAAATTTCTAAGATTTTCAAAATCAGGGTCATCTACTTATAGACCACCATTTTTATCTTCAGTTCCTAGAAGAGCATTAAAGTCTCCTATAAAGAAAATCGGTTCATCTAAAGGGGCATTAGTCTGCTGACATTGTTGTTCCCAGAAGGCTTGTCTTAGACTACTATTAGGTTCACCATACATGAAATGAATATGATAGGTCTTAGAGTGGATGATGTCTGTAGAAGTAACATAGATGCTCCTCATACTGGATGAAATAATGTTGAGGTGAACTTCCTTCTTCCAAGCAAGAGCAAGACCACCACTTCCACCAACATAGGGTATGTTAAAAGTACAAGGAAATCTCATGTTTCTTAATTTTCTAGCTGCCATGTCTTTATTCATTTTAGTCTCAGAGAGGAAAATAATGTCAGGGTTGACATTCTTACATAGTAAGCTAAGCTCCTTATTAGCAGATTTTTTACCAAAACCTCGAAGATTCCAAGCAATCATGTTGATGTTATTGACAGGGAAATGGTTTATGGCATTATGAGTAGTATCAATTAAAGGGGATGGATGAGGATGGTTTACCTGAGTGGTAGGGTCGGATCCACCACCAAGAGAGGCACTGGTACCGTCACCACTTTGAGAAGCAGTTTGGGAGGAATCGAGACTAGAACTAGCATCATTAGGAAGAGAATTATTGCGGACACCATTGTTGCTTGGGGAATTTTCAGCAGGTACATTGTAGCTCCCAAAAGATTTAAAGATTGGTTGGGTATTGAGAGAACATGTGGAAAGGTCAATGGCTGGTAGTTCTCCCAATTTGGTAATTGGAGGACACAATTGAGCATAATCAGGTTTAGTAGAGGTTTGTTCTTCAGGGATAACCACTATACTAGCCACACTAGAATTAGCTCTGGTACGTTTCCGTAAATCATCCTTGGGATTAATCTTCCTTTTGAGATTTGCTAGAGCATCTTGTTCAGCAGAATTAACTGTTCCTCCGGTGATGATTGGACTGGTGTTTGGGATAGCAGCAGTTTTGAATCTTCTTGATGAGTTTATGGTACGAATCGGGCCACTAGGGGTTGACTCAGAACCATAAATAGAGGCGGCAACAGTAACATTTTGAGTGGTAACTTGATTTAGAACAATTGGCAGACCATTCTCCAACTGGGTCAAATGTTTCTGAATAGGACCAACATCAAAGATCTTCAGGGTAGTGGATCTGTTGATAAAGGGACCCATTTGAAAAGTGTTTGATAAGCTCTTATGAATAGTATTTTTCATTCTTTGATCAATAGCTTCAGCTTTTCCTTTGTTGCATACTTCAATAGCAGTTGATTCAATTTGTGTTTCTGTTATTACCTCAGATTGTTGCATAATAGTATCAGTGATGGCAGCATAGGAAGGGTCAACTTGCTTGATTGTAGAAGGCATCATTAACTTTGAGACAGCTGGAAGAGTATAACTACTGCAGGAAGTATCAATTTCTTTGATCTTTTTCTGCTTTAGTTTCCAAGCAGGGCAGTCTTGATCTTTATGATCAAGGATGCGACAGGAGGTGCAGAAATACCTTGGAACTTTGATGTGTCTACATTCAATTAGGAAAGGTTCACTTCTGCCACTTGTGAAGAGAGGAATGCATGTTGGTAAGTCTTTCTGAACTGGGATTCTAATGCACACTTTGACAGTCTTCCTAAGAGGATGTTTACCAAAAGGATTTTGAGCTTCAATTAGTTCCCCCATACTAAGAGTGAGTTTCTGAAGATCCTCAAATTTTGTGCATTTGTTAGGGATGTTGCATAAAATGAACCACATGATTTCTTCATCAAATATGAGTTGATGGTTTGGAGGCCAGCCTTCAACAGGAACAACTTTTAACACCGTTAGATAACCACAGACGAACCAAGGTTTTTGAGAATTGATTTTGTTAAAGTCCTCTTTAGATAAGTAACGAATAAGAACTTTGTTTCGCTGACCATTGAAGGTAGTTATAGTTGGGTGTTGAGTTAGAGGCCAGTTATTACAGATATAGAACCTGATTGAAGAGGTTGGGATCAAAGTTTCACAGCAAACATATCCCGCCATACACCATTTCCAATTGGTATCAGCTTCAGCTAGAACAACTTTTTTATCGATGAAGACTGGTTTTGCAAGTGTAGATGGTAAAGTTAATTTCTCGGACATTTGAGCAGAAAGGGTTTGAATTTATTGGTTTAGATTTTGAGTATTCTCTGAGGAGTAAGGGATTTCCATTATGTAAGAGAATTGGATATATATGAATATGGATTGACGGAGATCAGTTTTCCAAGTAACTAATATAAAATACAGGTGTAGAGAAAAGAATCTCTTGTTGGTACTGTTTTGATATTGATTACAGACAATATGAAGGAAGCAGAGACAGGGGGGTTTGTTTGTATATGAATTTGAACCTTAAAAAAGGAATGAGAAAGTTGTAGACTATGGTCTGGGAAAATTTCAGGAGAAAATTGGTGTAAAGTAGTTGTTGTTGTGCTGCAAAGTTTGCTTTGTGGGAGAGAGTTAACATATGGAATGTCACTTTCATATCCTTGCTTTATGGGCATTTTTCGAGTTGAAGTATTCACGTGAGTATTATGGAAAGAAAACCACATATGGGCAGACCCAATAATACATTGTTGGTACTTCTGATATAGGTTGGATTGGGGATGCATGACGTAGATTGAGGTTGTTGGATATTTATCAGATTTGTCCTTTATTGGGCTGACGTTAGTATGATGATGTAAACTTCCAAATGTAATAATGGTAGGAAAGTGGAGGGAAAGTTTGTATTGGGGTGGATGGTTTTGAGATGGTTGTAGAAGGTCCATTGAGTGCTTTGGCTTGGTAGTAGAGCTAGTAACGCGTCCGCCAGACATGCCCCAGACCGCAATGGTGCCTCTCAACTGATGTTGCATTCTTCTAGTCTGCATAAAACACAAAATTTTAATTAGACCCAAAATACTTTGTGAAAGTTAGATGACCTACCAATGCACCACTTGAAGGCAGTTCCATGGGACTTTATGGGTAATGAAGAGGTTAGGTGTTGAAAATAGGGATTTATAGGGTAATTATGAAGAGGACACTTCTAGATAGTGTGGAAAGATCATTAGCTTCCATGATGGCATGCTTTTTAGATTCGTATCTTGGTGGTAAAGTCCTTAGAATTTTACACACAATATCTTTATCTCAAATAGTTTTTCCTAAAGCATAAGAGGCATTCACTATTTCAGAAAGTTTTTCATCAAACTCATCAAAGGTATCGTCTTCATCCATACGAAAATTTTCCCATCTAAAAGATAGGGTTAGAAGCCTAGCTTCTTTTTCAGAGGCATTTCCTTCAAATACGATATTAAGAATATCCCAAGCCTCCTTTGATGTTTTACACTTGGTTACATGATGATGAAGGTATGGAGTTACATCATGTATAATGGCGTTTAATCCATAAGAATTTTGCTTCGAAAGCAATTTTTCTTCATTACTGAATTCTTTCAATTCCTTTAGTATAAACTCAGTGGTTGAGTTGTCGACCAGTACTTTTGGGTGTACATACCCATCAATAACTAAAACGCAAGTGTTAAAGTCATGAGCTTGAAGAAAAGACTGCATAGCCATTTTCCACCATAGATAGTTTGAGCCATCAAACCGTGGAGGTACGTTAACCGAATCAATTATCATTTGATTCAAAACTTTATAGGTTGGATCACACCAAACACAGATTGTTAGATCTTTTTGTGTTTGCCTGCTCTGACACCAATTGAAAAGACGAGGGTACCCAAATACACCACAATCTTTTTATTTGATCACAACCTATTCAATCTCTACCGTGTATAAACCTCTTGGAGCAACGATCACTTAAGGAATATTTCAATACAGTGTCCACTTGAATAATTATATCAGACAAGTGGAGAAATCCAATACACTTTGTGTGATCGTCTATGGATATGAATCGAGACAATACTACGACAAAGTGTTCACTTGATAACCAAAACCTTATAAGATAAATATCAAGTGCCTAGTTAACGTACAAGTGTAATTACTTTGATTATAGTATAAAAACAATTATAATGCGGAAATAAAGTAAAGGACACACCAGAATTTTGTTAACGAGGAAAACTACAATTTTGTAGAAAAACCCCGGGACCTAGTCCAAATTTGAATACTCAATGAATTAAGATGCTACAAAAAGTAAACCTGCAACTTCGTGTAGAAACTACTAAGTAAACTAAGATCCTAGTTACTCAGCTTCAAAGCAAGTATTCTTGATTTGATAATATCTAGCAGAACCGAAGTTCTCAATAGATATTTGATACCCAATATCCTAGCAGAACAGACGTTCTCTTTAGGAGTGAATCTAGTATATCTTCTTAATGATTCACAACAACTTCTTCTTCAATTCTTCAAATTCTTCAATCTTCGATTTACTTCAAAGTAACAATCTGCAAAAACAAACTTGATTCCTTATTGATTTGTCGCACAGAACGGAGTCTGTTAACAATGGCAAATCAATGAATCTATCTTACGGATCTAGAAAGACTTAGATCCGTAGAAACGTTGATCTTTGATCTAGTTTGAGTGAGCCTTATATCAGAAGAGAAGGTTCTCAAGAATAAACAAACTAGGTGCAATCAAAGATTCAACAACCGTTAGTCAATCAAATCAATCGAAAACAAAGATAAACCGCAATTATCTAGTTTCCCACCAACAGTCGCGCTAGAGCTTCTCAATCCCAAAGAAGACTTTAAATTGAGCGGCCGTAAGAAATTTCGCCTAATTAGGTTACTCTCCTCTCCGAATAGGCAGCTACGCCCGAATAAATAACAACAAAAGAGTAAATATGTTGTTACGAAGGGTTAGTTTGCTAGAAAGGCAAACGTGTATTTATAGACAAGGAAGTTTGGACACCAAGGAATTTCCAAAACCGAAAATATTCTCAAGATATTCATAAAAGCACAGATTCGGTTTTCATAATTCCCGAAATGCTCATCCAAAAATAACGATCGAAATCTCTCGGAAAATCTAATTAGTAAATGCACATTACTAATTCTGTAATTTCCCTACAAAATGAAATTAATAACCTTAATCAAAGGATTCTTAACTTAGTTATGTTTCGATCCTGGGATTCTCTTCCCTTAGCCGTTAAGGAATATCTTTGAACAATTATAGAAATAAACATACACAGCACGTGTTCAAAGTTTGTCGACATCTTATCTTTGGAAGTTCTCTTTCACACTTACAACATTGAAACCGATTTGCCACACTTCCAAACAAGTTTAAAATTGGTTCATCTGACTTTCAAGAACTATGTGATTGATCAAACCAACATTCAATCACAATCATGGGTTTACGGTTCTACCAAAACAAGTTTCGGTTCTACCTCCATGCGAGTACTGTGCATAGTCACACTAGCTTCCCAAAAGTTCGGTTGACTAGGTACTAGGATCGATTCCCCATATATATATGGTATCTAACTTATATGTGTTGCACATGTCCATAGGATCGGTTCCCCTTTTTGTTATAAACCTTGTTGCACCCCATACAAGGATCGGTTCCCTTTGATGTACTGCACCCCTTACTAGGATCGGTTCCCTTTCCCTTACAAGGATCGGTTCCCTTTCCCTTACAAGGTCAGACATACAAAATCCGATCATACCACATGTGGTTACTTAAGATCGATTTTACTAATAAAAGTTATACCAATACATAAGTCAGGCCTTTGTGAACAGTTCTACCAAGAACACAACAAGTTGTGAGCGGTTATACTCTATCACACATATTGGTTGTTCATAAGATATGCAATGAATAACAAAACCAATAACACCTGGCAATTTCCTTTTCACTTCACAAACAAGTTTATGAACTTACTTCCTTAAAAACATGTAAACATTGTTCCCTAAGATGAAATCCTCACCTCATACCCATACATAATCACAATAGCATTCAAATGATTATGGCGATGTCTTATCTACAAAGTTTAATGGTTAAGCAATAAACCTCGTATGTATTCCTTAATACTATGTCTATCTAGAGTTCAAATATGCTTCGCAGTTATATTTTCAATATGCATGACTTGAAAGATACGTTAGGGAATGAAACAGTTCAAGTCAAATATCACTAACCTCAAGTGGAAGGATGATTGTTGTCGTTGTAGCTCCTTGCTTCTTCACATCTTCAAGTCTTCGCAATACTTGTAATGTCTCATATCCTAATACTTTCAAGCTAACCTATACTAAGTTTAACTCTAGTACATAATCAAGCGACTCTTAACATGAGTTTTGATTCACTAAAATATGACAACCAAACTTGACATACCAACGCTTGGTGGGTTCAACCGAGCCATGCTCTAACAGTAAGAAAAAAAACAGATCTAAATCATGTCCTACCTCCCTGTCTCACACTTTCTATTTTGACATAAATTAAACCATTCATGTTCACAAAAATTATCGATTTAACCAAGAAAGTATATTTATATTATGTTTCTGCAGCTTCTCTTATATTATTTTCAGCTTCCATTATTTAGTCTATCAGGGGCATCAGCAGTTACAGCACCATCAACAGTTGATATTCCACCCTGCAAGGCAAAGGTGGGGTGTGAATCCAACTTTGGTAATGTTGGGTGCTCTTTTGATAGAGTTTTGATTACAAATTATTATATATATCACAAATTATTTAATAAAGTATGTTTGACGTAATGTGTGATCAAGATACTCAGGCTGCTGTGCAGCAGGTGTGTTGGACAATTAAAATAATTCAGTCTGGAGAATAGTACATGGTGAAACTTGCAATGGTCGAGCAAGCGTCTCTTCGTGATAGGTGTAGAATACACCTAATTTACTATCTGGTAGTTATGCTTTCTTTGCTATTTTTCTTGTGAATTATGTACTTTACGCGTGTTTTTGAGTTATCAGGGGCAATGGAGTCCTTGGGAGCGTAAGAAGGAGAAAAGGTTCTTTTGGAGCTTAAAAGAAACACACCCAAAACATCGGCGAGTTATACTTGGAACCAGTCGGTGTTGCGCAAGGAGGGGTGAAGGATCTATTGTCGGTTTTCTCGAGACCGACAAGGCTAATTGTTACATGGATAGCCCTTATCAACTCGGGTGCTGTGGTACTTATCATTATTTCACCTCGACTCAAGAGAATTTATTTCTCAATCATTTTTTCTTTTCTCCAAATTTGGGTCCGCTTCTCAAACGAAGTGGAGGTCGAGAAATTTTGTCTGTGGATTAATGGTTGTATGGGTTCAAGAGAAGAAGGTGTTGCCGTCGAACCGCAGAGAAGAAGGAGGATTGATTGATAGCTTTAATGGTCACGAGGAATCAAGCTAGGGTTTGAGTTGAACTTTAACCGAGTCAAATCTTGTGTGAAGTGAGGTTGAAATCGAGAGAATGAGGAAGCTTATGATCATAATGGTTGATTCAAGGGTTTTGTATTAGATCGAGAGGAGATTGGATATCTTTGGTGTTGCTATTGAGTGCAAGAGGAAGGAATTTGACAGGGGCCTGGTTGGACGGTGGATGAAGCTAAAAATGGTAGTATGATGTTGTTGCTCAGTTGCTGGGTTCGAGATGAAATTCGAGATGGAAGTGTTTCTTGTGGATGGTTTATGTTATGAAGACAGAAATGATTGAATTCATGGTGATTCTAATGAAGTGCAGATAATTATGAGATTGATTTGTGGTTTTAATTGAGATGGCAGAGTGGGTTTTGATGGATTATTTGAGATGGGTTTATCTCAAGATGATTTGATGCTGTGGCAGGAGCTGAAAACAAGAGAGTTGCAAGACCTTGCCGCTGTTGGAGCTATAATGAAGTTGAGGGGAAAACTCAGTGGTGGATTAAAATTACAGGGAGAGAAGGAAAACGATGGCCTGAGTTCTGATGGAATCTGCTGTTGGTGTTGAGAATTAAACTTGAAGAACTGAGATTAATGGATGAAGATGGAAAATGGGTCTGCTGATATGGGATTTGTGGCAGAGATGGTTATGTCTTATTCTGGTGCTTGCATTATAGGGGAACTGGGGAAATGGAGTTGGAATCGAAGTAAAATTGCAGTGGCTCAAGTTCTTGAGGTTGCAGCTGGTGATTGTCATGGGCTGGAGTGCAGTGAAGGCAAGGGAAATGGCCTGAGCTGAATACAGATGGGGCAATGAATGAAAATTGGCTGAGTTGTGTTGTTGCTGGGATTGCAGCCGGTGGTACTGAAATGACAGGCCTGGCACAGGCGAGTAGGAATGATGTGCTGCTGGATAACAAATGGAGGGCTGACAAGAATTGACAGAGTTTCTGGTGTTGCTTCTGGTGGTAATAATTGTGCTAGAAATGGAGGAGCTGAGAGAACCTAGATGTATGTGTAGGTATATGGGAGATTGCAGGTGATGAATGGTGGTATCTTGAAGCAGTCATGTTGATGCTGGGATTTGTTGAAGCCATGGAGATGATGCTGTGTTGCAATGGCAGTGGCTGTAGCTGTGGTGTTGGCCTGACCTGAGGTATTGTTGCTGTTGTCTGTGGAAAGAGGAGGTTATCTAGATGTTGCTACTGGGATTGCAGGGCTGGTAAGGCTACAAAATTGAGCCAAGGAAGACACAGAAGAGAGGACAATGCAAGTGTTGGCTGGTGACCTGTAGGTGGAGGCAGTGAGTGCAACTCAATGGGTTGAGCCACAGTGGATGACAGAAGTTGATGGTTGGCTAGTGTTAGTTTGGGTGCAGTGAAGCTGCTGCCTGTGATGTTCTCATTTTGAAATTGCCGTGATCGAATGGGAGTGTGAATGAATTGGGAGTTGAATGCTGAAAAGGGTATATTGGTGCTGTGATGTTGCTGCTGTGAGCATTGCAGGTGCATTGGATGCATTGCAGTTTAAATGGAGTTTGGGAAGGATTGCACTGGAATTGTAGGAATAGTGCAGAAGTTACAGACAGAGTTGTGATGCACAATGATTGTGCTGCACAAGAGCTGGCCTTTGCAATAGCCTGTGCCCTGGCCAAGAAGGTGAGCCAAGTAAGCTGAGTTAGCATCTGACTCAGGTCTAACTTGGCTACCTGACTCATCTGACAAGTGACCCGGGTTGATTCTCCTTGGCTCGGTCTGACCCGGTTCGACCGATCCGACCCGTTGACCGGTGACCGGGCGGACTTTGCCGGTCACCGGAGCCGATTTCCGGCGACTTTCCGGCCGATTTCCGGCCACAATACCAGAATTCCGGCGACGATTTTTGGGTCGCATTTTCTACACGGGTTTCTCATCCTTATGGGCTTGGTGGAGTTTCACCTAATGGACTTTGAAGACTAAACCTAATTTTAGAAGTTGGAGAAATCTATAAAAGGGAAGGTTTTCTACAACTTAGATATATCTTTTTCTTGGAATTTTGGGAGAGCCACTTTTGTTTACGCTTCTAGGGTTTGGTTTTGTTCTTCTTCTTCCTTGTTTTATTATTGAATATTGATGATGATGAACTCCATAGCTATGAGTAGCTAAACATCTTATTGGTTATGGGATAAAAGTTGATTTCTCAACATGCTTTTGATTCAATGAATTAGTTTTGTCTCGTAATTATTGTTTGTGATTCACAATTAATATTGTCATAAGATTTGAAAACTTGTTAGGTTGAGTCCGGAATCAATCCGATTTGTGTTCATCTCTAGAGCTATATTAGGGTTTTCAATACGAAAACGTTGTTTATCCCTCGATTCTAAGTAGCATAATTGTGATTAGTGCTTATAGTGATATATCCTATTAGTCACAAGTGAATCATAACTTTTGTTAAAACGTTTAGTGCTTTTACACATTCGTTTACATTGATGAGTCTTATTCCATAAATCTTAATGCTTTTAGGGAGTTAAACTTAATTGTGCTTTTACACTTTAGGTTGCTTTACTAAGAATTCACATATGCATCTTTTAATGTGGTTGTGATGAAAACAGGAATTAACGGGTTATACTTGCGATCAAGATATCCTAGGACTTTTAATAAATACGAGATTAAATACCAATTCTAATCATTGATGAAAATACATGTTTGTGAATGATACCATCCCGTGACCAATATCCTCTCCTTATTGATTTCTCGAATTACTTACTTTGCTTTTAATTACTTTTATTTGCTTAAATACAACAAACATACCTTGGGTTACTTAGAAACTGAAACTTTATAACAACAAACGCCTCTCTGTGGATACGAACTCTTTCTTATCGCATACTATATTTATATTTAGTTGATTGAGAAAGTGAAATTATATTTGACGGATTGACAACCGACCAAATTTTGGCGCCGCTTGGGGAGGCATACGACTTGTTATTAAGTTTTTAGTTTTTTTACAATTTCTCGCTTTTATCTTTGCTTTTCTGGTTCTTGTCTTGTTTCTCACTTGTTTTGTAGAATTGTTTTCGTGTATCAATCCCTCGCTACTAAAGATTGGAATTATCCAAGGTGATGGATAGCTACTCGAAAAGGCACAATACTCCAACCAAGGCGAAACACAACGGACGAGCACGAGTTAGAAGTAGGAGAAGAGATTTTCCAACAACAAGAAGAAAAAACAATGGGTGATGCAAATCGTTCACTCAAGGACTTAGCTTCTCATAGGCTTGATACACAACAGGGGTGTATTCAAACGAACTCTACTTTTGAGATAAAGCTGGGGTTGCTTAGAGAATTACCAAAATTCCATGGCATGGTGAATGAAGATCCTAACAAACATCTTTTGGACTTCCACACCATTGTCACGGCTATGCTTCCAGCAAACGTTGAGGCGGATGGTGCAATGTTGAAGGTCTTCCGTTTTTCTTTAATGGATAGTGCGAAGGATTGGTTGTACTATTTACCTCCCGGAAGTGTCACAACATGGAATGGGTTGAAGAAACTCTTTTTGGAGAGATATTTTCCCGCATCCAAGGCTACTCAAATTCGCAAAGAAATTTGTGGGATGAAGCAAAAACGTGGGAGAATCCTTATATGAATGTTGGGAACGGTACAAGAGATTGGTTGCAAGTTCGCCCTCACCACCAATTTAGTGACGCTATGATCATCCAATACTTCTATGAAGGACTCCAATCAAGTGATAGGAATCTTATTGACGCTGCGGGTGGTGGTGCACTAGTTAGCAAGACGGTGGCACAAGCTAGGGAGTTGATTGAAAACATGGCAGCGAACTCACAACAATTCTTAAGTCGTGGTTCGGATGTGATTCTAAGAAGGGTGAGTGAAGTGAGCGAGGTGGAGGAACTTCGTCTACAAATGGGTAACATGATCGCAATGTCATGCAACAAGTTGCATCCGCGGTTATACCAAGTTCTCCTCAATCTTATGAAGACGAGCAAGCTAATGCGATCTTTCCAAATCAACCAAGACAGTATGATCCCTACTCAAACACTTACAATCCGGGATGGAGAGATCACCCCAATTTTAGCTATGCTAACAAGCAAGGTGCAATTCAACAACCTACCTTCAACTCTTCAAGTGGATTTCAACCTCAACAACAACAATTCCAGCCGAGACAACAATTTCAGCAACCTCAAGCACAACAATCAATGCAAAATCAAGGTTAGGATATTGATTCAAAGCTTCAAACAATGATGCAAGGAATTTCCACCATGTTTAAAGAGAGTCAACAAGAGACTAAGAGTGCTATTAAGGAGTTGCAAACACAAATGGGCTCCATGGCTATTGAGTTGAACCAATTGAAGGCGCAAAATAGTGGGGAAACTCCCTTTCTCAACCTATTAACCCAAAAGAGGGTGTCAATTCTATTACGTTGAGAAGCGGACACAACTTGTGCAACCCGGGTTGCCGATTCGGGGCAAGGTGGAGCCACCAAAGGAACCTGTTTTGGAGGAGAAAACCGAGGATTCTTCCCAAACTTCTGAGGTACCTATTCCTAACTCTAAAACTCTGGTTTCTACTTATGTTCCTCCTCTACCTTTTCCTCGGATTTGCAATTTCTAAGAAGGCTAATTAGAAAAGGAGATTTTAGACGTTCTTAAAAAGATCCATGTGAACATACCACTCATTGATGCTATCAAGCAAGTTCCAAAGTATGCAAAGGTGTTGAAGGACTTGTGTACCAACAAACAAAGGCTCAAAGGTAATGAAGTGCTTAGTGTGGGGGAGAATGCCTCGGCAATCTTACAACACAAACTCCCACTTAAGTGCAAGGATCCGGCAGTTTTGACATTTCCGTCACAATTGGTAACACAACTTTTAACAAAGCTATGTTGGACTTAGGTGCTTCCGTTAATGTTATGCCTGCGTCAATGTATAATTCACTTGATCTTGGTCCTCTCAAAAGGCTGAAATTGTATTGCAATTAGCCGATCGCTCTAATGTCTACCCAATGGGTATTGTTGAGGATGTTCTTGTGCAGGTTAATCAACTTGTATTTCCTGCGGACTTTTGTGTGTTAGAGATGGATGAAGGTGCACCGGACTCGTCTCTTCCATTGCTTCTTAAGGCGTCCTTTCATGAAAACGGCGAAAACCATAATTGATGTGGATAAGGGAACGCTAACTATGGAGTTTGATGGAGAAATAATACGTTTCAACATTTTCGAGACGATGAGATATCCTAGCGATGTCCACTCTTGTTTCTCCATTGATGTGATGGATACATTGGCACAACAAATGTTTGAATTAAACGGTGATGATGCTTTGGAAACCGTGTTAACCACATCCATGGATAATGGTGTAGAGTGGTAATGAAGTCAAGGAAGCTCTTAGTGATATTAATTCACTACAAGAATGCCAGAAAACTCATAATATCTCTTTTATTTCTTTACCATGCAGTGATGAAAAGCTTGTACCTTCAATAGTTAAATCTCCGATTTTAGAATTGAAACCTCTTCCCCCCACCTAAAGTACTTGTACTTGGGTGATAATGAAGAGTTACCGGTGATTGTTTCTAACAAGCTTAGTGATTTACAGGAGCAAAAACTTCTAAGGGTGCTAAGGAAGTACAAGACGGCCATAGGATGGACAATTGCCGATATCAAGGGTATTAGCCTCGCCGCTTGTATGCACAAAATTCGTTTGGAGGATGATGCAAAGCCTAAGAGGGACGCGCAACGTCGTTTGAATCCTCCCATGATGGAAGTTGTGAAAAAGGAGATACTCAAGCTTTTGGAAGTGGGTGTTATCTACCCCATATCCGACATCAAGTGGGTAAGCCCGGTACAAGTTGTACCAAAGAAATTATCGGGTGTGACGATGGTGGAGAATGATAAGAATGAACTTGTCCCAACTCGTGTGCAAAACGGTTGGAGGGTTTGTATTGATTATAGAAAATTGAATGCCACCACTAGAAAAGATCACTTTCCTTTACCTTTTATTGATCAAATGCTTGAACGTTTAGCTGGACACTCTTACTATTGCTTTCTTGATGGCTATTCGGGTTATAATCAGATTGTGATAATAAGGAGGACCAAGAGAAAACCACTTTCACTTGTCCTTTCGGTATTTTTGCTTATAGAAGGATGCCTTTTGGCCTATGCAATGCTCCGGCTACCTTTCAAAAGTGTATGGTAAGTATCTTTTCGGAATATGTTGAAAACATAATCAAGTGTTCATGGATGACTTTAGTGTCTTTGGTGATTCTTTTGACCTTTGCTTGAACAATTTGTCTCTAATCCTCGAACGATGTGTTGAAACAAATCTTGTGCTAAATTGGGAGAAGTGCCATTTCATGGTAACTCATGGCATAGTTTTAGGCCATATAATATCTTCTAAAGGCTTGGAAGTCGATAAATCTAAGATAGACCTTATTCGTGCTCTAACCCCTCCCACTACGGTGAGGGAGATACGCTCTTTTCTTGGTCATACAGGTTTTTATCGTAGGTTCATCAAGGACTTTTCCAAGATAACATCACTGATCGCTGTCGTAAGCGACACAAATATAATTACACTTTCTTACTACTCAAAATATAAATATAGCAAGGGCAAGAAAGGATCGATCCCACAGAGAGGTCTAGGTTGTCAAATTGTTTCGGTTCCCTATGAATAACAGGTAGTTTTGTGATTTTATAAACTAAGCAAATATAAAAGCAAAGAAACAAATAAGCAAACAAATAAGATAGAAGAGATATTGGTTAAGGATTTCGTTTTCATTCACTAACATGCTTTTCACAATAACTAGAATTGATATTTAATCTCAACTTTTATCAAAGACCCTAGAATACCTTGATCGCAAGAATATCCCGCAAACCTCCTCATGTCATCAACAAACACATTAAAAGATGCGAATATGAATTCTACCTAAAGGAACAACCTAACGTGTAAAAGCACTAATCAAGTTTAATTCCCTAGATGCGTTAAGTTCTATGAAATCAGGCCAATCAAAGCAATTGAACGTGGAAAGCGCACTAATTCAATTTAACAAAGGTTACGATTCACATATGATCATAAGAATATATCACTACAAACCATAATCATATTATGCTACTTGTATTCAAGGAATATCACTTTTGCGTATAATAAACCCTAAACTAGCAATAGATGTGATTAGAAGTTCTACCAATTTGCAACTTGACAAAACAATCAATCAATCATAAAACAATATTTTCAGAGAATTGCAAACGATAAATATGAGACAAAACTAATATATTGAATCAAAGAATCATGCTTTGTGAAATCCAACTATTCCATAACCAATAATAAACTTAGGTACTCATATTCATGGAGTTCATAACAAGAAGAAAGAGAAGAAACTTCATGGTTCTAAACCCTAGAATAAAGTAGATAAGAGATAATAATAAAACGTGGTCCAACAAATTGTAGAAGTCTTCCCTTTTGTAGTCTTTTTCTCCTTCCAAAACTAGGTTTTGTCTTCAAAGTCCATTAGTTGGAAATTCACCCGGCCCACGATGGAGAGAAACCCGTGCAGAAAATATGTCCCAAAAACGCTCGCCGGAAAACTGGGATTATGGCCGGAATCCGGCCGGAAAATCGCCGCCGACCACCTGAAAATTCTTCTCAGTCCATGGAATATTCCGTTTAGATTCTGTTATATATAACGGTTGACTAACGGTCCTTAACAGATTGACCGGTCAAGGTCTAAGTCATCGAGTCGTAAACCGAGTCGCCTAGCTAACTCTACCGATCGGGTCCCAGCTGTGCCACCGTGCACAAAGCCAAAATCTATGTTGCACCAAGATGGTGCATCGGGCCATTTCATCCCCACCCATAATGGCCAAAGACCTCAAATGCCTCGCCAATTCACCACCGCATTCAAAGTTCAAACCCACAACATCTCCGGCACTTCTTGTACCTCCACCAGTCTCTAGCTGATTACCTAAGCTCAACTGCCATAGCCATCAAATCACCCGACTCTTCACCCCGCAATCCATTGCACATTCAAATCACAACCCGCACCCGAGCTGCATTCAACTCCACCATATTCTCTCGTAACTCTAGGTCTAGCCTCCGCAATCACTAGCACACTTCAGCTGCACCCTGTAACAATGACAGCTCCATCTCTTATCAGCCTGCACTTCTTCTCAGCTTGAATTTCCACACAGGCCACCTTCAACTTCAGTTCAGCAACCAACTGCAATACTATACAGCTCAAACCAACCCATATGCTCTTCCCAACAGAAACCACCATAACCCATTTCCAAAGTCATCACTTCATTCTTAACCACCAATATGAAACAACAAACTTTATCACCAATAAAGACAATCTCTAATTGAGGCTCTAAACCCCTTTTAGAACAAACCCACCAAACCCGGTTCACTCTTCCATGGATGTAATATCTTATCAACATCAACTTCTTTGCCCTGGAACTCAAAGATCCACCACCTTCATCACCTCTGTAGACACAAAGACTCCACCGTAACCTTGCCATTTCAACATCCAAGGCCAAACCTGCCCCCGCTCTAATCAAGAGTCCATATCAACAGCACTCTGTGATACTCAGCACATTATACTTTAAAATCACCATAACAGCCAACACTGTTTCCTGATGAGTTCTGTCTATAATCTGATAAATCAAATCCTTCTTCCCTGCAGCATTTCATCCTAACATACATCTAAGGTTCGGTGCTTCACTTCATTCTCAGCTCAACCTACAATCATTACAGCTCAAACACCATTACCTTGCTGCTACTGCCATCTCCCAGCTGACCTGCATCTTCTCATCCTTATACTTCATTTCCATTGCTGCACAACACCAGGCAACAACCACCAGCTCTGGCACCCTGCAATCCTTCAATCCCAGCAGCAACACAATTCTTCACCTGCCATTTGAACCTGTAAATCTAGATGCTCATTCATCTCCATTGGCTCAGCCTTATGAACTCAACCAGTGCCTAGCCATTTCTGCAACTCCAATGACCATTCTATTTCAGTTCTCCAGCCATCACCACCACCTGACACCACCTAATCACCATAAGATGAGCACCACCGAACCCCTGATTGCATCCATCTCAGACTTCATCTGCTCATCTTTGTCAGCACAGAACCATCACCTCCACAATTTCATCACAACCCAAAGACCATCTCAATTTCAACTTCATAGCCACAAACCCATTAAATCAAAAACAAAGAATAAGAACCCAGAATTCATTTTCATTTGATTTTCATAGATAACAAACCCTAACTTTTCTATCGATTGAAATCATCACAAACTCGGATCGAGTTTACCCATCTTAAACTTCAATTTCAGAGACCACAAATTTCCTTTTGTTCTTCAGCTGACCTAATGATTCTTCTCAATTTCTCGATTCAGTTTCATTCCTTCCTGTGTTGTTCAACAACAACAATACTTGCCTGATTCGACTACGGTACAAGCACCACCATCTTCTCCATTGAATTCATCGATGTCTTCTTACGATTTTTTCACTTCTCGATCTCAATCTCTCGAATGTCATCGGCAGCCATTTTCGTGGTATGAATGAGAGAAAAGTCTCTCATAGGGTTATAGAATGGGGATGGATATTTGCACCCGGGTACTTCTGATAAGGGCTAACAAAGTTTCAAGCCCCTTATCCTCAGCTGGTCTGTAGTTAGCACTCCTCTAAGAAGAGTTGTCCCTTAACAGAATGACTACCCCTTAACCATTACTCGGACTCCGGATAGTGTTCACCCTGGAAATGACAAAATTGCCCTTTTGCTTCCGAAGTTCTTGTTTTGCCCATAACTTCTTCATACGAACTCAGAATGACTCCATTCTTTCGCCATCGTCTTCATCTTCTCGTCCTCTACACAATGAAAAGTAGAAATCTTGTATTTGAACGAGTTCCAACTGGTCTTTTTGCTCCAAATGACTCCATTGCACCTAATAAACTCAAAAGCACACATAAGACACATAATTTACAAGAAAACTCGCAAAGAAAGCATAAATACTAGATATTAAATACGGTGTATTCTACACCTATCAAATTCCCCCACACTTAGACTTTGCTAGTCCTCGAGCAAATCAAACAAAACAATAAAATACAACAACTCCGTGTCGTCGAGGCTACGGTCACTTTTAGCATAAATAACAAGCCTTTAAACCCCTAGGTGTCCCTAGTGGACGAGTTATAGTCTCGTGAAGGTTTACAAGAGGTCTACCTACAAAACCTATATTTCAAACTCCGTCTATTTGTGACAAATCAATGAACGAATCCAAATTGACTACAGGAGGAGGTACCTTGCAAATTCAATTCATATATTAGTAAATAAACTCTAATTAGATAGTTGAACAAGCCACAATACTCGGAAACTAACAAACCACAATCACAATGAAAGATTAAGAAGACGGATAAAGATGTAGATGTTGGCGGATATTCACAAGTGTTCGATGTTTCCCATATCCGTCAAGGTCATCGCTTAAGATGAACCTAATCCTATTGGATTGAGCTACTGGTGCTGAATGCTACATCAAATCAATTGGCATATACAAGGGAACCAAGAGTGACTTTATTCAACACAATAATAAATTTTTTTTTATATATGATTGGATCAAACTGGATCCAATTTCTCTTTCTTTTTTTTTTTAGACCGCATGATTAGATCTTTTGGATCCAAGCGCATGCTTCTTGTCAGCAAGTACATGATAGTTGCCTTGGATCCTGCATTCCACGCTTGTTTAGGCGACGGAGACAGGGACTACGTTTCACACATACTGCTATTCCCAAGTGTCTTTTTATTCCGTTTTGGTCTAATTGGTCGGTCTTTTTTTTTTTTTTTTTTTTTTTTCATATAAATTTTTTTCATCATTTTTTTTTTTTTCTAGTAACTCAATCACTCTATTTCATCCTAGCAGTAATAACACGTCGATGTTTAGTGACCCACCAAAGCACTTAGAGAACAATAGATAAATATGGAAAAATAAAAATAGAATGCGATATGGTGATATTCCGAGATATGGTAACAACTATCATGTTAATTTGTGATTTCTGAGCTATATTCTTCCCTTTTAGTTAATTAGTTCCTCAACTCCTGCATTCAAAATGGTTTCATCCACTAATGGTGTCAAAAAAAAACTATACAAACATATAAATGCTCCCCCACACTTAAACTTCACATTGTCCTCAATGTGTAAAACCGAAAGTTCTGAATTCTGACGTAACAGCGGATAAAACGCAAAAACTGTGCAAATTGGTAAGGAATTTGGAAAAACTCCATTTCACAAAAGTTGTTCACCTACGTGTTTTCTACACAGTGTCAAAATTTCACAGTGTTTTGATAAACGGTCTGACAGTTATGGTCTCTGGACTGAACTACGCGCAGTCTGAAATTTTCTGACGAAAAGGTATTCGTCATAATTCTCTTCTAAGATACATTACAGACTCAATGAAATTAAACATAGGGATGCAAATATGATATGAAAACCGTAAAAAATAAATAAACGAAACAAAAATAAAATGCAAAAGGATAAGAGATACAAAACCGGTGGGTTGCCTCCCACTAAGCGCTTGTTTTAAAGTCGACGGCCCGACTTAGCTTCTTGGAAGATTCATTCCCCATACACCAACAATCTGAAAAGTTGGGGATCCGTCCATAGAACCTGTTTTGGAAACACTAGCTTCACACAAATATTAGTAATATAAAGCAAAAATGAAGCTATGAACCGATAAAAGCTTCCCCCACACTTATTCTTGTCCACACTTGGAAGTGTATAAAGAATATAGGAGTCGGGTACCTCCACGGTTTCTTGTTCCATAACCTGCATAGTATGAGAATCAAGTATCTCTAATGGCGGAAAACGAGAAACAAAGTCATTCAACAATATTCTCGAAGCACATACATTCAAACCAATAAGAGGTAAAGGAGAAGAAACAATAGGCAATGGATTAGATAAACCTTGCACAATCTCTTGTATTACACGGAATCCTCTTCATCCTTGAAAAACTCAAGTGAATTATTCACCTCTTGTATATCATGGTCCTCTATCAAACCTTGCAACCATTCTTCGTCCTGTTTCGCCTTAACCAAAGTATCGACATAAACATCATCATTACAATTATTTGCAAGCTCAATTGGGTCTTCCACAATATTGGTTATAACGGTCTCATTCTCAACACACTTCTCTTTGTTGTAAGGCACATATTCTTTTGCGGATCCAAATTTTATCATAAGAAACCTTTTTAGAACACTCGAAAATGCATCATCCTCAAGCTCCACCCTTTGAATAGGCTCTTGATCATTATTAAGATCAATGCTTGAGTAATCTACACAAGTGTCATCATATTCCTCTTCATCTTCATCTTGATCCCAAAAAGACTCGTCGGTGATGTCACCATGAGTTGTTTCAAGCAATGTATCATAATCACCGTCGCTATCATAGTCAACATAAGATTGTTCCTCGCTGAATTTAGTGTTGTTAATCTCTAACTCATCCTTTTGAATAGGTGAATGATCATTATTACGATCAAGAGTTGAGTTAACTACACAATTATCCACGAAAGTGCCCAAGGATTGGCCTTTTTCAACATTAGCATCAATCAAATATTCATCACAAACCATATGCACATTAGAATTATCCATATCTTCCTTGTATTGATCAATGTCTCTTCGCAAGATAGTCATACTTTCACGAAGTTCTTGGAGTTGCTCGTTCGTAGTCTCTTTTGCTTTTTTAAATTCCTCTTGTAAAAAGGTGGAAACTTTGTCTATAAAATTAGAGACCTTTTGTTCACGAGCATAAGAATCCTCCCATCCTTGTTGTTGTTCACACACATACCCGCCATAAGGTTGTTGAGGAAAACCACAAGGTTCCATGGAATATTGGTCATAACCAATAAATTGGTTTTGATTATACCCATGGAATTGGTAGTTGTCGTATTGTTGAGGTTGTTGAAAACCGTATTGATCGTTCCAATATGCTCCTTCCATAGAAATAAGCACCTGAAATAATTCCCAAACCAAGGTTAAAACCCAGACAATAAGAAAAAATAAAAATAAAAATAAAACTAAAACTAAATACAAAAATAAGAAACCAAAAACAATTAACAACCGCTGCCTCCCCGGCAACGGCGCAAAATTTTGATCGCTGTCGTAAGCGACACAAATATAAATACACTTTCTTACTACTCAAAATATAAATATAGCAAGGGCAAGAAAGGATCGATCCCACAGAGAGGTCTAGGTTGTCAAATTTTTTCGGTTCCCTATGAATAACACCGGTAGTTTTGTGATTTTATAAACTAAGCAAATATAAAAGCAAAGAAACAAATAAGCAAACAAATAAGATAGAAGAGATATTGGTTAAGGATTTCGTTTTCATTCACTAACATGCTTTTCACAATAACTAGAATTGATATTTAATCTCAACTTTTATCAAAGACCCTAGAATACCTTGATCGCAAGAATATCCCGCAAACCTCCTCATGTCATCAACAAACACATTAAAAGATGCGAATATGAATTCTACCTAAAGGAACAACCTAACGTGTAAAAGCACTAATCAAGTTTAATTCCCTAGATGCGTTAAGTTCTATGAAATCAGGCTAATCAAAGCAATTGAACGTGGAAAGCGCACTAATTCAATTTAACAAAGGTTACGATTCACATATGATCATAAGAATATATCACTACAAACCATAATCATATTATGCTACTTGTATTCAAGGAATATCACTTTTGCGTATAATAAACCCTAAACTAGCAATAGATGTGATTAGAAGTTCTACCAATTTGCAACTTGACAAAACAATCAATCAATCATAAAACAATATTTTCAGAGAATTGCAAACGATAAATATGAGACAAAACTAATATATTGAATCAAAGAATCATGCTTTGTGAAATCCAACTATTCCATAACCAATAATAAACTTAGGTACTCATATTCATGGAGTTCATAACAAGAAGAAAGAGAAGAAACTTCATGGTTCTAAACCCTAGAATAAAGTAGATAAGAGATAATAATAAAACGTGGTCCAACAAATTGTAGAAGTCTTCCCTTTTGTAGTCTTTTTCTCCTTCCAAAACTAGGTTTTGTCTTCAAAGTCCATTAGTTGGAAATTCACCCGCCCACGATGGACGGAGAAACCCGTGCAGAAAATATGTCCCAAAAACGCCTGCGAAAATCGGGATTATGTTTAATCCGTGAGGAAAATCGCGCCGACCACCACCCGAAAAATTCTTCTCGGCCCATGGAATATTCCGTTTAGATTCCTGTTATATATAACTGTTGACTAACGGTCCCAATGCTGAATAGGTCAAGGTCTAAGTCATTTGAGTCGAACCGAGTCGCCTAGCTAACTCTACTGACCGGGTCCCAGCTGTGCCACCGTGCACGGGCCAAAATCTATGTTGCACCAAGATGGTGCATCGGTCATTTCATCCCACCATAATGGCCAAAGACCTCAAATGCTCGCAATTCACCCATTTGCATTCAAAGTTCAAACCCACAACATCTCCGGCACTTCCTTGTACCTCCACCGCCCCTAGCCGATTACCTAAGCTCAATCGCCATAGCCATCAAATCACCCGACTCTTCACCCCGCAATCCATTGCACATTCGATCCACAACTCGCACCCGAGCCGCATTCAACTCCACCATATTCTCTCGTAACTCTAGGTCTAGCCTCGCAATCACTAGCACACTTCACCTGCACTCAGTAACAATGACGGCTCTCCATCTCTTATCAGCCCGCACTTCTTCTCAAGCTTGAATTTCCACACAAAGCACCTTCAACTTTCGGCCAAGAACCAACCGTAATACTATACAGCTCAAACCAACCCATATGCTCTTCCCAACAGAAACCACCATAACCCATTTCCAAAGTCATCACTCCCTTCTTAACCACCAATATGAAACAACAGCTTTATCACCAATAAAGACAATCTCTAATTGAGGCTCTAAACCCCTTTTAGAACAGCCACCAAAACCTGGTTCACTCTTCCATGGATGTAATATCTTATCAACATCAACTTCTTTGCCCTGGAACTCCAGCATCCACCACCTTCATCACCTCAGATACTAAAGACTCCACCGTAACCTTTGCCATTTCAACATCCATTGCAAACCTCGCCTCGCCTCTAATCAAGAGTCCATATCAACAAAGATCTGTGATACTCAGCACATTATACTTTAAAATCACCATAACAGCCAACACTATTTCCTGATGAGTTCTGGCTATAATATGATAAATCAAATCCTTCTTCCCTGCAGCATTTCATCCTAACATACATCTAAGGTTCGGTGCTTCACTTCATTCTCAGCTCAACCTACAATCATTACAGCTCAAACACCATTACCTTGCTGCTACTGCCATCTCCCAGCTGACCTGCATCTTCTCATCCTTATACTTCATTTCCATTGCTGCACAACACCAGCAACAACCACCACCGGCACCGCAATCCTTCAATCCCAAAGCAAATAAAACACAATTCTTCACTCGCCATTTGAACCTGTAAATCTAGATGCTCATTCATCTCCATTGGCTCACCTTATGAACTCAACCAAAGGCCTAGCCATTTCGCAACTCCAATGACCATTCTATTTGAGTTCATCCATCACCACCACCTGACACCACCTAATCACCATAAGATGAGCACCACCGAACCCCTGATTGCATCCATCTCAGACTTCATCTGCTCATCTTTGTCAGCACAGAACCATCACCTCCACAATTTCATCACAACCCAAAGACCATCTCAATTTCAACTTCATAGCCACAAACCCATTAAATCAAAACAGCAATAAGAACCCAGAATTCATTTTCATTTGATTTTCATAGATAACAAACCCTAACTTTTCTATCGATTGAAATCATCACAAACTCGGATCGAGTTTACCCATCTTAAACTTCAATTTCAGAGACCACAAATTTCCTTTTGTTCTTCAGCTGACCTAATGATTCTTCTCAATTTCTCGATTCAGTTTCATTCCTTCTGTGTTGTTCAACAACAACAATACTTGCCTCGATTCGACTACTTGCACAAGCACCACCATCTTCTCCATTGAATTCATGCCGATGTCTTCTTACGATTTTTCACTTCTCGATCTCAATCTCTCGAATGTCATCAGCAGCCATTTCTGTGTATGAATGAGAGAAAAGTCTCTCATAGGGTTATAGAATGGGGATGGATATTTGCACCCGGGTACTTCTGATAAGGGCTAACAAAGTTTCAAGCCCCTTATCCTCAGCTGGTCTGTAGTTAGCACTCCTCTAAGAAGAGTTGTCCCTTAACAGAATGACTACCCCTTAACCATTACTCGGACTCCGGATAGTGTTCACCCTGGAAATGACAAAATTGCCCTTTTTGCTTCTGAGTTCTTGTTTTGCCCATAACTTCTTCATACGAACTCAGAATGACTCCATTCTTTCGCCATCGTCTTCATCTTCTCGTCCTCTACACAATGAAAAGTAGAAATCTTGTATTTGAACGAGTTCCAACTGGTCTTTTTGCTCCAAATGACTCCATTGCACCTAATAAACTCAAAAGCACACATAAGACACATAATTTACAAGAAAACTCGCAAAGAAAGCATAAATACTAGATATTAAATACGGTGTATTCTACACCTATCAATCACCACTTTGTAACTTATTGTAAAAAGATGTGGTTTTTAACTTTGATGAGAAATGTATGGCGGCATTCAATCGTTTGAAAGAACTTTTGATCTCAGCCCCTATCATTAAACCACCGGATTGGAGTAAGCCGTTTGAACTCATGTGTGATGCTAGTGATTATGCGGTTGGTGCGGTGCTTGGGCAACGATGGGGAAGCTTCCTCATGCTATCTATTATGCTTCTAGAACGTTAAATGAGGCTCAACAAAACTACACCACCACTGAAAAGGAGTTATTAGCCATTGTTTTTGCTTTAGAAAAGTTTTAGTTTCTTATCTAATTGGTACAAAAGTTGTTGTCTTTTCTCGATCATGCAGCACTTAGATACTTGCTTACAAAGAAAGAGGCGAAACCGAGGCTCATACGATGGATATTACTCTTGCAAGAGTTTGATATTGAAATCAAAGACAAGAAAGGAATTAAGAACACCGTTGCGGATCATTTGAGCCGACTTGTCTGTGGACAAGGAGACTATCCCGTTGCGTGAAAGTTTCCTGATGAGCAACTTTTCTCAATTGCCCTTGGAGAACCATGGTATGCCGATATTGTCAATTACTTAGTTTCTAAACAAATCCCAAAGAACTTGTCTCGTGCCGAGAGGGACAAACTTAAGAGGTTAGGAACCAATACATATGGGATGATCCATACTTATGGAAACATGGTAGTGACCAAGTAATACGAAGGTGCGTGCCCGATTCCGAATTTAACTCTATCTTGTCTTTTTGTCAATCTTATGCTTGCGGAGGACATTTTGGGAGTAAGAGAACCGCGCACAAGGTACTTGAAAGTGGTTTTTATTGGCCAACTTTGTTTAAGGATGCACATATATTTTGTATAACTTGTGATAGGTGTCAAAGAACGGGCAATCTAGGTGTCCAAATCAAATGCCACAAACTTTTATTCAATTTATTGAAGTTTTTGATGTATGGGGTATTGATTTTATGGGGCCTTTTGTCAACTCCCATGGGAATTTTTATATCTTACTTGCGGTTGATTATGTCTCGAAATGGGTGGAAGCTAAAGCCACCCCAACTAATGATTCTAAAGTGGTTTCAGATTTTGTGCAAGCTCACATTTTTGCGAGGTTTGGAATTCCAAGAGCCATAATTAGCGATGGGGGATCTCACTTCAAAAACAGATTCTACAAAGCTTGTGGCGAAGTACAATGTGTCGCACAAGATTGCAACACCTTATCATCCCCAAACCAATGGACAAGCCGAGGTGTCTAACCGGGAGGTGAAATCAATTCTTGAAAAGACGGTGAATCCCACAAGGAAAGATTGGAGCTCGCGACTTAATGATGCTTTGTGGGCGTATAGAACCGCATATAAAACACCTATTGGAATGTCTCCTTTTAGGCTTGTGTATGGTAAACCTTGTCACTTACCCGTGGAAATTGAGCATAAGGCGTTTTGGGCTATTAAACAATGCAACATGGAGATGGATGGGGCTGGAAAGCAAAGGAAGTTACAACTTCAAAGAGCTAGAGGAGCTTCGCAATGATGCATTTGAAAGCTCACGGATTTACAAAGAAAAGACGAAAGCATTCCATGATAACATGATTTCTAGGAAACAATTTTGTATTGGGCGTAAAGTGCTTTTGTTTAATTCTCGCTTGCAATTATTTTGGTAAACTAAGGTCACGATGGATCGACCTTTTATTGTTACTAATGTGTTTTCTCATGGTGCGGTGGAAATTGTAGCATAGCTACAGGTGGAAAGAACTAAAAGTTAATGGGCACCGGTTGAAACCATATTATGAGAACTTCACTTCCGAAGTGGTGGAAGGAGTTAACTTTGTGGATGTGCTCCTCCGGAGGAGTCGTAGAAAGCAAGGAGATAGTGGCCGACGACTTTAAACCAAGCGCTAATTGGGAGGCAAACCCAAAGGATGAGTATTTCTTGTCTTGTATTTATTTCTTTTCTTGTTTTTAGTTTTTCTTGTTTTGTTTTCTTTATTTTTATTTTATTTTGCTGATTTCTCTTAGGATTTCCCACCTTGACTTACTTTGACGATTCAATTTACATTGAGGACAATGTAAAGTTTAAGTGTGGGGGAGTGGTTTATGTTGTAAGTTTTTGCAATTTTTCAACTTTTTTGTGAACTAGTGAATAAGAAACCTCCAACTTGTAGTTATTTAGAGTCACATAGTATACATGTCGCTAAGATTACATCGAGAATCTCACAATAGTGACTTGAACTTAGAGATGACAGAGAACATGATCGGTTTCTTAATTGTATGAGAGTTAAAGTTGATTTAACCATGCCAAATGGCAAATAAGGTGCAGATGAATTCGGTATTAGAACAAAGAATCCCCTATAGTGGAGACTACCCATGTTACATAATGTGAGGCACCAACCTTCAATTCTTTGTACCTGTCTAAATTGTGCTTTTAGAGTGTGTGTCACCGCACGTAATTCCGCAAAGAGAATGGTGAGTCTGTCTAACTTCCCACCATAGAAGCACTATTTTGATCTCTTGAGTGCTATTTTTATCAACCATGTTGGTGACATCGAATTGCTAACTTACATACCACTTGTGATCTTGTTCAGTTAGCACCATCCACCTTATCTCTCTCTACACCAACAGTCCATAGAAACACCATCATCATCAACAAGAGGAGCATCACAAATTCGAGGGAAAGTTGAACACGTTCGAGGTTTACAAGCAACAGTACAAAAATGGGCAGATTTCAGATTTGAGTAAAGCAACAAAACAGGGGCAGAATTTTTATAAGTTGAAGACTATAATACAAGAATGAAATTATCAAGGATGAAAGTTCAAGAAGTTTATGATATCAAGACATATAAGTTGTGAAGATTCAAGCCAGAAAGTACTTATACCATGGCATTGTACTTACATTTTTTATTTTTTGTATTTTACTTTCTCTTGTCTCAATGAAAAAAAAAAAAAAAAAAAAAAAAAAGAGAGACAAGAGAAAAATGTTTTTATTTTGTTTTATTTTTATTTGTTATTAAAAAAAAAAAAAAAAAAAAATATGGGTTTGTATAGTTTATTTTTGTATTCTTTCAATAAAGCCTATGGAAAGAAGGAATATCTATAATGAAGTTTCAAGCGACAAGGAATTTGAGGAAAGAAACATATTGTCAAGATTCTACGAAGTTCGAGAGTTATCATCAAGAGTTGAAGACCGAAGACGAAGATGAAGACACCGATAGAAGACAGAAGACGTTTCTATGGATGTGTGAGAGTGGTGCTAAGCCGCACGCCGAACGGATTCACCGTAAGTAGCATATTCCCACCTTCGTTAAATGGTTTGATTTCCTTTCGAAGAGATCGTCGAGGAAAAATGGGTTTTCAAAAAAATATATAAAAGATGTGGGTTTTCAAAATACTTTGAGGGTTATGCCTTCCCACCATTCAACGTGTCTCAGGATTCTCTCTTCATTCCAACCTGGACACATGTGTGACCCATAAAGAGCTGTTTATTATTGAGCACAGTATCATAAAACCCTTTCTTGTGAGGCAGAGTCGAGACTTTTGATCACTCCGAACCCGAATTTTAGTCGAGAAGGGATGGTTACTTCTCTCAACTTTTAAGAATGAGATTGTGTTCATTTATGTGTCTAACTTCTTATGACTAGTGTGCAGAATCTCTATGTCTTCTTAGCGCGTTGGATACTATCATTACGGAGAACTAGTAAGTTGGAAAAATAGGTTTTGTGGGTATATCTCTAGTAAACCCTCACGAGACTATAACTCGTCCACTAGGGACACCTAGGGGTTTAAAGGCTTGTTATTTATGCTAAAAGTGACCGAAGCCTCGACGACACGGAGTTGTTGTATTTTATTGTTTTGTTTGATTTGCTCGAGGACTAGCAAAGTCTAAGTGTGGGGGAACGATAGGTGTAGAATACACCTAATTTACTATCCGGTAGTTATGCTTTCTTTGCTATTTTTCTTGTGAATTATGTACTTTACGCGTGTTTTTGAGTTATCTGGGGGCAATGGAGTCCTTGGGAGCGTAAGAAGGAGAAAAGGTTCTTTTGAGCTTAAAAGAAACACGGTCCAAAACACAAGTGAGTTATACTTGGAACCAGCCTGGTGTTGCTGCAAGGAGGGGTGAAGGATCTATTGTCGGTTTTCCGAGACCGACAAAGCTAATTGTTACATGGATAGCCCTTATCGACTCTGGGTGCCTGTGGTCTTATCATTATTTCACCTCGAATTCTGAAGAGAATTTATTTCTCAATCATTTTTTCTTTTCTCCAAATTTGGGTCCGCTTCTCAATGTATGGAGGTCGAGAAATTTTGATGTGGATTAATGGTTGTATGGGTTCAAGAGAAGAAGGTGTTGCCGTTCGAACCAGAGAAGAAGGAGGATTGATTGATAGCTTTAATGGCTGCTGAGGAATCAATCTAGGGTTTGAGTTGAACTCGTAACCGAGTCAAATCTTGTGTGAAGTGAGGTTGAAATCGAGAGAATGAGGAAGCTTATGATCATAATGGTTGATTCAAGGGTTTTGTATTAGATCGAGAGGAGATTGGATATCCGGTGTTGCTATTGAGTGCAAGAGGAAGGAATTTGACAGGGGCCTGGTTCAGACGGTGGATGAAGCTAAAAATGGTAGTATGATGTCATTTGCTTGCTCGATTCTTGGGTTCGAGATGAAATTCGAGATGGAAGTGTGTTCTTGTGGATGGTTTATGTTATGAAGATGTAAATGATTGAATTCATGGTGATTCTGGATGAAGTGCAAGATAATTATGAGATTGATTTGTGGTTTTAATTGAGATGGCAGAGTGGGTTTTGATGGATTATTTGAGATGGGTTTATCTCAAGATGATTTGATGCGGGGCAAGGTGAGCCGAAAAACAAGAGAGTTGCAAGACCTTGCCGCTGTTGGAGCTATAATGAAGTTGAGGGGAAAACTCAGTGGTGGATTAAAATTACAGGGAGAGAAGGAAAACGATGGCCTGAGTTCTGATGGAATCTGGTGTTGGTGTTGAGAATTAAACTTGAAGAACTGAGATTAGTGGATGAAGATGGAAAATGGGTCTGCTGATATGGGATTTGTGGCAGAGATGGTTATGTCTTATTCTGGTGCTTGCATTATAGGGGAACTGGGGAAATGGAGTTGGAATCGAAGTAAAATTGCAGTGGCTCAAGTTCTTGAGGTTGCAGCTGGTGATTGTCATGGGCTGGAGTGCAGTGAAGGCAAGGGAAATGGCCTGAGCTGAATACAGATGGGGCAATGAATGTAAATTGGCTGAGTTGTTTGTTGCTGGGATTGCAGCCGGTGGTACTGAAATGACAGGCCTGGCACAGGCGAGTAGGAATGATGTGCTGCTGGATAACAAATGGAGGGCTGACAAGAATTGACAGAGTTTCTGGTGTTGCTTCTGGTGGTAATAATTGTGCTAGAAATGGAGGAGCTGAGAGAACCTAGATGTATGTGTAGGTATATGGGAGATTGCAGGTGATGAATGGTGGTATCTTGAAGCAGTCATGTTGATGCTGGGATTTGTTGAAGCCATGGAGATGATCTTCGTGTTGCAATGGCGTGGTTGAGTTTGTGGTGTTGGCCTGACCTGAGGTATTGTTGCTGTTGTCTGTGGAAAGAGGAGGTTATCTAGATGTTGCTACTGGGATTGCAGGGCTGGTAAGGCTACAGAATTGAGCCAAGGAAGACACAGAAGAGAGGACAATGCAAGTGTTGGCTGGTGACCCGTAGGTGGAGGCAGTGAGTGCAACCCAATGGGTTGAGCAAAAAGGATGACGAAGTTGATGGTTGGCTAGTGTTAGTTTGGGTGCAAGAAGTGGTGCCTGTGATGTTCTCAGCTGAAATTGCCGTGACTGAATGGAGTGTGAATGAATTGGGAGTTGAATGCTGAAAAGGGTATATTGGTGCTGTGATGTTGCTGCTGTGAGCATTGCAGGTGCATTGGATGCATTGCAGTTTAAATGGAGTTTGGGAAGGATTGCACTGGAATTGTAGGAATAGTGCAGAAGTTACAGACAGAGTTGTGATGCACAATGATTGTGCTGCACAAGAGTCGGCCTTTGCAATAGCCTCGTGCCCGGCCAAGAAGGTGAGCCAAGTAAGTCGAGTTAGCATCCGACTCAGTCTAACTTGGCTACCCGACTCATCCGACAAGTGACCCGGTTGATTCTCCTGGCTTGGCCTCGACCTGAGGCTCGACCGATCCGACCCGTTGACCGGTGACCGGGCGGACTTTACGGCCACCGGAGCCGATTTCGGCGACTTTCCGCCCGATTTCCGCCACAATACTAGAATTCCGGCGACGATTTTTGGGTCGCATTTTCTACACGGGGTTTCTCATCCTTATGGGCTTGGTGGAGTTTCACCTAATGGACTTTGAAGACTAAACCTAATTTTAGAAGTTGGAGAAATCTATAAAGGGAAGGTTTTCTACAACTTAGATATATCTTTTCTTGGAATTTTGGGAGAGCCACTTTTGTTTACGCTTCTAGGGTTTGGTTTTGTTCTTCTTCTTCCTTGTTTTATTATTGAATATTGATGATGATGAACCCATAGCTATGAGTAGCTAAACATCTTATTGGTTATGGGATAAAAGTTGATTTCTCAACATGCTTTTGATTCAATGAATTAGTTTTGTCTCAAGTAATTATTGTTTGTGATTCACAATTAATATTGTCATAAGATTTGAAAACTTGTTAGGTTGAGTCCTAATCAATCCGATTTGTGTTCATCTCTAGAGCTATATTAGGGTTTTCAATACTAAAAATGTTGTTTATCCTCGATTCTAAGTAGCATAATTGTGATTAGTGCTTATAGTGATATATCCTATTAGTCACAAGTGAATCATAACTTTTGTTAAAACGTTTAGTGCTTTTACACATTCGTTTACATTGATGAGTCTTATTCCATAAATCTTAATGCTTTTAGGGAGTTAAACTTAATTGTGCTTTTACACTTTAGGTTGCTTTCGACGAAGAATTCACATATGCATCTTTTAATGTGGTTGTGATGAAAACAGTGGAATTAACGGGTTATACTTGCGATCAAGATATCCTAGGACTTTTAATAAATACGAGATTAAATACCAATTCTAATCATTGATGAAAATACATGTTTGTGAATGATACCATCCCGTGACCAATATCCTCTCCTTATTGATTTCTCGAATTACTTACTTTGCTTTTAATTACTTTTATTTGCTTAAATACAACAAACATACCTTGGGTTACTTAGAAACTGAAACTTTATAACAACAAACGCCTCTCTGTGGATACGAACTCTTTCTTATCGCATACTATATTTATATTTAGTTGATTGAGAAAGTGAAATTATATTTGACGGATTGACAACCGACCACTTCGCCAAATGTATAAAGAGCCACATGGGTAGTAGTATGGTTTTTTTATTATAATGTTTGAACTAAATTGTGGGTGTTAATTCTGAAGTATTATGTTTATGGTTGTATCAGAAACGAATGATTGCCAGCAAGCACGATGTCCAAAAGAATCCCCAACGGGGAAAGATACATCTTTGAAAGAAGTATGCGCGATGCACTGATTTACAGTGTCAGAACTAGGTGCTTCCGCTATCGTTGTTTGCAATGTGAATTTGAAATTTGGATTCTATGTTCTTGACACAATTTCCATGCGTTTACTGCAGATTCCCAAACCTAAACGGATGCTCACATGCTATATAAAAACTATTTCTGATGGTATTATCTCGTAATATCCGGTAAGAATCTGAACAAACTATCTTCGTGGTATCTGTATTCTTCACAGTCCCAGGGATCTAGATCAATGTACCGATGAATCCTACCGTCCCAGTAGGGAATGTGGTTGCTAATGCTAGCATGGAGTCTATAGACTCAGCTTTGGTTTCAAAGATGCATCTTTGTCTTCGGAAGCGTAAAGTTGTTGGCAGATCATTGGAGCGGGAAGTACAATGAATGGTAGCCCTTTTAAATTCTAATTAATCATCAGGTAAACTAATATGGTTTTCTTATATTTGATTTTAAATTTTTTTGGTGGAATTACCGTGAAGAAGTCTTTGCTTGGATTGGCTTTAACTCTCAACCTAGACAGTAGTATAACATTGTACATAATCAAAAGCAAGTTAATAACTATTTATAACAACAAATGTATATATATACCACCACTTGCGGTAATTGCAGGTATGGTTGAATTCAAGCTTTAACTTTTCTAAAGTCTTAAAATGGCAGTGGGTTCAGAAGAAGATAAGATACAATCTCACATGGGTGATGCTCTACACAGTTCATAGAGGAAGGAACGGTTGTTAACCGGTTGGGTTAGTGTATGTACATCTAATCAATGCTATTTTGGGAAGTGTTGATATTAGATGTATAAATACTAACCCAATATCATTTAAACACATTGTCCTGGGATGTGTAGGTTGTCGTGCTGTGATACTATTTTAAGTTATGTGTTTCAAGAAAATTAGAGTCGTTTCTTATACTGCTAAGTTTCATGTGGATTTGAGATGGTGTTTGAGTTCGTAAGTTTGGATATCAGATTCTAAATGTTATCAAATTGGTCATCATTTGCACGTTCAGTATGGTTAGCATGGACATCTGCATTCATACTTAAGTTTCATATTACCATGTCTTTGCACAGTTTCTCCGACAGCTCCAATGATTGTGATAATCTGATGAGTGACGCATGTTTCAATTGATGGTATTTCTGTGTACCACAACAAACGTAAGGTATAATATTCATCCATCTGTTACAGTATTGTTATCAACTGAAGACCAATTCACTTATTGTTTTTAGTTGATTTTGAACCGAAATAAGATATAGTTTAGCATGCCAAGGCTAAAGCCTGAAACTCATGAAAAAGAGTTGAAGGGAGCCTGAATCTACTTATTTTTCTCCTTCTACTCCAAGGTTTGATTTATAAATCAATTGCAAAATTTTATTCATGTGTAGAAATGGAACCGCTGATGTGGTGGTTGTTTTATTTTGTGGTTCATTATTTTTTACTTGGGTTGACAATTTGAATAATACAATTTTATTCATATGTTTAGTACTCCTTAAGTTGTTGTTGGGTTGCTTTAGATAGAACTTACTGGACTAACTGAAGTGGCGAGCCACTGAAATCCTTCTAATTATACAAGACTGTGGAGGTTCCTAGCGCTTTCCATGAGATCAAGAATGAGGCTTTGAAGAAGATATAAAGCTCAAGACACCAATGAAAACAGACTTCTCATGCATGACCAAGATGGTGTGGAAAAAACTATAGACGTTTGTAACATTTTGGGGTGGTGTTTTTGTCTTAAAAGCCCTCATTTATCAAAGAACACAACGCCATCTGCCAAACTATCAAGGTATGTTGTTTGTTTGATTCAAAGCTATACAAATGGATATTAAGTATAATTAATGTAACCAGATCCTACATGTGATTACATTACTTAATTTTATGGTATCTGTAATTGCAACTTTGTTTGTACAACTTATCCGTAGCCTATATCCATTATGAAAAGTTAAAACTGCGTATATATGGGTGTATTTTCCCAGCTAATGAATACATTTTCTTTGTATGCGCGGGATTTAGCTATGTACATATTCAGGTACCTTAACAAAGAAACAAAGCGAGTAGTCATGACTACCGTTCCAAACCCCGAGGAATAGATATGCTTGAGCAAGGATATGGAGGAACATAAAACGCCCGAGGTAATTACTGATATTGTTGTTCGAGCATGTGCAACGTTGGAATTTCCAGACTTGCGGATGCACCAACAAAAATTCAAAGTCATGGTGGGAACGACCAGTGCTTTTCTCGGAACATGGGAATAAGCCAAGGACTTCTCAGAGGTACATCACTCCCGATCTCTCCATTGCGCGAGAATGTAATACATGTCGTACCACTATTGAAGTTGAAGGGGCATGAGGGTGAGACCGTGTTCCTTAAGTCTTACTTTCTGAATCCCACCAGACCCGACCTTTTATATTTCGTGGAAGACAATTCCCAGTAGAAGTTGCAACTTACGGATGGATACTAACACGCAGCATTAGAGTTGTTAGGTAAACAGACCTTTTAACATCAGATTATTTGCTTTGATTTTTTGATTTTGATTTTCTTTGTTGAAAATTTGGCCTGCTTGTGATAAAGACCTGTTGTACTTATTTACACGGTTAATTACATTTGAATTGCTTCTTTGCTTGCTCTCCCAGAAAGAAAGCAAGCTTATTGCAGTCAGAGTGTATACATAATTTTATTTTGGTTGGTTTAATGGTGATGCGCACAATATTGTTTTTGTGAATATATAATATGCCATGACAGATTACAAACAATGGTGGAGTTTTAAATTTGTTTTGCAAAAGATCCATGGCGTTCAATTTCTTTACAAGTATAATATATGTTCCTTTGGTAAACTCAATGTCGATTTGATTACAAATAAGAGAAATAAGAGAAACAAATCACATTGACTCACTTTCCCAGGACATTACTTCCGTTAGTCCTTGACTAAAAAATATCCAGGAGCTTGGAGGACTAATAATTCTTGTGATGATAGATGCTGCTTTTTATTTTTAATATGAGGGAGGATCCATGGACACTCTTAGATGGACAAGGTCGGACAAAAATTTGCGCCATTTTCTCCGCAAAACCCAAACGATAATGAATTTAAGTCTAATATTTTGATGGTATGTTTTTTTTATAAGACTCTACATTCCTTCAAAAAATTAGCACAATTCGAGATGTATAAAACCACCATCTACCCCTTTAATATACATGTTCTATTAGAGTCTTTGTTGAGGTGTTGATGGTGGATTTTCGTTTAAGGTTAAATTTGTAAAAAACCAGAAAATCATGCGCTGACATCTTATAAAAGATAAAGCCGTTTATAAGTGACGGATACTCCTCACTTAATTCACCAAGAATGGAGCATGTAGCAACAATCCCATTCTCGTGAATACATGAAATTCCTCCAGGTTGGAGCATGTAGCAACAATCCCTTCCCGTGAATTTCATATCAGCCTTGTATTTCAAGTACTCATTATCATTAGTGTGGCATGACGACTCGAAGTGTTACTCTTACAGAGTAACACGAACCTCCAAGCACTATAATGAAACCATGTACGAAATACCCGCATGTGCCGATTCTCGGTGTGTTATACTAGCCCGAGCCCTCTCGGTGTGTTATACTAGCCCGATTGAGCCCCTCTCGGTGTGTTATACTAGCCCGATTGAGCATCGGACTTGACTGTATGTCTCGGATATGATCGCAGTCATCCAACTCTCATGATTAGATGAAGCATGATTGGATGACCGGCCTTAGATCATGATTCCATCATCAAGCATGGTATGCAATATATGGCCATCCAACTCCACAAGCATGATTGGATGACCATTGGAGATCAATTCCATCACCCCAAGCATGGTATGGAATACACACGGCCTTAGCTTGCTTAGATATGATCGATCAAGTCATCCAACTCCACAAGCATGATTGGATGACCACAGATCAATTCCATCAACCCCAAGCAGGTATGGAAAACACACGGCCGACCCCGCATGGTCGACCATTGGCCTTTGCTTGCCAAGAAACCGTCCATACCAAGCATTATGGGCGGAAAACCCTAAATTAGGGTTTGCGGCATATTACATGTGTCGCAAAACGGTCTCAACCATCCATCTTCGCAGGTATAGATGGAGGGTGTAGATGCAGACTCAAAGGGCCCGGAGCATGTCGACACAATCACCACGTGTGACCGCCTACACACTTGACCAATCGGTCAAAGCCAACCATGGTTGGTTACAACAAAACCGTCCGCCCAAAAGAGCATGGTCGCGCGGATTTGAAAGCCAAAATTAGGGTTTCAAGTCATCACGCGCGTCCATCTTCTCCGGTACGAATGGAGGGTCACAGATTGGATTAACCAAGGCCGGTCATACCAAAGATGACCACCGTGGGCCCATCTACCTCTTCTTGCGGTCGGCCAAGGCATATCATGCCTGGCCAATCCAAAACGCCCGACCAAACTCACGCGGTTACATCTCCCAAATCCTAAACTGATCTCGACCGCTCAACTTCACCGGATGATTTGAGTGGCTTAGATCACGTTTTCATGGGATAGTCGGTATAGGTGTGAACACTAGCCTACCACCTACACGCTGGTATGATCGACCAAGACCGACCAAGATGGGTCGTCTTGGAACGCACGCCCAAACTTGGGATGTCATGCGGTTTCCAACTCCTTTGCGGCAAGGGATTTCTGCCGCAAACCGATCTCAACCACTCCTCTTTGACGGTCAAATTGAGTGGCCTAGATTGCATCTTCATGAGACGGTGAGACATGGGCGTGAACATCAGCCCACCATCTTCACGCCAAGCCAACCGGCCAAGACCACCAAGCTAGGTCGTCTTGGAAAACGTGCGGAAGAGATATGGCGCGCGGCTTCTTTTACGGCATCAAACTCCTATCGCAAATCGATCTCAACCACTCAACTTTACCGGTCAAATTGAGTGGCTTAGATCGCGCCTTCTTGGGAAAGTGAAGTATGGACGTGCACACGGCGTGTTGTCTACACACATGCCCGGTCGGTCCTCTTCAAAACCTTTCCCATGCTTGTTTTCGACCAAGCTCAAGAGTGATGCTTGCGCACCTCTTTAAAAACCCTAATTTCATCAACGGTCGCAGATGAGTGTCTCAAACATCATCTCATCCGTCCGACTTCACCAGACTTGGTTATACAACCCCGGTCGGGAGTTAATTGGTTAGTGAGGAGTCATTACCCATCACTTTACCACACCGTAATGCAAGACTCGCATAAAATACACACGATACTTCACAAGTATCGACTTTTCCGAATAACGCATTTATTCAATTCAAGCATTACATGCTATCTTTCGTGGATCCACGATCCACATTCCAGCACATCAATCATGTCACAAACGGGGGATACTTGCGGGGTATTGGTCTGGCGGTTTACAGCGTGCAGCGTGCAACGCGCCATCACAAGAACGTGTCAGGAGGTCATGGACGGTTAGAGATGAACAGGACAAGTGGGCAAGACTGGTCGTGTATCACCGACACACAACTCCACTAACTCCATCATTCCACTACCTCCACTTCCCACGAGAAACGTGAATGAGGCTCAATGACTTGTATAAATAGGTTCTCCGCCCTATTTCAAACAAGACAAGACAACAGAACAACACAAGTTCAGTCGACAGAAACCAAGTGTTAATACGAAAACCGTATTCAAACACCCAGAGCCTCACATTCAACCACCGTAAGCTTGCTCATCTTTGTTACAAGTCATAAGCAAGCCAACATCTTCACAATCTCAACACCTTCTTCGCTTCCTCCCTAAGATCAACCCCATCTCCTTCACTTTGTGACCGAAACAAGTCTGGAACGGCCATTTCTTGGTTTAGGCCGGACTTGCACGATTGATCTCTCGAATCTACAAGCACTCACCGCGCAAGTGCATTTGTTGAAGGTTTAGATTCATTCCTCATTCACACCCCAAATTACCAAATTCAGCAGGAGTAATTTTCACCCATCAACAATTGGCGACCACAGTGGGAGGTTGATCTATCGGTTGCAAAAAATTGAATCCTCAATTTTTCGGTTTTCATCTCGCGATGTATCCTCATCAGGAGACCACAGGTGGTTCAGATTTCATGGGAAGTATAGTTAGAATGCTGGAGGATGTCTTGGCAAATCAAGTCGGTATTACCAGAAGGCAGAGCGAAACATTCCGCCTTTTGAATGATGTAACATCACAATTACAAGGACGGTCGGCAGGCGTCTACTCAAACAGTGCAAGAAACGCTGGATCCTTAGTCAGGAGTCACACCTTTACTGGTGGAGATGCAGGAAGAGCCCGTAATCACAGGGGACTCAGGAGAGACGAACAACATGGTCCAGCCGACGACGAAGATTCGAGGCAACTCCACAGAGGAAAAGACTTGTCCGGGGTACCACAACGTCTACCGGATAAAGAAATGGAGCATGCATCTTACGGACCCCTGCTGGAAGATTTATATCTCAAGACCCTTGTCGAAAGACTGTTCGATCCGCATCGACCTTTCAACTAAGCGAAGAAATGCTTGAGGAAGGAGAGATCAGTCAAGGAGCACGTGAGTACAGAGGACGGGAATGTTCAATTCGATCACTCAGCGGTGATATTACAACACCTCCCATCACGGAGAGAGCGGAGCAGCTGCAAATCCTGGCATCTCATTAAGTGTAACACCTCCGGTAGTCACCAGAGCAACAACTTCCACTCCTTCATCAGGACGAGGAGCCGGAGGGGCGAGAGGAGGACCATCTCCCATTACCATTGCAGACTTGATGGAAAAGCAGGAAGTTCTTGTCAAGACTCAAATGGATATGGTCGCAACTCGAAAGAGGTACTCACTTTTCTTAAGACATTAATCGATCGATTTCCACATGACCGCAACAGCCCACGGAGCCAACAAGGAATGCATTCAACGCACCAGGAGAAGGTACTTCAACGGCACGGACCTACATGCACCCGATCAAAGAAGCGACATCGGATATGAGCGGTCTGTCATGGAGAATCCTACACTGGGACCTGATCCTCACAACGATCCTCCTCAAGTCAATAGTTTCACTATGAACCAGAGGCCAAGTAGATCGGAAGCGGTTTCTCTAGTGGAAAGTTTATGCAAACTTTCACACCTCTCGAAGAATCGGCGCGCGGAGACTTTTTTTTGCCGCAATCAACCAGAGGAAGGTCACGACCGTGACCTACATGTCACCGCACGCATCAAGGACTCAGAGTTCAAGACGGCCCTTATCTACACAGAAGCGTCTTCATTACTCTCAAGACTCTCAAGACATCCAAGGTTCTCCAGGAAAGGTCGTACGGAATCCTACCGCAATGACGGACTTAAAGGGAAACCAAACCAGCACATACAGGGGAAGCTCCGCGGAAAGAATCAGATAATTTCGTTGCATCCCACTACCCACATGGGCTTCAATCCAGGAAGAAGACCGACTTGCATCGCTGGAGTCTAAGCACCGCGACACACCTTTCCTGGCGAAACGTCCACCTCTATCCGGTGAAACTTCAGCCCATCCTCACGCCAAAATGGAGCGCTCTTTTGAGGCAAGCCGTGATCATAAGGGGAAGAAAATATACCGGCGCCGTTGTTAGCAATTATCAGGAGAGACTGGCACCCAGTCTCTCTGCCTAATTGAATGCTGCAAGAACGACGAAACACAAGAGGAGATATTGGACGCCCCGCGACAGCTACAGGATGGAACCAACTCCACAACTGATGAGCTCGACGATAAGGAATATCCTAGGCCTATCTCCATCAGCTCGACCTTGTGTAATCATTCATACAACCTCCGATCCAAGCCGGTCAAACAATCTCCGAGGCAATTCAGCATGAGACCGGGTGTTGCATAGACTTCGAGAGACTTGAGCAGTCTTGCTCCAAAAACAATCCTTCTCAACCTAACATCGACATGTTAGTAGATGCAACCAGCGGTCATGGCATGTTCTCCTCCATGGATGGATGTAGCGGTTACAACCAGATAAGGATGTACGAGCATGATGCAAGTAAGATATCTTTTCGAACTCCTCTCGGAAATTTTTATTATACCATACTGCCATTTGGTTTAAAGAATGCCGGTGCAACGTATCAACGCTCTATCACGTCAATCTTCCACTGGAGCGGATACCTCAAGGGAGCAGCCTCAAGAAGATAACGATGCCCACGCGTCATACCGAGAACGATCCGGGCGAGTCACTTTATCAGACAGTGGTACATGTCTATCATGCTATGTTGGAGAATCCGCGTTTTGGTCATCCTCTGGAGCTGTTGAACGCTCATCTACAACAACATATGCCCTGATAGAAAGAACCAGGCATACCGAAGAGCCTCATAATGTTCGTAGGGGCATATATCTCACCAACAGGCGATACAACCTTTAGCCTTCTGCAAGCAGTTCCCTGAAGCATCAAGAGGAAAACCACCAAGATACAACATCTTGCGCTTCCGTCAACTCCAACTCCAGTACCACATGCACGACTCCCGCAATGATGAAACAACGTGCAAGATATTCCATACCTGGCTCGACAACAACCGCTGCCAGCAAACCATGTAAACCACGTCTGGGGACTGAGGCTCAGCATGAAGTTCCTTCACCGTCAGTCAAGGACTTCTTCGACATGAGAAAGATGGTCAGTCAAGAATCATGGATTCGCAAGGGTAATCGAACTGAAGAGGAATCCACTTCAACGCTCCCTCCAGCAGAAGGCGCTTCAATGGTCTATTCGGGAGCCGCCGCAACGCTCTCTCTGGGACCCACGTTCGCTTCAGAATCCTTCTTCAACACTCTCTCCAAGATCCACCTCAACGGTCACACCAGAAACCACTTTAACATCCTCTCGATCCGTTTCGACACTCAAGCTGCATCAATAATCTGCGCTCTGGTCAAATTATCTTTGGTGTACTCATTGCTCAAACATACGTCTCATCCATTCTTCATGAGGACCCAGCGAGAGCATGAAAAACCTTGAAGTCGATAGGAGAAGGGTTATCTTGTGGAACCGGATATTTTCATATAGTTGAAAGGGCGCGATGAACAACTCATCATCAATGTTCGGCATATCCTTGAAGTTGCCAACACTTCCTGACCTGGTACCAACATTATCTCCAGAATACATATCGACAGGAGTTCTTTTCTTTCTACCGCAATGAAACAAAAGACATGAGTTAGAACTCGTATGAAAGCGCGTGAGAAATGTAGTCACACACGACAAGATACAACTCACATTGGAGCACACAATGGCCGGTCCAAACATCATTCAAGTCCGGTATTGATCAAGCTTCGGTATAACTCGAGTTTTCAAGTCGGCATAAATTTCAAGTCCCATGACGAGTTTCAAGTTCGGTACAAATTTCAGTCAAGCGTGTGTGGGTGAGACCCACGGTCAATCAAGCATGCACGGCGGACCCACGTTCATTCTCACGCATCATAACACGATTTTCCCTATTCATGGAAATCGTGTATGCGAAATTCAAGCCCACTTTCGATCAGCGGCGCAGATGGCCCCACGAAAGAAGCGGCGCGGCAGCAGTCCGTCGATTAGGCACAACCCCACGATCGAGCGAAGCAGGCGCAGTGAGCCCCTCGACCTAATCAGGCATAGCAAGGTCGATCTGGCAAGATCGACATTCAAATGGAGCAAGCACGGAGCGGGCCCTCGACCGAAGCAGGCATATCAAGGTCGATCGAAGCAGGCAAGACCGATATCATACTAGGGGAACGCTCTCCTATATGCCTTTTGAACGTGACATACTCTAGGGACAGGATGACCCGTCTCTCCTGGTAACATCTAACTTTGTCTCATGAGTTTTATCTTTAACTGTCACCATCTCATGCCTACCACACAATAGTGTAACCATTATGTGCTAGGCAGGGGACTTAATGTTGATGGTGGATTTTCGTTCAAGGTTAAATTTGTAAAAAACCTGAAAAATCATGCGCTGACATCTTGTAAAGGATAAAGCCGTTTGTAAGTGACGGATACTCCTCACTTAATTCACCAAGAATGGAGCATGTAGCAACAACCCCATTCTGTGAATACGTAAAATTCCTCCAGGTTGGAGCATGTAGCAACAATCCCTTCCTGTGAATTTCATATCAGCCTTGTGTTTCCAGTACTCATTATCAGTGTGGCATGACGACTGAGTGTTACTCTTACAGAGTAACACGAACCTCCAAGCACTATAATGAATCCATGTACGAAATACCCGTACAGGCTGATTCTCGGTGTGTTATACTAGCCCGAGCCCTCTCGGTGTGTTATACTAGCCCGATTGAGCCCCTCTCGGTGTGTTATACTAGCCCGATTGAGCATCCGGACTTGACTGTATCAGTCTCCGGATATGATCTGATCGCAGTCATCCAACTCCACAAGCATGATTAGATGACCACAGATCAATTCCATCACCCCCAAGCAGGTATGGAATACACACGGCCTTAGCTTGCCGGATATGATCTGATCGCAGTCATCCAACTCCACAAGCATGATTGGATGACCACAGATCAATTCCATCACCCCCAAGCAGGTATGGAATACACACGGCCTTAGCTTGCCGGATATGATCTGATCGCAGTCATCCAACTCCACAAGCATGATTGGATGACCACAGATCAATTCCATCACCCCAAGCGGTATGGAATACACACGGCCTTAGCTTGCCGGATACGATCGATCGCAGTCATCCAACTCCACAAGCATGATTGGATGACCACGGATCAATTCCATCACCCCAAGCAAGGTATGGAATACACACGGCCTTAGCTTGCCGGATATGATTCGATCGCAGTCATCCAACTCCACAAGCATGATTGGATGACCACAGATCAATTCCATCACCCCCAAGCGGTATGGAATACACACACGGCCGACCCGCATGGTCGACCATTGGCCTTTGCTTGCCAAGAAACCGTCCATACCAAGCATTATGGGCGGAAAACCCTAAATTAGGGTTTGCGGCATATTACATGTGCCGCAAAACGGTCTCAACCATCCATCTTCGCAGGTATAGATGGAGGGTGTAGATGTAGACTCAAAGGGCCCGGAGCATGTCGACACAATCACCGTGTGACCGCCTACACACTTGACCAATCGGTCAAAGCCAACCATGGTTGGTTACAACAAATTCGTCCGCCCAAAAGAGCATGGTCGCGCGGCTTTGAAAGCCAAAATTAGGGTTTCAAGTCATCACGCGCGTCCATCTTCTCCGGTACGAATGGAGGGTCACAGATTGGATTAACCAAGGCCGGTCATACCAGCATGACCACCGTGGGCCCATCTACCTCTTCTTGCGGTCGGCCAAGGCATATCATGCCTGGCCAATCCAAAACGCCCGACCAAACTCACGCGGTTACATCTCCCAAATCCTAAACTGATCTCGACCGCTCAACTTCACCGGATGATTTGAGTGGCTTAGATCACGTTTTCATGGGATAGTCAGGTATAGGTGTGAACACTAGCCTACCACCTACACGCTGGTATGATCGACCAAGACCGACCAAGATGGGTCGTCTTGGAACGCACGTCCAAACTTGGGATGTCATGCGGTTTCCAACTCCTTTGCGGCAAGGGATTTCTGCCGCAAACCGATCTCAACCACTCCTCTTTGACGGTCAAATTGAGTGGCCTAGATTGCATCTTCATGAGACGGTGAGACATGGGCGTGAACATCAGCCCACCATCTTCACGCCAAGCCAACCGGCCAAGACCGACCAAGCTAGGTCGTCTTGGAAAACGCGCCGGAAGAGATATGGCGCGCGGCTTCTTTACGGCATCAAACTCCTATCGCAAATCGATCTCAACCACTCAACTTTACCGGTCAAATTGAGTGGCTTAGATCGCGCCTTCTTGGGAAAGTGAAGTATGGACGTGCACACCGGCGTGTTGTCTACACACATGCCCGGTCGGTCCTCTTCAAAACCTTTCCCATGCTTGTTTTCGACCAAGCTCAAGAGTGATGCTTGCGCACCTCTTTAAAAACCCTAATTTCATCAACGGTCGCAGATGAGTGTCTCAAACATCATCTCATCCGTCCGACTTCACTGACTTGGTTATACAACCCCGGTCGGGAGTTAATTGGTCAGTGAGGAGTCATTACCCATCACTTTACCACACCGCAATGCAAAGCACTGCATAAAATACACACGATACTTCACAAGTATCGACTTTACGAATAACGCAGTTATTCAATTATTCAATTCAAGATTACATGCTATCTTTCGTGGATCCACGATCCACATTCCAGACATCAATCATGTCACAAATGGGGGATACTTACTGGGGTATTGGTCTGGCGGTTTACGGCGTGCGGCGTGCAACGCGCCATCACAAGAACGTGTCGGGGAGGTCATGGACGGTTAGAGATGAAGGGACAAGTGGGCAAGACTGGTCGTGTATCACCGACACACAACTCCACTAACTCCATCATTCCACTACCTCCACTTCCCACGAGAAACGTGAATGAGGCTCAATGACTTGTATAAATAGGTTCTCCGCCCTATTTCAAACAAGACAAGACAACAGAACAACACAAGAGTCGGCGAAACCAAGTGTTAATGAAAACCGTATTCAAACACCCGAGCCTGCTTGCATCAACCGTAAGCTTGCTCATCTTTTGTTACAAGTCATAAGCAAGCCAACATCTTCACAATCTCAACACCTTCTTCGCTTCCCTCCCTAAGATCAACCCCATCTCCTTCACTTTGTGACCGAAACAAGTCTGGAACGGCCATTTCTTGGTTTAGGCCGGACTTGCACAGATTGATCTCTCGAATCTACAAGCACTCACCGCGCAGTGCATTTGTTGAAGGTTTAGATTCATTCCTCATTCACACCCCAAATTACCAAATTCTGCAGGAGTAATTTTCACCCATCAACACTCTTATTTCTGCTACTTTCTGCCTCTGCATCTTTGAATTTTCCTGTCATTTTCTTGTCCATTGCGAGACCTTCGCCACTTCCTATCTTCATCATTTTTTGATTTTGCAATATTTCTTCCTCTCTTTGCTCTATTATATCTACCATTAATTTTTCAGCTTTCTGTTTTTCTTTGATGTTGTTTTTCCAATTCCTATGCTTCGCAGCTCTTTCTTCACAGGATGCTATATCAACTTCATAACACTTTTTCCCTTCCATCCAATCTCCTTTTATAATCCCAATACGAGTCTGATGGGGAAACTTGATACATTTATGAAAAGTCGATGTTACACCTAGAATCTCATGTAGCCAAGGTCGCCCAATTAATGCATTATACGGTGGTTCCACACATCAACGACACAGAATAAAATTTCAGAATACAATCCTTTCAGTGGAATTCTCATGTGCACTTCCCCTTTAGGCTTATTTGCAGTACCATTAAAACCATAGATTTTGTATGTTAAAGGTGTTAGATCTTCATCTTTTCCTCCCATAGTTTTATAAGTATGATAAAAATGAATGTTCACGGAACTCCCCATATCAATCAAAATTCTGTTAATTGCCCAAGAATTCTCAGCCTCATCATCTTCATCCTCTCTGGGTTTTGGGTTGATCTCCAATCTTACCACCAATGGGTTGTCATGCATTTCTCCAGCCTCAGGCACTTCTTCCGCGGTGAAAGAAATGATCTGCTTCTGCCATTCTTCCAGTTGCGACGTCTTCGCGGTGTTCATTATTTCTTTGTCATTGGCGTCCCTTGCAAAAACCCTGCTGAGAGTAATATCGTGGAAATCTTCAATTGTCTTGTACGAATGTACAATAGAGTTACAAAACAGATTTTTTGCTTTTGCCCCAACTTCTATCATAAATGTTTCACGTTCCTTTGTTGTATTCGCCCTGGGAATTTCTGGAGGAGGTGGTAATGCTTGAGGTTGAGCTTTCCTTACTAGAAAATGATTTAATTTTCCCTGATCTATCATCCTGAGAATGATTCTCTTTATATTTCTGCAGTCATTTGTTGTATGTCCATGGAAATGGTGATAAGAACAGAATTCATGGCTTCTCTCACTTGGAGGTGGCTCCTTTCCCATGTTCCATGGTGTTGGTATATTTTCCATCAAGATTATAGCTTCCCATATTTTCTCCACGCTAGCATTCAGAGGTGGCATCTCAATTTCTTCCCATATTATCCTGCGGCTTCCTTGTCCCCTATGATAATTTTTCCTTTGACCTCCATAATTTTCTTGCGGCTGATCAAGTCTTTGAATTTTGTTATTTCCACCGCGGTTATAGAAATTTCTTTCTCTCTCGTATTCTTCTTGATCACGACTCCCCATAGCTACTAGTTTCTGCTGATTATCACCCATTATCAACTCGGGTTGTCCTTGCGAAGTGCTCGCCACTGTATTTATCAGCTTAGGTAACAAGCTTGCATTAGCTGCATTTGCACTCGTGTTCGCAACTGGGTATGATTCCATCTCATTTTGTTTTTCCTCGAGAGCAATGTATTCCTCCTGTAATTCTCGCAGCTCAGTCATTGTGATTGTGTTCTTAACTCTGAAGATTTGAATGTATAACAGATTGGTTGCGAACATAGCATTAATGAATGATAAAATGAGATATCTCTCATCAACACGACCCGCCATGTCGCTACACATCGTCTTCCACCTCACAGTCAAATGTTTCAGACTTTCACCAACCCTTTGCTTTAATCCAAATACATCTTCAATACCAGGTCGCGAGAAATTATTACTTATGTACGCCCCTAAAAATATAGCCTGTAAATGATTGAAGGATGCTATAGTATTTTTTGGCAGGCCTTCAAACTATTTCAAAGCTTCTCCTGTTAAACTTGATGCAAAATATTTGCACAATATAGCGTCATGATTTTCCCATTGTAACATACATCTCAAATAAGCTTTGATGTGTTGTATTGCACAAGTTGATCCATCAAAAATGCTGGTTAACGTAGGCAAATTGCAATTTGGGGGTATTCCTTCTAATTGTATTTCCCGCGTGAATGGGGTTTTCGCTAGGGGTGGGACTGGGGTTGGTTGGTCGGGTTGGAAGGCTTGGCCGAGGCAGACCCGAGGTAGAAATTATTTGCCCAGATTGCCCATGAAACCCGTGGAACCCGTGGAGGTGCTGCCCAAGTCCCGCCCAAGTTATATTCCTCGGGTTCCCCGGGTTCCTCGGGTTGACCCATGCTAATACTTTACAACATAAAAATTGTGGACATAGAATGGGGTTAGTTAGTAGATTCATATATATATATATATATATATATATATATATATACACATATAAACCCTAATGATCTTAATTTAAGTCTTAAATTTATTTTTTATTAATGTGATAATAACAAATTTTAGTAACTATAAGATTTGATTATTGTATTTAGCTTAAATTTCCAAATAACTTATGATTATTGACAATAATATAATTTTTTTTCATATATATTGAATTAATAATGAGATAGATATGATTTATATTTTCATTATTAGGTTTGAAGATAATGGCTAAAATTATTTTTAATAGATAATACTACCAATTATAAAAATAGTTTATATAATTATATTATAGTTCCTCGGGTTGGGTGGGTTGTTCGGGTTAAAAATATTTGTGCCCATGCTTGCGTAAGTTCAACTCGGGTTTATTAAAATTGTACCCGAGCTTGCCCAAACTCTTAAAATACATTGCCCATGCCCGCCCAACGTTCGGGTTGGGCATGGGTTGGGTGGGTTGACCCAACCCAAATCCCACCCCTAGTTTTCGCAGCTTCTTCTATAGCTTCATCTAATTGTCTCCTACCTCCTTCTTTCTTATTGTTTAACATTTCTCTCATTTCCGCTAGCTCTTTCAAAATTTATTCGTTTATACTAGAATTATCTTCCATTGGCCTTTTTAACTCCGCCTCTCTTCTTCTGCGCTCATATTCGTTTTGATTCTCTTGATCATCATTCTCTTCTCGTCTTTCTCTGCGATTTTCTCTTTCATCCCTTTCATGGATTCGCACACCATTATATCTCTCATTTTCTCCTCTTTGCCGCCTTTCAGCTCTTCTTAGTACTCTATCGTATTCTTCATTGATATTTGCATTATTGCGATTACGCTCACGCCTCCTTTCTCGATTATCATGATTTTTTTGGCGAATTGCCTCTTGTAATTCCTGTTCTTCCATTTCTGCTCTTAATCTTTCTCTCTCGCGAGCTAGATGTGCTTGTTCGGTATAGTGCCTTTCAATTTCATCCTGAATTGCTTGGTGATTCCTTTGTACTTCTCTCCCATGTAATATTCTCCTTCCTTCTTCCTGATTTTCTCCATCATGTTGATTATTTCGCCTCTGTCAGTGTCTATCTCTCTGATTTCCATCGTTTTGCCCATCTTGGAGAGCCTCACCGTGTTGAACATAACGATTTTCCCTTATTTCTCTTCTTTCGCGACGCTCCTCAACTGCATTTTGTATTTCTTCTTCAATTTCTTCATTAGCATTTTCCACGGGCACATTTTGTCTTACTTCTTCCCTTATTGATCTTGATTTTGTAGTGCTTCTTGACCTCCTGTTTTGTAACCTCATGTTTTCCATCCTTAACTCATGATTTTGTCTTGTCAGATTTGCACGTTCTTCTGTTTCTAATCGCCTTTCATCGCGTATTGTTTGTCTCAATGCCTCTAACGCTGTAATCTCTTCATTTCCATGAATTATTCCTCCAATCATTCCTTGATCTCTCTCCCCTTGTCCATTATCTCCTATTTGCTGCTCTTCCTCTATTTCATCTGCAGAATCTGATCACCAAGTATGTACGCTCACTCTGTCATAATCCTCAGTTCTATTTTGTGTTGGTGTATGCTGAATTGGCGATTGAACTCGGTTTTCTCCATTGTTTCTTGCGTTTGCTCTTGAAGATTCTCCCATTTCATTTCTTTCTTCTCCAGCAAGTCTTCTACTCCTTCTAACAGTCGTTTGTAGTTCTGATGTATGTCTTCTTCTTGTTGCCTTTCTTCAATATTTATGAATTGTTGAAAATTATATGAAATTCTTTATCTGTCACTTTAAATCCTTCCAAATCACAATATCAATCTTCACTCATCCCTGTTTCTAGCGCCATTATGTAGTTGCAGGAAATCCCACACTACACCCCTCACAAGATTACAATTAAATCATTTTTAAGATGAACAATTATAAGTTTTTATTGATCAAACTCTCGAAATGTTACAAGATGAACAGGAGATAAACCAAAGTATTACAATCACTCTAAACTTTCTCTCTCTTAATAACTTGCTCCACACTCGAAAAAGATTCCCTTTCCTTAAACATATTCGGCTCTTTATATAGGACATTACATGGCGGATGACAGCTAAGCTGTCCTTTATTTTCGGGTAAGCCTTGCGAAGTATCGCAAATGTACAAATGTCAAATCTCGCGACACTCCTCAATCTCGCTACATCTTCACACCTTTCTCGTGTTTTGGCTGTCGTCATCCGTTACGTCATTTTTACTTCCATCCTGCGATGTCTTCGCAGTGTGTCGTTTATGGATTCCGCGAGAATCTTGGTGTTGCGATATTCTGATCCTACAGATAGAGTCTTACCTCCCGTACCAGACAGGCGATGAACCGTTGAGTCGAATTAGGCCACCGACTCCGATGTCAGTGTACGAACCCGAGGGGCCGAGACAGTATCGTAACTGTCGCCCTTCCCTGCAAACAATTTATATTTAATTTTTAACCCTTCCTTAGGGTTTTAAAAATAATGTCCAAGTCCAAAAAGTGTCCAAAAATAAAAAGAACAATTACAACAAAGCAAACCCTAATACAGTTTCCATAAATAAATAAAACAACTATATACAAAATCTTCTTCACTCCTTGGACTCCTCTTTTCTTTCCTTCTTTGGCGATGCTTTCCTTTTATAGCACTTTTTCTATCCTTGTAGCTTCGCTCCAAATCTGAAAAGAATCAAAAAATACCAAAGGCGTAAAAGAGAACAAAAAAATAATAAAAAATAAAAATAGAAATAACTCTAAAACCTAAAACCTAAATACAAGTCCGCGTCGGCGGCGCCAAAAATTGATGTGGTTTTGAAGTTGTTTGTAAAGTGGTAAGAAAGATGTTCGTTCAACTCGGGCTTGTAAAGGTTTGATTTAAGAAAATACTAAAAACAAAGAAAATATATATACAAGGTTTGTCACAATTTCGAGAGGTACTGAGACTCGGGATTCCACCATAAACTCATTCATGCGATTCATATATTTATTCCAAACAATTATAGCTCAAATAAAATATTGACTTTGTTTCTTTGCCAAGGTAGATTTTTGAAAGGTTGACTGTAAATCACTAGCATGACGCATCAAAAGCACTTAGACCAAGCATACATCATCATACGACATCACAATCAATTAAGAAAAATCATAAAACGATGATAATAGTGCAAGTAGTCATAAAAGAATTAAATATAATTACCACATGCATGAAATAAGATAGCTTCCTCCCTCGTCCCAGTGTTGGGGTTTAGCTCCTCATATCAAAAACACGATCAAAAGATTTATTCATGGCTCAAACGGTGTTTTTATTGAAGAAATATAGGAAAAAGAATGGAAGCAGCTCAATTGCAACGTTTATAACTGTTGCAGAACAACTATTACGAAGATTACAATTAAAATAAGAATGCTTGTTAGCGACTGTCTTCTGTGTCGTAATATTACAACGTTTTTCTGCGACTGTCCTTAGCAGCACAAAGTTCTTCGTGTTCTTCTTCTTCCTGCAGCAGCACGAAACTTCCGGCAGCTCTCCTCTTCTTCACTGCAGCTTTTCTAATCCTCCGTATCGACCCCCAAATACTCGACCTCCCAGCTGCCTATATATACCCAACAGGTGCCAAGAATCCCGAGAAATCTTCTCTTTTTTCTTCTTTTCCAAGTTCCGGCAAGTTTGGTTATTATTTCATTTTTCTCTTCTCACGCGGCTTTCTGTTTGATGCAAACTCTTCTAAAAATATCAGTAAATCTTGCAGAGTATATTCTCTTCCAATGTCACCATATTCTTTCCAAAGATACAGCCATAAGTCCGAGCATAACTCCACCTCCCTGTTTTATCGAATATACACAGAAATCTTCTATTTTCTTCGACTTTGAAACTCTTACAATCCTGTTTGGATGTAACAGGGAGATAACAATCCTATTCCGAGTAAATATCCAACTAAATATCTTCCAACTCGGTTAACAGAGACCCGAGAAAAACTCACGTCCCTGTTTTATAGAATATCCTCGCCAATTCCTTTTCTTTCGAATCTAAGAAATATACCACTCCTGTTTTATCTCCACCAATCAATACCAATCGAAAGAACTGAATCTCACGAGAAAATCTTGTTAAACTCGATCCAAGAAATCATGCAGGTAACTGAATTTTGAACTCGAGGTTTCCCGCCAAATTATGTTCTCTAAAAATGAAGAAGAAAAGGCAGCCCCTTATCCAGCAGTCGGGTGCCAATAGTAGTTGTCATGGGGTTACCCCTTAGCAAATGAGGTGCCCCTTATCCAAATGAGGGGTCCGAATAGTAATTTTCTTCCACGAGCGCAAATACCACTTTTCGGGCCAATTTTCCCGCAAAAGCTTATTTCTCCAAAAACACCTACAAAAACATAAAAAGCCATAATAAATACAAAATCGAGGACTAATAATATATACAATTGAGATTAAATCAGCTCCAAATCCAAGGTCTTTTCAAAGTCCGACTGCACCTCACTCGAACCAAAAGCTTCACACAAAACTGATGCAACCAACACCAGCATCACACGTAACTCTACACTGCCGATTCATTCTCCCATTCTCCATTCGCGTCTTCCAGACTCTCGTTCTCTCACCAACCACCAGAAATTCTCAGCTTCCATTCCATTGTTGTCGAACCAGAACTGCGTAGAAATACATCTTCTTTCATATCTCAAGTCTTCATACATCCACCATCATCAGAACAAAACCATTTCCCTATTTTTCAGTTCACAGTCATCACCGTTTGATTCATCTTGCTCCTGTGTCTTCGTCCATTATCATACCCAGCTTTCTAAATATCGTCACCCATCGATCACAACAGCTTAATCTCCTTTAGCATTAAAAGTTTCAAGCAAAGCTTGCTTCCATGCTTCCTCCATGTATACACATCTCCCATTTGAAATCTGTAGACATCATCATTAAACAACCATCACCCATATTGGAGAATAACCACTCCGACGAGTTGCTGCCATTCAAAAGCAAAATTAAGCTCTATACCCAGCCAATCGCATCATCATCTCCTTGTCTTTTCACCGTTCAATGTAAACAAACCTCCCATCGACTATTCAGTTTATACAATAGTAGCAGCTCCAGCTCCAATTAATGTCACGAAGCTTCAGCCATTTCCATATGCATCTGCAGATTTATGTACAGTCACTGCCAAACCAAGATCATTTCGAACAGCAACGACCCCATCTCTCGACAGCCACCATTGCCTTCTCCACCGGTAAAATAGCTCGACCAATCCAACTTCTATTTGAGGGGATACCCCATACATTTCGTTCCCTGTTTTCTCCATCTTCTCAATCAAACTACGAAACCAGCTCCACTTTGTTCTCTGCTCGGCTCAACGAATCGATGCCACCATTCCCATTACCAGCAGCTGCTTGAAATGATAAAGAAATGAGACCTAGTGGAAGACTTGGACACATCTCCCATTAGTGCCTTCACATGACTTTAACAAAGAAAAACAATTCTTTGTCTCCCCATCCTTTCTGGACGTTAAATGAACAAGTGGTGAGACAAATCACCCACTATTCACTACAAAAAATTTAACGTTTAGCAACAGCTTAGATCTGTTACTGACCGGGCTTGCAACAGATTTCTGTCGTTGCTAAACACCCTGTCGCAGTTTTTCGCAACAGTTCTGGCTCTGTTGTTAATTTCGTTCAGCAACGGAAGTCGCAACAGAAATCAACAGTTGCGAAGTAAAAGTTTAGCAACGAGAGGAAGTTGTTGCTACTTTGTTGCTAATTTTGGAGTTACTCCAGGATTTGTTTTATCAGGACGGGATATAGTTGATCTGGTTCAGATTTAGCAACATGTTTAGCCGTTGCTAAATTTTTGCAACAAAAAAAAGGGTCAAGTCTTCGTTGACCTAGTCAAAATTGATCTCCATCCCAATTTATTCTGCAATACCCCCTGCAATTACCCTGATTCTTCCCTATTTTGATGATTCAATTCCTCACATTCAACATGCGATTATAATTGACTCATCAGTTGTATAATGCAATCTAATAAGCTACAGAGATTCATAAGGATTTCATCTACAAAAAAAAGATTCATCAATATGAACTTTAAGTATCACAGTTGGAGATATGAATGTGTATAAGTATAACAAGTAACTACTGAGATGATAAATTTTGTAATTGACATATAATGTTCAATGTTGGGATTCATACATGGATGGGTGACCTAATTTATCATAACCCAAGCATAATCATACAAAAGTTAACCTGAATCTGTTTTAGAAGATCAAGCCGGAACTTAAGTAACCTCGACTGCTTCTCATCACTGGTTGGAAAAGCATCATCATCTTATGTTGTTCATCGACAAACTACAAATTACACAAACATGAAAAATTTAGAAACCCACATAAATTTGAAGCTTGTTCTGGGTGCCATTTTCCCTAGCAAGAATGAAGAACTATATATAAATTGAGAGATGTGGTCTAAACTATAAAAGACAGGGAAGTGTTATGATTATTGATTGTAGCCATTGACGATCTAAAATGAAATGCCAGACTAGGTTTACGTGGTTCAATATCCAACTTCCCTTCTTGTATTTGACAGCCTGAAAGAAAAAAAAAGAATTTTGTATAGGTAAGAACCATTTCAAGATATATATATATATCAAATGCCTAGGCTCAACTCTGTTAAGACAATTATTTGAAGCAAAAAAGAAGAAAATGCCAAACTGTATAAGCTTATAGTCTTCAATATTACAGAAAGCAACACAACTTCAATAGGTTAAAAGTAACTTAAGTATCACCACATGGTGAACTGTCCTTTCGACATATAGTGGCAATGCTACTGAGTCGGACAGCTCTAACTAGCCATAAAACTTCAATGTCTGTACAAGTTAGACATAGCTGTCTGTGATCATGTGATCATATTGTATTTACAAATGTTGATATGCAAATCCTTGCTATGTTCTATAATTCCTAATGTCACCAACATTATAAGAGAAAACGTCAACCTGTGAATCCTAGTCCCCAGACTACAACTACCATATTTCTACTCTGGTGTTGGTGTTCAAATGCAAAACTATCTTAATATCTAGTTTCAGTATTCAAATTCATGCAAAAGAAAGGTAACTAAAGCAGGACTCAGGAGGTTTTCTATGCATCTTACCTTTATAGTGAGGAACATGAGATTATTGTCATAGCCTTGAAGGTACCTAAAACAACACAATAATAAGAAGGGAAATACTGACAAAGAGTTCATGGCAATAATTCACATAACTTTTTACACTAGATACATGAAGTATTTATTGAAGAAATGTATACAAATTGTAAGCACATTGCTACAGAATTACAGATGTAACTTACCCAGCAACTTAATTATTGAAAAACCAAGGTCTTCATTCGTCTAAGATTTTATATCCAAGAGACATCGTCTTCACTCCCAGTATATGGTACACACATATCATGGTATCCCTAAAAAGCAAATTCTCTTCAATGCGCGTACCACCTACTCAATGCCAAGATGATAGGATTTCAGGAAACAAATAATCTAACAGACTTATAGTTTAATCAGAATTCAACAAAGTTGTTTAGTAGCTTCAGAAGCAAACCGTAATAGAGTTGAGGATACCTGAATATTAGTGCTCTGTATCCACACTCCGTAAGGTTCCTGGGATATTTAACCATACTTGCAAAAGCCTCTACACAAATATCAAAAATCACACATTTAATAAATCAAAACCCCAAAGAATGAGCAAATTAAATATTTTTGAATAATTTCCTGGATCCTCTAATGACATTACATCAGAAGGCCTGTATGCTACAAAAAGTTCTCATTAAGATTAAAGAAAACTAAACCTGATGTTATTGTTGTTGCATCTGTTGTTGTGGGTTCCCAACTCTCCTCGCACTTATTCTTTGTCCAGGCTGCCATTGTCGCTGGAGCGGGTATGGCATCATAAAGTTTGGGGAAGCACTTGTACTCATCCCAGGAAATATTTGGGGTTAGAAACGATAAGTTGCAGGTTGTCGAACAACTCCAGGACCACCCTAAATAAATACATCTGTTGAGTATAAGGAGGTCAAAGTCCTCAAGATGATATGCAGCAATACCTGAGGGTAGAGGTGTCACCGCAACAGGTGTCCGAACTTGAGAAAATTGAGTCTGCAGCACCATCTTTGCCCTAAAACAGATAAGAAACAAAACAAAATAGAAGTCAGTTTTGTAAAACATGAGCAGGAAAGAAAATGTTTCAAGAGAAGAGTGGGCTCAAACAATGGAAGTGGCTAATTTTCATATTAATATTAGGGAACAAACAATTTCTACACAAATTAAGGGGATATAAAATAATAGACACTTGAAGCAGATAAGAAACAAAACAAAATAGAAGTCAGTTTTGTAAAACATGAGCAGGAAAGAAAATGTTTCAAGAGAAGAGTGGGCTCAAACAATGGAAGTGGCTAATTTTCATATTAATATTAGGGAACAAACAATTTCTACACAAATTAAGGGGATATAAAATAATAGACACTTGAAGCACCCACAGTAAAGCATGAATAAGGTACGAGGTGACTGATAGCAGAAAATAGCAGCATTGATTGATATCTTTGGTTCTTATCAGTATCACCATCCGCTGAACCTTGGTCAGCACTTCAGAGAGCTGATTGCAGTTGTCGCACCTAATAGTTAATAAACAAATTCAATTACTGACAAGAAAACTCCATTTGCGGCTGGATCCTGGACCGAATGAAGTAACCTGAAGTGCGGCTTGCTTTTGATAAGGGTCTATAAAATTGCAGTCAAATGTCTGATAATATCTAGTCTTAAACCTGAGTGGACGAGGTGACTGGAACCTTGAGTTGCTCAAAGCAGAAAATAGCAGCATTGATTGATATCTTTGGTTCTTATCAGTATCACCATCCGCTGAACCTTGGTCAGCACTTCAGAGAGCTGATTGCAGTTGTCGCACCTAATAGTTAATAAACAAATTCAATTACTGACAAGAAAACTCCATTTGCGGCTGGATCCTGGACCGAATGAAGTAACCTGAAGTGCGGCTTGCTTTTGATAAGGGTCTATAAAATTGCAGTCAAATGTCTGATAATATCTAGTCTTAAACCTGAGTGGACGAGGTGACTGGAACCTTGAGTTGCTCAAAGCATTGGTATACGGAACTGTCCTGTAGCATTAGTTGGATGTCAACTGCCAGCATAGCTTCTCTGAGAAGTTTGAGAGGGATCGAACTGGAAATGTTGGTTGACCCGCTGAGGAACAAACTGTGAGCCCTGCGAACACCTTCCAAAATTACTCTGTGATCTAGAGATGACACCACCCTGCTGTCGTGAAGCGTTGAATTAGTGTACTGCCATGTAAGGTTTGAGAATTCTCAGGCTCATTAGAAACATTTGCATAACCAGGATGATCATACTGAGAAGATGGTGGTTGATTACCAAACTGATGCAGTAGACCTTATACAAAAATCATGAAAACTTGTTACTTAAGAAAGATAAACCCACCTCACAAACAAGAACATCAAACACAGACAAATGAATAGAGAAAAAAAATACCATGATGCAGATGAACTTTATGATGCACTTAAACCCTTATTTTGTGAAGTTGTATATGTTATCTTCCACCTAAAAAACCAAAAAGAAAACCATCAGTTAGGGCTATATATCAAGATTAAATTTTAAGTTATTATGCAGAATTATATTTAGGGATTTTGTTTGTTACACCAGGAAAGAAATCTTCGACTAACTTGAGCAGCAGTAAGAGCTCTCACAACATCAGAAGTCCCAATTGCAGACCACAAATATACTATGAAATCAGGACAAATAATTTCACAAAGTAAACCATATAAACTCAGCAAAGAATAGTCAACCCATTTCTTCGAACTATGCCCAAGCATTTCTGAATATGCACCTGCACCAAAATTAAGATTTCAACATCAATTAACTGCAGCAACTATGTAATCAGAAACTGAAATAAACATTTATTTAAGGTAAAAGAATCAACAAATAAAACCTGAAGTTTACGGTTGCTTGAAAAGATTTAAAAGCAAAACAGATGATCAACAGTATCTAATTGAATGAGCTTCCCCATCGATTATTGTTAAGGCCATCTCTTGTAGTTCCTGTAAAGTTTGAACCAAAGTAAAAGAATCAAAAATAGGACCTGCAATTGATGATTGCTCAAACCTGAATATCATCCTCATATCTATGAGTTTAAAAAATCGATTTCAAAAGCTCTAAATTACAGAAAATTGGAAACCCTAATTGCAAATTTTGGGGAAAATCGATAAAAAGAATAGAGAAGAGACAGTTACCCCATATCACCCAGATTTTGGTAATCACCAGCCATTGATGAAGATGTTTGAACATGAGTCAGTCTTCTGGGTTTTGGGTGTTCTTCGTCGCTTCAAACAAACAACATGAGTCAGAAACAAAATCAAAACCTAAGTAAGAAGAGATAAAAGTATTGAGAGAAAACAAAAACACAAAAGAAACTGAGATATAAACAGTAAGAGATAGAGATCAATAGAGCGTAAATATTGAGAATCTGTAGATCCAGAGGAAGAGAGGAAGAAAGAGAAACGGTACTTGGGGAAGAGAGGGCTCACGGCTGCTGAAGGTTTTCTCAAGTCTCATGTGAAAGAGATAAGTAAAGGAATGGGTAGTGTTTGTAATAAAGTGAAGAAGAAAGAGATAATTATAGGAATAGGGTTAAAGGGGTGGAATAATGTTTCAGTTTCAAAACAACTCCAGTTGACTGGGCGAAAAAATACCTAAAAGTGTTTCCATCCACACGAACTGCTGGCACGCCTATTTTCTCCGCAGTTGCTACTAGCAACAGCACCTCAGCAGTTACGAATTTAGAAACAGAAATAAGTTGTTGCTAAACTTTAGCAACTGTCTTTTTTTGTTTCTAATTAGCAACAACTCTAGCTCTGTTGCTAATCTGGGTTGCTATATCCTGAATTTGGTGTTGTGTTACTATTCATCCAACCAATTGACCCTTTATCTCACATGCAACCACTATATGCCTTAGCCTAACATCAACACGTCCACTCATTTGTTACTCCTAGTGGACCTGACGTGCTTGCATAGAAGCGAAGAGAATTCTCTGTTTCACTGATTCTTTCCAACGGTGTAATGTAGCCAAGCAGGGGTGATGCTACATACATAAATTGTGGACTGTTGCGGTAAACACCATTTAGCGTAACATTTAGCCGTTTATCTTCGAATGGTAGGATTTACTTGTACTTTCTACAAAAGCACTAAAACAATATCGTTAGCCAAAATATCGAGTTCTGGCTAATATAAATATGGGTATACAATGTAGCACTTACGTGTTATCAACACCCCACACTTATATTTTGCTAGTCCTCGAGCAAAACAGAAAATTGACCCGCTCCACAGCTGGTCATAAAATCATAAGAAAAAGAATAGACCCGCTCAACAGCTGGTCATCATTTTTTTTAAGACCCGCTTTACAGCTGGTCATAATAAAATGATAAGAAAACAAAAGAGTAGACCCGCTCAACAGATGGTCATAAGAACCCTACAATAGACCCGCTCAACAGCTGGTCATAATAATTATTTTTTTATTTTTTTAGACCTGCTCAACAGCTGGTCATAATATACCTACAATAGACCCACTCAATAGCTGGTCATAAATTGCCAAAAAAATTCCTGAAAAAGAAAAGTAAAAAGTTAACCACTCCCCCACACTTAAACATACATTGTCATCAATGTAATTGAGTCATCCAACATAAAAATTAAGATGGGAAATTCATAAAATACGAAAATAAACAAATAAAAATAAAACAAGCGAATAAATTACCTACTGGAATATACATAAAGGATCCCCATAAACTAATAACCTGAAAATTTGGGGATCAACCCAAAATACAATATTTACAAAATGGCAGCTTCGCACTTATGTGATGATTCCTTGAAGAAGGTGAAACTATCAAAAACAAAAAGTTACCCCCGAACTTGGTTTTTACTTCGCAAGGAAGTACATAAAGAACATAATATGGGGATATTCTTTGGACTAGGGAAATATCAATTGGCTCAAGCACGGTATCAGGAATAGGCAAGTCCTCTGCGTATTTGGATGCAAAGTGATCCAACAAAACCTTATAAGCACACAATTCTAACCCTAAATTAGGTAACTTTTGGAAGTCTAGGGGTCTAGAAACAACCTCTAAGTCAATATTGTGAGATAGATTCATCTATAGAATTAGGCAGATCATCCACACAATCATCCACAGGGTCATCTATATGTTATGTCTGGGACAAAGAGTCACTACAAGACTGATCATCATCAACATTTAATCTTTGGCATTCCATAATTCTTAATATTTGTTCCAAACTAAGTGGTGTGTGTTTGTAATACTTTTCATATATCGTTTGAGGTGATTCTTCACTTACCATGTGTGGACCAAAAACTCCATACCGTTGCCTATGCATATATTCACCAAGCGTCATCTCAGATGAGGTTGCCTGATAATTTGAACTTTTACGCATATATTCTCCTAGTGTCATCTTAGATGACGTCTCCTGAGAAAGAGTCATCATCCTCAAAAAGGTTCCGGAAATAAAATTCTAAAGCGCAAAACAAGTCAAAAGGAAAAAGAAAATCCTAAAATAAAAATATTGTTCAAAAATAAAAATAAAAAATAAAAAACTAACAATTTACATAATCAAAAATACTAATTACAATATTCCTCAGCCGCTCCCCGGCAGCGGTGCCAAAAATTGATAGGCTTTCGGGAAACCTTATATGTAATAACCGCAATCGCACGGTGTCTAACTAGTAGACAGGGGCAAGTACGGGTCGAACCCACAGGGAGTAAGGGTGCACACGGTACGGTTCGGCTCGGTTCTTGCCGAGACCGAGTACCTGTACCTCCCTAGCCTCGGTTCCAAAATTTTGGACAGGTACCTGTACCTTGTACCTCGGTTCCGGTACCATTCGGTACACGTACGGTACCAGGTACGGTACCGGTACCAATCGGTACTAATTAACTTCAGAGAGGTGTGGTGTTCGCAAACAAACTATAACTGCAGTTTGAGTAGTAATTAACTTCCTAAACTGTGTACTCAATCAAACAACTAGTTCCAATCCCAAAGCTCCATACAAGGTTAGGTATTATCTATGAAGCCTTGCGCACCATTGGTCAAGGAGCACATGTCCACAAACAGTCGCGTGATCCTCAAATCAATCTGTTTCGTGAGCCTGCAAATATCTTGGAAAAGATAAGTTAACGGGAGATGTTGCTTGGCAGTAAATGCATCTTCCAAAATACAGCCCTGACTACTCCTGAAATCTGCATTGAAAACCATAAAACATTCAGAAAAAAAGAAGTGATAGATGGCTTCTGCTAAACCTACCAGGTGATAGTGATATTTTTGAGGAAAAAAATACTCCTCTGCACCAGAAAAACAATACAAAAATGGCTCAGTCAATGCTATGTGAACTTCGTTTGTAGTTTGTTTGGTACAAACTTGGGTCCAATTCTAGGATACCAACATCCATAACATTTACATCAAGCTCTCTTAGTTTCCATTACAAAATGCCTTAGTATTATTCTCTTATTCACTCAACAAACTATTACTACTCGGTACAATCGGTCCGGGACGGTACGGGACTGGTATAGGACCGTGTACCTATACCTCCCTAGCCTCGGTTCCTATTTTTTGGACCGGTACCTGTACCCCCTTCCTCGGTTCGGTACAAAAACAGGTATGGTTCCACCGGTTCCGGGACGTTCCGTCGGTCCGGCTCGGTTCCTGTGCACCCTTTACAGGGAGGGGTGGAAACACTGTAATCAATATCTCTAATTAAAATAACAAGAAAGAATATTTTTGGATTTTCGAATTGAGAATGAAATAATAAAATCAGACCAAACTAAAAAGTAAATTCACAGAGGACGTCGGTAACCAAGGTTTATAGTATTCATTATTATCTCTCTTTAATTACTGAAATGAAACATAATTATGAATATATGTTTATTGTTCGTTCTATCGACATCACCTATATGAATTAGAGTCGCAAATATCGCTGGGACAACCTAAGCATGGCACATCAAAAGACTAAACCCAAGCAAGCACCCATCAAATTGCAATAGCGAGAAAGTTATACGAAACTAAATACAGGTTCACAAATATTATTTGGCTTTTCTAAGTATAACCCATCAAATATTTTAACGAAGTATGGATCATCAAATAACAAGACAACCATATTTGTAAAACTATCAATTACGTGCATAGGTTTTTAAAATCGGTGAAGCAAGAACACATTTTTTTCTATAAATCAATAAACAATGTTCGAAATTAATCTATTCAAATCATAATGGTCTTTTGCTATATCATTCAATTTAAAGTAGCCTAATACCCCATGTAGTTTCAACCATAAAACCCTAGATACAAGAAATTTAGCAACACATAATTATGGGTTTCTCAAAACCCATTGAAAATAATAACAAATGAGGAACGATCAAACCAATGACTTCGTCGTCGTCCCTTGTTCTTAAGCTCTAAAACACTTAGGCCGCCTCATTTTTCTTCTCAAGATTCTGTTCTCCTCGTTCTCTGGCAGTCGATCTCCTCTTTTCTCCTCTCTGGTTTCGGACTCTCGCAAAATAGCTCAAAACCGGCCTCCTCCTAGTTTGTCTATATCCCTTCCGTTAACTAGGTGTTGCTGCGAGTAAGCACAACTGAAACCTAGCCGAATGCTAAGGCCCAGTCCACTACCAGCTCCAGCTCCAAATCCAAGGTCTTTTCAAAGTCCGACTGCACCTCACTCGAACCAAAATCTTCACATAAAACTGATGCAACCAACACCAGCATCACACGTAACTCTACACTGCCGATTCATTTTCCCATTCTCCATTCGCGTCTTCCAGGCTCTCGTTCTCTCACCAACCACCAGAAATTCTCAGCTTCCATTCCATTGTTGTCGAACCAGAACTGCGTAGAAACACATCTTCTTTCATATCTCAAGTCTTCATACATCCACCATCATCAGAACAAAACCATTTCCCTATTTTTCAGTTCACAGCCATCACCAGTTTGATTCATCTTGCTCCTGTGTCTTCGTCCATTATCATACCCAGCTTTCTAAATATCGTCACCCATCGATCACAACAGCTTAATCTCCTTTAGCATTAAAAGTTTCAAGAAAAGCTTGCTTCCATGCTTCCTCCATGTATACACAGGTCCCATTTGAAATCTATAGACATCATCATTAAACAACCAGCACCCATATTGGAGAAGAACCACTCCGACGAGTTGCTGACATTCAACAGCAAAATTAAGCTTTATACCCAGCCAGTCGCATCATCAGCTCCTTGTGTTTTCACCATTCAATGTAAACAAACCTCTCATCCACTATTCAGTTCATACAATAGTAGCAGCTCCAGCTCCAATTAATGTCACGAAGCTTCAGCCATTTCCATATGCATCTGCAGATTTATGTACAGTCACTGCCAAACCAAGATCATTTCGAACAGCAACGACCCCATCTCTCGACAGCCACCATTGCCTTCTTCACTGGTAAAACAGCTCGACCAATCCAATTCTATTTGAGGTGATACCCCATGCATTTTGTTCCCTATTTTCTCCATCTTCTCAATCCAACTACAGAACCAGCTCCACTTTTTTCTCTGCTCGGCTCAACGAATCGATGCCACCATTCCCATTACCAGCAGCTGCTTGAAATGATAAAGAAATGATACGTAGTGGAAGACCTGGACACATCTCCCATTAGTGCCTTCACATGACTTTAACAAAGAAAAACAATTCTTTGTCTCCCCATCCTTTCTGGACGTTGAATGAACAAGTGGTGCGAAAAATCACCCACTCTTACTATTCATCCAACCAATTGACCCTTTATCTCACATGTAACCACTATCTGCCTTGGTCTAACATCAACACGTCCACTCATTTGTTACTCCTAGTGGACCTGACGTGCTTGCATAGAAGCAAAGAGAATTCTCTGTTTCACTGATGCTTTTCAACGGTGAAATGTAGCCAAGCAGGGGTGATGCTACATACGAAAATTGTGGACTGTTGCGGTAAACACCATTTAGCGTAACATTTAGCCATTTATCTTCGAATGGTCGGATTTACTTGTACTTTCTACAAATTTCACACCCCGCTAATTCTGGCACTAGAAACCTAGTCTAGAATTCCGGAGCGCCACTATCGTAGGTCCAGATTTTTTCCTTTTAAAATTAAGAACAATTCAGAACTACAAAAAAAAATTCCAATAAATATTTTGAGCAATTAAAATACTTACCAAACAATTTTAGATGATTACAATCCATAATTCAAATAAACAAACAATTCAGTAAATAACAAATTCGACAATTATGAAATATCAATGCCCAAATCCCCGTGATAAATTAATTTCTTTTCTTCAGCTAATGTCTCTGTATACTCTGTAGGGAGAGAGGGAAAAATGGGTGAGCAACCACATCCCAGTAGAGAATTTCCAAAAATAATATAGTGCAGCGGAAAGACAAACCAAACGATGCATCAAAAGCACAATAAAGCAGTTAAACTCTTTTAACGATTTACTGATTTTTATTTCGAAAGTTTTGCTCAATCACACTTACAATTTAAGTAATTATCTTCTTAAATTGTTTTAGAACATTTTATTATTTTTCGTTCAACCAAATATCACTTGGAAATTTCTTTTTGTGCGTTCCAAACTTTGTAACTTCTAGATGTATCTCACTTCATTGTCTTAACTAGACTTTCCTAACAAATACTTAAATACTTTGAGACTTACAACTACATCCCACCGCGACACACACTATTTGAATAGTTGTGGCCCTAAACTGGGCAAACTCGACAACCCCAAACTTTATCCATGGACCGCAACCCAAAATATAATCAAACTCGACAACCCAAAATCTGGTGCACCTCACAAGCGTTATAGCTATTGTGACCACGTCGGTATTCATAAGCGCGATAGCTATTATGGATACCTGATCTCAACAAACACATCTCAACATACACATCTACCGTCCACTGGCACTTCCTAGCCTGACCTCTTAGCAAGTAGATTACCCAATTTCACTGTACCAAGTACCAACGACCGACTAATATTCCTTAGACCAACGATTATCATTAATTTCTTATCTTTGAATCTTGCATTTGCAAATAATATTTTTCTTAAGTTCACCATTAATAGTTTTTCGTAACTCATAACCTTTCAACTCATTTACATTTCTTCGTATGTTTATCAAAGCGTATCAACCATTACGTGCATTATTAACTAAAAGTGTGTCTATGCTTCAAAAAAAAAAAAAAACTAAAAGTGTGTCTGTAGTCCTGTATGAGTCATTAAGTTAGCCATACAAACCTTTCCATTGATTAATTAGTCATTAGTTCACTTTTAGCATTACAAAGAAAGGAATCAGTGTCCATTAGCTAGGTGACGTTATCAATAATAGCATTCAACTCAAAGAACAAACACTTAGGTGAACCAGAAAATGCCCGCAACAAATCCTAAAGCCAAATTATTAGGAAAACTCGTATTATCATAAGAAGTTAATATGAAGCCACCTATAAAACTCAGACAACATAACACCTTTCCTTTTATGAAATCAAAAACCACTAGAATTTGTGTTAATGTGGAGTAGTTCAGGTTTAAGGAAAAATTAGTTTAGTTTACAAAACAGAAGTCAACAAAAATAATGATTATGTACTTTCTTTACAAAACAAAATTCTACTCCAGTACTTGTAATACCGTGTATTTTTAGTTGCGGTTTCGGGTCGGGTTGTACCCAAATTAGCTAACCATGTGGTTTAGATTGTTGTTTCTTTTCCTTAATTTTGGGTGGGTTGCTTGAATTAGGAAAGCCACAAGTTTGGGTGAGAATATAGTCACCTAGTTAATTTTAATATTTTAATAAAATTAAGAGAAAAATGAAAAGACTTAGCATTATTATATATATAGAATTTTTATCAAATGAAGAAGAATAATATTAGAGATTAGGAAACTAAAATATAGGAAGTATGGGGAGGATATGGAGCTTGGTTTTAGAGGAGAATTCTATGGAGAATCTAAATGAGATTGTACCTAATAAAAGGTAGAATGTGAAACCCTTTTCTCTTTTGGTGTTTTCTTTGGGTGTTTATTTTGTATGGTTTTGTATTGTTGGGATTTAGTAATTTAGTCACACAAATATATATCTCCTAGTGATGATCAGGATTTTGAAATTGTTAGATAACATGATTAGGTACACATGGTTAAATTTTGAGAACAATACACCACAAATTCACCGTTCAATGTATGTTTGAATTTGGATGTTAGTTTCTGAAATTTTGGACAGTTCCGCTTTGATGTGTTTTTGATATTCTTAGGAAGTCTTAATGATGCTAAAACGATTTGAGTCCTTAAAAAAAGTTTTAAATTTGTGATTTATCTATCAGTGTGCTTTGGATTGAGTCAATTTGACATTTCTATGAATTTACCATGAATTGTTTGGTAATGACATGTAATCTGCCTAGTTTTTAGGATGTCATTGTAAATTCGATAACTTTTGTTTGAACCGTTGGTGTTCTATGAAATTTGGATATGCGGTTGTTTATGGAGATATGTATGTTCTCTAAAAGTTTCAGGAAGATCAGATGAATAAATAACCCAAATATGTATGATGCAAAATGGATGCAGTTATCTTGTTTGTAGAAATGCTTGAAAGAAAATTATGTTCTTATGCCATGGTTGCTTGTGTTGTGTGTAAAAATATTTTATAAAAGGAAATGAGTTCATGTTTTTCCGTTATATGGAATGTCGTTTCATGCTAACGGCGGGTAATGATCCCCGAGAGTTAAATGGGTAATGATCCCCATGGGAACTTGTGTTTCCCAACCATCGATGGCGGCTGTCCGTGCCGGTAAACGATAGGTGGTGTACGAACCAAGGTTTTCGTACTGTGAATGAAACGGGTAATGATCCCCGAGAGCATATGGGTATGATCCCTATAGAAACTTTTGTTCCTGACCATCGATGGAGGTTGTCCGTGCCGATAAACGATAGGTGGGTGTACGAACCAAGGTTTTCGTACCGTGAACTCATGGTTTGAGGTGACTTATAAATTTGTGAATAATGTGTTCGAAATCTAAATTAAATGAGTTATTGAAAACATAATCGGTGTTATGAACTCATTTGTGAAATTCAAATGGATGAATTGTTGAAAACAATATTGTTGTTGTGAATTGATGAGTTGAATTTTAAATGGATGATTTGATAAATGGTTTGTTGATAATAATATAAATGTTGTGAACTCATGGTTTCTCTGTGACGATATTAATACTTGAATGGATGTGTTGAACCATTGATGAATAACTTGTTAACAATCATTTTGGTATTGTAAACTCATGGTTTGTTGGTGACAATATTGATATGTAACTCATGTTTTGAGACTTAAAAGGATGGGTTGTTGGAAACATTATTGATAATGTTAATTGGTGTGTTGAATCCTAAATGGATGATTTATTGGCAATAATATTGGTATTGTGAACTCATGGTTGAACAAATAAATTGGATGTTTTGTTGATGGACTATTGTGAAGTCTTATTTGAAATGTTAATTAAATAATTTGTTAGAAACAATAGTGGTATTTTGAATTCACTTAATGAACAAATGAATTAGATGATTTCGTGAAAATAATATTTGTGAGTTAACGTTGTTGTTGAATATATTCGTTGAAGTTGCACTGTATTTCTCATGGTATGTTATTCCTTGATAAAATGATTTTGTTTTCGCATCTTTAGAGAATAGGGGTACATTCTATTGAGATATCATCTCACCCCAATTGACATCCTTGCAGATTTATCAGAGTGGCGTAGCGAAATCTAGGAATGATTAGCTTAGTGATTGAATTGTTTTATTGTATTGCTTGAAACGTAGTTTGAAATAACATGTTTGGTTGAAAAAGTTGTTAAAGATAATTCCGGATTTATATGCTTCAATTCATGTTATATAAAGTTCAATTATGTTTGATGTAACAAATAAATTTAAAAAAAAAAATGCATAAGTCTCGTTTCGACCCGTAACGCTTCCAGTTCGGATCTCCATATGGGTTTGACCCTGGTCCGGAACTCGGGGTGTTACAGTACTAGGCTCGTAAACAGATTACATCATAAAATTCAAATCACAAGCCAATCTCTAGTCTAACACCATCGTGGTATATATACGTATGTTCGAAAAACAAATGCAATAAATCAATGCTAAAACAGTTTAGTTTTTAGTATTATGTAGAATCCTCTACCTCAAATCGCTTAGATTCCAAAACGTCAATCCAAATCCGGCAATAGCAATAGTAACGTTTAAGCGAAAAGGTACAACACCGTTTGTTTTCTTCACTTCAAAAATACTCCATGGCAAGGAGAAACATCCCAAAGAAATACCGATTACCTAATTAGCTAGTTGTTTTTTTCTTTATTTCTTCCTTAATCAAAGGATGAAGGGTATATGATTTCAAAACAGGAAGAAAGATGATAAGTGGTCGGCTAGGTTAAACTTTAGGATTTCTTAGCTAGGTTTTGTGCTAAGCAAAGAAAAATCTGCGGGAAAAGGAAGTGATGGCCCCATATGGTTTTAGGATAGAGTTCATATATATATATATATATATATATATATACACGTAGCTAAGACCACAGACCGATCAAAGAGGAAAATTGGCCATTCCGACCAAAAACGCTTATTAAAACCACATTTATATTTCCACCCATTAAAATGTTAAGGGATAACTTTCAACCTACTGTCTACGACAGGAAAACCTATTATTTTACATATATTTTTACTTAGAAAAATACACTATAAAATGGATGTACCAATTTCTTAGAGAGTCGGTTTTGATATAAAACATTTTCAAAAGACGGATTATGACATTCTTACCACCTCAAAAAGGACTTCGCCCTCGAAGTCATCGTAACAAATTTCTAAGCGGTTCCCAAAAATTTTAACATTCGAATATAGATTCTATGATAATCAATATTTATATTTTTTTTATATATATTTTTTTAAGATTAGATTTTTATTAATTTACCCACTCCCAAAATAAATCAAAAGACGAGAAGACAATTCAACACTTTGAAAACAGTAAGAGAATCTTATAAATCATTTTTGTCGCTCGAAAACAAAAATCGATTTTTCGTACAACAAAATCAAAGTCTCAAAAAATACACGATTTTAGAAAATGGCAAGACCATATGCACAGCCCGAGTAAATCGAAACCGTGCTCTGATACCAACTTGTCACACCCCGCTAATTCTGGCACTAAAACCTAGTCGTGGAAGTGAAAGAAGTTTGAGACGTCGTTTTATGCAGGAGGTACCAGAAAGTTCTACTCCAAACCAAGTGTTAGATACTCAAGTAGTACGTGGTGGTGATGAAAACATTGGCTTGGATACAACTCTTGTACGCATGTTATGTCATTTGCCAACTGACATAATGACTCCAAGTGGTGGTATGTACATGAAAGTAATTAGGCAATCGACTTTGTATACCCCAAATGCCTCCCCCCCCCCCAAATTGCCTCAAGCTCATCAGCATTTCAACCATTCCAGCAACCATTGCAGCAAACTCTGCGAGAGTATCAACAACACGTATTTCAAGATTTGTATCGTGTTCCCATGCCCCTTGAACCCATTACTTATGAAGGTTATGGTGATTCTGATGAGACTCAGGCACCTAGTGAGTCTCAAACCGGCTCTCTAACTGATATGTTATTGATGAAACAATAAAGATTTTGAAGACACTCATTTGTTCTTCTTGAATTTACGTGACTTAACATCGTAAACCTTTGAAATACAGTGTACATAAGATAAAAGTCTCTAAATTGAAATCTTTGTCGCTTGTAACTGAAACCCAACATCGAATTAGAGAAACATCTTCCTCTGGAGTAAAATCCACTTCGGTTATGCGAGCACTAGGCATGTTGAAATGAATTTAAAGTTGGGTTGGTATGAGTTGAAATTAGGTACTTATATGGGGAAATTGGTATCCGTTGGATGAAGATCTGATAAGCGATGATCAGACCTGAGAGCGACAGCTTGACTAGTGCTGGCGCTTTAATGACCAGCGAGTGTGATTATGACCATCGAGCAATGGACACTCTATCGCTCGCTGGAAACTCCATCGTGTATGCTTATATGTTATTTCTGACATATAGGCATATGAGTATAGCCGTTTGGTATACCCACGGTGGGTGCATATATGGCAAAATCTATTGTTTGGCATGTGCATAGGAATAGGCCTAACCATGGGTGAATCTAAATATGTTGGTGGTATTTTTTTTTTTTTTTTTGTAAATAAGAAATTTCATTAAAGACCTAAGACTCAGAACGAGTCGCGGTTACAGAGGGAGTAGAGCCATCTAATCTAGGATTGTGAGAGTTCCCAATATTACATTTATCTACTAGGAAGTGTTTCATACTACAAACTGGTGGAGAAGTTACCCATTCAATATTTGAATTTAAAGGCCTAACATGCTTTGCCAAAATATCTGCTACTTGGTTGCCTAATCTAGGAATAAAAAAGAAACCCAAAAAATTGTCGCAGAGATGAGATATTCTATTTGCTTTATTAATGCAAGCTTTAGCTTTCCAGGAGATGTCTGTGTTTTCGCCATTTATGTAGTTGATGATACTTTCACAGTCTCCTTCTATGCTGAAGTTCTGGAGTTATTTTCCTTTAGCCCAACTTGCCGCCTGCAACATTCATATAGCCTCTGCCTCTTGTGGGTCTGAACCTACTGCTTTCCCTGCTCTTCCTCCTTCACAATCTCATGTGTCATTCCTCAAGATAAAAGCATAAGTAAATGGTAATGATTCATATATCCAAGTAGCATTTACATTGATCTTTAGAGTGTTTGTATTCGGGGCTTTCCATGTAGGTTGTGATTTCTTGTTTTGCACTTGTTTAGACTTAGGAGATGTTTCTTTTATTGTAGACCAAAATTCTATGTGTATTTGTATTTCTAAGGCTAGAGTATCAGCAGTTTTAGTTTTGTTCTCAAAAATTCTATCACACCTTTCTTTTCATAAAACCACATCTTAGTGAAAAGTAATTCAATAGAAATGTCATTCCTAGGTTTGGATATCCAATTCTTGTAGAGGTATAAAATAGTATATGAGGTATCTAGGTTGAGAGTGACATGGTTAGGGAAAGAATTCCATACTGACTTAGCATGAGGATAGTGGAAAAGAAGATGTTATGTTATTTCTATTTTATTACTACACATAGTACAGAAAGGAGTGACACCCTTAACTTTACCAGAAAGTTTGACATTAGTACGAAGAGCATTTTGCAGACATTTCCATAAAAAAAAGCTTAATTCTTTCAGAAATATTTAGCTTCCACATAGATTTACAGAAAGATTCTGGCACAGCTATACTGACTATATCTAAACCACTTTCATTCAGTTTTTCAAACATGGATTTAACAGTAAATTCACCAGAATTTTTTAGCGTCCAACGAAGTTGATCCTTTCTAAGGTTTTGGTTATTATCTCTGAAAAGATGAATTTGACTAATTTTATGTGCAATATCGTTAGGAAAAGCTGAGTAAAGTAAAGTAGTATTCCATGTGCATGTTTCTATATCAATCAAGTCTGAGACCTTAATTAAATGATTGTTACTAGGATTATTGAGGTTTTGGATGTTTTCTTTTAGTCATGGTACCCAGTTATCCTTCCATATATTAATATCTTGTCCATTTTCTACTTCCCATATACTATATTTATGTACCAGTTCTATTCCTTGTCTGATACAGTTCCATGTCCAAGATCCCTTTGTCGAGGTTTTAGTTCTGAAAGGTAATTTGTTTCTAAAGTATTTGGAACCCATGGTTTTGTTCCAAAGAGCATCTGGCTCTTTTAACATTCTCCATGCAATCTTAGTCAGCATCGCAAGATTAAACTTATGAGCATTTCTAAATCCTAGACCTCCTTTAAGAATAGGTTTACATAGGGCTGGCCATGCCTTTGGATAGTTTCCTTTACCTCCATCGTCCTTTCCCTCCAAAAGTCTCTTTGAATGGCATCTATTCTATTTGTTATTTTTTTTAGTAAGAGAAAGCACCCCATTAGATAAGTTGGGATGCTGGCTAATACTGCTCTGTTCAGGACAGATCTACAAGTCTGAGCAAGGACTAGGAAAATTATGAACTGAAACCTGGGACCTTGCAGATGCTCCAAGTCTTTTTAGGGAAAGAAATTGAAAATCCCTATTTTCATGTTAGGGAGTACGAGGAAATTTGTAGTACTCTGAAAATTAAAAACTTAGATGATGATGCTTTGAAACTTAGGTTATTCCCCTTTTCCCTGAAAGATAAAGCCAAATCTTGGATGTATAGTTTGCCTTCTGAGTCAATTGAAACCTATGACCAACTTACATCTGCCTTTTTACAGAAGTTTTTCCCTAGGCAGAAAACATCGTCTATTAGGACGCAAATCTGTACTTTTACTCAACAAGAGGGAGAATCTCTATATAGGTATTTGGAAAGGTTCAATGACTTGTTATCCCAATGTCCTCACCATGGTTTAGAGAAAGTTAGGCTAGTTCATATCCTTTACGAGGGTTTAGATTATTCGTCAACAACCATGGTTGAGTCTTTATGCACAGGTGGGTTTGAGAATAAAGATGTTGGTCAGGCGATGACATTTTTGAATGAAATCGCCGAAAAGACCTATCAATGGGAAAATAATAGGGAACCCAAGAAAACCATTTTTTCTAGGTAGAGGAACTGTTAATAGGGTAGAAGGATCTTATGAGTCAGATGCCAAAATAACAGCTATAGCAAAAAGGTTAGAAGTTTTAGAATTGAGTCACTCTAGTGGTAGAATAGAGCCTTTTTTGGGAAGGACAGACTACTGAAGAGCAAGCCCATGCTCTTTATAATAACACTAGATTTGAGAACCATCAGAAATTTGACCCATATTCAGAAACCTATAACCCTGGTTGGAGAAACCATCCAAACCTTTGTTGGTCTAAGGGCCAGAGTCAAGGTCAGTCTAGTAACTCTCAGGTTATTCCCCAAGGTTTTAGCTATGCTAATAATCCTTCAGGACCAACACAGTTTCAGACCCCTCCAGATAAGAAAATCATGAGTTTAGAAGAGTCTCTCACCTTGTTAACTCGGAACACTATAAAATTTCAGCAATCGGTTGCACAAAGTCTAGATGAAAACAATAAGATGGTTCAGGCTAACTCTCAGGATATTTCCGAGTTAAAAAGCCAGGTAGGTCTGATTACCGAGTCTTTGAGAGAAACAGAGAAAGGCAAGTTCCGTAGTCAACCACAACCCAATCCTAGAGGAGTTCATCAAATATATTTAGCTGGTGAGAAATCATCAAACCATGTGAATTCGATAACAACCCTTAGGAGCGGTAAAACGGTAGACAATAAGGTAGCCATGCCTAGTGGACATACTGTAGTTCCACATTCTACTTCCCAAGAGGAACTCGTAGCTGAGGAAACTGAAACAATTTCTAAGGAGTCCCAAGAAATTCCTGATATGACTACCTTTGTGCCTAGAGCCCCATATCCACAGTTGTTAGCCCCAACAAAGAAGGAGTCGAGTTTCAACGAGATAATGGAAACATTTAAGCAGGTGAACATCAACATTTCGCTATTAGAAGCAATTAGGCAAATGCCTGCTTATGCCAAGTTCCTTAAAGATCTTTGTACACGAAAGCGTAAGCTTAATGTCCAAAAGAAAGCCTTTTTAGCTGGTCAAGTAAGTTCCATTCTTCTGAACCAAACACCCCTAAGTATAAGGACCATGGATGCCCCATCATATCTTGTGCGATTGGTAATCACATGGTTGGTAAATCTTAACATGACTTAGGAGCTAGTGTTAACTTACTCCTGTATCATGTATACACCCAGCTAGGTCTTGGTAAGTTAAAACAGACTAAAATGACACTACAATTAGCTGATAGATCTGTCGAAGTCCCTCGTGGTGTCATAGAGGATGTTCTAATTGAGGTTGATAAGTTTATTTATCCAATGAATTTTGTTGTTCTAGACACCCAGCCTGTTCAGGACCCAAGTGCTCAAATCCCAGTGATTTTAGGTCGCTGATTTTTAGCCACAGCTAATGCTGTCATCAACTGTAGGACCGGGCTTATGAACATATCCTTTGGTAATATGACCACTGAACTAAATGTCTTTAATTTTATTAGACAACCTTCTGAGAACGATGATTCAGAAGAAGTGAATATGATTAACACTTTAGTTCAGGATTTAGTTTAGGATAATTGGCTTGATACTTTATTGGTAGATTCTCTAGATGATTTTGAGGAAAACATTATCTTAGATCAGATGTGTGATCAATATTTAGAAGAATCTCTTGAGTATTTTAAAGATTCTATGGACCTAGAAATTCAGGCAATAGCTTTAGGTCTTTCTGAGAGTAATGATGACCCCAAGTTTGGGGGTAGAGAACTAGAAGAATCTCTTGAGTATTTTAAGGACTCTGAAGATCCGGAAATTCAAGCAATAGTTAGAGGTTTGTTTGTGAGTAATGAAAACCCTAAGTTTGGGGGTAGTAATGGTTCTTGTGATTGTCATGTATCCCTAATTAGAATCCCTAACTTGGGACTCGAGCCTTGTGTATCTGAGATATTACTTGAGTCTATTCAGACTTCGCAACCTGATCCTCCTGATACTGTCCAGGAGGTAACCCAGGTATTAAAGACCCGTTTTTCGGATGAATCTATTTATCGAGACACACATATGAAGCTCAATTACGCGCCCCAGATAAACCCATTTATCTGGACAGAAACCTTAGATGAGGACGTGCTCATTCTTTTCATTTTTCTGAACTAGTGCAGTTGTCTCATATTTGTGTTGGCTTTATTTGGTCTTATGGACCCACAATTGTTTCGACTATTGGTATATGACTTTGGAAGGTGACAATCCTTTTTGAGGTATTTGATGTCTAGCTAAAGACTTTAAATTTAGCATTTTTTGGGAGGCACCCACGCTCAGGCTTACGGTATAATATCGTTCCTTATTTCTTCTCAATCAAGTGGTAACAGTTTCTCATTGTTCATGCTCTTAATTTCATCTTTAGAACATTGAGGACAATGTTAGATTTAAGTTTGGGGGTGGGGAAGAAACTTTTTGTTTGCTTTTAGTTGCAATAAATAAATTCCAGAGCCTAGAAATTTATGCCTATTAAGGATGGCACTAACCAATCTAAGTGGATGGAAGCATCTTGATTGTAGGAGTTGAGGAACCAATCTGAGTGGATGGAAACATCTAAATTGAGTCTATTCATAAAAGTACAGAGCTCAAGTGTTAGAAATAACATGGTAGTTTCGCCATATCTCGTTGAGTCCTTTTCACCTTCTATTTTTTTTTCTTTTAAATATGTTTCTCTAAGTGATTTGGTGGGGCACACGAATCAAGTTGTTACCACTGCTAGGGTGAAATAGAGTGACTGAGTTACCCATGGAAAAAAAAATTGAGACCAGACCATCAGACCCACCGGCATAAATTTAATAAAGTTGACCGCTGGTTCCCTTGTATATGCCAGTTGTGTTGACCTAGAGTTAGGATTATCGACCGCTGGTCCCCTTGTGTATGCCAGTTGTGTTGATATTAGTTAGACCGATATCTTAGTCCATTAGGATATGTTCATCTTGGCAGTGGTCTTCATATTGATATGGGAAACACCGTTCACCTTAGTTAACATCGAAAACCACCTACGTTTTTCTCTATATCCATCTTCTTGACCTTTTCATGTGATTTGTTTGACTCCGGATATTGATGTCTGTAGTGCAACTATCTGAGTAGAGCTCTGTCACTTATATATGAATTTTAATATGCTTGAGTGCAAACTCGGGTACATCAATTGGAATTTCGTATCAGGGTACTTCCTCCTGTAGTCAATGATTGTATGCCAACCAAGGAGGTTCTTTAGTGCTATTCCAAGGTTATGCGTAGATAGCTAGGGTCTGGAGTAAAGGTTTTGTGGGTACACCTCTGGTAAACCCTCCCGAGACTATAACTCGGCCATTAGGGCCACCTAAGGGTTCAAAGGCTTGTTGCACATGCTAAGTGCGATCGCGATGCCTGCGACAGTGAGTTAGGATTTTTATTTTCTTGATTAGATTTGCTCAAGGACTAGCAAATAATAAGTTTGGGGGTATTTGATAGACACATTTTTGTGTCTAAGCTGTACTCAATTTTCAGTATTGTTGGTACTCGTTTTTGTACTTATTATGGTGTTTTGTGTATTTGTAGGCATTTTTGGGAAACAAATATTTTTGGAAAAATCAGCTCGAAAAATTACTCGGAGCACCCCCGAAAGACACATGTTATTCGGACTCTCAGTTTTGGATAAAAGGCACCTCAATTACTAAGGGGAACCTTTGTTACTGTTCACATTCCATCTCTGTTAGGGGGAGCCCCTTCTTCTTCACGGGATACAATTTTGGGCGGGAAATTGCAGTTTGAATTTTCAAGTTATGTAGAATATTCTGGATCGACTTTTTAAAAGATTTCATCGGATTTCTTGCCATCTTTGGATTTCTTTGAACCTGTTTTATCTAAACAGGGAAGGTACATGCTTTGGATTTGAGAATAAAGAAGATTTCCACGAGTTTATGCAAAATAGAGGAAGGTACGTATCGTGAGGATATCTCAGGATTTTGCTTATTATTTTGTGAAGATATCTTGCGGAAGCAGCATGTTTAATGTCATTTGAGTTCGTGTAGCATTGATTTGGAGTGTGCTAGACAGCTACAAACGCGTGAGAAGAAACAAGGATTCTCGGGTATTTCTGTTACCGCCACAAGTTAGTTGAATTGTTTTCCTGTGTTGCAGCGAGTTTTGCTCATTGTAATACTCGTATCACACGAGTTTGGAGTGTGTAGATCTTTAACAGACACATGAACGAGGTAAAGAAGCAAATAATTACGTAACTTTGGTAAAAAATATCTTGAGGATGAAAGGCATTAATGGAGATTTCTTGGAGTTATTGTGAAGATTTGAAGGCATTGAAGAGTATAAAAGGGGTACTGGGATGTTGTAGAGAGGGTTATCGAGAATTTAGAGAGAATTGGGGGAAGTTTAGAGCATCACAGAGTCGGGAAGATCACTTGCAGGAAAATTCTTTTCTGCTGGTGGAGTGAAGAACATTAGACGCTACAGGACTGTAGTTGTTGCTACAGTGTCAGTGACAGTTCTTTTATATCGTTCTCTGTAACAGCTAGTTTGTAACAGAAATAAGTGTTACAAACCCGGTTTTTAATAGTTTTTCTCCATTTCATTATTTTTAAACACCCTTTGAGCAATGAAATCAAATTTTGAGCGTGTTTCCATGATGAGAAGCTAAACCCATCCTCTGGGGCGACGGAGGAAGCCAAGTTTCACAAATGTGGTAATTCTATCAATTCCTGTTACGACTATTTGCACTGTTATTCAATTGATTTATGAGTTTCTTTGAATGGTTGTGATTACAATTGACGGGTCATGCTTAGCTTAGATGTTTTGATGTCCCATGCTTTAGTTTTACACCCATTACTTTCGAAATCTACCTTAGGCAATGAATTAGAGTCAATAAAACTTTATCATTTGAGCTTTTATTATTTAGAATATATATCTGAACCATATGAGTGCGGAAATTGGTGGAATCCTAGCCCCAGTCTCTCCATAATTTTCACAACACTTTATTGTTTGAAGTTTGCTATATTTTTAGTTTTAAAATTTAAATCTAAAATTTGCTTTCACAAGTCTTGAACGAATCATCTTACTACAACATTATTGAAATCACATCAGTACCCGTTTGTATACTTGAAGTTTAAAGTTCTAAAATCGGCTGTGTACATAAACATAAACATTTATATATTAAGGAATGCAATCTTTGCAAACCGTGGCTATAATGTTCATGAATTGATTCGAGTGAATCAACCCGATTTTGCTTTAATTGTGTTCTTGTATACGTCTATGATAATATAGCAATTGGACAACTCTTTAACTAGATTCATTTGAGTCATTTGAACTAGTTATGGTTAAGATGAACAAGGTTGATATAAGAGTGATCATATGGCTAACTTCGGTTAACTATTATTGAACCAACACGGTGTACACGTTTAGGTACGGTTACATAAACCTAAATGAGGGTACATTTCATTTGTGTGTAACAAGCTAAGTTCGATCAAACGGTTGAAAGATATTAGCTTGGTTGAATCAAGTTTTTCATCTAACGGTGAATATTGAATGCTTTGTTACCAAGGTAACTTAGATTGCAAACCCTGATTTGAAAACTATATAAAGGAGAACTCTAGAAACTGGGAAACCTAATCCCCACACTTCTGTGTGTTACTAGTTGCATATCTAGAGTCGATTCTCCTTTAACCTTAGGTTTCTCTCGAGACCCTGTAGGTTAACGACTTAAAGACTTCATTGGGATTGTGAAGCCAGACCAAACTATTTTCTCTGTAGTTGCGTGATCTGATCTTGTTGTTTCTATCGTGTGGAGTACAATTATAAAATTGGCTCGAGATTAATTTCTCCGACAGGCAAGATAGAAAAGTAATCACAAACACCTTCGTCTCATCATTTGTGATTCCACAATATCTTGTTTCGCTAGTAGATTAAGATTATTGTGAGGTGATTGATAATACTAGGCTATTCTTCGGGAATATAAGACCGGTTTATCAATTGGTTCCTGATCAACTTGATTTATTAAAAGACGGAACAAAAACTCATAGGTAATTCTGTGGGAGACGGATTTATTTATTCCAATAGACTTTTCTGTATGAGACAAATTTGTTTATCAAGTCTTCGACTTTGGGTCGTAGCAAGTCTTGGTTGTGGGTGAGGTCAGCTAAGGGAATCAAGTGCGTAGTATCCTATTGGGATCAAAGACGTAAGGAACGCAACTGTACCTTGAATCAGTGTGAGATTGATTAGGGTTCAACTACAGTCCAGTCAAGTTCATTGGTAGTAGGCTAGTATGTATAGCGGCTTAATACAGTGTGGTGTTCAAAGCTGGACTAGGTCCCGGGGTTTTTCTGTATTTGCGGTTTTCCTCGTTAACAAAATTCTAGTATATGTGTTCTTTCTTTTCCGCATTATATTTTGTTATATAATTGAAATATCACAGGTTGTGCGTTGTATCGATCAATTAGGAAATCCAACCTTTGGTTTTCGATTGAAATTGATTGATCCTTGAACATTGGTCTTTGGTACCGTTCAAGTTACTTCTCTTATATTCAATCGGGCGCGCAAATTTCTATTTGTTGATTGCAGATTGAATTGAGAGATAGAGATATAAACTCTTTTATATACTTTACTCTAGATTGAGTCTGACTGTCTAGTTGATTCTCTAGAAAGTATATTGGAGTAAGTCTTCTCAGATTGCCAAACGAATTGTTGGGTGTGGTTGTTGTACCCCCGCATTTTCAGTTATACCATATTAGTTAGTGCTTCACAATGCCATTTATCATATATCCTTGATCAGTAAATAACTACATGATTGTCAGACAAAGCTATTTTTGGTCGAGAATCTAACCAAGTTAACTAATGATAACAGGAAGAAGAAAGATCCAAGTCTAAGGGGATTCCATTTTAGTAGCCCGTCTGTATTTGATTGGGAACATGGTAGTTGATCTTATGTATATTGAAATTATTTTATATGTTTTAGTGTTTTCCATCTCATGGATCCTAAATCCCGGAATACAAAAGGTCACATTGACCTGAACTGTGCAGTAATCAAAAGCCCCTTGCTTTTGCTGTTCATAAAATGGTTGCCTCCATTTATTAAAAACCTCCGTCGTCATATCACGGAAGCTCGACCGGATTGAGTTATAATCCAAATAGTTTTATTGTTGTACTTGCTGCGACTCTTTATACCTTAGGAACTTGCACACCTCTTTGCCAATTATATCCTTGGAAATATTTGCATCCAATGTAGTATTTATTTTTTATGTGTTTATTTTGAATTCACGATATCTTAATTCCCTGTTTGCAGGAGATATCCATTGAGTAGCAACAAGAAGAGATAAGATTATAGTTACATTGATGATGGCTATTGGTGTAACATATCTTTACATGGTCCTGCATCGTCAGATTATCTTCCAGGTACCGATGTATTACGTATAGATGTAAGAGGAACGCCCAGAATTTTGAAGTTATTTCAACATTCATCAAACGTAACTCATGAGCAGTATACTTCGTTGAAGAGTTGATGCCAAAGGTGCATACTAACACTTTGTTAAATTAATGGACACACATTTAAAACGATGTGATCTAATGGGTGGTATACAAGTTACAAGAACTTCAACCTCATGACATGTCTGGGATTTGGATTTTCTAACAATATGGCGAATTTCCAACATGAGAATAGCATATGAATCAGCTGGAACAAAAGCTTTCACAGATATAGGGGGAACATGCGACACGGACATGAAGGATGAGGAGAAATTTCTTCTTTTCTTTTCTTTTTTTTTTCCCTAAGAAAGGAGAATTTTATGGACGATGTTGATAATTGATTTGTCTTGGAGGGGAGCTGCTGGCAGCCTAATATTTTTAAGAATATTAATTCCGTTGTTCATGTAGAGCATTAGCTCATTCTAAGTAATGAACCTAAATAAAACAATGTCAATGAGTTCAAAAATATTTTTTCATACATTTTTTTTAACATTAGTGAAATATATAATGATATTATTACCCTTAAATTTTGGTTGTTCAGGTCAGATTGGCAGATAGCAGGAAATGTTACCAACACCCAAAGTAATATAGTGTGGTTGTGTAGCACAATGATATATCCTCTCCGTATAATATACTGAAAATATCAAAAACAATTTCAGACTTAATCGTAATCGATGAAAAACATGAAGGTTTTTCCGGTAGAAAATCAAAAATAGATATTATTAATCTTATATGTCATAATATTGTAGGAACATAAAATTCACGCAGCAATTAGTAATATGTTGCAGGGTTTAAAGGTGCAACATGTTTACCACGTAAATAGAACTCGAGAAGATCCCAATATAGATGATTTAAAATGCAGAGCTTTTCCAAACCAGGCCGGAAACAAAATGATCATACAAAATATTTAAATTAGGGCCTATATAATTCGTTAACTGTTACAACTCAACATAGATCAAGGCCCGTGCCGTTATGGCATGAGTTAAGCCCTAGTCATTTTCATAGAGTGGAGTATTATTTTTGCTATCTTTGTGGGACTGATTTCTATATGCAGAACAAGCTATGCATCTTTCCTATTGCAACCTGAGGCCTAAGGAGAAAAAGAAGCTTGATGCAAAGACTAAAGCAGAGATACAATATAATCTTCAACATGGTATTCGTATTGATACTTCTATTCTTTATAGTGAAATGCCGCCATGTTTTAATTTTGGGTACGTTCAGAATATGGAGGCAAGATATAATTGGAAGAAGGGGAAGAGAAATTTTGAGGAGGTTGAGGAAGCTGATGCTAGAGGGGAAATAACATATTAAACTAAATAGAAGCTATTTTTTAAGAAGGGTTGTGTTTCTTCTATGTTTATTTTCTGTTTTTTTTTTATTTAAAAGTTAATATTTGGAAGCTGGCTTTACTAGTTAATGTTTAAATGTAATGTTATTTACTCTCCTATTTTGATTTCCTGGCTTCTAATCTGCTTGCTACTCTTGTTAAAAGAAGTTATCTTTTGTTGTGTTATTTCTTAAAAGTTTCTAATGCTCACTATAAGAAGGTAATTGTAAAGGTTATGAATTTCTTAGATGATATTAAAGCCTCCCTGTCTTAAGTTAAAAGAGAGCTAAAGTAAGTGGTTGATATTCATTCAAGTCTATATTTTGATTGTGAAAGGCTAAATTTAAAGGTTTTACGGCGATTCAATCTAGAGTTTTGAGGTTTAAAAAATGGGTAAGTAAAGATAATTGTTTATTAGTCCTAAATGCTCTTTGATCCACCAGTATTACAGGGTTTCCCTGAGGTAAAGAATATTGTAAGACATTTAGAAAAAATAAGCAAAGAATAAGGGCTAAAATCTAACTAAAATACTATAATTTCAGAATCTTAAGAAGGTTTGGAGAACTGTAATGGTAAAAATCTTGGTGAAACAAGGATAAGATAGTGGGGATCTTTACTTACCCCAAAGAAAGACACAAAATGTATATGACTTTTGTGTCTAAGTCCTAAAAGTTTGCCCTATGCACATAATAGCCTCATAGAGTTAAAATTATCTTAGTTGGCTAAGCCATCAAGTTGAAAATGCAGGTCTCCACCCCTGATGCTAAAAATTGTAATAAGCTTATATTCAGCTATCCTAATAACTAAGGCATCTAATTGTTTAAAATGCCTAAAACACAATGTAGCCGAATTCTGGGGCATCATGAGGGTTTTAATGAACTGCATGGCCACTGAGAAGGAAACTGAACAGACCAAAATCATTGGGAGAATAAATTCATAACATACATATTATCTCATTAAAGGAAAAGAGATAAGATATGGAGTAGCTTGGTTAGGTTCATCTAATTGCAATAAGTGCAAGAAATGAAAGGTCTAGAAAGAGGGCTATTAATGTATTTATAGAGGTTAAGAGAGGAGACATCTTAAGAAATTTTGTAAGGGTAACCAAGGGATCATAGGGTCATCGGAGCGGCATTGTTTCATTGGCTTGCGATCATGAAATCGTACCTAAGGATTCCTAGATTTCCACTACCACGGTGATGCGGTGTAGAGATAATCATCTACATTGAATGCAATACTTTCTTTGTTCTAGATATGGTAATGAAGCCTTCCTTCATCCTTATCAGGCTCGGTGGTTAGCCAACTGTAATCTACAAAAGGAAGATAAAGATAAACTCTGCTCCTGCGCTAAGAGAAGAATTCAGACGAAACTGGAGAATAAACTATCTCTAGATGTTATAATCTATTTTAAGGAGATATCTCCAGGGATGGATTTTTCCTATGTACTAATGAGAGAATCAAGGTATCATAGAAAGAGGGGAAAGGGCCATTATGAGGAGATGGAGATAAGAGAAGAAGAGGAGGACTAGTACTACTTAATCAAAAACTTGATGAAACTAAAAAAGGAGGATTGTAAAGAGATTTGTTCTCCTATTTGGGTTTGTGTTTAGTTTTCTGTGTAGTTTAAATTTTATCATATGGTTGTTTTCAGTAATCTATTTCTTGTTATTGTGATAGAACTAGATTCACCAAAACACCGACAAATGACATCTTAAACACAGACAAAATCTTAAAAGAAAGAAAGATCATCTTAGATTATTCCTAGGGCTAAGAAATCTTCAAATCTAGGTAACAGATCAAAAGAAATCAAGAACTCATATGTCTTGTTAATATATAAGATGAATTAAATGCATTATGAAAAACGTTTTATGGAAGCAGCCAAATCAACTGTTTTAGAAATCAAAGTAAATAAGAAAAACTGAGTTTATAGTCCCCAAATTTTTGTGGAAAGAATTAACTCTCTGGAAAAAAGAAAAAAATATAATTGTCATAAAAATTGGATCTAATGAATCTTTATTGAAAGAGTGCCTATCATATTCTCCCCATGCCTTGTCCCTTCTAGTTAGAGAAGATACACTGGTTAATTGATTACTCCATAGCCATGGCAGTTACAAGAGATGAAGAAGTTGGGAAAATTTTAAAGGAAAATAGCCGTTGAGGAGGGAGGAGAGAGGGCAGAGCGATCTTGTTTACAATGCATGTATGTTGGTGGTATGTATGAGCTTCTTCTCTGTTGAAATTTCCGATCATATCCTAATCATCCATAATATATTTTCTGTTTTGAAGATCCTCTATTTTAGGATAAATATATATTATTTGCCTTTTTTGAGTTTAATTTGAATTAAAATAACGGAAAAAAAAAACAAATTAAAATAAATAATTGACGGTTAAGTTAGATTAACCAATATGATTAATTTGTTTTGCGCACACTCTTTAAAGGAGTGTGCACAAAATTGGACTCACCTAAGTTCGACAGTTAAAAAGTGAAATTCAGATGGCAACTTATCAGTCGGACCTAAATATGTTGTAAAAAATTTAGGTTCGGCTGGTAACTTGTCAAGGTTTTGTAAATACAATAATTTTTTTTCAAAACATTAAGTACCAGTGGATTGCCCATGCCATAATCACAGACTTTTGTCTGTTTTCATGTCTAACTGTATCTTGCTCCCCTCAACTCTCACAGTTGTTTTCCCGTACTATGAACTGAGGTGGTTGTAATCGTCTGGTAAAACCATAAGTGCAATATGCCTGCCATATGAACTGAGAACTGTACATTCCAGAACTTATCACCATTTACAGAGTGCATTTGTTATTTGGGTTTTAAAACAAAAAATACAAAATATATACAATCATATTTTGAGGTTACGAACAACAAACTAATTGGTTTCATAAGATGTTATTAACGTAGCTAGATTTAGATGACCGATGGTTATACTTGAGGATTGTTGTTACTAAATTGATTTCATGAGAGGTTCAGACTTGAGAGCCACTTGCACTACTAATTAATGTTCTAGCCCCACTACCACATATGGATACATCAGGTTATATAATTTATATGTGTCATACTGACGCCTCAATAGGCCTACTGGCAGAACTACATAGCGTGCAATATGCTTAGCAAGCGAGTATTATGTAAGGGAAGAGGGGGTAATTTACCTTTCAAATCCAGAATCTTACATCACTATCCGCCTCCACTTCTTCTTTATCTTTGTCTCTCCTTCCTCTTTTCATTTTTTTATTGATCGGTAAATTAAATTTTATTAAAAAAGAAAGAGACAAGGTTCATAAAGAATGAACCCCAAATACAACTAGACACCGACCAAAAGGAGCCACGGGACCTAAAGAACTGAACAAAAAACAAAACAGACAAACTGTGTTACATGCTTCATGAAATCACCAGACCTATCACAGCCACTCAACAAATAAGGAAATACACCAAATTCAAGGTGGTTCAAACACTGTTATCATCCACTTGCACATGAAGTCTTTCAGGGTAACATTATCGAATTCAGGCCGACGATAACGCCAATAAGCTATAGTGTTCCTGATTTTTTGAGTTATCTTCGCTAAAGACAACGACTTATTCTTGAAGGCACGATTATTCCTCTCTTTCCACAGGTTCCAAAGGATAGCAGCTGGTAAGGCTCTAATCACCAAGGATTTTCGAGGCTTACTTTTAGGAGTTGGCCATGTGTGAAGAGTTGCCGAGACCGAATGGGGAATCACCCATAGGAGGTTAAACTCCACTTTTAAAATGCTCCAAATTTCACTAGCACTCTGACAGTGCGGCAGCAAGTGAGAGGCAGTTTCTTCATCCTTAACACATAGATAACAATGGTTAACCCAATATTTCCACTTTCTTTTACATAGCTTGTCTTGAGTGAGAACTTTCTCCTTTGATGTAGTCCACAGAAAGAAGCTAACCTTGGAGGGCCAATACTTCAACCAAAATCTTGAAGGGTGCACATAATCAAGATCAGCCTCTGGATAGTTACTCTTGACCAACCACCCGTAACACTTTTTAACCGAGAAATCTCCTTCCTGATGCGGGTCTTTCCAAGCTCTAATATCTCCGTTGTTGTTGGGAACCAAATTGCTGGTTTTAAGAAGGTGAAACAAGGCAGCTAAATCATTGATGACATTATCATGAACTCTTCAGGTAATTCCCAAGATCCAGTCCTGAGAAGAGTTATCAAACACTTGAGCCACCGTAGATGATTTGGATTCTGAAGCATTCAAAGCTGCCGGAAAAAGCTGAGCAAGTGGTGCATCCCCAATCCAGTTATCCTTCCAGAAGCTTATCCTAGTTCCATCCCCTAATAGAAATTTACAGTTCGAGTGAAACTGAACAGATAAGTTATAAATACCTCTCCAAATACTGCATCCGTAAGGTTTCCTATGAGGATTAGAATTCCACCCCAATAGTGCTAGACCATACTTTTCTTCAATCAATTGCTTCCACAGAAAGGCATTTCCATCACCAAATTTCCAAAGCCACTTCATGATCGATGCCAGATTCATTAGATGCAAGTTCTTAATACCTAGGCCTCCTAACTCCTTAGGAATCATAACGTAGTCCCAATCAACCAAGTGATACTTTTTATCATCCGGACCATTGTCCCAAAGGAAGTTTCGCATAATTCTTTCCATCTTTTTTATAAGGGGTAATTTGCGTTACCTCCCCTGACGAAGATTATAATTTGAGTTACCTCCCCTATAAAGATAAAATTAGTGAAACCTCCCCTCGTTACATTTTCCGTCAAGGCTAGTTATCTGAGTCAGCAGATTTATACAGGTGGACCATTTTTTACACGTGGATATTTGACTTTCCTAAAATGTCTCCCCGGATTGTCTACAGCCGGACCCGACGATCGTGTACATGAATTCTGGTAATGAGTGACGTTGCAGACGAGAGTCACCATCTCCTGAGGTTCAGGCCTTTTGTCGAACACTAGATGCGCCTAAAACTGGTAAAGCAGAGACACCCATTTTGTTGTTTTACTGAGTTCTCTTTAACCTGCAACTGTGATTTCTAAGACAACCCCGTCATTAATCCACATATTGGGAAGAAGGAAATACTGAACATATGTATTCAATCCTCAGCCTTGTCTCTTCTTCAACACTCATATTCAATATCGTTAGTTCCCTTCATCTTCATCTTCAACAAATTAAGATGTCAAACACCAAAACCAAAATCAAGCAAACTAAAATCACAAATCCGAATTAATTCAATCAGAAAATCAATGCAATCACCACAAACCGTTACTTCAATCGTTACAGCCAAAAAAAAAAACAAGCCTTAAAAATCATTAACCGAAACATAATTATTCAAATTAAACACTCACTACAGTTTATATCATTCAATCTCAAACATTCCCCCAATAAAGAACCCTATTTTAGCGATTAAAAATCATAATATATGAATTTCCCCAAATCAGTAAACCCTAGTTTCCATTGAAACAAAACAAATCAAATTCCAACAGAAATTTTGGGAGTCCAACAGAAATTTTGGGAGAATAATCTAAATAAAAATGGGTTTCAATTGTTTCCTGTATTGATTCGTCTTTGAATAACTAATTAGAACATTTGTTGTTCTTCGAATTTTAGACGACGAAACTCTTCTATTTGTCTTCCTAGCACTTAATCAACAAGAAGTAAGCACAATACACTAACTTTCAATACTCACCACGAAAATTCTCCCTGGCCCTGCAATTATTTCTCAATGTCTGGTTTTTGGATGGGTCTTAATGGCGATATAATAGAGAAGATGAAGTTTGGTTTCCTTAGCCGTACACATCACATGTTAATGTGGATGTAGTATGATGATGACACGTGTGCAATTAAACTCATGACTCATGATATATTTGCCATGTGTATAGTCTACATGGAAGATAACAGAATCTTTGGATGGAATATATGACGAGGGGAGGTTTCACTAATTTTATTTATGTAGGGGAGGTAACTCAAATTGTGATCTTCGCCAGGGGAGGTAACACAAATTACCCCTTTTTATAATGTGAATGGGAGCCACAAAAATAAAAAAGAGATAAATGGGCAGGGCCGAGAGAACATAAATAATCAAAGTTAGTTTACCTCCATGCGAGAGACACTTGGCCATCCAAATAGGAAGATGAGCTTCAAATCTTTCAATCAGCTTGTTCCACTTGATATTAGACCTATACAATTCACCAAGAGGAAGACCCAAATATGTAGTCGGCAGGTACCGAGTAGTGCACCCCATAGATACAGCAAGAGAATCCAGATTTGGAATCTCACCAACAGGTATTAATGAAGTTTTGTGGAAATTAACTTTGAGTCCAGAAATTATTTCAAATCAAATAAGAATGTTGCGCAAGTGACCAATACTGCGCTGATCATTCTTGAGAAATACAAGAGTATCGTCCGCGAACTGAAGATGAGTAATTTTGGAGCCACCAGGGATTATCTCAAATCCAGTTAACCAACCAATCTGTTCAGCTTTGACAAAGATAAGGTTCAGAGATTTAACAATAAGAAGGAAGAGAAATGGGGAGAGAGGATCCCCTGTCTCAGGCCTTTCGAACTTTTGAAGCGACCATTCGAAGAACCATTAATAAGGACTGAAAAATTCACATGTGAAATTGCAGCCTCGATCCATTTTCTCCACAACATTCCGAAACCCATTCTTTGTAGCACATAATCAAGAAAAGACCAAGCCACATTGTCATACGCTTTTTGAAAGTCAATTTTGCATAAGATGCCAGCTTGGTGAGACAAGTGAGCTGAATTAACGCATTCATTTGCGATGACGACGCTATCCATAATTTGCCTACCTTCAACGTAAGCGGACTGTTGATGTCTAATGAGCTTGGGAAACACTTTTTTAAGCCTTCCTCTTTTCATTCATAACTTCACAACGATTTTGTATCTTCTACTAACAACAATGTCTTCCCAGAATGGTAAAGATAAGTCGATGGTGTTAAGGAAGTGTATCTCTTTGAAGATCTGCTTTTGGGGATTTTTTTTGGCTTTTTTTGTAGAAAAAAATTTCTCAATGTTTCCAAGTTCATTATCTTATTTCAGTGAGTTGTAAAATAGCTCTAATTTGTATGAAGTCGAATCTATTCAAACTGACATGATTCCAAAGCCGTATTCAAATATTTACTTGAATTAGTTCGTTTTGTACAAAATTGATGATTTATTTTTTAGGGTTTTCATTCCTCCGTCTTACAAACAACAACCAATTCTTTTTCATTGATTTTTTTTTTTGATACGATTTTCATTGATATTCATTGATCTTGATAATGAAGAATTTAGTTGGTTGATCTTAATTTAAGGATAATATGGCTGAGAAGAGAAAGGAAGAAGAGAGTTCGATTCTTTTTACATGTGATAGATAGTGAATATGTAATTTGCCCCTGTTTTGCCACAAATTAAATAAAAAGCATGGAGGACTCTTAAAAACACGGAGGGACATTTTCGAATTTTCCTGTGCGACAGTTGAACGAGAAAATTTCCATTTTCACTTATATTATAGATGTCTAACGACTCTATTTTGTCTTATCAAATACTAGGTATGACCCGTGCAGTCAGGGACGGACCCAAGATTTATCCTTGGGTAAGGATGGAATCTCATTGATTAGCAAGGCGGCCAAAGGCCGCGATTTTTTCCCGAAAAAATTGTATGATTAATGGGAAACCTTGCCCTCTAATTTGCACTCAAAACCTTCTAAATTGCTTAATACTCTAAGTTCTAGCTACATCAAGTGTCGACTAACTGAAAATTTTATTTAAACTAGTATGTAACCCGTGCTACGCACCGGGGCCAGTGGGAACAACTAAGTGAGTGAGGCGGGGCTTCGCCCCGCACCTGTGGCCCAGATTCATTGGAACATCTTTTAGTCGATCATGCATTTCGTTATTAGAAATGTACAAACGCAAAATTTAAAGTAAAATAGCATATATTACCATTGATCTTCCCAAGAACAATCAAGATCAATGCATTCAACACCAACAGATGTAGGACAATAATGGCATTTGTCAACCACTCGACCTATCAGAATTGTATTCACAATTAATTAAAGAAGAACTACCAACATATGAATCATTTCACCGAACATTCATTTCACTTCCAGTTAATTATAACTCCAACTAAAATCATAAGGCGGTACAACCAAAAGCATATCAAGAAACATATCCTCAAAACCGAACATTAGTTTCCCTAATAAGACGTTAATATAGATAAGTGTAGTTGTCTTATTGGAGAAATTCATGCAGTTTATCAGAATCGTATTCACAATTAATTAAAGAAGAACTACCAACATATGAATCATTTCACCGAACATTCATTTCACTTCTAGTTACTTATAACTCCAACTAAAATCGGTAGGCAGTAGAACCAAAAGCATATCAAGAAACATATCCTCAAAAACGAACATTAGTTTCCCTAATAAGACGTTAATATAGATAAGTGTAATTGTCTTATTGGAGAAATTCATGCAGTTCATACTTAAAATTAAATATAATGCAATACGGAATTATATTTGAAAAGTGACTATTAGGATGGTTGGAGTAAGAAATACTTATCATGTGTGGTACCACATGTTCCTATAGAGTGGAATTAAAGTATGATACTATAATATCAATATATGAATCACAATCTAATTCAAAGTGATTAAATTTATTAATTTTGATTTAGTTGATGGAAAATAATTTCGAAGTATTATCTTGCCATAAAAAAAGACTATGAAGCATGGATTTGTCTAAAATTTTGATAGTCAATGAGAACACTTGTCCAGTTTATTAAAAAACAAAAATGAGAACACCCGTCCTTTACATCAGCTTTAGCTTAGTTTGGAAGACCCGCGAACGAATTTGTATCAGCAAACAAATGTAGTATATGATTTATATATAGTGTCTTAAAGGAGAAATCTTATAGGGCTCATTTTTTTATCATGTTATCACATCTTCTTGATTTTTTTTTTTGAACCCTACCAAAGGTAACTTTCTTGCGATGAGAAGGTTCTGGAGAGAAGACTCTCCCCATGCAAAAAAAAGTCACATATTCCTTTTGTATTTTGAAAATGGAAATCAACCAGTTTATCATTATGTTATTCATTCATGAGAGACGAAAATATATATAATTCCTTGTTGTGAACATTTAAGCTGGCACAACCATTTGGAATTAGTTGACTTGTCGGGCCTAGCTCGTTATTTAGAATCTAAACAGGGAGCACAGAAACATCTCGCTATTTAGGAAAGCTATGAGTACATAAACAACATCAAATAAGCACACGCTCGTAGTAATTTGTGGGTTAGTTTTCCCGTCTTTGTGAATTGGAAGACTCGAATACCACGTCGACCGTTTCCCCAAATTCTCTGCCACTTTGTTAGCTGTCGCGTAAGTGTGTAAATCTAAGTTTCAACACCATCACCAACCTGTTACGCAATTATTTTTTTGTTGATACGTACGTCGATTAATTGACGTACTCGAGCAAAGGTAAGCATGTCGTAAAAATACTTCGTGGTTTTTCCAGTGAACACCTACAATACCATAGAAATTAGTACCCAAAACATAATTTTATATGCTTACAACATTTGCAAGGTTGGGTTCGTGATCCTTACACCAAGACTTATCTTACATGCCATCTAAGGAAGTCGAACCCACAACTACATGGATGAAGCTATGTGCTCTTTCCAGTTGAGCTAAGATAACAAGCAAGCAAGAACTGCCAGATCATTATTACCTCCCGAAAATACTGTTTGCTATAACCATCATATCATATGTATATATAGTACAACGTCAACATTTCATAATCCACAAATCCAACTTAAATTTAACGTCTAATTAGTTTAAATAGTATTACGTATCTCAAATTTTCTATATTTTTGGTTTAGTAATTACTCCTGCAACACATTTGTAGCAAATGACATGCATGGTTCATCGAAAATTCAAGCTAAAAAACTTTGTAAACAATACCAAACTTGTCTTGTAACATCGTTTAAACCAGGACATAATCCTACGCAAGTTACAATTGTTGTAGTTACTTCTTCTGGTATGAATTATTTCATCTCTCATGTTCCAACGGGGTAAACCAATCATATACATGGATTCATACCTATCAGAACCATCTACGCATAATGAAACTTAAGAACTAACCAAATCAGGAAAAAAAAAGTAAAATGGCATATATTACCATTGATCTGCCCAAGAACAATCGAGATCAATGCATTCAGCACCAGCAGATGTGGGAGAATAATGGCGTATGTCAACCACTCGACCTATCAGAATTGTATTCACAATTAATTAAAGTAAAACTACCAACATATGAATCATTTCACTGAGCATTCATTTCACTTCTAGTTACTTACGGTTTGAATCACACACCTAAACTCTCAAACATACGAACACACACCTAATACAAACATGAATCCAAAACAAACAAATTACTTTTAACTGAACATCCAATCTGTCAACCCAGAAAAGATAAAACACCATCCAAACTAAATAATGAACGAAACAGAATCATTTTATAACTTCTTCATAATTACTAACTCGGAAGCTGAGTCGAAGAAATAATACCAATCGTATGCACGTACCACATTCATTTTATATCCTATCAAGCTGTAGTACATATGTAGGGAACGACCACACTAAGATGTTGTACCATTTACTTTTTGAAAAAGCATAAGATACCATGCAATCATCGAGTAACTCATATAACCATCCCTATGGAAAGGTCAATAGGGAGGAGTTTACTTTTCCAAATTAGGGGACAGACATATGTAGATTGTAGAAAAGCCAAAATAGTTTATACGAAAATCAAAATATAGATGCATTATCCATAAAGACACAAACCAGAATCCTTCTAAGCTTGATTTCAATATCCTCGTCTTCATCTTTTGGGTTTGCTTTTTTGTACTCGACAATGGCGTTTCCAACATTCGGAGGAGCCAAGGGAAGAGCTGGAAGAGAATGTTAAGGTCGCTCAGATACTGTTACGATCTGTGTATTTCCTTCCACTGATGAACCATCACCAGATGACATCTTTTCTCCCAGAATTGAAAAACTGAAATTTCAATGACTGCACAAACATTTAATTTATCACTTTTTAACGAAACTTTTATCATGTTTCGCTTCAAGAATCTCATTCAATCAACTGAACATAATTCAACACACACACATAGGCTATCAATATTAATTGATATTACTTAACACTCTTGTTTTACATGCACTATTCGAAAAAAATCCACTGGTTTCAAGTAAATCTTACTTTATATTTGAATCCATAAGTGCAGTCAATGCAGTCCCACCGTGAGAAGTGCACACCTCATAAACCTTACAACTCCAAGACCATATTCTTCAATATTTGTTTCTCGGCAGCAACCTAAGTACAAAAATATAAAATCTGAAACTTGTGCGAGATATTTTATTTTTGAAACCAGAAAAAAAATGTGACATTTTTTTTCGTTTGAGAAAGCAAAAATGTGGCATTTTTTTTATTTTTTTTTGAGAAAGCAAAAATGTGGCAAATTAGAAAAGTGTATCTGCATAAGCAAGTGTAGGATATCTACCTTGTACCAGCAACAAAAGTGGACATACAAACCTATTTTTTAATAGCCGCTAGGCGCCAAACCTAGCGCCTAGGGCGCATAGGCGTGGAGGAAAAATTAAAAATCTCAAAACTTAGTAACACTATGGCGCCTTGGACGCCTTTTCTAGGTTTGTATCTATCGATCTTTGAAACGGTCTAATAACGTATTGTGTTTGTATCTATCGGTCTTTGAAAGCAAATAAATAAGGCTCTTATGTACTTGAATGAAGGTTTGCTAAGAACTCAGTTAAGTATTCAGAAGCTTGAAGAAGAAAAAAAAAACACGACATCATGAATTAATTTTATTAGCATCTGTGGGTCCTTCATAGCCAGCTGCAACAACTTGCTTTCCTTTCTTCTTACAACAACGGACAAAATCAATCAAATCCAAAAATCACAACTAATCTGTTAGAATACGGGCATCCAACTCAAAACCAATTGGCAATGAGTGGAGTGGCCCTAAGGATTATACACCGCAGGATCTTAGATGCCCAGACAATGTAGGACTAATAATCTCAACATAATCTGAAACAAATTGTTATTCATGTTATTATTCAAATAAAATATAAATCTTACAAATTGCAGCCAAATAAAAAAATCAATTCTGAAAAAAAAAAAAAAGGGGGAAACACAACAAAACTTTCTTCTTAAATAAAAATCTCACATATTGCAGCCAAATAGAAAAGTAAAATTCAACAAATCAATTCTGAAAAATGAAAAGAAAAAGAAGGGAAACACAACAAAAACAAACCTTGATGATTAGCAACAGATCTTAAGTGTCTTAGTTTGTCTCATGGCAAATTGAGTCTTCTCAATCTCTTTATGTTTAAGAAGCTTTACAGTTTCAATTCCAATTCCATTCAATTGCGCCTTCCTGCCCCTGAAACAATACATATGTCATCCGGTATATGTTACAGATTCATTTTGGTTTTGTTCAACTCAAAGTTTTCATGGACCCATGAATTAAGAGTAGACAGTACGCATATTGGCTAGAAGATTTATTTCTAATAATAACATAATCCACTGGCTGTACATTGATAATGCAAGTCGAATAGTCATAAATGGGATATTGCCAACCATCTAAAGAACATCCATGAAGTTTCACTATCACTATTTTTACATGTTGATTCTTGGTAAAACTTGGTTATGCTTACAAACCTTGTTCACGGAATTACATTGTTTTCTGATTTTCGTCCCCACCCATTGAATGTGCGAGCTTCATAGCTTGGTATTCTATATGTGATTGTGACTGAACGTGCAAGTCCAGTAGTCTTGTATTGTTTATAAATATTCCTATGTAGCTTGGATACTACCGGAGTATTTAAAATATTTGTTATTGCTTATACAAATACAACCATTTGGTAGACTCCACAGTCAGTTCCCGGTTATGGAATTAATTGCAGTAATTGGCTAGCCGAATACATAATAGAGAACTTTTGATTTCAGCCTACGGATCACCATCACATAGACCCACGAATCCTTGGCAGACACGACTATCATGTAAAAATCATCGATAAGAAGCCAAAATAAGAAAATCAATGCTTTACCTCATTGCCATTAAAAGGGTACACATAAGTTTGGCAGGCTGTGACAGAGCAGCCAACAAATAACGTATTTTGGTTTCCCCTCACCAGCTTTAAGGCTCTTCATGTATTATTTCTTCAACAAATGGATTCTTATGCAAAATCCAAAAGAATTAATTCAAAGTAACTAATGAACTGTCTCTACCTGCCATAATAAAATGTGCACAAATACCCAAGTTAAAAATTATTAGAGAACTAAATTTCCAATTATCTGAACTTAAAAAATAATACTAACTAAAATATGGCATGAAACTGGAAAATCCCAGTTATTATTAAGATAAGACACCGAAGTTGCAAATGCAAGTCGTCTGTAACTCCCATGTTGAAGACCCACGCAACAACTTGTGGCACCAAAAAAAATGCGGCCGGCGCTCAAACTTTTCAGTGTAAATTTGTTTGGTCGGTCGATGAGTATCATATCATAGTGTGCTAGTTAGTCGGGTCATAGTAGCGTTTTTAATTAGTTGGACCATAGTAACCGGACAGGGGGCCGGGGCCTACGGCCCCGGCAGTGTAGAAAATTTAAAGGCAGATGAACGGTCCCAATATTTAATTGGTCGTGTCATATTATAGCGTGCTAGTTATGCCAAAATTTTAAGGCAGATGTAGTGCCCACACTAAAATTAGTGTGTTAATTGGTCCTGTCTATAATAGTCGGGTCATAGCAGAACGGTCCCAATATTTAGTTGGTTGTGTCATATTATAGTATGTTAGTTAGTCGGGTCATAGCAACGTGTTTAATTAGTTGGATCATAATAGCCGGATAGGGCCGGGGCCTATGGCCTCCGTCGTGGAAAAAATTTAAAGGAAGATGTAGTGTCCACATTAAATTAGTGTGTTAGTTGGTCTTGTCTATAATAGGCCCCGGCCGTGGAGAAAATTTAAAGGCACATTTAGTGCCCACATATTTAGTTGGTCATATTGGATCATAGGGCTGGCGCCGTGGAGAACATTTAAAGGCAGATATAGTGCCGACATTAAAATTAGTGTGTTAGTTGGTCCTGTCTATAATAGTCGGGTCATAGCAGAACGGTCCCAATATTTAGTTGGTCGTGTCATATTATAGTATGTTTGTTAGTCGGGTCACAGTAGTGTGTTTAATTGGCCGTATTGGATTATGGTATTAGAAAACGTTACGTTTCTTTCCCTGGGACATGATTGTAAGAACAAAAAATCTACCAAATGTATACTATTCATTTTAGTATTGAACTAAAACTTTGTATTCGTTTAACCGTATCTTGATTCGCATCTGTCCTTTGGGCAATAAATAGAACAGTAGAGTGAGATCATCAATCGTATCAATCCATAACGCGATTATAGTGTAAGCTTACAGCAAAAAATCGTATTAAATATAGATAAATTATGCTAGAGGTCGATAACGGATATCACGATAGGCTCAAATCCTAAGTTTCTTTTTTATACAGAAAAATCCTAAGTTTAGAACCAAACCCCTAAATAACCATGTGCGACTCCTATGGACATTCAAAATAGCACCCAGGAATTTAAAGCCCAAAAATTGGCACCCGCGTCATGTGTTCGCATCTTTGCTTCCCGGATTTTGTTTATACCTAATCTACTTGACTTGAATTTACATCTTAAATGTAGGTTTTAGCCTTTGTGGCATGGTATTTCGATTAGAATGCTATTGGAAAAGCATATTATGCAGCACTAATACGTGGCCATATATATCATAGGGGGTTCATACAATCTGCGAATGCAATCTTGATTGCGTTCTAGCATAGTAGAGTGCCATTTTATTAACACAGTTAAGAACTCCTGTTATTTGGAGTTGTGTATCCAGAATTTTCCATGCCCATGTTGTTAATGCAAGTGATGATCAAGATCATAGATGTACAATCTTTTTTCTATTAACATGCTTTGTTCTCGTGTCAGGAGAGTTTGGTCAACAGTGCATATTAAAGGTGCAAACCACTTAGCAAAAAAATTGACGCACAAAAGTCACCCACTTGTCCAGTATGTTCCATTTATTACCGGAGTTGAGTTGTCATTCCTTAATTTAATTAATAACATTATCTGCATTCAAGTCCTTATTTCTCAGCCTTTTGTCTAAGGATATTGAATAAACTATCAAATTTCCCATCAATTTACACATCCGTGAATTATCTAGCTAAGGTTGTACAGCTAATTGAAACATTACCTTCATAGAGTTAAGAGCTAAACCCAGCAAAAAGTTGTCTCCATCCTTGATTACGGATAATGTAACATTCCATCACCCAGTAAGAGTGTCATAATCAGATGGAGGGGCTAGTTGGTAGTGAATCCAAGTAACTACTAAGCTTTTGGTCAGCTATTTCTCCATGTTCGACAAACTCAAAGTGTGATGTTGAATGCAATTTTAGAAGTCTCACCAATCATTTTTTTTCCAAGGAGATTTTTGTGTTCATGAAAGAACTTTCGCCAATGGTTGTGTACCTTTTTCGAGAACTGAGCAAGCCTTCTTATTCCAAGCATCATATGAAGGAGCGAAGATTTAAATCCTTCCCTTTCTCGAAACAAAAATAGTGCCACAGTAATAACGACAACCTACGCCCATCGCCCAACAAAAAGACTAATGGTTCATGTTGTTAACTGATATTGGGTTAGTTAATATACATCTAATGTCACCGCTTCGATAAGCATTGTAGATTAATTAGAAGTATAAACACTATCCCGATCCGGTTAAAAACCATGTCTTCCTCAATGTATCCGGTTAACAACCATGTCTTCCTCACCCGTGTGAGATTGTATTCCATCCTCTTCTGGACCCATTGCCATCCAAAGGAATGTTGTTGTTTGGTTTTAATCAGCTGTAGAGTGAATGCGGTTCTACACAAACTGTGATTGAAGCTTCCTTAGCCTGGAGAAGAGACAGAGATTGTTCACACTTTCATATTAGAGTAAACGGAATAAGCTAAATTTGTTGTTGCTTCCCGCAAGTCATGAGATAGCACCGACAAACTTGGAAAAACATATTACTGCAGGCTGAATGACGGCAAGAGAATCCTGCTCTTAATAGATTTAGATTTAAGAAACAACATGACATGTCATTCTCGTGAATTTTACTTTTTTTTTTCCGTATTGAAGTTTTTCTTCTCTCCAATAGATTTTCTATACAACATCCTATATAGCTATTCCTGCAGTGGTTTTATCATTGGATGCCTTGTTGCTTGCTGCAACGTACTTCTTCCACGAATGGAAGCTGACTCAACAATACATGATACTGTAAGCCTGGGGTGTTTTTAGCATCCCCATTAGTGCTTGATTAGAAACACCTTCCTTAATAGACGAGGACGCCAATAATAAAGAAGCGAGAGTGCAGATTTTTCATCCTATATTATCAACCTATTAAATCTCACAACGTAAAGATCAACCTATTAAGAGAAACACATATTGAATGATCAATTTTGATTAAGTACGTCCTTCCTAATTTTTTGTCCTAATTAAGATGAGAGGAGACGATCTTGTAGACCTTTTCAAGATGAAATCTAATCCCAAATCCGTAAGAGTGTCATAATCAGTTGCAAGAAATACAAACACCAGACTACTAGAGCATATAGTTTAATCAGAAGAATCGATAGAAAACCATAAGCATATAGTACTCACCTCAACTGAGTTAAAAAGTCTTCTAAAGAGGTTATAAGTAACACTCATGCACCATTCTCGAAATCAAGCACCCAATTCATACCTGGTTGAGAATTCCCGTTTGTGCACCTGCTAACAAATATAAACGAACGAAAGGAAAATAAAGATCACAAAGAAAAATCTCAACCGAAATAATGGGACAAACAAAATCTTCTACACCCCTGTGACACCAACTTGCAATTACGTACTTGCAAGTTGTTCTAAGTACGTAATTTAATAACATGTAGGTTAACTTCACAATAATCCACTGTATTGGTAATATAAAATTTTGAAAGAAAAGGCTTGCTGGTGAGATTTATGGCTAAGAGCAAGCCACGTTCGCACTGTCCAGTGAAAAGTGGGAGTAATGAAGTTACCAGAAGAGGTTTTATCATGATTCCACCGAGGCCTGGAGAACGACTACATCAGCTCCATGGGAAGCTGGTATTATGTTGTCCTTAAAAGGTCCTGAGGTCCCGGCCATTGACATCTTTAATCAATTATCCCACAGTACAAACACATGCAAACTGAGTTAGAAACCACTTCAAGATGTGAAATTTCAGTTTTGAAATTGAGACAGAACTCAGAAGCTCGAATAACGCAGAAATAACTTAGGTGTTGATGTTAGTTTGAATCACGGTGGATGATGAAGAAGGGCTACGCGATGGATAAAGAATTTCTCTGTTGTAAGGAAGCCATACGAAGAGGAAGTATCACAAAGAAGTAAAGTGAGAGTGGAAGATGCTCCATCGCTTGATAAGATGATAGGCCATTGACATCTTTAATCAATTATCGCTTCCTACTGGACTTTTATTTTTTGAACTTGCAGGTGGTAATGATCTTACCTTTTATTGATTTATTATCGTAAGGCCTACCATGCTTTTTGTATTTTTTGTTATCGCATCGCCGCTACATTAAAGAATGACAGCAAGTTAGGGATAGTCATGTCAACTTAGAAAAAAACTGTAGAGCACAGCTACAAATTATAGCACCGTGTGTCCGTAAGCCAATTCAAGTGATTCATGCAAACAGTTAAATTACTAATTAAACCGTTAACTTAAACCATGGAGGAATTTACATCCTTGCAGATATCAAACTATCCTTGATAATTTGTTTCTACAGCAGAATTTACACTCAACACTCGATGACAAAACAAATTATTTAGCCAGTTACATTCTCCGTAATGTAAAATTTGTATGAAATTTTAATTACATGGAGCCGAGTATCTGTACGTCCCTGCAATCAATGTCGCTGCAGAGTCAATTTCAATTTCTCTTGTTCATAATCTGGATTAAGCAAGATACTTTTTTAACTTAATATCCCTAAGTGTAATCGGATACCTGAAAAGTATGAGCAACAGGTTTGCGAATTAAGAATAATAAATAAAATGGTGTTAGCAAATTTCTCCTCTTTTGCCGAACCTGTCTAATTTGTAGAAAACAGAAATTAAAATTGTAAAAAAGACATACTATGATCACTCCTTGAACGACACCTAACAGTATAATCTACAGACAATTAACAACAAAAGAAAAAGTTATCAAGCTAATGGGGAACCATAAAATACATTGGAGAAGTAAATTATGTGGTATGTGGTCACTTAATCCGTAGCTTATCTATGGTCAAGCAAAAATAAATTGGAAACCATAATAAAATCTATGTAATAATGGGCAACCAAACTACTAAACAATTCAGCCACAATAATCAGTATCTCCCTTTGATTGCTTATGTTTTCTGCCTATTGTAAATTGATAATCAATCAAAGAAATCGATAAAGAAAAGTAAAAATACATTAAACATACCAAGAATATTAATACCAAGATATGCGTTAGTCGGTCCTGTCTATAATCGGAAACATATTTAGTTAGTCGGGCATTTGATTAAAGAAATGAAATCTATTTAATACCAAGAAATTTTATGAAGAGGTTGAACGGTCCCAATATTCAAATGAATGGAATCTATTTAATACCAACACAGTTTAGTTAAAGAGTGATTCTTCCCTCTTTTGACTACAGGGGCATCAAGCTTGTGTCACTTTCCATCTTTAAGAAACATAAAAAATCCAAATTCTTTTAATACCTTTTTTAGTTCAGCATCTTTATAAACATGAGGTGTACCCGATTATACATGAGGTGTACCAGGGTTATAGGAGACAAACCTGCACCAAGGACGTGGCATAGTAGCTCTCCACCTAGCTTCTTTCACATAACACCATTATCGTCATCTACTAAATCTCAAAGCATCAACTCGCCTATATAATTCAAATTCACCGAAGTATATCGCATCGATAGCAATGCAAAAAAATCGAAATCTCGTCATAAAAAAGTCATCCTGAGTGGTTTACCAATGAATCCATGTTAAAAATGTTTATGTAACTCCATGTATACCACAATCATTTCCACAAAGAGCTCCTAGATGGCATGGGAATGAATTATAGTGCCGATCCGTAAGCGTATGACACCGACGTCTATACTTCGATATGTTGGTGATAGCATTGATGTTCACCTTCATTATCTTGGTCTTTTGCATCCTCACACCGGTTCCAAACCGGGAGAAGAGTCTGTCCGGTCCATCCTCCTATATAAGCAAACCCAATTACGTTTCACATTATAAGTAAAAACATAATTCTGCGACAAATCATTCAAAAGGGCGGACACACACACTATATATGATTACTCCATGAAGGGCACATAACAGTATAAGCTACAGACCATTAACAACAACAAAAAAAAGGTACCAAAATAAAATTTAACATGTGGTCACTTAAACCGTAGCCTATCTATGGTGAAGCAAAAATAAATTGGCAACCATAAAATCTATATAATAATGGGGAACTAAACTACTAAACAATTCAGTCACAATAAATCGATATCTCCCTTTGATTGCTTTTGTTTTTTGCCTATTGTAAATTGATAATCAATCATAGAAATCGATAAAGAAAAGTAAAAATACATTAAACATACCAAGAGTATTAGAGATCTCCTATCATGGAAGACAACCCTGCAAGCTGCAAGCATTACAAAAATCAATTACTAATACCCATTTTTAACTTAAAGCTGTGAAATCATTCGGGTATTTTTACAAAGACCTGTTATGCATGACTTTGATAATGGAGAACCAGCTTTTGGTTTGATTTCTTATCCCTTTTAAATATGCTTTCGGGCAATGAATTCAATTCTCATACAAACCCACATAAATTCGAAACAACACTAACTTCTCAAAAGTAATGTCTGCACCCGTTTCGTCATAACCCATCACCATCATCAACAACAATAGCTATTTGTTCTTCCAACAGTGATCTCAACATCGTCAACAATAACATCCAGTCTGAAATTTTTGGCTTGAAATTGTCAGCTATTTGAGATTTTATTAAACAAATCCCAACATTTTCAGCTATTTGAGATTACTAATTAAGTGATCTGTAGTGACCATTAACCTCTACTGTTATGCATCGCACCGATGCAATCTCTACACACCACCCAAACATAAAGAAAAAAACAAAACCTATTCTAAGATAAGACAGTCTTCGACACTTGATCAACATTTAAACAGATGAGCTTTATACCTATCTATGCCGTGAAAAGATGAATCGATGTTGGCACAATTGATATATAGGGTTTGATATATCGAAATAGCTTGCTATTGTTAACCACAACTATAGTTGCGAAAAACAAAACAAACATGAATTAGAAAATCAAAAATCTTAAAACAAACATGAATTAAAATTGAATAAGTTAGTGAGAATGGAACAGAAGAAAGATCAAACATTTATGAAACAGTAACAAACTATCGAAATGAAATAGTTGTACACAAAAATCTTAAAACTGTCAATTAATTAAAATTTAAAAACGTGAAGCAAATTTTGAGCGACAAAGAAGAAGAAAGATCAAGAGGAAAAGAGCTAGGGTTTCTCCCCAACTTATATATTGAGGCAACAAAGCCAAGCCTTTGTGCGAAACAAATCCAAAACTTCCAAAATTAGCTAAATACTTGTACTCTAAGAAATAGTCTCCTGTATACTATATATATCGACAAAATCTTTCACTGGTATCAGAATTTTACATAGATACTTAGTTACTTACCAATTCATAAGCTAGCATACTCTAAAAACGTAGACGCTTGCCATTAACATTGATAGATTTTACAATAAACTTAAGTATTTACCATTAATATCAGAAGATTTTTACACAAATAAAAGTATGTCCTTACCATTAATACACACATTAATATAAATGGTAAGTATGGAGAAAAACTCTATTTAAGTTAGATTTATTTTCTTTCTCTAAAAAAAATATTCTTAGCACTTATACATATTGAAAAACAGAAGTTTGCGATTTGATTAATGATTTGATTAGCAGTTCTTTCCGTAAATATAACAAAAAAAAAAAAAAAATCAATGCTTAGCCTAAAAATATTTCCATATAAACTTGTTTACAAATCTCGGTTTTAATAAATCTTTTTTTAGCCGTTCATTTATTACAAATCTGAGGATTTTGATTTTATTAAAATCATGTAATCATGGTGTAAGAATTTTGTTAAAATTTCAACCAATCAAGATCATTAGATCGAATTAATCTTATTAAAAATTAACGGTCACGAAATGTAAGGGGGCTAACTTTGATTTCGGCCAATCAGGAGCGAGGGTTCCGTTCACCGGCCAATGGGAGGGGAGGTTTTTGCAACTCTCAACGTGGTGTGAGAGATGTGATTGGGTGTTTAGGTTGTTGATTAACTCTTTAATCTAATATAAGTTAGTGGGCTTGATTACTTTTAATGAATTAATACCCAACTAGTATGGGCTAACATTAATTATGGGCTAAAATGTGCTGAAGTAGTGGGCTGAACACGAAAATGAATCTGATTTGTATATAGAATTTTTTTGGACCAAATTGAGGGTCGGGATGGAGCCCCAGTTAGCCCCCTCATAGGCCTGTCACTGCGTACAGTAACGGCACGACTTTGGTCTGTTCAGTGTTTATTTACGCAGTTATCATAAATACTATCCAGCGAAGATATCGATGCAACAGCATTTTGAAGTTCGACCACAGACTAAAAGAGAATACTACAAATTAGTGCTTTGACTATTGTTCCATTAAAATTTGGTAAAATTTTGAAAGCACCAACCGACATTTGGATAGTCCGTTGGGTTTACATCTCATATATATTCTTTTATTTATATAGTATAACTTCTATAAAATGATACGCATGGGACCAAGAAAAATAATTATTTTAAAGAGATATTATATTATTGATAATATAATAAATTATTATTTTATAATTAAATAATAAATTATTATTTTGAAAAATAATTTATATATATAATGCATTCACAAACCTTAAAATTAAAAGTATTTAACATATAGATAGGTCACGTACAACATTCTAAATCACCAAGATGTCAATGGTGTATCTCACTAACCAATTAACAATGCAATACGGAAAGAGCTATGTGAGTATAAAAGAGATAATCCTTCTTGCAAGCATCAATCACACTACAACACTTCTTATTGCAATACAACAATGCGACTCTAGGCCTCTTAAGTGCACTACACACTATTATGGATTAAATACAACTTGATTTGAATTTCTAAGAAAAACAAACCGATATTCAATCATATTTTAAGAAAATTTGATATATATATATATATATAAATAATTTTTTATTTTTTAGTAGTATTATTATTTTATATATTATTTGGGACCTGTTAATCCTTAAGGGGAATTTTTAAAATATATTATTTTATGATTTTATCGAATTTATTATTTTACCACTAAGAGCCCGAGTCGGGACCGGGAAATTTTATTATTTTAGCGAGAATATTATATTATCGAGTATTATATTAAAGAAGTTATACTGTACACTGTAATGTACAGTGTACATTTCTTGTTAAAGAAACAAATAAGCAGGACTATTACAGAGCATTTTTCTAGTAATTTTTTAAGTAGAGGGCGCTTTGACTTTACAATTTCGATATCCAAACGAAGTCAGAAAACTGGCGATGATTCTATCAACTCTTGAAGGAGATCCCCGTCAAAACTTAAATGGTTTTGAACCTCAGATGGATAGATTACCCGAGCAATTGATTCTCCATATGTAACTTTGGGCATTTTAACTGCATTAAGATACCATGTCAAGCCTCCCCGGAGAAGGTCCAAGATTGTGTTGTGATGGCATTTGTATCCTCATTTTATGCAAATAGACCCGTCTTCTCCGTCAAGATAGCATTTGTAGAGGCTGGAGTGAATTTCACAGTAATAATGCACAAAGGTTGGGCATAATCATTTCCATGATACCCTACATTGCAAAATATAAAATATGTAAACTTTGATAGATAGAGCGATACCTTGATGGTTCTTCATGAAAGTGGAGCATACGGATACCTAATGGCAATCTTCAATGTGGAACCTCTACCACAGAAATTCAGACTCTGGTTATGCGTGTGCATTAAGATATTGAGGTGGTAGTAAACTTTCAAATATAACGATGTTAAAGACAGATAATACATACCTAACATCTCAATTGTGAATTCAGGCATTCGGCACGGCTGGCCACCATGCCTTTGAAGCAGCTAGATGTTGGTGATGGTTATATATTAAAAAACCCGATACATGTGCATTCGACACGTTGGAAAAGTAAGGAAATCTAATAAATACCTTTGCATGGTTTACCTATAGGATGTACAGGACAATTTTTGTATAGACAATGGTAATGAAACAATTGGCAATGGATTAGTCCCAACCTACACAAATTTATGTTTGTAGATCAGCCGAGTTATTTGTGTTTTTTAAATGTTGGGTAGGCACTCTAGACAAATTAGAAACTTATCTAATGATATTAAAGTCACCTAGCCCAGAAAACATGGACATCGGCATACTCACAACAAACAAATTACTAATATAACTAGTAATCAATTTAAGAAGCAACCTATAAAGAACAACATAACTCTTCTGATCCTCATATCCCACAATTGTAGGAAAGACATTAATAAAACTAACAATGGGTTTAATGTCCATATTCATCATAATTTTAAAGAACAACATAACTCTTCTGATCCTCATATCCCACAATTGCAGGAAAGACATTAATAAAACTAACAGTGGGTTTAATGTCCATATTCATCATAATTTTGAACAACTTCAACCCTTCTAAATATCTACCCATTATTGTATACCACGAAGCATGGTGTTCCAAGCAATAATATTTGTCTTCCGCATATAACCAAACACTCTTTGTACTTATTAAATCAACTTTAACAAACTCATCTTACAGGAATTAAAAATCTGGTTTAAAAGCATATTAGATATTGCATATTAACTGCATATCAGATGTTTGTAAGCAAGCAAGAAAATAGGGAACTTGTACTTGTACTTGTGTAGGCATAATTCTAGCTAAAAAGTAATAATAAGAACGACAACGGCTCTGAAAAACTATAAAAGATAGTTTTATCTGTTGAACTCACAGAAGGATCAGTAGTACAAAACCTAGTAAAGAAAAACCATGCTTCATGTGATGCCCATGAAGTATGACAAATCTCATTTTGATGGAAAAGAAAAAAAAAACTAAAGAGAAAAAGAGCACATTGAATTACCTATTGAATATATATATATTTCTTCTCTTCCAAATTAAATTAGAGTCTCGCAATAATACACGTATTAGCTGCAATCAACCTACAAAATTTAACAAAATGTTAGATTTCAATTGTAAAATTGTACTTCAATGGGATTGTTGTAGCAAAAATGTTCCTACAACACTCCTCGAGATTCGTACAGAAATGATGTAATCTTAACCTATGGATGACGTAAGATTAATACATGATGAATATTTTGTAGACCGTTGAGATGATCCCCAGCTTTCCTCACGATATGTACTTGATGATGAAAGATTTCCTACTCAGCTCTTCAATGCTCTTGACTTTCTAATATTCTTGAAGAAAAGAGGGGGTACCTGCAAGGACACTCCGACGCCTCAATGAGTAAGGAGCTCTAAACAGGTTTTAGTGGAGAGAAAAGGATTAGAATTGTGTACCTTTACTGCTGAAATCCCTCCTCTATTTATAGGTAATAGAGGGCATGCATCCAGTCAATTACCTATCTGCATTCAATTTGATGGCGTACCTGGACTGAATACTGTCCAGGTTCATCATTATTTAAATTAGAATTATGTATCTAGACATTAGGAAATGTATTTGGCCCAATAATTAACCTTTATCCATTCCCTCCTTTTAGGGTGACCAGGTTAATAATGTACTTGGACCAAATATATATCTAGATTAATTCTAACTTCTTGGGTTGAACAGATTCATCCCCTTTCAAGATTCAATGAATGTAGTCACCTTTAATAAAGGCTAACAGACTTGGTTCTTAACCTTTTATGGGCTTAGGATTCAACCCATGACCCAATATTTTGTTTTTAGGCTAATGGGATGAAGATCCCGTTAAGCCCATTTTATATTTATATGGTCCAAATATCGCCCCCTCTTAATTCCCAACTTGTTGGTGGATTAAGAAAAGTGTCCTGGACCAACTGCTCCAGAATCGTACTCTGACGCCCCCATGCTATACGCCGAAATGATGCACTTGATTATTTGTAGCCGGAGTGGAGCTTCACATTTGAGAGATAGACCTTGCACCATTAATCCCTGCTGTTAGTTTTTTTTTCTTCTTCGTAGGATCATTAATACCTTTTTGATTAAAGAATTCCCTCTTTCTACTGAGTAGTCTAATGATGCCAAAACAGGGGAATCTTCCCCTTACTGTTAATCGCAAAGCATCCATATATTTCAATTGTACTTTGCACTTGATTTGGTCCATCTACATCTTCTGATCTTGTTTATTGTTGCACGGTCATTCTATTCAGCTAATATATGTCAGCTGACCATTTTTTTTTATATACTATACTAACCAGTGTATAGATCTGTTTCCATCTTGTAATTAAATTGGCACAGCCGACATATTATTGTTAACTAATTTTCCTTCTCCTCTGAATATTTTGCAGATGACAAAAGGAAAAGATGTACCGGTTCATGAAAGTGCCCCCAAAGGGAACAAAAATATTGTTCTCAAGCATACTGCCAGGATGAAGGTGAAGAGTGTGAAGCGTACACTTTTTTCATCTCCTGATAAAGTCATTAATATTTCTACTGACTCAATTGAGTCTTCTTCAAGAAGGAATCAAGCTTCCCCGACATACACTCCGGTGTCGCCTTACAAGAAGTCCTTGAATGAATTGTTTGATGAAATAGTTCCTGCTGATGTTACTCCGCATTTTTTTTGCAGGCCCCGTCAAGACAAATGGTGTTCGAATCACCGAAGAGGACTCTGCCATTTTCGATCCCGACGTTGCCAAAGGCTTGGCCAACGGATGTCTTCTACCCAAAGACTGTCTGGCTTATGCACAGATTAATGACCAGGCAGAAATATTTGGGATCTGCTATACGAACATGTTTCGCCTCCTATCTTCAATGGATCGTGCAAATCAGATATTGAAATCTGCTACAGCTGAGCGGGATAACGTGATTCGAGCCGCCCTTGCCAACAAAGCCCTCGAAATCAAGCGCCTCCGTCGCGAGATAGCTTTTAAGGATATGGAGATTTCAAGATCTCAAAGACGACTTAGAGGAATACCACTAGGAGGCGCACAATTGTCTTTATTTTATTTTTGAAGCATTAGCATTTTTTTTTAGTTTGTTCCTTAGGAATCTTTATTGAAATAAAATCGTTATTATTATTTTTTTATTTTTGTTTGGTTTTGCAACCTCTCCAACTTTGAATTCTCATTACCCTGGAACGGGGTTCCATTGCCCATGAAACGAGGTCCTTGCTTATTTTAAGCTTTCGCTAATATTAGTTAGCTTGCTTATAAATTCGCGCAAGATTGACTAAGATTGTGTGAAGGTTATATATATATTCCTTCTAATCAAAGACAATTTAATTCTCACTTCCCTGAGATGGGGTTCCATTGCCCATGGAACAAGGTCCTTGCTATTCTTGAGCCTGCGCTAAAACGGTTTAGCTTGCTCGCAAATTGCGCAAGTATTGACTAAGACCGTGCAAGGAAAATGTTTCCTCTAATCAAAGTCAAGCTGGAATCGGTGTTGGATATGCGAGGGTCATTGCTTGACATCTCTGGCCAGTATGCCCGGATTTTGTGTTCGGTTTTAATTATGTTATTGCTAAACAATCCTGGTTAATATCGAAGTTTATTTATTAATAAAATGTCTGATAATACTAGTTAATCGTTTAAGATTACGTCAGCAGATATGCCTTTCATAATTTGAGAATGCGAATACCGTATAATTATCACCATGCTCCGTCCGTCCCATCAGAATTAATCTGAGCTCGTAAATAAAATCATTTATTATAGGGAAATGATTTATTACATTAATGATAGAATTTTTTCAAATTGAAAGAATTTCATGGTTTTGGCTCTATGTGGCCATTGAATTTTTTTATCCAGTATGCTCCGCCGCCAGCAGGCCTATCAATGAGGTAAGGTCCCTCCCAATTAGCATTCAACTTTCCACTGTTGGGATCAAGTGTGCTAGGCCTGGTCTTGCGTAACACCTGTTCTCCTGGCTGAAATACTCGTTCTCGAACCTTTTTGTTGTATTGAAACTTCATGGACTGTTGATAAATGGCCAACCTTCTAGATGCTTCTTCTCGAATATCTTCTAGAAGTTCTTTATCTCTTGCTAGGATCTCCGAGTTTTGGCCTGATCGTTTGGCTAGTGTTTTTGTTGTTGGGACAAGAAATTCCAATGGAGCCACAGCTTCCACTCCGTAAGCTAATGTAAATGGTGCAAATCCTGTCGACCGCCTTGGTGTTGTTCTGTATTCCCATAAGACTCCTGTTAAGAACTCTGTCCATCTCCCTTTAGCTTTATCGAGAGTTCGTTTCAGGTTATCCAGGATCACTCGATTGGTTGCTTCAGCTTGCCCGTTACTCTGTGCATAATAGGGGGTGGAAACATTGTGCTTGATATGTAATCTTTCGCAGCGGGACTTGATCGTTTGTGAGTCAAACTGCTTTTCGTTGTCAGATATGATAGTAGATGGTACGCCGAACCTGCATATTATGTTCTCCCAAATAAACTTTCGGACATGAATCGCTTGATTCGTACTCAAGGCTACCTCTTCTACCCATTTGGTAAAATATTCAGTTGCTACTAGCAAATACTTGACGCCCCCAGGTGCAGTAGGAAATGGACCTACGATGTCCAATCCCCATATACTGAAGGGCCAAGGGCTCATAACAGGGTGCAACTCATTTGCTGGCCTTTTTAGAAGGGGGCCGTGCAGTTGACACGGCACGCATTTCTTGGCGTATTCCTTTGCGTCCCTTTGCATGTAAGGCCAAAAGTATCCTTGAGATAGGAGTTTGTGTGCTAAGCTCCTTCCACTTGAGTGATTTCCGCAACATCCCTCATGTGCCTCTACCAGCAACTATTTCCCTACATCTGGAGTCACACAGCGCAAATATGGCTCCATTGTAATTGGTTTTTTGTAGAGTTCGCCTTCGATCAGTACGTACCTCCATGCATTTTTTGATATTTTTCCAGCTTGATATTTATCTTCTGGAAGTTCTTGAGCTTGTAGGAAACGGATATATGGCAATTTCCAATCTTCGATATCCATGGGATCATTCTCTTCTTCTTCCGGTGAATTATCTTGCATAGATTCACCAACTTCATTGTTGCAAATAAGATTTGTTGCAGAAGAATCCTTCTGAATGCTTGGGAATTCTTGGAATTCGACGACGATATACCTTGTGGTATCAGACTCCACAGCTGATGATAGGTATGCAAGTGCATCTGCATGTTTATTCTCCACCCTCGGTTTTTGCTCGATGATGAAAACGTCGAACTTCTTTGACAATTCAGTTATACATTCGAGATAAGATGCTAATTTTTCATTCTTCGCTTTATATGACCCAGTAAATTGATGTGCCACTATCATTGAGTCAGTTGTCAGTTTCACTCTCCGCGCCCCCAGGTGTAATGCAGTTTTTAAGCCGGATATTGCTGCTTCGTACTCGGCTTGATTGTTGGAGGCTGAGAATCCTAGCCGGTTAGCCTTTTCCATCTGCAACCCGTCTGGAGAGACCAATAAACATCCAACTCCAGCTCCGTTGGTGTTTGCGGACCCATCGGTGTATAACTTCCATAATTTTTCTTCGTCTTCTGGTAACTCTGATGGATCCACGAAATTAGTCGGTACATCTCTCTCGCTCGAGAATGTTTTGACTATTTTAGAATACTCCCATTGTAGAGGAAGCGGATTTCCTTCTACTTCTTGTAGAATTTCATTGTCGATGGTCGACTCTGATAATGGAATATCATCTACAGGAAAATCTGCCATCAATGATGCTAGTGCATGTTGTTTCTCGGCTGTTCTTGGCTCATAGGTGATCCCGTAAGCGCCGAGGTAGGTTGCCCACGTAGCAAGCCTGCTTGAATCGTCTGCTTCAGCAAGCACTTTTCCTAATGGGTATTCTGTGTATACCACAATCTGTCGTCCTCCTCCGAAGTAAGGTTTCAAACGTTTTGCCGCGTGTACCAGTACCAGTGCTATCTTCTCAATCTTTGAGTACCTTGTCTCCGCCTCCGTTAGAGATTTACTAACGAAGTAGACAGGTTTCTCATGAGGTTCTCGTATGAATAAGACCGCACTTACAGCGTAATCGCTTGCAGCGAGGTATATATAAATGGTTTGACCCGTTCTTGGACTTGAAAGAACTGGAGGTGAAGTTAAATACCTTTTGATTTCACTAAAAGCGCGCTCACAATCTTCTTTCCATCCCAAACTTTCCGCCTTCTTTAAGATTTGGAAAAATGGCTTGAACTTGTTCGAAGCTCGAGATATGAATCGATTGAGAGCAGCCAACCTCCCGGTAAGCTTTTGCACTTCTTTCTTGTTTTTTGGTGATGGTATATCGAGTATCGCCCTGATCTGCTCTGGGTTTGATTCAATTCCTCTCTGTGTCATCATGTAACCAAGAAAATTCCCGGATGTGAGCGCAAATGAGCACTTAGCTGGGTTTAACTTCATTCTATACTGCCTCAGACGTTCGAATGTTTTCTTGAGGTCTAGGAGATGAGACAACTTTTGTTCAGACTTTACCACCATATCATCGATGTATACCTCCATAGTCTTGCCTATCATATATTTGAACATTTCGTTCACCAGACGATGATAGGTTGCTCCAGCGTTCTTTAGACCAAATGGCATGACAACATAGCAGTAGACTCCTTTATCGGTAATGAATGCAGTGTGTTCTTGATCATCTTTATATAATGGTATCTGATTATAACCAGAATACCTATCCATAATATTGCTCAAACGCACACTAGAAAATACCGAAACTCTCAGGACTTAGACACGGACATTATGATGACCTGGGCATGCTTCCTTGACCGACCAAGGCCGTCCCTAAGGCTTGCAAGGAGCCGATCCCACACATTCTCATAATTTTGACCTAATTTGCTCAATTGCTCATATTGGGTCCAAACTCTTTCCAACCAACTTGGAATTTTCTCAATCGACCGTCAGCTGGTCCCACACCACCAAGGGCCGGTCCTATGCTTTCTTGGACGGTCCCTCACTTGTCAAAAATTAGGTTTCATCACCTAACGCTCGCACGAGCATTATTCTAATAAATGATCAACACCAGCATTTGATCATTCTTTCACCAACCGGTCAACTAAGGACCCTGGTGCACGCTCACTCGAGCACCATATGGTCGTCCATCATCCCATGTGGTCGGTCCCTCCCTCACTCATGACCTATTTTTAGCAATTCATCAATTGACGAACAATTGATCAAAATTAGGGTTTCGAACAAACGCTCCACAAATCATCATTCTGGGCAAGTTCAAACACAAATAAATTTATGTTGATCCAACAATCAACATCTGGATTAATTATATAATATTTGGTAGTCAACCAATATTTTAATTAATATTTTATTGGGTCACGTCACCAATAAATAATTCGTCGAATTGAGCAATACTTGCTCAGTTGCTCGAATATTGATCCAACTATCAATATTCATTAATTTATCAGTAATTCGTCGAATTGAGCAATACTTGCTCAGTTGCTCGAATATTGATCCAACTATCAATATTCAGTAATTTATCAGTAATTCGTCGAATTGAGCAATACTTACTCAGTTGCTCGAATATTGATCCAACTATCAATATTCAGTAATTCGTCGAATTGAGCAATACTTGCTCAGTTGCTCGAATATTGATCCAACTATCAATATTCGGTAATTTATCGAATCGATGCTCAGTTGCTCGAATTTACAATATTTTCTCAGACGAGCAATATTTAAGAACGTCTAACATGTTCAATCCATGAATCATTGAGCATTCGATCATTCATGATCGATTCAACAAAACTTAGACTCACTGTCTAATAAGTCAACGACTGACTAATCAAATACACGTCTGCTTTGCAGACTCCACGTTCGTGAGACATCAATCACGTCACATGGGGGATATCATTTAGGGTTTTGTTCTAGCGGCCTACAACACGTGTGTTCATCCACGATGAGAAACATGAGTAAGTCGTGCAAGCGGTTGAGGGAGTTAGCAAAGTAGTGGGTGGACGATCGACCAAGTCTTCGCATGACATGGAACTAATTTTACCACGATCTCCCACTTTCCCACTCTTTCACTCAAGAAACCGTCACACTTACTGGGATCGAGATGTTTACTATTCTGACAATATAAATAAGTTCTGAATTGATGACTGAGACAATCCTCATTTGTCTACACACAAGTTCTATCAATCAAACTTACTTACACATACTTACAGAAACCTTCAACACATCCACAATCTTTGATCATCATTGATCCCACAATTTTCAGCTTCCCTCCTACAGACCAACCCAACTCCCTCTTTGTGACCGAATTGACTCTGGAATGTCCATTGACTTGGTTTAGGCCGGAGTCCTATAAATTGATCTCTTGAACTCAAAGCACTCCCGTGCAATGCATATATGTGAGGTTAAGCAGTTTGCTCGGTTTGAGGAGTCTCGCCCGAACCGTCGACTCCTTAATTCCTTAAAAACCAGCAAATCATTTTTCCCCATCTACAACTGTGTGCTTATGAGTACAGGATGAAGCAGAGAAAGACAACTTCTTTAGAACATGCTTTTAAAAGCAATGCCGTTATCACTGACAAGGGAAGCTCCAGCAAAGGAACATCATCAATTACAAGCAAAAATGACTCTCCGCGCAAGAAAGATAAGTCCAAAGTTGAATGCTACCACTGTGTAAAACCTGGACATTACATCACTAATTGTTGGTTTAAGCCGAATAATAGTCAGAGAAGGAAAACTTTCTAGAGATTGAGGAACCACAAAAGTTGTTCCTTGCTTGCAGTATTTCACAAGAAGATGGTGACAGAAAAAACACTTGGTTTCTGGACTCCAGTTGCAGTAATCATATGTATGGCGTTAAAGAGTTGTTTGCCCATCTTGATGAATCTGTTCGTGGAGTAGTGAACTTTGGGAACAAAGCCAAGGTATGCAAAGGTAAAGTGCTCGTTGCTTTAGCAGACAATTCTCATCATTGTATTCGCGATGCTTTTATGTCCCAAGCCTACATTGGAATTTATTCAGTATGGGTCAATTATCTGTGAATCGGCTTCGTTTTATCATTGATGATGGTGTTTGCACTATTGAGAACTGTAAGAAGGAACTGATTGCCAAGGTTAAAATGACTAAGAGTCGGTTATTTCCTTTGCCTGTAAAAGCAGAAATTGTGTGTGCTTCAGTAATATTGTTTTTAGATAACAATTGGTTATGGCATTTTCGATTTGGTCATCTTAACTTTAATGGACTTCGTTCTTTGGCAAGGAAAGAAATGGTTACAGGGATGCAATTGTTAGAAGATGTTAACCGAATGTGTGAAGGTTGTATCATCGGCAAGCAACATAGGCATTTGTTCCTATAAGAACGTCTCACAGATCAACAAGACAGTTAGAGGTTGTACATTCAAACCTTTGCGTCCCAATGCAAACTGTATCACATGGAGGTAATCGTTGTTTCCTTACTTTTATTGACGATTACAGTAAAAATACTTGGATCTACTTTCTAAAGAACAAGTTTGAAACTTTTGAAGCATTTAAGAGTTTCAAAGTTTATGTTGAGAAGCAAAGTGGTAATAATTTGAAGATACTTTGCACTGATAGAGGGGGAGAGTACAACTCCAAAGCTTTTGGTGATTTTTGCAGAATGCACGAAATTAGACATCAACTTACAGTAAGCTATACTCCACAGCAAAATGGTGTCGTTGAAAGGAAGAATAGAACTATCGTTGAAATGTCTCGTAGTATGTTGCCTTACAAGAATTTATTAAAATTATTTTGGGCAGAGGCAATTGCATGTGTTGGTTATATTCTGAACTGGTATCCCACCTCAAGTGTTCCTGATATGATCCCTGAAGAAGCATGGAGCGGTTACAAACCAGATTTTGCAGCTCTTCGTGTGTTTGGGTGTGTTGAATATGCTCATGTACCGGATGAAAAGCGACAAAATCTTGATGTGAAGGGTGAAAAATGTATCTTCCTTGGTTATAGTGCAATAACTAAGGGTTACAAGTTATTTAATCTAACAACCGGTGCTGTCATTATTAGTAGAGATGTTGAATTCTCCGAAGATGAAGCATGGAAATGGACAATCGCCGAAAGCACATATGGGAATTGAGTTAGATGTCACTGAGAATGAAGAACCACAACCTCAACCAGCAATGCCTTTAGTACTAGACATCCCTACAACACCTGATCAAAATATTTCTAAAGTTGATTCTTCTCCAGAGCAAGCACCAACAACTCGTGTCTCCACGCGAATGCACACTCTTCCTATTCGTTTTCAGGATTATGTTTTAACTAATGATAATCATGAATCTGATGAAGAACTTGCTAGCTTTGCATTATTTGCAGATTGTAACCCAATAATTTATAAAAATGTAGTACAAGATGATGCTTGGGTTCATGCGATGAATGATGAAATACATTCTATTAAGAAGAATGATACTTGGGAGCTTACTTCTCTTCCTCCGGGAAAGAAATCTATTGGAGTTAAATGGGTGTATAAGACAAAATACAGGCTCGATGGTAGTATGGACAAATTAAAGGCGCGGCTGTTTGTAAAAGGATAAAAAAAAGCATGGAATTGATTACTATGAAGTATTCGAAGCAGTAGCAAGACTTGATACCGTTCGTCTTGTGCTCTATTTGGCATCTCAAAAAAATTGGCAAATCCATCAAATGGATGTTAAATCTGCCTTTCTTAATGGGGTACTTGAATAAGAAGTGTATATGGACCAACAAATTGGTTATGCAAAGAACGACGAGGAAGAAAAAGTTCCCAGGCTGAAGAAAGCTTTGTATGGGCTTAAACAAGCACCTCGAGCATGGTACACTCGTATTGATTCTTACTTTCTTGATCATGGGTTTCAGAATTGTTAGAGCGCTGCTCGGTCGAACTCGCATGCGTTGCTATCTCAAGCATGTTTGTCAATATTAGTGATCAAAACTATAAGTCTTGATTTCTAGCCTATTTATAGATGTCTCGGACTAGGACATAGATTATGTAGTTGAGATTAGTTTTCACGGCGTTCATCATTTGAAGACGAAGAACTACTAAGGGGATCTTGTGGAACTTCTTCGACAAAAGGTATGTGGAGACTTGAACTCATCTATCACTTGGAAAGTCTATTTCTACTCTATCTCCTATATTGAGACATAAGTCGTGTTACGATATAGTTTTCTATATATACATTTGAGATTTCGAGCTGAGTATATCTCGCTTACATATTTCTCGAAATATGTGTTGGCAAGCTTTCGCTTCGACCAAGTTCATCTTATATCATGAGAAAATTTCCGAGTAACATCGTACATGGTTTGTGCGATACAATCATTTGGTGTAGACTTGGAATGTTTCGATAATGATTATTTCAATATCTTGAAAATTGCTTTGATGTTAATAGTGTGTGAAAATGGCTATTGTCGTCCTCTAAGAATGTTTCAATGATTGAAATAAAGAGTTTAGAATCTTGTAACCATCTTTGGATATAAGCATAGTGTGTTCGCACATTAGTGTATAAGTCCAAAAACCGGGAACCAAAAGTATGCATACTTGTGTGTATACAAAATGGTTGAAGGAGACTGGGTAAGTATGCATAACTTTACGCATATTGGCAGAAGTTCACGTCCGTGAATTTCTGCTGAGTTTGAAAACCAAACCAAACTCATCCGGTTACCTAAAGTACGCGTACCCGTACGCATACTGGCGAAACTTAACGTCCGTGAATTTCTGCTGAGTTTGAAAACCAAACCAAACTCAAATCCGGTTACTTAAGTACGCATACCTATACGCATACTTAAGTGGTTACTTTCTAAAATCGGTTGTGTACATGAACTTAAACATTTATTAATAAGGAATGCAATCTTTGCACACCGTGTTTATAATGTTCATGTATTAATTTGAGTGAATCAAACCGATTTTGCTTCAATTGTGTTCTTGTATAATTCTATGAGAATATAGCAATTGAACAACTCTTTAACTAGTTTCATTTGAGTCATTTGAACTAGTTATGGTTAATATGAATAAGGTTGATATGAGAGTAATCATATGGCTAACCTCGGTTAACTATTTGTGAACCAACATGGTGCACACGTTTAGGTACGGCCACATAAACCTAAATGAGGTTACATTTCATTTGTGTGTAAGAAGATAAGTTCGATTTAACGGTTGAAAGATATTAGCTTGGTTAAATCAGATTTTTCATCTAACGGTGAATATTGAATGCTTTGTTACCAAGGTAACTTGGATTGCAAACCCTGATTTGAAAACTATATAAAGTAGAACTCTAGCAACTGAGAAAACTAATCCCCACACCTCCTGTGTGTTACTAGTTGCATAACTAGAGTCGATTCTCCTTTAACCTTAGGTTTCTTCTCGAGACCCTGTAGGTTAACGACTTGAAGACTTCATTGGGATTGTGAAGCCAGACCCAACTATTCTCTTTGTAGTTGTGTGATCTGATCTTGTTGTTTCTATCGTGATTGAGTGCAATCGTAAGATTGGCTTGAGATTTATATCTCCGATAGGCAAGATAGAAAAGTAGTCACAAACACCTTCGTCTCATCGTTTGTGATTCCACAATATCTTGTTTCACTAGTCGATTAAGATTATTGTGAGGTGATTGATAATACTAGGATGTTCTTCAGGAATATAAGTCCGGTTTATCAATTGGTTCCTGTTCACCTTGATTTATCAAAAGACGGAACAAAAACTCTTGGGTATTTTTGTGGGAGACAGATTTATTCAATCCTATAGACTTTTCTGTGTGAGACAGATTTGTCTATCAAGTCTTCGACTTTGATTCGTAGCAACTCTTAGTTGTGGGTGAGATCAGCTAAGGGAATCAAGTGCGTAGTATCCTGTTGGGATCAGAGACGTAAGTAGCACAACTGTACCTTGAATCAGTGTGAGATTGATTAGGGTTCAAGTACATTCCAGTCCGAAGTTAATTGGTAGTAGGCCAGAGTCTGTAGCGGCTTAATATAGTGTGGTGTTCAAACTGGACTAGGTCCCGGGGTTTTTCTGCATTTGCGGTTTCCTCGTTAACAAAATTCTGGTGTTTGTGTTATTTCTTTTCCGCATTATATTTTGTTATATAAATGTTATCACAGGTTGTGCGTTAAGATCAATCAATTAGAATATCCAACCTTTGGTTGTTGATTTAGATTGATTGACACTTGAACATTGGTCCTTGGTACCGTTCAAGTTGTTTCACATAATAATCAGGCTCGCGGATTTCTATCTGTTTAATTTGCTGATTACATTGTGAAACAGAGATATTAAAACTCTTTGATATACTTTACTCTAGATTAAGTCTGACTGTCTAGTTGATTCTCTACAAAGTGTATTGGAGTAAGTCCTCTCAGATTGCCAAATAAATTTTTGGGTGTGGTTGTTAGACCCCCGCATTTTCAATTGGTATTAGAGCAGGAAAACACATTAAAGACATCATAAGTCTGTGTTTGTAGCGATCGGATAAGGACATAAGTTCTATCTCAATAAATGCACCACTAGATCCAGGGATTCCAGAATTCTCTTCCATGATTGATTTAATAAAATCTGTAGAAGAAGTTCTGTCTAAACCTCCACCAGGTTTAAAAACCCTTGAAGTTTTTTCAGGGTTTGAAAAGAAACTTGAAAGCTTATCTTTTGATGTTGATTTATTTCTCCAGAATGAACAAGAGTCTCTTGACAGGCTAAATCAAGTTATGATGAATAATATTTATGTTGAGGTTGATATTGATTTGCTAATCAGTGAGTGCAATACTCCTCCTCTGTGTAATCCAATTAGTTGTAACAAACTAAACGAATTACAAGAGGAGTTTAAATCTCAGTTGTCTGAGTACATCACCTCAAAGGATGAATTGATTCATTGCTCAATCCCTGATACTTCGTATCAAGATAGTAGTATTGTCTTCTTTCATGAAGAATCTAGGACGTCTCTTTTTATCAAAAGAGTTTCCCTTTGCAGTAATAAAAACTATCTGAAGAAACAGTTGTTTATAAGTTGGAAAACGAGAAATCAGAAAAAACATTTTTTTTTGGGTTCTCTTGAAGTTCTTTGATAGACTTATAAAAATAATTTTCTGGGTGTTTTTTAACACGATAAGATGTAAGAGTTGTTGGAAAGAAACTCTCTCCTGGTGTCATAGTGTGAGTGGCCATTTGTTCTTATAAGTTCTTAAAAGAATTGATCATGAGAGTCTTGTTGAGCTTTGCTTCAAACTCTCGTTCATATTTTGTTCAATAAAAATATGTGTAAAAAGAGGAAAAACAAACGTGCCCTTATATGCACACATACGGTTCGTGTACTACGTGCCTAAACCATGTTCCAGTACTCACTGATCCCAGTACCTGAATTAGTTTTGCCGTTTTAGGAACTGTTCGGTCGGTTGCACATAAAAAGAGAGAAAGAATTCTTGTTCTTTTCACCTTCATCTTCTCTTCGACAGTTCATGAACAAAAGAAAAAATACCCTGATTCACAAACTCCTCATCATCCCTCTCTTGGTTTTTAACCAATTTTTGTTTAGTTTTCTTCTCTAAACTTAAAAGAGGTTTCGGTACGTTGGGTCAAGAATCTTCTTCGTTCAACCTTGTGTTTTGGAACTCCTCCATCAACAACAGTTCACTGACCAAGGAAGTTGTTCATCCTTTCTGTTGTGATTTTACAAAAAATGGCTTCTAGGAAAAAGTTAAGCCGAGGTGAAAGTTCGAGTACTCAACCTAATTCTTCTAGTAGAAGGATTGATAATGATAATGAGTTTGAAGATGATGAAATAGGGCTAGACGTTCTATAACCCTTTTATGATCCCGCTCTTCAAATTAGTTTTACTAGTCTTCTTGCTAGGAACAAATATGTCAAATTTCTTAAAGGTAATTTTGTCATGAAAGGGTTTATGATCGTACTGTTAAAGAACCTAAGTTTCACCAGCTTATGAACCAACATGAGTGGGGATATATTCATGATGGTCTTGGGTCTTCTTATCCTGAGATGACTTGCCAGTTTTATGCTAACCTGCATGCTGCCAACAAAATCAGTTGTTGCTTCAAGACAATGGTTGGTGGGATATCATTTGAGGTAAATCGTGAAGTGATTGCATATTTTTTGAATTTATCGCTTGATCGCTCATTTGTAATTCCTCAACCTGAGCATCTCAGACCAACTCAGGGTCAGCTATCCGAAATGCTTCTAAATAGAAGTGAATCATGGTCTGGGGGAAAGTTGTCTGTTGACAACATTAGCTTTCATTTGAAAGTCTTCAGTAAATTGGATGTTGCAAATTTAATTCCCAGTACGCTTGATAAGAGTCTATGGAGTAGGACCCTTGCGGAGATGGTTCTATCTTATCTCTGGTGAAGAGATTGATTTCTGTGGCCTGATTATTCGTCAAATGATTCATATGGTTTCACGGAAAAAGAATCTTGGGTTTCCATGTCTCATCAGCCGAATTTGCAGTCAATTTAAGGTTCCTCCTATTGGTACCTGCACTAGTCATGCTACTCCTCTATCCCAGACAGATATCAACAAGATGAAGAAACCGGTCACTTCATAAGGCAATCTTCTTAATGAAAGAATTGAATGCTTACAGGAACAACTGAGCTATGTGTTGGGAATTCATCCTGAACTAACTGAACCTGTTTGCAAGATTGCTGAGAAATATATAATTGCAATTAAGCTTAGTTTCTTCATTTTTTTCTTGTTAAACTTCTATTGTTGGATAATATTCTAAGGGTTGTAATAACTTTATATTTAGCCTTGAATGGTTTTCCTTCAATTAAAATTGCTAAAAGTATTGCATTCATGAGAAGTTTAACATATGTTCAAAAGTTATCTCTATTATGTCGGTATGAAAGTATTGATAAAAGATAGAATGAACTTTTGACATTACGATAGTTAAAGCCTTTTATGTCATTATATATTGATAAAAAGAAAGGATACAAATTTTGTTTACAAGGATTAAGTCTATTATATGTCATTGTGCAAATAGTGATGAAAAATGGAATGGATCCTTGTTTATTCCAAAGTATTGGTCCTCTCCGATCCACATTTTTGTGCATATACTGTGTTGCTCCGTAAGTTTTATTATATTTGAGCATAACCAATTGAGTTGATCATTTTCTTATGATTAATTTAGTTGTCGCTCCGTAAGTTCTCTTATGACGAGCATGACCAATTGAATTGATCACTTTCTTGTGGTTAATTTAGTTGTGTATTTCGATTGAATTAATCATGGGTTCTCTCGTGGATAATTCAATTGAATATTTTGGATACAAATTCATGTTTTCACGTGATTTGATTTTATCCAAAAGAAATCCTTCTTTTCTTGTAAAAGCAAGGTCGCCTTTGTTGTTCTTCGGGAATGACATTTTATGGGGGAGAGTTGTTTTTGAACTTGTGCTTAATTGCAAAATCTTTGTGGGGAGTACGGCTATGGAATATTATAGGGGTTATCTTGTATCTCTATAAGCTCCTTGATGAATGCATTTAGCTTCGGCTTTATGATGACATCTAAATAAGTTGATATGGTATTCTCTTTTGGTCATGAAGTATCTCTGTGAAAATTTCATGAGAATCCCACAAGTTTTCGTACCTTTGCCAATTTATATTGACAAAAAGGGGGAGAATGAATGTGTAGTGTGACACTACAAATACATATGGTTTACTGATACCAATTGAAAATGCGGGGGTCTAACAACCACACCCAACAATTCGTTTGGAAATCTGAGAGGACTTACTCCAATACACTTTCTAGAGAATCAACCAGACAGTCAGACTCAATCTAGAATAAAGTATATCAAAGAGTTTAATATCTCTAACTCTTAATTCAATCCGCAATCATCAAATAGAAATTTGCGAGCCTGATTGAATATAAGAGGAGTAACTTGAACTGTACCAAAGACCAATGTTCAAGTGTCAATCAATGTAAATCAACAACCCAAGGTTGGATATTCTAATTGATTGATCTTAACTCACAACCTGTGATATTTCAATTATATAACAAAATATAATGCGGAAAAGAAATAACACAGACACCAGAATTTTGTTAACGAGGAAACCGCAAATGCAGAAAAACCCCAGGACCTAGTCCAGATTTAACACCACACTGTATTAAGCCGCTACAGACACCAGCCTACTACCAATTAACTTCGGACTGGACTGTAGTTGAACCCTAATCAATCTCACACTTATTCAAGGTACAGTTGCGCTCCTTACGCCTCTGATCCCAGCAGGATACTACACACTTGATTCCCTTAGCTGATCTCACCCGCAACTAAGAGTTGCTACGACCCAAAGTCGAAGACTTGATAGACAAATCTGTCTCACACAGAAAAGTCTATAGGATTGAATAAATCTGTCTCCCACAGAAATACCCAAGAGTTTTTGTTCCGTCTTTTGATAAATCAAGGTGAACAGGAACCAATTGATAAACCGGATTTATATTCCCGAAAAACAGGTGTTTGTAGGTGAAAATGGTTTCTACTGATTTCAGTAATTTTGGGTGTACGGGTGAGAAACAATTTAAACCCTAAACAATGTACTGCAAGGGAGTACTTTATATTCGAGAGATCAGTCTGTACAAGTCCGGCCTAAACCAAGAAATGGCCGTACCAGACTTGCTTCGGTCACAAGGTGAAGGAGAATGGGTTGGTTTGGGGGAGGGAAGCAAGGAAAGCGATGAGACAAGAATAGTTGATTCTGGAAGAGTAGTTGTGTTACTACGACTTGTATCAGAAAAGTGGGAAGGCTAACAAATGGTAAGCTAGCAAGTATTTTCTGAGTGTTGTGTATTCCCCGAATGAACTTGTTGTTCTGTGGAAATAGGTAAGACCTATTTATACATGTCGAAGTGAAACGTACCCTGGTCTCATTAAGGAATGGAAAAATGGGTAAGTAAATGGGAGGAGGTGGTAACCGTATGCATGGAATTTGATGTTCCATAAAATCGTTAACGCGTGGAATTGATGTTCCATAAAAACATTAACGTATGGAATTGATGTCCCATGAACGTTTCACTTTTAACTCCCTGTATTTACTAACCGCCTCACCCTTATGACACTTTCTTATGACGGGCGTAGTGTACGCCGCATGTTGTAAACCGCCAAACCAATACCCAAAGAGGATCCCCCAGTTTGTGATATGTGTTGATGTCTCGAATGTTTTTGTGGAAAACATGTAGCATAGGGTTGTTGCCTGGCAAGTCAAGCTCGGGAGACTTGGTAGCTTGGTGACCTTTGACGGTCGAGATTTTGTATCTTAAGAGGAAAGGTAGCCGTTGATCTTTGCACGCTTTCGTTCGTTGGTGGCCGCATAGGGAAGGCCAGCATGGTGGCGTGGCTAGGTTAGCATGCCATTGGCATGGCATGCTGCGCGGCTAGGTTGGCATGACATTGGCGTGGCATGGAGGCGCGGCTAGGTTGGCATGCCGTGGCCAAACTTAGGTTTTCGGGCTAAAGGTTACCATGCGTCGTCTGGTAACTTGGAGGGCCAGGATTTGCTCCTGGGATTGAAGGGGGGCCGTCGATTGTCGCACGCCTTCGTGTTAGTAGCCGCATAGGGAAGGCCATCATGGTGGCGCGGCGAGGTGCGTTTGGCATGTGGGGCCAAGGGTTTGGCAAGCCGTTGGCACATGGTGCGGCTAGCATGGCTAGGTGCGGTTTGGCTTGGCATGTGGGGCCAAGGGTTTGGCAAGCCGTTGGCATATGGTGCGGCTAGCATGGCTAGGTGCGATTTGGCTTGGCATGTGGGGCCAAGGGTTTGGCAAGCCGCTGGCACATGGTGCGGCTAGCATGGATATGTGCGGTTTGGCTTGGCATGTGGGGCCAAGGGTTTGGCAAGCCGTTGGCACATGGTGCGTCTAGAATGGCTAGGTGCGGTTTGGCTTGGCATGTGGGGCCAAGGGTTTGCCATGGGCGCATAGCGTGGCTAGCTTGGATAGGTTTGGCTTGGCATGTGGGGCCAAGGGTTTGGCAAGCTGTTGGCACATGGTGCGGCTAGCATGGCTAGGTGCGGTTTGGCTTGGCATGTGGGGCCAAGGGTTTGGCAAGCCGTTGGCACATGGTGCGGCTAGCATGGCTAGGTTTGGCTTGGCATGTGGGGCCAAGGGTTTTCTATGGGCGCATGGCGTGGCTAGCTTGGCTAGGTGCGGTTTGGCTTGGCATGTGGGGCCAAGGGTTTGCCATGGGCGCATGGCGTGGCTAGCTTGGCTAGGTGCGGTTTGTCTTGGCATGTGGGGCCAAGGGTTTGCCATGGGCGCATGTCGTGGCTAGCTTGGCTAGGTTTGGCTTGGCATGTGGGGCCAAGGGTTTGCCATGGGCGCATGGCGTGGCTAGCTTAGCTAGGTTCGTGACCAAGCTAGTGTTTTGGGCCAAAGGTCGTTTGGTAACCTCGGACGGCTAGGATTTGCTCCTGGGATTAAAGGGCGACCGTTGATTGGCTCCCGATTTATGGATTTATACACTAATGTGCGAACACACTATATATGCTTATATACAAAGATGGTTACATCCTCAACTCTTTATTTCAATCATTGAAACATTCTTCTATAATGACAATAACCGTTTTCACACACTATTAGCATCAAAGCAATTTTCAAGATATTGAAATAATCATTATCGAAACATTCCAAGGCTACATCAAATGATTATATCACACAAACCATGTAAGATGTTACTCGGCAATTTTCTCATGATATAAGATGAACTTGGTCGAAGCGAAAGCTTACCAACACATATTCCGAGAAATATGTAAGCGAGATATACTCAGCTCGAAATCTCGAATGTGTATAGAGAAAACTATATCGTAACACGACTTATGTCTCAATATAGGAAATAGTAGAAATGGAATTTCCAAGTGATAGATGAGTTCAAGTCTCCACATACCTTTTGTCGAAGAAGTTCCACAAGCTCCCCTTAGTAGTTCTTCGTCTTCAAGAGATGAACGCCGAGAGATCTAAGCTCAACTACACTATCTATATCCTAGTTCGAGACATCTATAAATAGGCTAGAAATCAAGACTTATAGTTTTGATCACTAACATTGACAAACATGCTTGAGATAGCAACGCATGCGAGTTCGACCGAGCAATGCTCTAACAATTATGTAAGGGGGAGTGGTTTTTATGTTGAGATGTAGTATTGACTAAGGGGGAGTGATACATATCACCATAGTATTGTTGTCAAAGTTGTGATACAATTGAACTTTGATGATGTGTAATACTATGACACTGTATAACAATGATTGAGATCAAATTAGACACAAAAATGTGTTTATCAAATACCCCCAAACTTATTATTTGCTAGTCCTCGAGCAAATTTATTCTAGAAAATAAAATGACTACACTTAGCACGTGCAACAAGCCGTTAAACCGCTAGGTGGCCCTAGCGGCGGAGTGATGTCTCCGGAGGGTTTACCAGAGGTGTACCCACAAAACCTTTACTCCAGTCCCTAGCTATCTACGCAGAACCTTGGAAGGCACTAAAGAATCTCCTTGGTTGGCATACAATCATTGACTATAGGAGGAAGTACCCTGATGCGAAATTCCAATTGCTGTACACGAGTTTGCACTCAAACATACTAAAATTCATATAAAGTGACATAGCTCTACTCAGATAGTTTCTGGACATCATAAACCGGAGTCAACCAATCACATGGATAGATTAAGAAGATGGATGTAGAGAAAAACGTAGATGATGTTGACTAAGGTGAACCTATCCTAATGGGTGAGATACCGGTCGGACTAATATCAATACACTGGCATATACAAGGGGACCAGTGGTCGATAATCCTAACACTAGGTCAACTCAGCTGGCATATACAAGGGTACCAATGGTCGACTTTATTGTATTTATTCCGGTTGGTCTGGTGGTATGGTCTCAATTTTTTTTTTTTTTTGTATCTCAACCATTCTATTTCACCCTAGCAATGGTAAAAAGAAAAAAAGAAGTGATCAGGATTCTTTCGATGTTTCCATCACGAGGATATGGCGAAACTACCATGTTTTCTTTTCTAACACTTGAGCTATGTGCTTTTATGAATAGTCTCTTCTAGATGTTTCCATCTAATCAGATCGGTTCCTCAACTCCTACAACCAAGATGTTCCCATCCACTTAGATTAGTTAGTGCCAACCTTAATAAGCATAAATTTCTAGTCTCTGGAGTTTATTTATTGCAACTAAAAAGTTTCTCCCATACCCCCAAACTTAAATCTAACATTGTCCTCAATGTTCTAAAGATGAAATTAAAAGCATGAACAATGAGAAACTGTTACCACTTGAAGAAAAGAGTTAAGGAAAAATATTACCGTGTTGCAAGAGCATGGGTTACCTCCCAAGAAGTGCTAAGTTTAAAGTCTTCAGCCAGACATTGGAAAGGATTAGTCACCTCGAAGAATCATATAGCAACAGTAGGAATAACTGCGGGTCATATTGATCAAAAAGTGCTAACAACAAGAAGAGGAGACGCAATGAGACCAGGAAGATATCCAACACACCCTTATCTATTTTTTTGTTTAAGACAACTACATCTAGTTGTGGTTCGGGTTCAGGCTCTATAAAAGGGTCTAGATAAAAAGTTTTCATCGGCTGGATTTCCTCAAAGGAAGGATCCTGAAGATCAGGTTCTAGAGTCTGGAAATACTCAACTAAGAACTTATAAGCACATAAAAATAACCTGAATAACTATGGATCCTCTAAGTCAATCAGATTTGACTCACACGGTTGGCCACAGTGGTGGTAATTCTTAAGCAAATGTGTCGACCCTAATTTTCTAAAGTAATTAGGTTTACTCTCAAAACTTAATAACCGACACATCTGAAATTCATTTGTTCCCACAATTGGAAGGAAGGTTTTTGGTGGGAAAACAAAGTTAATCATGGTATCATAGCCTGGGTTAACCACATCAACCAGAGGATGGGTTTCTAACAACTGAACTTCTTTATGGACATCATTAGGTTCAGGAAAACGTGTATGAAGATAATCTTGTAAAATGGTTGAGGCACATATGTCAAGTCCCAAGTGAGGGATCTCTGTAAGAGTTAAAGGTAAGGCACAAGGAGAATGATAGTCACCCCCAAACTTAGAGTTTTGGGTGTCTCTAGATAGACTAGATACAATTTCCCTAATTTCTAGATCATCAGAATCCTGAAATGGTGAATTGCTTCTTCTAGGTTGTACTCAGGTGATACATCCTCACTCAAATTTAAAAGCTCTACGAGTTCATCTTCTTTGTCTAAGACTAATGTTTCTAAATTGTTAGACTCTAAAACAATATTCTCAGAATAAACTCGTTCGTCAAAAGTATCATCGGCTTCGTAAAAAGGAAATTCTACATCATCTAAAACAGTATTTCTAGGCAAATCCTCGTCCTTTTGAATAGGTGAATAATTATTAAAATTATTTGGATTTGAACTAGAAATAATATTATCATTATAAAGCTCAATAGGAGTAACAAATTCCTGATTACTATGCCTACATATTTCAGATTCTTCATTAACACTATCCTCATAATTATCATCATTATAATAATATGAAAATGGTTGAACCTCATCTAAACAAGTAGTGTTACCAATTTTATCCTCGTCATCTTGATTATGTAAATAACTATCCTCATTTACAAGGGTATTATTGGAAGCACTATATTTAAGATTATTTTGAGCAAGTTTTTCGACAATCCTATTTGTACTCTCAGTAAATTGCTTAAGAGTCTCTTCTAGAGACATCTTTGTTGACTGCTCGTCTGGAAGAATGTTACAGGTTTCTTTCACAAATAAGGTATAACTATTGAGAGCCTCTTCTAGAGAAATAGAGGGATTGTTTTGCTCATAGGACTGGTGGGTGTACGAATAGTAATTGGGCTCACCATGGTATGGGTCATAACCTTTAAAAGTTTGATGTTCCCAACCACTATTCACACTATGGTCAAAGTAATGTCCATTTTGAAAATCAGTCGGATAATCATTGTATTGGCTGTTATAATACCAGTTTGACATCCTAACTGCAAGGGAATTCTACACAAGCACAAACAAGGCTGACTCGACCAAAACAAACCTACTGATTTCTAGCAAACAAAAAGCATGAAGGCTCCACTTAGATTGTTTCTAGACCAGCTTCTAATCCTTCGAAAGGGAATTCGTTACAATATGAGCAAACCCCTCTGGAATCAATCCGAGTTTAAGTAAGTTGAATAGAGGCGAGGGAAGCTGCGTGGAGCTTTGATACCCAAGGCCTCACCGCATTACAAGGCGGCGCAGTCACGTATTCAAATTACAGAAACCATCATGAACTTCGAAGTATGCTTAAAGAGTAACCAATATTTTTCGAATGACTTTCCTATTAAGCTCGTTACCCTATCGGTCTCGTTCTAGTTAGTATTTCAAGCTTAGGTTCGCGTTTGGTATCGTTTTCCTAAGGCAGGCAAGAAGAGAACGGTGATGAAATCCGAACCCTTATCTTGTATGGCCAGTCCTTGCCCTTTACTAGGAAATTAAAGCAGCTGTATTCAAGACCTCAACATATATGCATACAAAATCATCCAGTAAACCCGCTGACAGGGGATTCGCGGGTGTTTAGAATTCTTACCTCCCGTTCCATAAGGGGGATGAACCGTTGAAGTCGACTCGGTCCACTGACTCCTATGTCAGTGTACGAACCCGAGGGGCCGAGACGGTATCGTAACCGTCGTCCTTCCCTACAGCAGTTTTATTTAAACGAACCCTTACTTAGGGTTTTTAAAAATAATAATGTCCAAAAGTCCAAAAATTTAAAGTCCAAAAATACAAATACAAATTAAAAAAATAATTACCTAATTACATTTTCTAAAAAAAATAATAATAACACTATATACAAAATTTTCTTCTTCACTCCGTTCGGATCTCTCTTTTCTTTCCTATTTTGGCTTTGTTTTTCTTTTCAGCACTTTCTCTCTTCTTTTTTTTTCCGCTCGGCTCCAAATCTGAAAGAAAACAATAAAAACCAAAATGCGTAAAAAAGAACAAAAACAATAAAAATAAAAATAAAACCTAAAAACAAATCTATACACAAGTCCGCGTCGGCGGCGCCAAAAATTGATGGTTATTTTCAATGATGTTGTAGTAAGAAAGGTTGTCGTTCACTCGGACTTGATGAGATTGATTTTAAGAATTAATAAACTAAAATAAAAGGAAAATAGATACATACAAAATATTGTCACAGGATGACGAGAGTTACTGGGACTAGGATTTCGTCGAATTCATAACATAGGGTTCAATTTATTTATTCTCAACAATTAAAGCTCAATAAATAAAATTAACATGGACTCTGATTTTGCCAAGGTAGATTCTCAAAATATTGGTTGTAAATCCTAAGCATGATGTATCAAAACATTTAAGCTAAGCATACCTCATCAAATTAAATGACAACCAATTAATTCAAATCATATTTCAATTAAAATTAATGCAAAAGTCTTAAAAAGAATTAAATAATTTTACCCATGTATGAAATTCGTCTTCCTCCGTCGTCCCGGTGATGGGGTGTAACTCCTCATGTTGGAAACATGCTCAAAAGAATTTTCCATTGATCAAAAGTGCTTACAAGAGGTGAAAATATAATGAAACAGAAAATTGCAACGGAAATAAATGTTGCTAATCAACTGTTACAGAGAACGATAATAGTAAAGTGCTGCAAACACTGTTTGTCTACCGCCGAGAAAACAGTTACAAAGATGAGTAATAACGACTGTCTTGAAGCGTCTGTTCTTGGTGTTCTTCAGCAGCAGAACTGTTTCCTCTGCAACTTTGATTTTATTGATTCTCTCGTCTCTGTTCTAGCCCCTCTCCCTCCATGCCGCGCTATGACTCTCCAGAAACTTATTTATACCCACCAGACCAATAATAACACTGCGTTAATGCATATAATCCTCCATTGATCAATAATATTCTCGGCTATCATTTTCAGGAAATAATTCCTCATTCTCTTCCGTTTCACGCGCCAACTGAGGCATGCACACTCCAAACACGTTTCTTCCTTATCTCAGTTGTTGTTAAATTCACGCAGACACACACCAATCGTCCGATCACACATGAAATCCCGTGAAAAAATCTTTCCGCCCTGTTTTACTGCAACTGCCGAAAATAATGAGATTTACTTCCTTATTTTCTTTCCAAAGTGCTTCATTCATCTCACTAATTAGGTAGCAACATAACTGACGCCTCAAATCCCTTGAAAATCTCTGAAAATATCAACCCAAAAGTCGCACAGTTCAGCTTCTCGTTTTTCCGCCAAAAATAATTTGAACGTGGGAGAACATGGTTGCCCCCTATACGGAACTGGGGCGCGAATAGCAGGTGGGTACCCCTTAGCGATTAGGTTACCCCTTATCCAACAGTGAGAGTCCGAATAACACGTGTCCTCCGGGGTTTCTTTTAACACTTTTTCGAGCCGACTTTTCCAAAAATGTTTATTCCCCAAAAAATACCTACACACACATAAAACACCATAATAAGTACAAAATCGAGTGCCAACAATATATAGTATTGAGATCAAATTAGACACAAAAATGTGTTTATCACTTGGAGCATGTAAAGAACATCATGATACACGTGGTCTGGGCTATAAAGGTATAGATGCTCCAAGTACTAGTACGATGAGTTTTGTCAAGGCAAAAAACCTTCCTCAATCTACTGCCATAGATGTATCTGAAAATAAAGAACGTGAGCCTACAAGGACAACACAGTTGACAATGAATAAAAACTTTCTTGTCAACTGCTTTTATTGCGGAAAGAAAAGTCACATTGAAATAAGATGTCATCTTCGTTTACAGAATGAAAAACTTCACAATATTCTCATGTGGATGTCTAAAGAAGTAATCAAACTTGTTCCTCAGTGTTCAGTTAGAAATTCATTCCACAATCAAGAAAAGTGTTCCAATGGGCCAATTCTTGATTATGAACATAACATTTCTTCCACTTACAATGGTAAAAGGAACAAAGTTATATGGATGACTGATAACTCTGAAAGACCTGTAAAGAGAAAAAGATATCGAAGAAAGAAAAATTCTTCAAGACCCTATCTTTCCCTCAACAATGATCTTGCTTCTAAAATAAGTGTTTCTGATTACATTCACATCAATAATCATGTCTCGGAACTCAAGACTAGTATCGACGGTCTCAAACACAAGATCAAGAAGGCGAGGAAAGCAGTTGATCCAGGTAACTCTTGTCATTCTCCTGATAATTCTGTTATAGGGCAGGAGAGTAAAAAGGAGTGTGTCAACACCACTGATGAACTTCATGTTCATCAGCATACAACTTGATTATTCTCTTATGTGTATCCTCTCTATGGACCAATGATAATATACACATAACCCTCAAAGAAGATACCTTCTTATTGGCAAATGGTCTGTGTTGTATTGTAATGACATTGATCGCTTTTCTTGTTTTTTTGCTCCGAACAGTTTTGTTTTAAAATTGTTTACCTAATGCCTTCTTAATATACACTAGTTTTTCTTCCTAGTATGATAGTCGAGTCACCTTGTATCAAAGATTCCTGTCATTATCAAAACTTGTTTGCTCCATCAGTTCGCCGACCTCGCCTTGGGTCTTAACCATTAATCTGTGTACCCGGTCCGTTACCAAACGTATACAAGAAACCCTAGGTTTGTCTTGTGGAAATTATCCTTTAAATATGTATCAAGTTTTTGATATATATACTGGTACAGTAACGCCAAGAGCTCTTCTGGGTTTGGTTGAACAAGTGCACGATGGAAGGAAGCAAAAAGGAAGACAACTTTGATGATATAACCTTTGAACTTGATGATGATCCCATCCATGTTATTTTTTATAAAGCAATTGATCATGAAAAAGATCTTTCAATCCAGATGTTTGTTCAATTGGTTGGAAATCTTCTTCAATAATTTGAGGTTGTGCGTGAATATCTTGAGATTGCATCAAAGAATCTAGTATTTTTGAAGGAGAAGCTAAAGAAAGCAACTGATGAACTCGCCCTTGTCCGTTCCATGGTTGCTGATCTCATATGAGTTTTTTTGTATATGTCTAGTAAATCTTCTTAAGGGAATTTATTTCTTGTGTTTTTAGAAGAATAACTAGGGTTTGGAATAGGCATTATTGTGTGTACACATAGCTATGTCCAACGTTTTCATCTTCATGTTTTTAGATTTATTTATTTAAATTCTAAGTTTTTTGGAAGATGATTTTTGCAATTTTAATCTTTATGATTTTATATATTGCAAATTGTTATGGGATATGTTGTTTACGTCCGTGAACCTGTGACCGTCCCATACTTGTTCAAAAGTTATCTCTATTATGTCGGTATGAAAGTATTGATAAAAGATAGAATGAACTTTTGACATTACAAAAGTTAAAGCCTTTTATGTCATTATTTGATGGAAGAAAGGATAAAACTTTTGTTTACATGGATTATCTCTATTGTATGTCATTGTGCAAATAGTGATGGAAAATAGAATGAATCCTTGTGTATCCACAGTATTGGTCGATCTCCGATCCACATTTTTGTGCATATACAATGTTGCTCCGTAAGTTCTCTTATGTTGAGCATGACCAATTGAGTTGATCATTTTGTGGTTGATTCAATTGAGATCTTTTGGATACAAATTCATGTGTTTCATGTGATTTGGTTATATCCAAAGAAATCCTTATTTTCTTGTAAAAGCAAGGTCGTCTTTGTTGTTCTTTCAGGAATGACATATTATGGGGGAGAGTTATTTTTGAACTTGTGCTTAATTGCCAAATATTTGTGGGGAGTGCGGCTGTGGAATATTATAGGGGTTATATTGTATCTTTATAAACTCCTTGATGAATGCATTTAGCTTCGGCTTTATGATGGCATCTAGATAAGTTGGTATGGTATTCTCTTTTGGTCATGAAGTATCTCTATGAAAACTTCATGAGGATCCCACTAATTTTCGTACCTTTGCCAATTTATATTGACAAAAAGGGGGAGAATTAATGTGTAGTTTCATACTACAAATACATATGGTTTACGGATCATTATGTAAGGGGGGGTGGTTTTCATGTTGAGATGAAGTATTGACTAAGGGGGAGTGATACATATCACCATAGTATTGTTGTCAAAGTTGTGATACAATTGAACTTTGATGTTGTGTGATAATACTATGACACTGTATAACAATGATCGAGCGCATTTGTTTTCTCATTGTTATCACTACGGATCTTCAACAACTATGATGCTGAGTTGAACACGTTTAGAATCATGGAATACTTGTAAGCGACGAAGTTTTCGAGTCGTGTTGAAGATGCCAAGGAGATCAAGCATTTGGATGAGAAGCTACAATCTTTATTTATTTTGTAATCCATATGTATTGATAGTTTTGTCACTAAAATTGACAATGGGGGAGATTGTTAGAGCACTGCTCGGTCGAACTCGCATGCGTTACTATCTGATGAGTGCCAAATATTGCATATTTCTACATTTATTTATTGGCATTTAACTCATCTTTTGTGCTCAGAAATCAGATATTATCCCAGATTCTGTGTTTTCTTTGTTTTCAAGAATAAATATTTGTACTAATTAATTTTGTGTTTTTAGATAATAAATAAAGTTCGGAGAAACTGAGGAGCCAAAAGAGCAGAAAATTGGAGGCGAGCGTCTATGGAGCAGAAAGCCAAAGCCCGCGCGCACATCAGTTGCAACCCAACAAGAGGCAACCCACTTACAAGACGTGGGCTTGAGCTAGCCAAGACCCGACCCACGATCCGGATCCAAGCCCGCACCATTTGAGCCGTTAGATCTCACCCATCTACATCCTACGGCCGCATCGACCCACGCATCGGGTTCCTATAAATCCAACGGTCGCTCCAATCATCCCAAGTTGCAGAGCTTCTCCATCTCTCTTTTCTCTCCCGACCAAGCTCTGCACATCCACCACCATCTCCTTCCCCTGACACCGACACCACAGCCGCACAACAGCCGCCGTCTCCGCCTCCTAATCTCCCTATATCTCTTCCATAGCTTCTTCCCTAGAGGCTAAGTGAGAGATAGAAAGAGTTAGGGTTAGGGTTTCGCTAACAGTGGGAGAAAACATCATTTCAGAGCCGATTTCATAGAGGAGACAGGAATTCAGCGGTTTGGGTGAGAGGGTATTTGTTTAATTTTCAATTTGAAGTGAATTAGGGTTTGCATGTATAAATAGAGTTGAGGTGTGTGTGTAAAACTTCATGCCTGGACTAGCCAGAGCACCAACTTAGTTTAATTTGTATTGTTTTAACTATGTTCTAAGTTAAATTGCTAGGGTGTTGATGAAACCCCTAATTTCCATGTCAAGCATATCTAATTTAGGTTTTATTCTTGCTGTGTATAATATGCTAGGATTAGTAATTAATTGATGAAGCTTATGACCCTGTGATGAGTTGTAATGTAAGAAGACAACTCATACTAGGGGGAGTTAGTAGAATTAGTTAATGAACATCTACCTTAAACCTTCAAGTGAAGGTACAAGAACATAGCTCAAATTACATTGCCTGAGCATGAGATTAGAGGTGGATTCACCACCCTGGTGCTTTCCAAATTGTCACAACCTATTTCTTTGTTTTAGTTTAGAGTCACAACAACAACTCAGTCGCGTCGACACAAAACCAACTTACAACTGTGATACACTTTCCTTGAATTTAGTCTAGCAAAGCCTTAGATCAACTTAAGCCACTCCATTTCCATGTGGATCGACCTGTACTTGCCCTGTGTTGCTAGCCGACACTGTGCACTTGCAGTATTACGTAGGCGACACATATTTCAAAGCCTACCAAGTTTTTGGCGCCGCTGCTGGGGACTTGGTGGCAGTGTCATTAATTCTTTTGGTTCTCTCTACTGATTTTTAGCATAGCCTTGTACATATGTGTTCAATTTTTGCTTTTAATCATTGTTGAAACTATCTTTGCATCACTGTTCTGTAGCTGTAATTGTTTCATTATCTGTTCATTCATGTTGTTATCTTCAGTTTTTCTTCACTTTGCATCTCAGTTGTAGTTTTTAATTTTAGTTTGCATTTGCATATGCTTTGCATCATTGTCCCGTAGCTTCTTTCATTTGTAGCCTCTCTCATTTGTAGCTCTAGTGTTAGCTGTAACTAGCATCATTGTTTTCCTGCATCTTAAAAAAAAAAAAAAAAAAAACAGAAGAGAATCTGCAATCTGTAGCTTGCTGCTGCAAATTGTAGTTTTTATCAGTCCATTGTCATTCTAGTATTAGCATTTGTAGCTGTAACTCAGTAACCATCTTAACCTTGCAAATACTAGTTAGTTTCATTTCATATAAACTGCATTCTGTAGTTAACTGTTTAACTTTGATCTATTTGTCTATACATTGCATCATGTTCCAGTTAGGTTAGCTGCATCTCAGTTCATTTGCACCTTAGCTTTGATATCTTTTTTTGATTAAGCTTTCTTAATCCCGATCAGTCCAAATAGCAGTCATATGACCATGTTGAAAGGCTGTAAATCTTCAGTTAACACCTCAGTGCACCTCACATTTTTTGTCCCGTAACTCTAGTGTTAACTATCACTCTGAAATTCTTTGTTTCACCTGCACAAATCTGAGAACTAAAACTCTCCTTTTGAGCTCACAGTACCTGCAAAGCTGTTGTGAAAGCTGAGGCAAGGAAGAGCACTTGTTAACAGAGCAGTCCAAATCGGTTAGCAGCAAACCTCAGGAGCAGAGCGACATAGCCATTGCGGCTCAAACCGGTTGGTCATTCTAGAACCCTTTTATACTTTATATCTGCATGAATGACAAACCACAGATAACCTAGTTACTCTGCTAAGCAATACCCACATCATCTAAGCCTTGCTTAAACCGGTTGGTCTCTTTCTGTGATCAAACCGCCCATGTACTAGCTGAACTGTGGTGTGTGTTAGCTGCCCCCGAATTGTTAGTCGCCCGATTCTCGTGACATTTCATTCCCCATAACATGACACGGTAATATTTGAGTTTTGATTTGGTTATTTGGAGTTATTGTTGGCCGTATAAAACTTGAATGATTATTGAGTCAGAAAACTGTTGAATGAGAAACCATGATAGCCTGATTTATATCTAAATGCTTATCCCTGTAATGTTAGAGTTGATTATTGTATGAATGATAAAGCATGTTTACCCACTGAATTGCTATGCCATGCATGTTTACCCAGCCCATGATGGCCTGATACACTTACTGCTTCACAGAGCACCATCCCACACCTGCTAGAGAACTGTATTTTGCTAAATTGCTTCTGTATGCTAGAAACTGAGTCTTCCATAGCTGATAATCTGTGAATGTACACAATACAACATAATGCATGAGCTGTGAACTGTGAACAGAGTGTTGCATTGGTTGGATGAGTGTGTTATTGATTCAAAGTTAGTGAACTATCTGAAAACCCGTGCATGAGCCTGTGCTCTTGAGTGAAATCATTGTTTTCTTTGAGCCTTTTGGCCCCGAATCTGTCGACCATTCATCCGAGCATTGCATCCCGAGTTGTGCATTTGTGTCTTGGCTCACCACAAGGTGTGTAAACTCAGAGCATTGTCCTCTCGAGTTGTGCATTCTCATGTGCACGGTTTGTTTTTAGCCCTATTTGAGTTTTGTATCTAATTGTTGCTAATCTGTTGAATCTCTGGGTCGCATTCACCTTCCAAATTGTTGTTCTTCAAAAATCACATACACATTGCTAGCCTGTGAAGTTTATTTTTGGCCTCCAAGCCCCTGTGTTGAATTGCATGAGCATTTTTCTTCCCTGGAATTGATTGCCATGTATAATTCTTTAATTTGAATTGTTGTTTTCTTGACATTTTGAGCCACCTCTGTGCTACCCGAAATTGGTATTTTCTTTGAATTGTTTCGTGGGTGTAATCTCTAGTTTTGAAATATCACATGCTCTATAGTGTGAATTGCTTGGTTGTCTGGAATCCATAGCATGTCTGGATTTTGGTCTGCAACTGGGGATGAAAACAAATCCATCAGAGAACTTGCTTACGGGCATGCTTCACCATATGAAACCCCCACAGACCATAGTGATTTTAGGGAATACTATGAACCTTCTCAGGGCCCTGACCTTGAATATTCATACCCTAATCATTATGAGCACATGTATCATCAACCACCATGGGAGGTTGAACAATGATATCCTTGATGAACCCTTGCATACAGTCTATAATGGAGAACCTCAAAATCATGGAGCAAAACAATGCTAGGTTTGAATTGAATGCAATGCATGATCATCCATATAGCACAATGTCTGAATTTCCCTTCTCTAGTGACCCTTGTGCACAGACATGTACTGAGTATCCATATGAAGCATGCATACCCACTAGTGAAGGCTCCCCTTCAATTGAACAACTCACTATGATGCTTCAAATGAATCTGACTCAGTTACAAAATGAAGAATGGAAGGAAGTTCATGATAGGATGTGTGCTTCTATTCCTACTCATGCACATGACACTGAATATGAACCTAATCTAGAGGTAGATGAGTGCACTAAAAATGCTACAATTTTGAATAGGGAAATGCAGTGTTATGATGATGATGATGATGATGAATATGAAGAGCATGTGTACTTTGAAAATGTAGTGGAATCTTTAGGTTCAGAGACATTAAGTTTCTCTTCTGTGAACCCTATGAATGATGCTTCTTCTAATATTCATACTTGTGCTGCTGAATTGGAGTCTGTGCAATTGTTCACTGAAAATGAGCATGTTATACCACCTGGTTGTGACTTGGGGAATGCTGAGACTTTTGGCACCAATTATCTTATGCATGAGAATGAAATTTTGAGTAATGATGATTATGACATGGAGATTGATGAACTGTTTTATGCAAGTGAACATGATTTGTCTAATTCTCAGCCTAGGTCACAATGTAAAGTTTCTTGTGATCTCCCTATGCATGAAACTGAAGATGATAATTATGGACTAGGGCTTGTAGAAATATTTTATGAACATGAGCATGTCACAGCACTTGTAGATGATTTGGGAGATATTGTTTTGAGTGATACTGTTACTCTTGAGCTCACACATGTGAACAACTTAGACATGCCCAACATCATGCCCATGTCACAGTCTGTTAGATTTCCACCCAACCTAGGTTTGGCTTGTAACAAAATTGCAAAACCAACTTTTCTGAGAATTCCTAATTTAGGCCTAGAGCTTTGTGCTTCCCAAGTCCTCTTGGACTATTTTGCATCAAAGTATAACACCTTTAAGGAGCCACAGTTGGAATATGTATGTCTGCATGTTCTTAGCAAAACTCATTTTGAGTTAGATCTAGTGCATGATGTACCTTTAAATTTGCAAGATTTTGTGCTCACAAACACATCTGTTGACAAGTTTAGGTTTGGGGGAAAATCATTCACTTGTGCAGCCTTACTTGCATTCTCATGTTATATTTGTGTAAGGCTGTTGATGTCCCTGCATATTTTCTTTTGGGTTGATCCTCAACTCTTTAGATTGTTGGTGTATGGTGAATTTTCATTGTATATAATCCAGTAGGACTTGTTAAATTTTCTATCTTGATTCGGTTGAGTCTTCTTTTTATTGTGCTAATCCGATATGATCTCCGCTGAGAATGTTGGATTCTAGCCTTGACTAATGAAGCTCTAACCTTGCTCCCGCCGACATACCGGTAATCTCTTCCCTTTTCTCTTATCAGCATAGTTCTCTTGGTATGTGACTGTTTAAAATTTTATCATCTGTTGACACATTGAGGACAATGTTTGATTTAGGTTTGGGGGTGCATTTGCATATAGAGTTTTTAGTCTTTAATTTCTTTAATTTCCAAAAAAAAATAAAAAATAAAAAATAAAAAATAATATATATATATATATATATATATTCAAAAACTCTTTGTAAATACTTGCATAAAAAACCTCCAACTTTTAGAGATCTTAGAGTCACTAGCATGCTTCTAGCTATGTTTACATAGAGAGTCTGACCGAAATAACAGAACTTGGAAGTACTGGAGAACACAATCGGGTTTCTTAGTTGATTAGAGCGTTAAAGTTGGATTTAACCATACCGGAGGGCTAATTAGGTCTTTGTTTAGATATTCGGTAGTAGAATTGTGATCACCCATAGTGGAGACTACCCATTTTACATCAAGCGAGGCACCAACCTTCAGTTTTTGTGACTTTCTAGAAAAGATGTTAGAGTGTGTGTCACCGTACGTCAATTCCGGGTAGGAATGGTGAGCTACCCAACTTCGCACCACTTTCAGCACTACTCTTGATCTCTTGAGTGCTAATTTCGTCAATCATGAGGGTGACGTTTAAAGATGAAAACTCCTTCTTGTAGTTCGATTTGCAGTTAGCATCACTCTCTCCCTCTCAACAACATCAACAGATTCATAGAAACACGTCATCGTCAGCAAGCGGAGCATCATCAGAATATTTGAAGAAAAGTTGAAATAGTCCAAGGTTTACATGCAACAAAGAAAAGAAAATAGGATGAGAATTAATGAAGTTTGTAAAATCAAGACAATACAAGTTGTGAAAAATTAAGTTTATTGTTTTCTTGTTATTTTCATTTTATATAAAAAAAAAAAAAAAAAAAAAAATTGTCAAGTTTTTGTGAAGTTCATAAGTTCGTCATCAACAGTTGAAGACCGAAGACCGAAGATTGAAGACGTTTCTATGAATGCTGAGAGAGAGTGATATTAATTGCCGATCGGGTGAGAAGGTAAGTGAGTACTCCCATCCTTGCTAATGGTTGATTTCCTTTCGTAGAGATCATCAGAAAAAGATTCTTTTTGTCCACAACTCTGTGGAGTCTCCAGAAATTATTTCGGAAGGTTATCCTTCTCACCTTCAACGTGTGCATGATTTCTCTCTTTATTCCCCTCGCACACATGAGAGACTAAAAAGCGGTCTTTTTGAGTGCAATTATCATAAAACCTAATGGTGAGGCAGAAGTCGAGGCTTATGATCACAATCGAATCCGAATTCTTTCATATGGTATGGTTATTTCTCGCTCAAAGCACTTAAGGATGAGAATGCGTTCTTTGGTAGTTCTAACTTCGTGTTACTAGCATGCGAAACTCTATGTCCTCATAGCTCCTTGGATGCTTGAGACTCTTTTGCACTCTGAAGTTGGAGAAGGTTTTGTGGGTACACCTCTGGTAAAACCTCACGAGACTAGAACTCGTCCACTAGGGACACCTAGGGGTTTAAAGGCTTAGTGCATACGCTAAATGCATTCGAGAGACCTGCGACAGGGGTATAGTTAGGATTTCCTAATTTCTGTTTCACTTGAGGACAAGTAAAATTCAGGTTTGGGGGTATTTGATGAGTGCCAAATATTGCATATTTCTACATTTATTTATTGGCATTTATCTCATCTTTTGTGCTTAGAAATCAGATATTATCCCAAATTCTGTATTTTCTCTGTTTTCAAGAATAAATAATTGTACTAATTAATTTTGTGTTTTTGGGTAGTAAATAAAGCTCGGAGAAATTGAGGAGCCAAAAGAGCAGAAAATTGGAGGCGAGCGTCTATGGAGCAGAAATCCAAAGCCCGCGCGCGCATCAGTTGCAACCCAACAAGTAGCAACCCATCTACAAGACATGGGCTTGACAGTCCAAGACCCGGCCCATAACTCGAGTCCACACCCGATTCATTCTGAGCCGTGGAGATCTCACCCAGCCGCATCCTACGGTCGCTCCATCCCTTGCATCATTTCTCGCTGCACCTGCTCAACACCACAGACACCTATATCTTCACCAACCGATCCAAACTCACCCTCATTTCTCTTTTCCTTCACCCGACAGTTGCAGAGCTTCTCCATCTCTCTTTTCTCTCCCGACCAAGCTCTGCACAGCCACCACCATCTCCTTCCCCTGACACCGACACCACAGCCGCACAACAGTCGCCGTCTCCGCCTCCTAATCTCCCTATATCTCTTCCATAGCTTCTTCCCTAGAGGCTAAGTGAGAGATAGAAAGAGTTAGGGTTAGGGTTTCGCTAACAGTGGGAGAAAACATCATTTCAGAGCCGATTTCACAGAGGAGACAGGAATTCAGCGGTTTGGGTGAGAGGGTATTTGTTTAATTTTCATTTTGAAGTGAATTAGGGTTTGCATGTATAAATAGAGTTGAGGTGTGTGTGTAAAACTTCATGCCTGGACTATCCAGAGCACCAACTTAGTTTAATTTGTATTGTTTTAACTATGTTCTAAGTTAAATTGCTAGGGTGTTGATGAAACCCCTAATTTCCATGTCAAGCATATCTAATTTAGGTTTTATTCTTCTTTGTGTATAATATGCTAGGATTAGTAATTAATTGATGAAGCTTATGACCCGTGATGAGTTGTACTTGTAAGAAGACAACTCATACTAGGGGGAGTTAGTAGAATTAGTTAATGAACATCTACCTTAAACCTTCAAGTGAAGGTACAAGAACATAGCTCAAATTACATTGCCTGAGCATGAGATTAGAGGTGGATTCACCACCCTGGTGCTTTCCAAATTGTCACAACCTATTTGTTGTTTTAGTTTAGAGTCACAACAATAACTCAGTCGCGTCGACACAAAACCAACTTACAACTGTGTTACACTTTCCTTGAATTCAGTCTAGCAAAGCCTTAGATCAACTTAAGCCATTCCATTTCCCTGTGGATCGACCTGTACTTGCCCTGTGTTGCTAGCCAACACTGCGCACTTGCAGTATTACGTAGGCGACACACATTTCAAAGCCTACCACTATCTCAAGCATGTTTGTCAATGTTAGTGATCAAAACTATAAGTCTTGATTTCTAGCCTATTTATAGATGTCTCGGACTAGGACATAAATTGTGTAGTTGAGCTTAGTTTTAACGGCGTTCATCATTTGAAGACGAATAACTACTAAGGGGAGCTTGTGGAACTTCATCGACGAAAGTATGTGGAGACTTAAACTCATCTATCACTTGGAAAGTCTATTTCTACTCTATCTCATCTATCATCTAATAAGGAATGCAATCTTTGCAACCGTGGCTATAATGTTCATGTATTTATTCGAGTGAATCAAACCGATTTTGCTTCAAATGTGTTCTTGTATACTTCTATGAGAATATAGCAATTGAACGGCTCTTTAACTAGTTTAATTTGAGTCATTTGAACTAGTTATGGTTAAGATGAATAAGGTTGATATGAGAGTAATCATATGGCTAACCTCGGTTAACTATTTGTGAACCAACATGGAGTACACGTTTAGGTACGACTATATAAACCTAAATGAGGGTACATTTCATTTGTGTGTAACAAGCTAAGTTCGATCTAACAGTTGAAAGATATTAGCTTGGTTAAATCGGGTTTTTCATCTAACGGTGAATAATGAATGCTTTGTTACCAAGGTAACTTGGATTACAAACCCTGATTTGAAAACTATATAAAGGAGAACTCTAGCAACTGGGAAAACTAATCCTCACACCTCCTGTGTGTTACTAGTTGCATAACTAGAGTCGATTCTCCTTTAACCTTAGGTTTCTATGGAGACCATGTAGGTTAACGACTTCAAAGACTTCATTGGGATTGTGAAGCCAGACCCAACTATTCTCTTGTAGTTGCGTGTTCTGATCTTGCCCGATTCTATCGTATTGAGTACAATTGAAATAATTGACTCGAGATTAATTTCTCCGATAGGCAAGATAAAAGTAATCACAAACATCTTCATCTCATCGTTTGTGATTCCACAATATCTTGTTTCGCTAGTCGATTAAGATTATTGTGAGGTAATTGATAATACTAGGCTGTTCTTCGGGAATATAAGTCTGGTTTATCAATTGGTTGATGTTCACCTTGATTTATCAAAAGACGGAACAAAAAATCTTTGGTATTTCTGTGGGAGAAAGATTTATTCAATCCTATAGACTTTTCTGCGTGAGACAGATTTGTTATCAAGTCTTCGACTTTGGGTCGTAGCAACTTTTGGTTGTGGGTGAGATCAACTGAGGGAATCAAGTGCGTAGTACCCTGCCGAGATTAGAGACGTAAGGAGCGCAACTGTACCTTTAATCAGTGTGAGATTGATTAAGGTTCAACTACAGTCTAGTCCGAAGTTATTTGGTGGTAGGCTAGAGTCTGTAGCGACTTAATACAGTGTGGTGTTCAATCTGGACTAGGTCCCGGGGTTTTTCTGCATTTGCGGTTTTCTCGTTAACAAAATTCTGGTGTCTGTGTTATTTCTTTTCCGCATTATATATTTTTATATAATTGAAATATCACAGGTTGTGCGTTAAGATCAATCAATTAAAATATCCAACCTTTGGTTGTTGATTTACATTGATTGACACTTGAACATTGGTATTTGGTACCGTTCAATTTGTTTTACATAATAATCAGGCTCGTGGATTTCTATCTGTTTGATTTGCTGATTACATTGTGAAACATAGATATTAAACTCTTTGATATACTTTACTCTAGATTGAGTCTGACTGTCTAGTTGATTCTCTAGAAAGTGTATTGGAGTAAGTCCTCTCAGATTGCCAAACGAATTCTTGGGTGTGGTTGTTAGACCCCCGCATTTTCATAAGGCTTTCTTGTCCTTGTTTTTGTTCTCTCTCAAATCGTCATTTTGGGATTGAGAAAGAGATGCACCAACTGCCGGATCTACATCAAAGAAACCAGCCTCAACAATCTCCGTAAGCTCCTGAAAACCAAATAAGACTTTCAACTGGACGCTCCATCAATCATAATTCTTCCCACTAAACTGTGGAGCTTGATGCTGAACTGAATCTTTCATTGTAGCCTTTTATCAAACACCTAATCTGCAAGACTGTAAACAGCGGAAACATAAGGATCGAGCACTAGCTCCAGATGTAGGATAATAGTACCTGCAATATACTACCAATCACACAAACAAATAGCAGATGAAGAATTGAATCAAAAAAGAGTTTATTGATCACTCGATTCAATACTCAGTTCACTTGAGAAACAATGAACTGCAGTTCACCTTTTATATGTGTTTACATGAATATAATCAGTAGAAAGCTAGCCAGTAAATCTAAAAAATAACAACTAATAAACCTCCTACATAGTTGGGATAGCTAAAGAAAAATTCACTGACTTATTCAAATAAAACTAATTTGTAAACAGTAAAACAGAACTTATCTAGTTTGAGATTAAACTCCAACACAAAGAAATGACCTTGCACAGGTTAAGCAACACTAGAACCGCACCAAATTTGCAAACCCTAATTTTGTTACTTAATAATCAAGATAACACCAACGAATTGAGAATCAATAACTGTAAAGAAAAATTACGAATAAGAAATCTAGGGCTTAATAGAAAAAATCAAAACCCAAAATTGGGAGTAAGATATAAGAACCTTAATTTGTGTCTTACCTGGAATGAGTCGATTGGTTGGACTGGTTTCTAGATAGGCGTAGCCTTATGAGAATTCATTTCATTATGTTTTTAAGAGCTTCAATTTGAAACGGCTGGGACATTGATTTCGTCTGTGCGATTCTCTTCCGGATTTTATTCAGGAATAGGGAGAGAGTGGAATAGGCAACTACGTGGCACAATCTCAGTAGCATTTTATAACGCCAAACTGTATCTCCATTTAGATGAATCATGAACGTTCTTCATATGTCCGAAATGTAGATAACCTTCCAGAGGGAAAAACATCATCGTCATAAATAAGTGGACTCAGTGAATTTTTCTTTTATTCAATTCTCTCAATTCTCTCTGATTTCAGTTACTTTTATGCTATGAATCATCAAGATCTCGATTATTTCTTTATATCCTTAGTGTTCTCTCTATCTCACTTTCTATCCTAAACTTTTGTTTGATCTATGTCTCTTTTTTTTTTCTTTTTGTTCTCTTTGTGTTTATCTGTTAGTTTTTGTTTTCTTATTATAAGTTTTCTCATTTCGTAGCGATTTTACTAATGTTCTGTTATACCTTTTCAGGGCCTCAATAGTTTATCAAATCATTGGTTGCATTCAGTTTTGGACTTCTGCTCTGTGGTTTCTCCTTCAATTAACAATATGGATTCAACCTGTTCAAATATTAGCATCAAAGTATTCTGCAGTTTTGCACCCTAATAACAATAGTAGGGATTTCAACAATATGTTCCAGTATTGGTTTCTTTATCATCTATATGATTTAAATGTCATTGTCAAGCCATTTGAGTGTTATCCATTCTCACCGATCCAAATTGGTTTGGAGAAAAATTTGAATTCTTGTTTTTCAAACTTTTCCCCAAATTCACTCAGGAAATTTAGCTCTACAACTATACAGCCGAAACTTTCTCCTCTAACCGCAACCACATTGAGTGCAAAGAATATTCTCCATAATGAGTGGAATATACTCTATTCTGTATCAAAGCAAAAATATTATCCTCATGCAACTAATTTTAGTTATTCTATCTGTCACGGTTACATATATTGTTATCATATCCTTCCAAAGCAAAAAATTCATCCTAAAAAGCCTTTAATGGTCTCGTCTTCGATCTCTCAAGTCTCAGTCATCACAGACAAGATGCATAATGCTAACATCTGTGCCAGACAAATGCGCAGATCTATGGGTACTAAGATAGCTGCTATTGTAAAAGATGCTGATGAATGGAGTACTACTCTAATAGGCAAACTTCATTCTAAAGATCCTATTGAAACCGATGTAGTAAGGAAAGAAATAAAACTTATTTGGTCTATTCACAGAACAAAAGAAGTAAGAGGTCTTGACAAGAACATCTATCTTTTTAAATTTCATATTGTGGATTCCATGAATGCTGTCAAGTCTAGAGGTCCATGGAACGTCAAGAAATGCCACTTGAACCTAAACAAGTATGATCCAGCTTTAGCTTTGAAGGATTATGATTTCTCACATCAATACCAGACAGTTCAATTCAAGAATATATTGCTGAAACACCATTCACAGGACATAGTCAACGAAGCTATAGAAGAACTGGGTACTAAGATCTGGGTCGAACAGTAAGACTGCAAACCAACTAATGGAAGCACTATCACGGCAAGAATCAACATAGATCTGAATAAACCACTACACAGAGGGGGAAGGTGGAACACAACGGCTGGTGGTTCAACATGGATACATTTCACTGGGAAAGACAACCTCATAGTTTTTGCCCAAAATGTCATGTCATCGAACATAATGAAGAAGAATTTTTGAATGTTGCTGATGATCTTATGATCAGAAGATTCACTCAAGAACAATACATTTCTTATTTACATGAACTGCCAACAAATTATGGAGTGGAAATCATAGAAGACTTGGAATTATTGGTACAAAATATTTGTGAAGCTAGCAGAAACCAGAATAAAGAAGTTATTGAAGAAGAGCCGGCTGGAGAAACTAGAAACAACAAAAGGACCAGAACTGGAGTGGAGAATTATGATCTTTCTGACTTGCACGACATGGAAACCAATACTGAAACATCAACTCTCAATCCCAATAATGATGCCATGGAACATGATTTGGTTGAAGAAGGGGAACCAGAGGCAAAGGAGTTTTCTCATGAGATTAATGAGGCCCCAGTCACTCTGGTAAAAAACTTTAAACCTTATTTTTACTACTTTAATCCTTTTACAAAATTTCCTGCATTCAATATTCGCATAGTTAAAAAAATTCCTGCAGAGCGTTTATTACACCCATCGTTGTATGTTTTTAGTTACATAGAAAACCCTAATAGTATCTTGAGTATCAAGTTATTTACAATTTCAACTATGAAAATTCTAAGTTGAAACTGCCAGGGTTTTTTACGTAAAGAAACTAGAGACCATCTTTGGCATTTAAACTCCATGCATGCTCCAGACATAATCTTCCTCCGTGAAACCAAAATAAACAATGATAGAATTGTTAGCCTAACTAATTTCCTTTTCTTCCCTAATAAGAGATATGTCCCTTCTATTGGTCAAGATGGAGGTATAATTATACTTTGGAAAGATGGATTTGATGTGGATATAGTTCATACTTCCGCTAACATGATCCATGCAATTATGAATAATGATCCTTCAAAGGGAGAGTTGTTTCTTTCTTGTATTTATGGATCACCTTATAGAGAAGAACAACCTAGTTTCTGGCAGTACATTAATAATCTCAGTACCTCAGTCTCCATTCCTTGGGTTCTTATTGGGGATCTAAATATCACCATGGATATCTCTGAAAGAAACACAAGTAGTAATCTAACTTATCCAGGAGTTCTTGAGCTTATTAAAAAAATCTGATGTTCAAGATATGGGGTTTAGGGGTAACCCTTTTACTTGGTCTAGTAATAGTCATGGCACTGGCAAGATAAAATCTATACTAGATAGAGCCTTAACAAACAATGAATGGACTCTATGTTATCCTGATGCTAGTTTAACTCACTTATCTCAACTAGGATCTGACCATTCTCCCATTTTGTTATCTCTCTATAATAATTCTATTGTTACCGGGAGAAGCTGGAACTTTTTTGAACACTGGCTCCAAAATGAAACTTGTATAAATGAAATAGAAAATGCTTGGAAATCTAACAATGCAGGGTCTGCAACCTATATTCTTAGTGATAAACGATATAACACTAGACATGTTTTATCTATGTGGAGCAAAAACACTTTTGGTCATATTAAGGAAAGAGTCAGAGATCTGCAAGAAGAAATGACACAACTTCAAGCTACTGACATATCTGGAAGCAACACATCACAATTTCTCAAAATTGAAAAAGAAATTGAGGCACTGAATGAAATTCAAGCTAGTAGCAACAAGCAAAAATCCAGAGACCATCTCTATAATGATATGGATAGAAACTCAAAATATTTCCACATAAGAGAAAATCAAAGAAGAATTAGAAACATAATTTATTCTTTACAATCCCCTGATGGTACATAGTGTCAAGACAAAGATTCTATAGAAGATTTACTCGTCTCTCATTTTAAGAAGATCAGCTCTACATCAAATCCAGCTGTCATCTACTATTTTCTTCAGCACATTCCTACCTGCATCTCAGATCAAGACAATGAACTTTTAACTTCCATTCCTTCTGAAGAAGAAATTCACAGTGCATTGATGAGTATATAACCTTGGACAGCTCCAGGTCCTGATGGTTTTCCACCAGGATTTTACCAAACTCAATGGAAAGTAGTAAAGGAAGATATCTGCAAGGTGGTGAAATCTTTTTCTCATCTGGTTTTCCTCTCAAGAAACTTAACAACACAAAAATTACTTTGATATCTAAATCCTTAACTGCTCATAAACCTGAAGACTACAGGCATATTTCTTTTTGCAACACAGTCTACAAGATGATATCCAAGATTATTGCACTAAGACTCAAAATGCATCTGATGAATATCATTTCTCCAATGCAATCTGCTTATGTACTAGGAAGACTAATTTCAGAGAACATTTGCTTAGTTCAAGAAATAGTGAAAGCAATGAAGAATAAGAAAGGAAGATATGGTCACCTTGCCCTAAAAATGGACATGTCAAAAGCTTTTGACAGGTTAGAATGGGTTTTCCTCATTGAAGTCATAAGAAAATTTGGTTTTAGTGAAAAACTCTGCCAGTTGGTACATCAATGCATAAGTACAACTCAAGTGGAGATTATGATAAATGGTTTACCTTCAAAAGCTTTTAAACCAACAAGAGGAATTAGGCAAGGAGATCCTTTGTCTCCTTACATGCTCATCTTAGCCATGGAAGCTTTCTCAAGATATATAAATCATTATGAAATTACAAAACAATTAATAGGCATGGAGATATCAAGATCAGCTCCAAAAATTAATCACCTATTATTTGCAGATGACTGCCTTCTCTTCTGCAAAGCTAATCTTGTCCAAGTTAACAAGCTTCTCCAAGTAATTGAAGAATTTAGTGCTTTCTCAGGCCAACTTATAAACTTCCACAAGTCTGCAGTCTTTTTCTCCAAGAACATGAACCCTTTTGTGTGTCAAATAATCAGTGGCATTCTTCAAGTAAGATAACTTGATATTAAAGAAGATAAATACTTAGGTCTACCCTTCTCTGTAGGCAAAAATAAGAGAATTCCTTTTTCAGTTCTCATTGAGAAAATGGAATCAAGATTAACAAGATGGAGATGCATAAATATCTCTGAGGCAGCCAGATCTGTTATGATTAGAAATGTGACAAATGCAATACCTGTGAATCACATGTGCAGTTTCAAGTTACCAAATGCCACTATCAATAAGATGAGATCAGTAAATCAAAAGTTCCGGAGAAACAAGAAGACAAATAAAGGTAAACACTTTATCAAATGGAGAGAAGTGAATAAGCCAAAAGATGAGGGAGGACTTGGATTCAGAGATTTGGAAGTATTTAGCAGAGCCCTACTTGCTAAGTCAGCATGGAGACTTTGTACTGAAACTACATCAACTTGTGCCAAATCCCTACAGGCTAAATATTTTCCAGATGGAGATGTCTTCAATCACAAAAAGATTAACAATGAAACCTGGTCTTGGAGAAGCATCAACAGTGAGTTAATGTTCATCAAAAATTACAGTTGTTGGTCTATTGGTAATGGTCATAAGATTCAAATTTGGAAGCACAGATGGATTCCTGAGCTTGATGGTCCACGTATTCCCAACAATGGAGTTATTGATCATCTCAATTATATCTATGTTCAACAGTTATTTTCTCACAACACAGGTGGATGAAATCATCAACTCATCTTCTACTTGTTTGATATGGCTACAACAAGATTAATCCTCAATATTTCCATTCATCATCAACATGAAGATAGGATAATCTGGACATTAGAGAAAAATGGTTGTTTCTCTGTAAAATCTGCTTACATGAAGATGTTTGAAGATAATAACTCAAATCACTCAGTGGGTCAAAGAATGCAAGCTATATTTAAGAGACTGTGGAAGCTTCCACTCTTACCAAGAATCAATCAATTCTTATGGAAATGTGTTCGAGATATCCTACCTACAAGAGACAAACTATGGCATTTAACTCAGCCTGGAGATAAATGTTGTCCTTTACGTGCTTCTCATGAAGAAACATCCACTCATTGTATCTTGGAATGTGACATAGCAAAAAGAGTCTGGTTTGCCACTTTGGGTGTTCAACCGCAAGCTAATATCAAATTATGTGACTGGATTTGCCAGTTTATAGAAAGAATTGCCAGCAAACAAGTACAGATAGAAGAGGTTTGCAAGATAAGCATAGTTGCTTGGTGCATATGGAATGAGAGATGCGACAAGGTGTTCAAGAAGAAGAATACTTCACCTATTATCCATCGTTGAAGAAAAGAACTCTCTGAATTACAAATCACATCTCAATCTTTGAGATTGTTGCATAGACAAGACCGGACTAACCTTCATTGGTCTCCCCCTATAAGGGGACTGTGATGGCTCTTTTTTTAATGCAAATAATATTGGAGGAATTGGCCTAACCATTCGCGATTTTGCGGGTACACACCGAGGTTCAAAGTGCATCTATCTAGCTAATGCAACGAGTGCAAAACAAGCTGAATGTAGAGGCCTGTGGGAAGCAGTACTTTGGGAAAAAGACTTAAACTTGGAGAAAGTGGAATTTGAACTGGACTCAAGATTAGTAATTGATGCGGTGAACAACGATTCTTTTAGCATAGATCGGAGAATTCACAATTTAGTCTTAGACATTAAGTCGTTTTTTAGGGAGTTTAACTCTTGGCATTGTGTTTATGTGCCGAAAAAGAAGAATAAAACCGCAAATATATTATCTAAAAATGCTCGAGTAGAAAAACTTTGTGGAGTTTGGCTATTGGAACCTCGTGTCTACATGAACCAATTGCAGGAGGATATGAAATATATAAACACTACAATTTAAGCAATAAATTTTTCCAGCTTCAAAAAAAGAAAAAAAAAAAAAAAGAACTATGATTTTAGGCATACTGAAATCTTTTTGGGCATACCAAGTAAAGACAAAAAAGGAGTGCAAATAGCAAAATCAGAAGCCCCTTAACCAAATATTTTTGGTAATGGCAAATCTGCCCTTCTAGGATTAGTGTTAATACTAATGATTAGTTAAAATAATTCTGATTATTGATTAATGATTAGTGATTAGTTTTAGGATTATTTAGTATTAATTTTTGTAGATAAAAAATTTTGAGTAAGAAAAAAAAAGTTAGGTTTTTTTAGAAGGAGAAGGGGAAAGTGAGAAAAAAATTTGTGTAGATTATTTAGTTACCCTTGAATTGTAGTCATTTAGGCTGTTCGCGGGGTTCGGCGAGTCTGGATGAACAGTTCGGCTAGCTGAAAGTGTTGATTAAGAGCCGAACCTACCTTGTAGACCAGAGTTCGGCTTGGTTCGAATTGTCCTAACAAGCCGAACCCTACACTGAACATGTCTGGAAGAAAAATGTTTAGGGTTCGGCTTATATTTAGAAATTCGTAAGCCTTAGAACTCCGTTGGAAACACATTGTTCGGCTATTTGAATAAGTAGAATATAAGCTTCGAACCCGATCATGTACATTTCGGGTTAATAATTTTGTATTGGTTCGGCACATATTGTGAATATCGTAATAGCCGAACCTCGAAAATGTGCTAGGTTCGGCACATATTATGATTATCGAATACGCCGAATCCCTGTGCATCTCTTTCTGTGACTAGGTTCGGCTTGAAATTTCATGAAATTTCAAGCCGAACTGTTCATATACACTTACAGGAAGCTTTTGTGAAGAACAGTTCGGCTAACAACGCAACTTAATTTTGAGCCGAACCCAACACTGTAACCGTCATTCAATCGATGAAAAACAGCAAATGGGAGATTGGGTTTGTAAAACTTACTTTCTTATCCTCGTTTCCGGAGTTGGAGATGCAGTTGGTTCAATTCTGGTTCAATTGGTGGTTGATTTTCAGTTTCTACACCTTCATCTTCAATTGGTTCTTCTTCTTCAATTGATGGATTAGAAGATAATTTGGTTTGCCTAGTCCCTGCTTTTCTTTGTACGAGTCATTATGTAGTTCAGTTTAATCGACAATCAAATTTTTACGAATCGACAATTAATCACGGTGATGAATTTTTTTTTCGCGGGAGGGGTAGAGTTCGGCTAGAGGAGGAAGAAGAAGAGATGTTAACGGAAGCTGATTTTGATTTTTTAGAAAACTGATTTTAGATTTTTGTATTAAGGGTATATAGGTAATTGAGCTACCCATAGGTTACCCCTTATAAGGTCACCCAAGATGGGACTATCATTTTGTATGCCCGGAAAGTTTTTTGTATGCCTAAAATCATAGTTCAAAAAAAAGCCTCAGACAGGATTCAATACGAAGGGAAAGGAGGCCCATTGATACTCTCATCTTCTCCACATAAGATAATAATTATCTCACCAACGCTACCGTCTGCGTGTGGTCTATATTTATTCTAACGTTTTCAAAATCAGTTATCCCCGTTTCTTAACATTTTTTTGTCTCATAATTTCTTCATCTTCTTTATAATCTCACTGATTTGGGCTTCGAAGAGAAATGGGTTACTGTTGCTGTTCAAACAAATTGCCATCTACTTCCTCTACTGCAATTATCAATTTCCAGGTACTTCAAACACTACCTTCCTAGCTTTCATAGTCAGCGGTATAGTAACATATCTCCCTTGGATTTCGGAAACCATGATTTTTGATTAGATAATTTTAGTGTCTTTTCTAATTTTCTTTCTTCTTAAACTAGAAACCATGATTATTGATGAAAGAGTATGAGCAATTGTTTTTTTCTTTTTTTTTTTTAAAAAGGCATATGCCCGTCCTGCTCCTGACAGGTAGCCACCAGCTTAGTTCCCACAGTAAGTTAGTAGTAATTACACGAGATCTCCAATGTTAGAGCGAACCGGGCTAACCCCAGATGATTGAGCAAATTGGGTTAGTTCCTTATGTTTTCGTTGTTTTTTAAGAGCATCTCCAACAGAGGGGGGAGGTTTTATTTTTTTCATGACACATAGGATTTTAGACCCTCATTTACATTAAAATCATCTCCAACAGTGGGTCATAGAAAATAGGAAGGGTGTTAAAATAAATATGAAGGTCTTGGAGAAGGTCTTGTTTAGACCTTGGGAATGACCTCCACATCATCATTTTAACTATATTTTATTTTTTTAATTTTTAAATAAATTGTTATGAACCAATAGGAAAGAGGGAATCAATTTTATTATTATCCAAAACAACAAATTTTAAAAATAAGACCCATACTATTGGAGATGGTTCATGAACAAAACATTATTATTTTTGTCACATACATATGACCCCATAAATAAGGATCTAAATAAAAATTCCACATAGGATTTTTAGCACCCATTGTTGGAGATGCTCTAATCGGTGAAATAGGCCCCGGACGAGTTTCGACTACATATTGTGGGTATTTTTTTTTTTTTTACAATACTATAGAGGAATCTGCTCATTTTATATGTTACTACCTCCGTTTCTGGAAAAGTAATACTTTCACTTTTTCATTTTACCCTAAAACTAGGCCAAATTAAAAAAGTGAAAGTAACCCTTTTCCAGAAACGGAGGGAGTATTATAGTTTAATATATTTCTTCATTACTATCTTAATATATGATATAATTTGCAAGTAAAGGAAATTCCTTAGATTATTAGTTACTCATTATTCATCTATCTCGATGTTGTCTTGAAGAGAAAACATGCATTATGAGTTCAGTTACAGAATTTTAGATTCTTGTTACTACTTTTTACTAACTGAAATTTTGTACCAAAAGTGGAGTTTGAACACCAAATCTTAGTAAGGTTGTTTTTGAATCAACAGGGATATTCATCATTACCTATCGGTAGAAGCCACTCTAACAAAGCTCTACATTATTCATTGCTGTCATCTTCACATTCTCCACACTTCCTTCCACTCAGTGACAAACTCCAAACTTTATCTTCTGGGTGCAAATTTGCTTCTTTATCTTTGAGATCAAATAAAAGGTCTATATACGCAGAAACCGGAAGACATGGTTGGGATGTTGGGAGATTTTTGAAGACGGTATATTTCTTTAATGCACCCCCATCTCCTGCTAAGGTTGGTTAACATATCTCGTCCTATTCTGTTAATTGATTGCAACAATCCATATTTTCCCCATTTTTTTCTAATGGGATCCTTCAATATATAAAGTTATTCGAATTTCTGGTTGGGAAACTGTCAAATCCAACATCTAACGAGCCGGTAAAAGAAATGGCAACATCTGATATAATCCTAGTAGCTGGAGCTACAGGTGGTGTTGGGCGTAGGGTAGTTGATGTCTTGCGCAAGAAAGACCTCCCAGTCCGAATCCTGGTACTCTGCTCTTCTCTTTTTTAGGGATTGTTGTTTATGTAGAAGATTACCTGTGGAACTAACATTTGAGTCTCTATGCGAGACTCTTGTTATATGCTTTTCCAGTGCTTTTTCGGCATTAAAGAGTTTTTCTTTTCTTCCCTAATTCCGAATTCTGTCAGGTTAGGAATGAAGAGAAAGCAAGAAAAATGCTTGGTCCAGATATTGACTTGGTGAGCTACTTAACAGTGCTTCATCTGGTCTGGATAGGGTTACAAATAGATATTTTTGGATTTGTCCATGCATTTCCATTGTTGTGGAGAAAATAATAAGTTCATTCTTGTGTTGTGGAGAAAATAATAAGTTCATTCTTGTGTTATCATAGGTGGTCGGGGATATCACAAAGGAGAGTACTCTGGTTCCCGAGTACTTCAAGGGAGTGAAGAAACTCATTAATGCAGTTTCTGTCATTGTGGGTCCAAAAGAAGGGGACACTCCAGACAGGCAAAAGTACAGCCAAGTATGTGAAACTCATCAGATGATCGAAATTATGAATGAATCTTGGTCTTAGCAAATTTAGAATCTCTGCGAGCAAATTTCAGATCTTTGCTAATAATTTCTTAGCTGCTTGTAAGTTTGTTCTTTCTTCACCCTAACATTCTTATTTTCTGTGTGCATCAGGGAATCAAGTTCTTCGAGCCGGAGGTGGTGAACTAATATACTAGATTATGTCTCAGGAGTCTGTTTTGCTCTTCAATAGAAATTTAATATTTTTTATGTTCGTCAAGTGAACGGCCCCTGACCAACTTCGTTGCTTATTTCTCGTGCAGATAAAAGGTGATTCACCTGAAATGGTAGAGTATAATGGAATCAAAAATTTAATTAATGCTCTCGAAAAGGGTGTGGGGCATCGAAATGGAAAATTGATATTTGGTTTCCAAGGTTTGTTCAACTTCAGCTAGTTGTGATTTACTGATAAAACTTGGACTGTTCGCCATATATACATCTGAAGCCCAACTAAAAATATTTTGTTCTTGCACATCTTTCTACGTGTTCCGAATCTGCAGATAGCATATCCAAAGAACTCGCTTGGGGTGAGCTAGATGATGTTGTGATGGGAGGTGTCAGTGAAAGTAAATTTCTAATCGATCACTGTGGAAATGAAAATGGTGGTCCAACTGGGCTCTTCAAAGGTCTACACCTGAATTGTCCTCCAAATTTATTGATGCCTTTTGTTGTACGCAACAGAATGTTTGTCTTCATCTGTTAGTTTATGTGGCTACCTTTAATTGATTTCCAAAGGTTACTAATACTCCTTTTCTGATTCAGGTGTTGTCTCCACTAAAAACAATGGTGGTTTCACTAGCATTAGGACAAGGGTCAGCATGTTTATCATCTTCTTGTTACTGTTCTCTGACTAGAGATATGCTTGATAGATGTCTTGCTAAACTTTTATTTTCCCAACTACCATGATTGTCGCATGTATTAGTTCATAATTTGTTCTGATCCCTAAAATATGTTTCAGGCCTTTTGGCTTGATTCCCCTGAATCACTGGATTAACTCAAACGGTGTACTTGCAGAATTTTTCCATACCCGAGGATCTTTCAGCATATGATGGTCTTGAATTGCGAATCAAAGGCGATGGCCGCCGTTATAAACTTATTGTTCGCATTAGCCCTGAATGGGATACCGTAGGATATAGTGCAATCTTTGACACAGTAAAAGATCAATGGCAATCGGTGAGTGTTCATCCCCCTTTTTATTTTTATTTTCTTGTTTTGCTGAATAGGACAATGGCTACATGGACACTATTGTTTTTAAAGAATATTTCTGATTTCAGATACAACTTCCATTCTCTTCTTTACGACCTATATTTCGAGCAAAGACTGTATTTGAAGCACCAACCTTCGATCCAAGCACAATCGTATCACTGCAGGCAGGCTTCTATGTTCTACTTGCACTTTCGCTGCTTGTTTGTTTGGGTTGTCCGTAAGGCTTTTATTGATAATATGCCGTCAAACCTGTAACAGCTCATGTATAGCAAGTTTGAGTATGATAGCAAACTGAATCCAACTTTTGAGGAAGGCCCATTTGAGCTTCCCATCTCAACCATAAAATCATACTTAAAAGATCCAATCACTCCCAGGTGCCATATCCTGACTCAAAAACTCGATAGTGGATTTGTGAATTGTCGATCTATAAGTGCCTGTTATTTTATATTTTGCATGTTCTGATTTGCTCATTTGAATTGTAGGTTTGTACACGTTGGCTCTGCTGGTGTTACCCGACCTGACAGGCCTGGTCTTGATTTAAGTAAACAACCTCCTGCTGTTCGCCTAAATAAGGAACTTGACTATATCCTCACCTTCAAGTTGAAGGTATCATAATTTCAGTTGTAATGTTTTCTTTCTCATTACAGAGTATAATAATTACCATCATACCAGGGAAGAATATATCCATGGTTAGAACAAGATTTTTCCAGCTGAACAATATAAGTCTTTCCAGCTGAACAATATAAGTCTTTCCAGCTGAACAAAAGTGGTGAAGTTAAGCTAGTTAGTTACTTAATGATCTTTAATTTTTATATCCTGTTGGTATAATAGGGCGAGGATTTGATCAGGGAAAGTGGAATTCCCTACACAATAGTAAGACCTTGTGCATTAACTGAGGAACCTGCTGGAGCTGATCTCATTTTCGAGCAAGGAGACAATATTACGGTAATTACAATTTCTACACTTTTTTCAACGTGCTTCTGCGAGTACATCTTTAGTTGCTGTTCTGTACGCATCGTTAGGCAATGCCAAGGATAAACTTAGTATAATCCAGGGTACTTGGTTGTTAATTAAGTTTTATGTTTAACCTCTCATTGAAATTTATAAGAATTATGTGACGATTACAGGGGAAAATTTCTAGGGAGGAGGTTGCTCGCATATGTGTTGCTGCTTTAGAAAGCCCATACGCATGTGACAAGACATTTGAGGTCTCTCTCTCTCCACTTGGCTCTGTTTTATCATAAATTTTTTTTCCAAGTCATCTAGGTTAAACAAGTATGTCCGTTGATCATGTCACTAAGTTGAATGCAGAATAGCGTGGCACATATCCTGCATATAATTTCGATGGGAGTATACATAAAACTATTGTCATAAATTCCATAAATGTAATTGTTTGCAGGTGAAGAGTGTTATTCCCTTTAGTGAGCCATTTACGGTGGATCCTGAAAATCCTCCACCTGAGAAAGATTATGATGTTTACTTCAAAACATTGAAGGACGGTATCACTGGGAAAGAAGTCGCGGACCAAAGCCCTGTATCGTTTTAATGTTTATACTTTATACTGTATTTATAGACAATGGGGGTATTCGTTCAACATCAAATAAGTAGATGGAGTTACACAAATAAACCTGAATGCAATAATACTTTGTAATTAGCATTTAAGTGTTTTCAGATCACCATGCCTATATATTAAGATCATCATGCATGTATGCTTCAAAAAAACATGCCTGTAGACTTGTATAGTGATGTGGTGTCAAACAAGAAAGCTAGTTTCATACACCACTTTTGACTTGCCAAGTACTGATGCATTCATCTGACAATACTGTATGTAATCATATTTGGTAAGTAAAATAAATAGGAATACATACAGAAATAGGTATGTTTTGGTACCTCGTTTTCAAATATAAGCCACTTTTTTTTTATTTTTTTACAAAACTAGGCCAATCGAACGGATTTCATCCTTCCGTTATCTCAGTCAATATCTCGCCAAAATCTCATATAGGGAGATCTCTTGAACTGACTGAGATTACTAAAATGCCGTCTCTGTATGTGTCAGTGGCCTAGTTATTGTCTCTCACGTGTTTCGATCTGAACCCCTAATCCAAGATTGGGAAGTCTCGAAGATTTTTGAACGGCTGTGACTTAATCCAATATACATCTCTGTTCTTCTTCCCGTCTCTGTTCTTCACCAGCCGTTTCCGAAAACAAGAGAGATTAATGTAGAGAAGCTAGGGTTTGAGATGATTTCTGGGAAAGATAGTGGTAGCTGCAGAAAGGGTGGCGGATGTTGAAGACGAGCTGAGAAAGGGGTTTTAATTGTGGTTGCGAGCTGAGAAAGGAATGAGTTGCAGTTGATTTGAGAGATGGTTATGAAATACAAGCAGTTGATGGTGGATTCGAGTTGGGTTTCGGTCGAATTTGCAATCTGACTCTAGTTGGAGATGTTACAAAGAAATTAGGGTTGTGTGGTTATCTGCAGTTGAGATGAAATTGATGAGGAATTGAAATGATTTTTGGTGATGGGCTTGTTGATTGAGAGTTGGTATAGGAGATTCAACGGTTTGATTGTGATGAGAAGATGGAGTTGTTAATGTCGATCGATTCTCAGATGCAATTGATGGTGTTTTGATGATTGAGGAATATTTATGTTGGAGAAGACGGGTGTTCTAAAATTAGGGATCTTCATTAACTGAAACTAGATCGATGAATTTGTTCCATATGTACTCTCAATTCAATATCGACAAAACGATTCGATAATTCCATTAACAAAACCGATCCAAAAGATAAGTTTAATCTCCTTATGTACTTTCCATCCAATCGATTTTAATGTATATGAACGTGATTGTAAGTTTTTTTATGACCTTGTTCTTAAACTTGGGTACTCCTTAAATTCGTTGTTGGGGAATTGGATTGTGTTTGTGTTGGATAAGGGGAGTGAGATATGTGATGCTTGTTAGTTGTTTGACAGAATGCCACAACCATGTAATGTTCTTCGGATTGAACTGAGGAGGAACTGAATTTGGGAATGCACAAGAACCATTTCATAATTGAAGTAATTTGGCTTCATAATGTAATTGAAGCAATTTGAGTTTTTAATTAGAGTTTTTATGAACTTACAGAGATTAGGATATGCAGATTACATGATGAGATGAAGATTAAGTGTAGCAAATTTTGTTGTAAATTTTGTTTTTGTGATGTTGCTTGCTCTTTGAAATTAGTTTCCTATATGTAAATAAAATAATGCATCTAGTTCAATGAAGAACACGATGCATACGATGAATCTTTGTTGGTATTGCATCTTAATGAAGAACAATTCTGCATTTTGTTGGTGGTGAGTGTGGGATTACCTTTTCAGTGGCTACTTCACCTTATGAAAGAGTGTTTGGTTTAATTTTGTGAATATTGTTACTTGTTTAGTTCAGCTGGAGCTGATGGTGATGGAATTAGCATTTGTTGGCGTTCTCTTCACTATTCTATTTCAATTTCTATTTGTATTGAGTGCTACATGTGAAGAATGTGAGCTCGAATTACAGAAGAAGGTTAAAGGGGTAATTGATTTGCAGGTCGATTGAAGATGGAAACAGAGCTGAAAAGAAAAGAAAAGAGTTTAGTGAATGGGTTCTCTTTGCTTCTGAGAATGATGACAGGGAAATGGTGGTGATTACAGTACATAGATGGGTTGTACTGAAACCATTCCCCGAGTTAAATCAGTGACACAGAATTAAATCATCGATTCAAAGGACTATTTTGTCATTTTAAGTCCACTTAACTGGGCTAACTTTCCATCCACTGTAGTTGGTCAAATATGGCCTTGTTTTGTAAGAAATAAAAAAAGAGGTGTAAAACATAAAAAAAAAACAGGCTTAAATTTGTAAAAAGCCCAAATAAATATTGCGAAATGAACCATTCCTTGGTAGATTTTTTTTTTCCTTTTCCCTTTTTGATCGAAAAGACTTTTAAATTCAAAAAAACAAAATCCTAAATCCAACTCGAAGTACAAAGTGAACAGGGTATTCTTTATACAACCTGGCTAAATCCCTGCGGTGAGAAACTTAACAGGAAACAAAAAAGAACAAAATAATAAAAGAGCCATGTCTTCTTATACCCTGCTCTGGTGATAAACTATTAGATGCCTGGGTACAAATCAAACCTTTGTTCTAGGATACAAATAATCAACTGCGGAACATTTATTAATCAATTGTCACATCAGTAAAAATGTATGGAATGTTGTTGACTCTAACCTTGCAGGGATTATTATCGGTGGGGAGTCGATCAAAAGCTGGATTTCTAGTTGGTTTACAAGTACCACGGTTCAACAAAGTATGATTATTATGGCATGGTAAAGTTGATTAATAAATGTGGGATACTTGGAAAGCTAGGTGTTCATTGGTTTTTGACAAAATACAGGTGCAAGAAGATAAAGTTGTTAGACTTGTGGAAAAAGAGATGATGGAATGGAACGAACACTCAGGAAAACAAATAGCTGGGAGGTTAAGCAATAATGCAGATAAAGTGGTAGTTAGCTGGACACCCCCAACTCTGATTTTATGAAAATTAATTTTGATACTGGTTTTCCTAGAATAACACAATGTTACCTGGTCTAATTCGAAAATGATTTGAACAACGTTTTTAGACAACCTTCATGAACAACTGCTCAGGTGGACTAAAAACAAAATAATTTTTTGACTTGCTGACATTTTACCAAAATTAGTTTTGATTAATAAAATTGATGAATTATAGTTTCTATGTTTGTGTTGTTTCCTTTTTTTCTTTAGATTGTTATCTTTCTTCCTTCTCGTTTATTTCATCTCCAAAGACAAATACTAAATGCCCATTTTCTACTTAATTAAATTTGCTGAATTTATTAAAATGGTGTTTATGGGTGAAAACTACTCCTGCCGGATTTGGTAATTTGGGGTGTGTGGATGAGGAATGAATCTAAACCCTAAACAAATACACTGCGCGGTGAGTGCTTGTAGATTCGGAAATCAATATGTGCAAGTCCGGCCTAAACCAAGAAATGGCCGTTCCAGACTTGTTTCGGTCACAAAGTGAAGGAGATGGGGTTGATCTTAGGGAGGGAAGCGAAGAAGGTGTTGAGATTGTGAAGGTGTTGGCTTGCTTATGACTTGTAACAGAAAGCTGAACCAGCTTACAGGATGCAAGCTATCAGTTCCGGTGTTTTGTATTAACACCTGGTTTCTGTTTTTTATCTGGAATTGCTCTTGTTGGTGGAAATAGGGAGGATAACCTATTTATACAAGTCATTGAGCCTTATTCACGTCTCTCGTGGGAAGTGGAGGAAGTGGAGTGATGGAGTAGTGGAGTTTGTGTGTCAGTGTTACACGATCAGTCTTGCCCACTTCTCCTGTCATCGCTAACCGTCCATAACTTCCTAACACGTTCTTGTGATGGCGCGTTGCACGCTGCACGCTGTAAACCGCCAGACCAATACCCCAGTATGTATCCCCCCAGTTTGTGACATGATTGATGTCTGGAATGTGTGGATCGTGGATCCACGAAAGGTAGCATGTAATGCTGAATTGAATAACTGCGTTATTCAAGAAGTTGATACTTGTGAAGTATCATGTGTATTTTATGTGAGTCTTTTCGCATCATGGTGTGGTAAAGTGATGGGTGGTGACGCCTCACCGACCAATTAACTCCCGACTGGGTTGTATAACCAAGCTGGTGAAGTTGGACGGACGAGATGATCTTTGAGACACTCATCTGCGATCGTTAATGAATTAGGGTTTTTGAAGAGGTGCACAAGCATCACTCTTCAGCTTGGTCGAAACCAAGCATGGGATATAATTTTGACAAGGCCGACCGTGCATGTGTGTAGACAACATGACGGTGTAGGCGCCTATACCCATTACCTCACGAAAGTATGATCTGGGTCACTCAATTCGTCCGGTGAAGTTGAGTGGTCGTGATCATATTGTGACAGAAAACCAGTGCCGCAAGAGCCGCACGTCATGCCCACTTCGGGCGCACGTTCCAAGATGACCAATCTTGGTCGGTCTTGGCCGATTGGTCTGGTGTGAAGGTGGTAGGTTGGTGTTCACGCCTATACCGAATATCCCATGAAAACGTGATCCGAGCCATCCAAATCGTCTGCGGCGAAGTTGAGCGGTCGAGATCGGTTGCGGTTTGGGAGGTGCGACCACGCTAGTTTGGGCGCGCGTCTTGGAATGACCAGGCGTGATATGCCTTGGCCGATCGGGTGAGGGGATAGATGGGTCCACGGTGGTCATGTTGGTGTGACCAGGACCGCTTAATCTAATCTTGGACCCTCCATTCGCACGGAGAAGATGGACGCTCGTGATGCTCAAAACCCTAATTTTGGGTTTCAAGGCCGTGTGTCAATGCTTCATTCGGCGTACGAATTGGGATAACTAACCATGGTTGGTCCTGACCGATTGGTCAGGTATGTAGGCGGGCCCACGGTGATTGTGTTGACATGCTCAGGGCCCTTTGAATCTACATCTACACCCTCCATCTATACCTGCGAACATGGATGGTTGAGACTGTTTTGCGACACATGTAATATGCCGCAAACCCTAATTTTAGGGTTTTCGCCCCATACTTGCTATGGTTTGGACGTTTTGGCAAGCTAGGCCAATTCGGGAGGGAGGCCGACCATGCGGGGTCCGCGTTGGTTCGGCAGTGGATATTCCATACCTGCTTGGGGGTGATGGAATTGATCTGGGTCATCCAATCATGCTTGTGGAGTTGGATGACTGTGATCATATCCGAATGGTACGGTCAGTCCAGGATGCTCAATCGGGCTAGTATAACACACCGAGAGGGGCTCAATCGGGCTAGTATAACACACCGAGAGTCACCTGTACGGGTATTTCGTACATGGTTTCATTATAATGCTTGGAGGTTCGTGTTGCTCGTAAGAGTAACACTCGGTCGTCATGCCGCACCGATAATGAGTACATGAAATACAAGGCTGATTGCGCATTAATTAATAATGCTAGAAATTCACAGGGTATATGGGATTGTTGCTACATGCTCCAACCTGGATGAATTTCGTGTATTCACAGAATGGGATTGTTGCCACATGTTCCATTCTTGGTGAATTAAGTGAGGGAGTATCCAACACTTATTAATGGCTTTATCTTTTACAAGATGTCAGCGCATAATTTTCTGGTTTTTTACAACTTTAACCTTAAATGAAAATCCACCATCAACAATAAGTCCCCTTCCTAGCACATAATGGTTACACTATTGTGGGGTAGGCATGAGATGGTGACATATACAAACGTAAGGAGACAAGATAAAGGAAGTCTACCTGGAGGGATTCTGGCCGTGGGCAATCCTCCATACGTGCGCGATCCTAAGCTTTGATGGACCGGCTTCCTTCCTTAGGGTATTTGAATCAAAAGAGGAAACCAAATAAAAGAGGAATCCTTGTTCCATTGGGATTCTTCTAATTTTTTGTCTATAAAAGAGACCAACCCCCTTTTCTTTTCCTCACGATTTTTTTTTTTTTTTTGTTGAGCAGCTCCCGCCCGTGACTAGTGATGCCGTTCCCGCCGCCGTTGCTGTTGCCGGAGTTGCTGCCGGAGCTGCCGGATTTGTTGCCGCCGTCCGTCCGCCCAAGGTAAGTTTTTTTTTTTTTTTTTTTTTTTTTTTTTTTTTTTTTTTTTTTGTAAGATGTGCATATGCTTAGTTTTTTCCACCGAGGTTGATACGCCAATATTTTCTAGAATTGCTTAGTAAAACAACCCGTGAATCCATGATCATGTTGTTTTTTGCTTCTTTCCACCATTGCATGCAAAACCTAGCTTTTAGGTTGTATCTTGAAAAGAAAAACCTTGGCTTGAATCTCGTAGACACGATTCCCATGAATAAAGAAAAATCGTGTTATGATGTGCGCGGATGAACGCGGCCCGCCGTGTATGCTTGATTGAACGTGGGTCGCACCCACATATGCTTGACCGAAAGTCGACTTTGTATTAGTCTTGTGCCGGGCTTGAAACTTGAGTAACACCGAACTTGAAATTTATACGGACTTGAAATCAATCAATGAAACTTGTACCTGGGACTTGAAACCAATACCAGATGAAACTTGTACTAGGACTTGAAACCAATACAGACTGAAACTTGTACCGGACTTGAAACAAATACTGCATGAAACTTGTACCGGACTTGAAACCAATACCAGATCGAAACTTGTACCGGACTTGAAACCAATAATCGAAACTTGTACCAGACTTGAAACCAATACCAGACTTGACTTGAGTAATACTGGTGTTTGGACCTAATACCAGCTTTTGTGCATTTCAACGTGTCTTTTCGTGCGTGACTACACGCTTCATGCGCTTTTCATACAAGTTCTAACTCCTGTCTTTTATTTCATTGTGGAATGAAGAAAAGAATTCTGTTGAGATGTCTTAGGAGATAATGCGGTGCCAAGCCGGGAAGTGTTGACGGCTTCAAAGATATGCCGAACATCGATGATGAGTTGTTCACCTCACCTTTTCCAAACATTAGAAGACATCCTTCTCATAAGATAGTCCTACTTTCCGATTCGAGAAAATATGGATCCGATCCATTTTCTTCTTCAAAGACTTGTGATGAGATTTTGTCTCCGGAGAAACGAATATCCACCTTCCCCTATTGACTTCAAGATTTTTCATACTCCACTGGGTTCTTATGAAGGATGGATGAGACGCATGTTGAGTAATAAGGACATTAAAGATAATTTGACCAAAGCGCAAATCCTCAATGCGGTCATGGCATCTGCTGCTCTTGAAATTAAGAAAGACGCTGCGGGTTTGATTACCTTCATTTCTCGGTGGCGCATTTCTACTCATACAGCCATATCTAGATGGGGAGAGATGACTATTACTCTAGAGAGTGTAGCTGCATTAATGAACCTGCCTGTTGCTGGAAGTCTTTCTTACGATCTCTCTGATACGGAGCAACGTAACTATGATGCTATACTTCAAAAGGTGGCGGGATTCGACAGTCTGGACAAGGAGGAGAAAAAAGATACGAGATGCTTTTACACCTGGTGGGTGTCGGAGTGGTCTCCTGGAGACCCAGAGCCGGATCAAGAGTTGGAAAATGAGCTCAGCGTGATTGCGTTCCTGTCTTTATGGCTATCCAGAGATATATTCGACGACGGTTCTGGAAAGAAGACCATTAGAGGTGACCTCGTTAAGATCGCTATAAAGCTGGCAAAAGGTAAAGTTCTTCCCCTGGGTGCCTTGTTCCTTGGATCGCTGTACTCTCATCTGGACGCCTTAGCAATGGACATGCATGTTTCTAACGGGTACAAGAAGGTGGAATCGCACGTTCACTTCGCTTTTCTTCAGGCATTCTTATGGGAACACTTCAAAAGTTATGCTCCTGCTCCTGCAAATTTGCTCAGCAACTTGTATGGTGGCTCGAGAATACTCCGCTGGAATAAGAGGCGTCCCAGAACAGGCGCGAAACTCGTGGACATATTTGACAATGTGTCTTCTGTAGATTTCCGTCCATGGGGGCCGATCCACCCTTCCATTGTTCAGCCAAAGACTTTTGCTACTGCTTCTGATGGTCCTGATGCTGTGTTGCGCACCGATGTTAAGACTATGAGATTTGGGGAAATTGTTTACCTGCACAGCTGTATCCCAGGATATGTCCCGTCTTTATTCAACGAAGAATTTACTGTGACTCCGTACAATATTGACAGGGCGGCTAGTCAAATGGGATTTGATCAGGGCGTCCCATTTATCCGTCCTCCAGGGGTTCCGAAAGAATTCCTCCCAAATATTCTTAACGCTGACGTGTTTTTAGAACGGGTGAGCCTTCCCTTTCGGCCTATTGGGAGAAACCCGTGTGGTAACCGATAAGTACAAGGAATTTTGGAGGAGGCAACTGTTGATTTTCCAGAATTCTCGGAGAGTGTTGTGACAGTTCCGTGGTGAACCATCTTCTGACGTTTTGAAAAAGCATTTCCGGTTGAAGCCACTTCCAGCCAAACGGACTAGAGCTGAGGATTGCAGTCCCCAAGCAGGAGAGAGATCCAAAAGGCTGGCTTGTGGTTCGGTGATCCTCAATTCCTCCAATATGCAGGTATTTAAATCTTTTCCGTTGGTTCCTTCATTTCTCCAGAGTAAATTCTTCTAAGAGTGATCCTTGCTTGAAATCGGGAATTCCGAAAGAGAATGTCTTCACAAGGTTGGCGCGCATTCGAGAATGAGAAGGCTGGTAACGTTGGCCTTCATGTTGAGAAGTCCGCGGCACTCGATCTTCATGTCGAGAAGTCTGGAGAAACCGTTCCTTTTTCCGACCATGACAGAGATGATGCAAGCTCGGTTGGACAAGCCGCCTCCCTGAGTGATCTTGTTGACGGGGTCGTGATAGAAATTAGCACTCAGAGTGAAGTAGATGTCGGAAGGAATATAAGAGAGGCAACATCCGCTATAGTTGAAGTTGCTCCCCTTGAAGAACTTTCTGAGCAGGCTTCGGCCAATAAAGCTGTCGTGGTGACTCCTTCTGAAAGGCCTCCTGTAACTGACAAGGTTCATGTGGTTGGTGAAGTATCGGTGATGCAACCACAGGGCTTTGTTCGATCCTCCTTTACCGTCCCTTATCCAGGTCACGTGTTGGTTGGAGGATCTTGGATTCAGTTCAAGGAGTTGTACACGGCAATATGGGAGAAACACGGCCACATTGCTACCACTACGAAGCTCAAAAGTCATCTTGCATTGGTCAACGCGTTGGAGGCTTTATTTTCTATCCATGGGATGAGCGTCACGACTGGTCGAACAGTTTCGAGGAGATGGTTGAAGCGGAAGTGCCATCGAGATGTGTTTGTACAAAGACGACTTCAATGCTCCTTGGTTCCTCAAAGGGTTCTCCAAGATTCGGGAGCTCCGAAATTACAAGGTGAAGCCCCTTCGCAGAATGTGTTACTCGCCGGGGAAGAAGAGGTTGAAAAGTTGTCTGAGGAGTTGAAGCTGAAGCAGGCTGTACTTCAAAGGATGAAAGTCGCTCTTGCCCAGAAGGACGAGTTGCTGCTGAAGGACTTTCCTTGAAGGATTCGTGCCATTTACTTGTCTCTTCTTTTTGAGTGATAGTGAGGATTTCTTTTCATAACTTGACTTCTGGTTTTGAATTAATAGGTAATTGAATTGGTTTATTTTGAGATAGTTTTGTGAATAACTTTTCTGAAAGAGGTTATTTTAAATGGAATTTGCATCTTGGTCATGAATGATTGCACATGTCATATGAAATTGCAAATGTCGTGTAAAAGGGAGGTATGAAGGGAAGCAAACATGCGTTTGATCACTGAGTCTCTTTCTCCATGTGCGGGATGCTAAGTCCCCAGTGAATTCCAAAACTATCTTTCTTGTAAAATTGCTGAATAGAACTTACTTATTTTTGAAGTCTCACTTGTATCAAACCGAAGTAGCCTCTCCAAGGAAGTCGTCCGCATTAATTTTTTAGAGAATGAGAGCTATCCTTCTGAACTAAGTTTCTCCTGAACAATGCGCTTCAGAGCGTTGCACTCATTGGTAGGGTGGTGAAGGAACCGGTGGAAATGACAGTACCTCGGGTCCATATTTCTTGATCGGTTGGTGGACGCCATACAGGAGGTAGTTCCACCTCTCTATTTCGTACCCACATCTCCAGCAACTCCAAAATCTTTTCTATCGGGAACGGAAAGTGTAGGTATTTCGAGTCCAGCTTTTCCTGCGTTAGTGGGCGTTGTGATATCTCTACATGGCTTTGATGTGGAGCACGTTCCGGAGATGAAGTTGGAAGATTTGCAAGTGCCATCATATCCGCGGATCGCTTGCCTGGGTAGAGGTATGTGGAAGGTGTCGTAATATCATTGCTAAGTGATCGAATTGAACGCTCACATCCTCTGTATTAACGTATTTCCTGATCGATCTCTCCTTCCTCACACATTTCTTCACTTGGATGAAAGGCCGATGCGGATTGGACAGTCTTCCGGGCATCAACAAGAGTTTTGAGATATAAATCTTCTAACAGGGCTCCATAGGCTGCAGGCTCCCCTTCTTTATCTGGTAGACGTTGTAGTACTCCGGACAAGTCCTTTCCTCTGTGGAGTTGCCTCGGTTCTTCATTGTTGACTGGACCATGTTGTTCATCTTTCCTGAGTCTCCTGAGGTTACGCGCTCTTTTTGCCTCTCCACCGGTAAAGGTGTGACTCGACTAAGGATTCAAAGCATTTCTTGCACCGCTTGAGTAGATGCCCGCCGACCCTTCTTGTAATTGTCCGCTATATCATTCAAAAGGCGAAATATCTCGCTCTCGCCTTCCGGTGATACCGGCTTGATTTTCCAAGACATCCTCCATCATTCTAGCTACACTTCCCATGATATCCGAACCACATTTGTGGTTTTAGGATACATTGCGAGATGGAAACCGAAAAATTGAGAATTCAATTTTGTGCAACCGAGAGATCAACCTCCCACTATGGTTGCCAATTGTTTATGGGTGAAAACTAATCCTGCCGGATTTGGTAATTTGGGGTGTGTGGATGAGGAATGAATCTAAACCCTAAACAAATGCACTGCGCGGTGAGTGCTTGTAGATTCGGAAATCAATCTGTGCAAGTCCGGCCTAAACCAAGAAATGGCCGTTCCAGATTTGTTTCGGTCACAAAGTGAAGGAGATGGGGTTGATCTTAGGGAGGGAAGCGAAGAAGGTGTTGAGATTGTGAAGGTGTTGGCTTGCTTATGACTTGTAACAGAAAGCTGAACCGGCTTACAGGATGCAAGCTATCGATTCGGTGTTTTGTATTAACACTGGTTTCGTTTTTTGTCTGGACTTGCTCTTGTTGGTGGAAATAGGGAGGAGAACCTATTTATACAAGTCATTGATCCTTATTCACGTCTCTCGTGGGAAGTGGAGGAAGTGGAGTGATGGAGTAGTGGAGTTTGTCTGTCAGTGTTACACGATCAGTCTTGCCCACTTCTCCTGTCATCGCTAACCGTCCATAACTTCCTAACACGTTCTTGTGATGGCGCGTTGCACGCTGTAAACCGCCAGACCAATACCCCAGTATGTATCCCCCCAGTTTGTGACATGATTGATGTTTGGAATGTGTGGATCGTGGATCCACGAAAGGTAGCATGTAATCTTTGAATTGAATAACTGCGTTATTCAAGAAGTTGATACTTGTGAAGTATCATGTGTATTTTATGCGTGTCTTCGCATCATGGTGTGGTAAAGTGATGAGTGGTGACGCCTCACGGACCAATTAACTCCTGACCAGGGTTGTATAACCAAGCTGGTGAAGTTGGACGGACGAGATGATCTTTGAGACACTCATCTGCGACCGTTAATGAATTAGGTTTTTGAAGAGGTGCACAAGCATCACTCTTGAGCCTTGGTCGAAACCAAGCATGGGATATAATTTTGACAAGGCCGACCGTGCATGTGTGTAGACAACATGACGGTGTAGGCGCCTATACCCATTACCTCACGAAAGTATGATCTGGGTCACTCAATTCGTCCGGTGAAGTTGAGTGGTCGTGATCAATTTGTGACAGAAAACCAGTGTCGAAAGAGCCGCGCGTCATGCCCACTTCGGGCGCACGTTCCAAGATGACCAATCTTGGTCGGTCTTGGCCGATTGGTGCAGTGTGAAGGTGGTAGGCTGGTGTTCACGCCTATACCGAATATCCCATGAAAACGTGATCTGAGCCATCCAAATCGTCTAGCGAAGTTGAGCGGTCGAGATCAGTTTGCGGTTTGGGAGGTGCGACCACGCTAGTTTGGGCGCGCGTCTTGGAATGACCAGGCGTGATATGCCTTGGCCGATCGGGTGAGGGGATAGATGGGTCCACGGTGGTCATGTTGGTGTGACCGGACCTGCTTAATCTAATCTTGGACCCTCCATTCGTACCGGAGAAGATGGACGCTCGTGATGCTCAAAACCCTAATTTTGGGTTTCAAGGCCGTGTGTCAATGCTTCATTCGGCGTACGAATTGGGATAACTAACCATGGTTGGTCCTGACCGATTGGTCGGGTATGTAGGCGGGGCCCACGGTGATTGTGTTGACATGCTCGGGCCCTTTGAATCTACATCTACACCCTCCATCTATACCTGCGAAGATGGATGGTTGAGACCATTTTGCGACACATGTAATATGCCGCAAACCCTAATTTTAGGGTTTTCCGCCCATACTGCTATGGTTTGGACGTTTTGGCAAGCTAGGCCAATTCTGGAGGGAGGCCGACCATGCGGGGTCCGCGTTGGTTCGGCAGTGGATATTCCATACCTGCTTGGGGGTGATGGAATTGATCTGGGTCATCCAATCATGCTTGTGGAGTTGGATGATCTGTGATCATATCCCGATCGATACGGTCGGATTCGGATGCTCGATCGGGCTAGTATAACACACCGAGAGTCAGCCTGTACGGGTATTTCGTACATGGTTTCATTATAATGCTTGGAGGTTCGTGTTGCTCTGTAAGAGTAACACTCAGTCGTCATGCCGCACTGATAATGAGTACAGGAAATACAAGGCTGATTGCGCATTAATTAATAATGCTAGAAATTCACAGGGTATATGGGATTGTTGCTACATGCTCCAACCTGGATGAATTTAGTGTATTCACAGAATGGGAATGTTGCCACATGCTCCATTCTTGGTGAATTAAGTGAGGGAGTATCCAACACTTATTAATGGCTTTATCTTTTACAAGATGTCAGCGCATAATTTTCTGGTTTTTTACAACTTTAACCTTAAATGAAAATCCACCATCAACAAATGGGTTTGCAAAAATGGAGGTTTGTAGGTTACGTCCTTCTTGAACAATCCTAAGAATCATTATGCTCAATTACCGTTCTATCCACCACATCCAAATAATCAGGCAAAAGAGCTTTCTGTTAAACAACATAAAGAAAGAACTGGTAAAACTTAAAATAATATGTCATCTTGATAAGCAGAAGAGTACTACACATATAATAGATATCCCTGAGGCATTCCTTCGTAAGCTCAAAAATTTCAATTACAAATTTACACTGATAATGTTCAAATTTACGCTACTCTAATTTGACTAGTTCTTACTCGAACTCCTCCATCAATGTCGATTTCAAATCAAAATTTCAATTTGGGTTCTTCTAATGCAATTAAAGAAACCTAAAATCAAGCAAACCCCACATTAAAAATCAACAAAACAAACAGAAATCAAAATCTCATTCATGATTGTAATTTGGTTCGTCTTCTTCAAATTCTGGAAGGATATTAAGAAAGGAATTCTTATTGTTGATTATAAAATGGCTTCGTTATTCATTTTACAAAGTCATATTCAACATTTAGTTCAAAAATTCTTGGTGTACTGCCTCTTTGGACACCCTAAAAACAACCCCCTCACAACTCAAACATGATGGCCCACCCCCTGCTAATTCCCATGCCATGGGGCCCACTTTTGTGTGAGAGTATTGTTTTGGGGTTGTTTTTTGGGCGGTATGTTTAGAAGGATTGCATTTAGTTTTGGTCTTCATTTTTTTGTCCAGATGGCCGCCACCTATGCAGCTATCTATTGGAGCGGGTTTAAATAAAACGTTTGGGTATAATTCTACTTGATGATGCATGTAACTTCCATGGAGCGTGCGCCATATCGGGCACATCATAGGATGGGGAACAAGCTTAGGCTATCGCGGCTTTGGAAGCTATCAAATGGGCGAAAACAAATAATATTAAAGTTGCGAATAGAGGGTGACCGTTTGAATGTTGTCTTGGTTACTAATGGTAGAGTAGGAACCTTAAATGGCCTATGAATTCCATTATTATGGATTGTGAGGAACTTTGTTAAAGGGTTTTATTAGTTGGGTCTATACCCATGTACCAAGGGTGCGAAGGAAGTCGCTCATAGTTTAGCTAAGGAAGCGATGCTTAGTACTAGGTTTTTTTTTTTTTTTTTTTTTTTTTTTTTTTTTTGGGAATCTGAGTGGTTAAAAACTCTCTTTATAGAGAAACTTGATGTAGTTTCTATTTGAAATTAATATAATATTCCTTTCCTATTAGAAAAATGTAGATGGTGGATTTTCGATAAAGGCTAAAATCGTAAAACCTTAATTGTACATACTCCTGATCCAACAATCGGATGAGTATTGAGGCTCATGTCTCTCATTGAGGCATGAAAGCTCATGTCGCAAGAACCTCTGACTGAGAATACTGTCTCTCATAGCATATGTAGATGTGTAGTCTCTCAACTGAGGCAACGACATATCTCATGAATACTGAGCAATTTCAGTAATTACTTCTATATAGAATCGAACGATCGGACGGCTCCTAGACAGCTTGCCTGCTAGTATAGAGCAATAACGTCTTCAGGATGTAACAATATTTTCCCTGACTATATTAAAGAAATATGACGCTTCAACAAGCTCATATCACTCAATTTTCAAATAATTAATGCTCCTAGACAGCATGCCTGCTAGTATAGAGTCACCAATTAATTATTTCTAATCCTTAAATTCTAGTATAGAGTCACCAATTAATTATTTCTAATCCTTAAATTCATTAATTGAATATTCAGAAATATTCAAAAATACGAAGAAACGATGAACCTATGCAAAATAGGAAGAAAAAAAAAATATTAGCTAAGGCGCCAGGGGACTGGGCCCACTGTCCGTCCAGTCATGCCTTGGCCAGTTCCACGCCTAGTTCTTTGTTTTATCATATTTTTATTATTTTTTCTTAATTCATGAAAATCCCTTTATTTGAACAAAACTCCTTCATTTAAGGAAACTCCTCAGTTTCATGGTGTTTCCTTCACACCAAGGAAATAATATAAAATTGGGAAAGGTGTCATGGGAACAGGTCTACTAGCCAGCCGGCTATGCCCTAGTTGTGGACAGTCCCACACCTCACGACTCCTTATTATTTTATTATTATTTCCTTCATCTTATGAAAACTCCTTAATTTCATGATATTTCCTTCAAATCATTAAAATAATATAACATTAGGGAAAATTCACAGGACCGGGCCACTAGCCGACCATGCCCTAGCCATGGCCGGTCCCACACGCCCTTTATTTTATTATTATTATTATTATTGTTTCCTTCATCTCATGGAAACTCCTTCACTTCAAGGAAACTCCTTAGTTTCAACAAACTCCTTGATTTCCTGATATTTCCTTAAAATCATGAAAATAATATAAAATTAGGAAAAGTGCCATGGGACCGGGTTATTGGCCGGCCGGCCATGCCTTAGCCATAGCCGGTCCCACACTTCATGATTCCTTATTTTATTATTATTATTTCCTTCATCTTATGAAGTTTCCTCAGTTTCAGCAAAAACCTTGATTTCTTCGTATTTTCTCAAAATGTTGCTCAAACGCGCATCAGAAAATATCAAAATTCTCAGGATTGAGACACGAACACTTTGGTGACATGAGCATATTACCTTGACCGACCAAGGTTGGCTCTTTGGCTTGCAAGAAGCCGGTCCCACATATTTTCATAATTTGACCTAATTTGTTCATATTAGGTTCAAACTCTTCCAAACAACTTGGAATTTCATCAAATGATCGCCAATCGATCCCATGACCAACCAGGGGCGGTTCCATGACTTCTAGGTCGGTCCCTCACTCCGTCATAATTAGGTTTTATCACCTAAGGCTCAAAAGAGCATTATTTTAATAAATGATTAAACAACATTTAATCATCCTTTCACCAACTGGTCTTCAAGAGACATTGGTATTTTCTCACTCGAGCATCTGGGCGCTACATGGTCGACCCATCATCCCATGTAGCCGGTCCCTCCTTCACTCCGTGGTTGATTTTCAATAAATCATCAATTGATCGAAATTAGGGTTTCGAATCCAAGGTTCATAATTCCAGATTCAAACACTAATAATTTTATGTTGATCCCGTAATCAACACTTTAATTATTATACTCGTTCAGTTGCCAGTATTTTAAATTAATAATTCATCAAATGAGCAATATTTGCTCATCTTAACTATCAACATTTATTCGAGAATTATGTCTCTGTCTCAACAGACATGTTCAATTCATGAGTCTTAGAACATTTGCAAATCACGTTCGACTCAGAGATACAAGGACTCATCGTCTCATAAAGTCAGCAACTGACTAACTAAATACACGTCTGCCTTGCAGACTCCACAATCACGAGACATCAATCGTGTCACATGGGGGATATCAATTAGGGTTTTGGTCTGGCGGTCTACGACACGTGTGTTCATGCACACGATGAGAATGTGAGCAAGTCATACAAGCAGTTGGAAGAGTTAGCAAAGTAGTGGGTGGAGAATCAACCAAGTATCCGCACGATGAGCAACTGATTTTAACACGATTCCCACTTCCCCACTATTTGACTCCAAAAACTGTCACACTTCATGGGATCAAGGTGTCTACAATTCTTGCAGTATAAATACGTCTCTGAATCATGATTGAAACGACAGACAGTCTTTCGTCAAACATATAACAATAGATTAAGAACTCAACGTCTGAGCAATTACTCTTAACAGAGCAAATTCAATCAATCATAACTTATCTTATTTCCTCACGAAGAATACACAACACACCTACAATTTCGATCACCATTGATCTCACACATTTCTCAGCTTCCCTCCTACAGATCGACCCATCCTCTCTTGTGACCGAATTGACTCTGGAACGGCCATTGTCTTGGTTTAGGCCGGATTCCTACATATTGATCTCTCGAATTCAAAGCACTCCCTTTTTGCAGTGCATCTGTGTGAGGTTAGACAGTTCGCTCGGTTCAAGGAGTTTCCTCCGCACGGTCGTCTCCTAAATTCCTTAAAAACCAGCAACTCGTTTTTCCCCATCTACAGATTGGAGACCACAGTAGGAGATCATTCTCTCAGTTGCAATCCAATTCTCGACCAGTCTTAGGTCTGGTTTAGTTACCAACTCGGGTTCAACACCCGACACTAATATCACAAGCTCTAGTGGTACCGCTAATACCACTCCTCCGTTGCAGCCTGCCAATACTACTCCTCCAAATACTGGTGCCCCAGTAATCACTACTGCAAGCGATGGTACGAGCACCATCAACAATCCTCTCTTCGATCGGTCTCCTGAAGAAATCATAGAAAATCCGCCTACCATAGGTGATCTCATAAAGGTGTAAGAAACTCTTGCCAAGAATCAGATTGACATGGCTACCACTCAGAAGGAATTATGCAATTATCTCAAGACTCTTACAGACAAGATGTCATAGAAAACTCTGGACAAGGAAAAGCTAAAGAAACATCTTCAGACGTAGATCCTGAAGTCACTCCAATTCACGTGGTAGATGATGAAGAAGTTCCTAAGGCTGCAGACAATCCACCGGCGAAAGAACCATCCATTTTCATCACTCGTGAAGACCTGGAACGCCTTTTGGAGGATCGTGGAAAATAAAAGACACCCTCTGTCCACCGTCACCAACTTCCATACCCTGCTTCTACGCAAAGGATTCCCCTGCCAAAAGGTTACACCTCTCCAACATTCACCCTTTATGGTGGAACGGGCAATGCTCGAGAACATGTTTCTCGATTTCCATAAGCATTAGGTGAACACGAGCACAACCATGTTGTCCGTCTAAAGGAATTTTCAAAGTCTCTGAAAGGCAGGGCATATACTTGGTACAACAACATCGCACCAGGAAGTATCACAAGTTGGGGAGAAATGGTTAATGCTTTCTATAGAAAATATTTCTTAAAATATTTCTTCGTTTCAGAGCAAATCACCCTCTCTGTTCTTGGAAGGATGTTTCAAAGGAGCAATGAACATCCTAATGAATATGTGAAAAGGTTCAGAGTTCAAGCTCTGGACTGTCATGATCCGAATGTCACAGAACAACAACTCGTGGACTTGTGCATCAATGGAATGATTCCAGTCTACCGGGCTTTACTAGAAAATCTCGGGTTCCAGACTTTCTCAGAACTTCATGAAGCGGCTAAGAGATCAGCAACCACTGCACCTACTTTACTGGAGAGAGCTAAAACTACAAAAGCTGAAGAACCACGAGAAATTCGAGGTAGCAGACGTTTAATCAACAAACAGTACAACCTCCAACCTTCCGCAAATATTTTTGTAGAAGGGAGCAAACGAAAAGCCGAGCCGCAGCGCAAGCATACTTCTCCGACCCCTTCAAAAGCACAAAGGAAGGATAATCAAACTCCAGATGCACAAGCTCCTACCCAACACGCAGGGGATGGTCAAGAAGCACCCGATTTCCCTTTTCCCATCGAAGAGGTGTTTGAATTATTAGATGTCTGGGTTCAAGACGGTGCAATCAAGTTACCATATGTCAAGAAAAACCAACTGAATAAGACATGGAAAATCCTCGTTACTGTCGCTTCCACAGATTCGTCAATCATCCCACAAAGGACTGCAGAATCTTAAAGCGCATATTCCAAGAAAAGGTCGAATCAGGATAACTTAACTTGGGGACTAAAGGAGTACACAGAGACCCTCTCCCGGTCAGAACCTTCACTCTCTCTGAACCACCCCTCAAGGAAGCAGTCCAATCCTTAATCGAGCATGTCTGCGAATTGCTGTACTTATCAAAGGCTCAAAGGAAAGACATGTTTGCTGCATTGAATCACATCATGTCATGGAAGCATTTATTGATTCAAGAGATACTTCTTGAGACTTCAGCAACATACAAAGAAATGTACGACCGGGGACTTCTCACCACAGTCCATCTCAAAGGAAACGAGTTCAAACGAGCATTGATTGATGTTGGCACTGCTGTCAATGTTATCCCTCTGAAAACTCTCAGAGTTGCCGGTATCACACGACAAGAAGCCATTCATGCTCCAGTATCAATCATGGATCATGAATGGACGCCAGAGATGCTTATGGCTACATTACTCTCAGGATGAAGATAAACTCAGCCTGGACGGAAACAAAATTTTACATAATCCAAGAAGATCCAGGATATGATATGATCCTTGGACATACGTGGGTTCATGCTGAAAAGGTAACTCCAACACCTTCAATTGCACATTTCCCCGTTGAGGAAACCTCTGATTCGGAAGAAGAAAAAGAGGATACTCCACCGTTTGAGTATCTTAAGGAAGTCAAAGCCTTGACGGAGCTGACAGAAAAGCCTGAAGAAAATGCAAATGCTTTCATCAAAAGGTTTCGCACTCAGGCAAGTCTTATTCCTCCTTATGTGTCCATATTATCAGTTTTCAAACATGCTGCTTTGATTCGAGGGATTTACTCCACCAACAACTTAGCTATTGCAAAATTCTATGAATGGATAACCTCACCTCAGCAATATTTCACCAAGTGGTTAGACGCAGAACCTCTCCGAATCGAGCAGCTCACTAATACAGTCATTGCTGAAATAATGGCTGAACAAGACAAGCAGTATCCTAGATACTCGCCCCTCTGCGAATGTCCGTATGTGCCGCAAGATTGGAAGGCTTCAACAACATGGAATTCCATTGCACGTAGAATTCCAAACCATCAAAAAATATTCAGAGCACGGATGATCAGGCCTAACAAGTTTCATGAAGGAGATCTAGTTCTCAAAGCAACTAAACGCAATCTCCATTCTGCAAAGAACTCTAACTGGTAAGGACCTTTCATGATCATGAAGTCTGTAGATGGTGGGTACTACAAATTAATCATCATGGACAGCAAGGAGAATGTGGCCGTCATACACGAGAGTTGGCTCAAGGCCTTTGACGCCTAAGGTGTTAGACGTTTGAGGTATTGGGTGTTCGATACACGAACACTCAAAATATCTGAATTTGGCATTTGGGATTTTCTTTCATTGTATTTCAATTCCTCCAAAATGTTTGCAATACTTGCATTCAGCAATTTACTTAAAGAACATCTCTATTAAGAAAATCCCCAATCATCTACTTATCTAAAACCAATCAAAAATTCAAAACCAAAAAATAAAACATCACATCTCTCAGAAGTTCAAAAGTTCAAGAGATTATGAAAACAAAAAAATCAAAGAAAATCAGCAAAGTAAGATTTTCGCTCCTCTGCATCCTTCAAGACTTGTAAAGCCGCCTTCTGCATGTTCAGCTCTTCAGTCAACCTAGCAATCTTATCTTCCTTCTACATCACAGCATCATTGGGAAAGGGTATGTTATTCTCGCATGAGTCCTTGATAGCATCTATCTTCTTACAAAGCCACTTCACGTTGAAGCCAAGCCTCTCAGAATTCTCCAAATTGAACTCCCAATCAAAGAGTACATCTGGAGTAATAGTATTTCTAGCTCTGGTGCATATATCATTTATAACACGCAAGATAACACCTACTTGCATTTGTTAAAGAATAAGCACGCTTGGGATCTCTGTCAAGGATGATGTGACCAAACTTCCTCCATATCTTCTCGTACAAGCCTGCATATCCAATAGGAACGTTGAATCCGCCAACTAGTTCATGATATTGGAGTGATGCTCCAAATGGAGGATCAAAAACAACTCCCGCACTTAGATATTCATGCACCACAATACGATTTTCAATTATCGGAGCAACTTCTACAGTCATGTCAACAGTTTCTTCAGTCTCTTCTACTCGTGGCTCGGTTTCTTCCACTGAAGCAACAACAATTGAATTCTCGGTCTCTTTAAAAATTTCAGCAACAACTCCCTCACGACTTTGAAGTGCAGAGATGGTCGTTTCTTCATCAATAACCCCAGGGTTTCTCGAGTCGTCACTATTGGTTCCTTCATTCTCAACTTCGACATTTGGCACCTAATGCGAAGATTACATGAGATTAGAGCTATCCAAGCATGAAACCAAGAGAAATCATAAAATCCAACATGTAAGTAAACTAATACAATTTAAGTTCTTTATTATACATGCAAGACATGATAAAATAGCATGAGTCATAAAAACACGTTTTACAACAAGCTCGTCTGAAGAGATTTTACACTGCCCTGCATGAGACGACAAACTGGGAGCAATTGGTGAAGAATCTAAGGTTGCGTTATATACCATTCTCTTCGTATGGATGTTATCTACAACATATCAAAATTTCATAGCAATTGGATAAACAAGCAAAGAGATGTGGCCAAAACATTGGACCACATGACAATTGAAAAATTTCTGGAAGTCTCCTGGAAGTTTATTGTTTCATCGATTTCGACCTCTAAACATGCTCAAAACTCAAAAAGCTTCTTCACAAAAGCTTGGAAATTTCATGGGCATAAGAAAACTTGGGTAGACCGTAAAAATCCGACATCGGACGAGGATTCTACAGTGTTTTTACTAAAAGGCTGAATTCTAGATTTTTCTGGTGATGTATTTCAGCAAAACTTTTCGTATATTAACGTGGATTCTCATTCATTCATTCACGGATCGACAAGTTTATGCTTCTATACATAAAATACAAGAGAAATACTTACTTGGGTGGTCTCTAAAGCGTTCAAAGAACCAGAATTGCCCGTATCAACATTGGGAGCATCATTGCTTTCATTCGGTTTTGAGTTCTGGGAATTTTCTTCATTGTCATCCTTCGAAAACGAACGAGCATCATCAGCACTCTCCACTTCCATGGAGACATCCTCCTGGATATATTCATGACAATTAGAATCTTATTCACAAAGATTGTAGCTAAATATACGAAGAGATACTTACATCGACTTCTTCTTCAGCACTTGGTTCAGAGATTGTTTGCCCAACAGAAAATTGAAGACCATCGATACTTGATGGGCTAAAGTTCTGTAACATAGTAACAAACATTGGTTTTGTGATCCTAATTACACGGATAAGAAGAAGTCATGGTGAAATAAATGTTGACAACTCACCAAAGAAATCACTGGGGACTTTATGGTGTTAGGCAACATCTTGTAATTCTTACTCCTGCCTTCTCCACCGTGAACAATTGCTTCTGTTTCCGAGAATTCTACATCAATTCGAGGTCTCACGATACGACCATCCTGAAGAAATTGATGAGATAATTAAGATACAATTATCATGTTCTTATGAAGATTATAAGAAGGATACATACTTGTGGAAACCCAGGAGATGTCTTTCATTTATCGCCTGATAAATACTTCAATCTTGGTCGAGTAGAAATCATCTCAGTAGAAGGAGGAACTTTCACCAAGGGTTGACCAACCATCACATAATCATATAGACGTTCGAATTGATGATTCCAAAAGTTTATGTAACCAGGAGTTACATACGTAATTCGTTCAGAACAGGGGAACCAATAATCGCTTCCTTCCACATGAGTAAAGTCTAAACGGGTCTTAAGTTGTTCAACCGACGACTTTCTCCTTCGAAAAGTTGGAACACACTAATTCATACCCATTTGTCGAGCCGCTCTATCGATGTTGTATTCTTCCACTGAAAAGTCTCCGTATGTTGCTGATACTAAGTAACCAGGAGTGCAACTCGGCATAAAAGATCTCTCACCATCACTTCTATCTGCACCAGATTTCAAGTTAACACTTTCCTCAGCATTGAAGGTTGTTAACTGAGAAATATAAGGAGGAATTGACACCAAGGGACGGAAGTTAAACTCAGACTCCTTGTATAACACATCAACAAGACGAGGCTTAACTCGAGGCTTCTTTGTAGACCAACGCATAATCCTGGAACTATCCTTCTCAGAGAAAACGTGTCGAGTATCAGCGTTCGATCCTTGTAGGATGGTACGAGGAATGGGTGCATAATTCTTAAAATGTTCCCACATCAAAGCTTGGAGAAACATCGTATTGGCATATCATTCAATCTTCATAAAGCTGTTAGAAATACTGGAATCTATAACCAAGGAGTCTATGTTGGAGTACGAAGAACCCAAGAATAGACTGCCGATTGGAAGTTGCTCACCTTGGGCCACCTTGATAGTAAAGGGAATCACAAACGGCTTCAATAAATTTCCACTATCTTCAAATACGTCCCTGGACAGCCATAAACATAAGAAAGCAGCAATATATAACATACCGTCAACGGGACTGTCAGGAGCCTCATCTCTTGGCCACCAGTGTGTTAACCAGTGAGCATAACAACATTTACTGGATCCTCTATTAATTTCCTCCATTTTGGTTGTCAAAATATTAGAGATTGCTTGCTCCTCCGCTGAAAGACTTTCAGGAAGATTGTCTGTGACTGGAAGATGCAACAAAGCAACATCCTCTAAGGTGATAGTAAACTCTCCCCAGCTGTATATCAAAGTATGAGTTGGAATACACCAACGAGCAAGCAGAGCCACTATACCTCGCACATCGTGAAAAATGAACAAGTCTCCAGTTGCTTGAATAGCCCGTGTTATCTGTGCACGATTCAGCATGGTTCGTACACGAGGAAAAGTCAGCATATGCCTTGCCCATCCAGAGAATTTTTCCAAAGGTCGGCGGGAAAACTTAAACTGTATGATTGAAGCAGAAAAATTTCCTCATTCGAGGCAGAATCGAATAGTCGCCCGAGGAGTCACCAGTTTCTTCTGAGTAACATTTCTAGGATTTATCAAAAGACGATATGCTGGAGTCTTGAGACGTTTTTTAGGCGTCATTACCTTGGGAATCAGACATTCTTGCGAAGTAGCTGCAACATTCACACAACATTCTAATTAAGTATATCATCCATACAAGATGCAAACTTCAACAAAACAATGGAATCATGCAGCTGGATGGCAAAAATGCTTAATCAATATCTACCAAAATGGTAATTCTTAACTCTTACTTGTTTACGATTCCACTAACAGTAGTGATTGTGATAAAAGAGTTAACACTTCAAAACTTGCTCGTTTCTTCGAATCTACAAAAGACGAGCAAAACTCAGATTTTCATAAAATCATGAACACTTCCACCACGTGAACATTCACCATTGAATTATGAAAACTAAACAATATTTCATCATAAATAATTGTTTACTTTTAAATATTACTCAAGATCAGACTTTGATTTTCAAAAAATATATACTTATATATATAACGTGAATTATTCACGTAAAAATAAATTTTTATTATGTTAATGTGAGCAAAACTCACGTAAAAAAAAACAACAAAAATTCGTGAACAAGTCACGGTTTTATATATATATAAAAAAAAAAAATCTTTTCCTTCGTACGATTGTCCGTTTTGAAACGAAGGTTTATTTTGGTTTTGTGAAAATTCACACCTTTTAAGATAAAGTTTTGGTTTCCATGAAAGCTCATAAACAAAATTTTATCACTAGACACAGGTCTATGTATAAAAAAATCTCTCCTAAGTCGGGGATTATTGCTAGTTTCTTAAACTAACGATCGAACGAACATACGTTTTTCAAACAAGGGTGTTCTACAAAACTCACACTTATATATATGCACATGTATGTATATAACTTTAACATGAACAAGCATGAACAACTCATGAAAAAAAAAAAATTACCTGGTTGGTGCCGGCCTAAATATGGCCGGACGGTCGCCGGCGTTAAGCTCCGGCAAAAAAATTCCTCCCTGCTGCTGGCGTGAAGGAGATGAAGAGATGAAGGTGGTGGTCGGTCGGAGGTAAAAAAAAAAGGAATTAATCCCTTTTATATCAAATTTTATTTCCTAAACCTAATTCCACAAGGATTTCCTTTTTGAGCCCGGACCCGTGAATCCTAAACCGACCAAGGTCCCATCACCAAATTAGTGGTGCTACACCAATTTATGCTCATTAGACGATGCTCTATCATGCCACTGGGATCTTCGTTCAAGCCATAGTTCACTCGTGCAATCGAAAATCCGGTAACATCTTATCTTACGACTAAGTTCAATTACTTATTTCGTTTATAACTAGAAAATCACCATCCAGTGCTGACTGAGGAACATGACTGTCCCTCACTAAGCAAGGGACTTAATGTAGATGGTGGATTTTCGACAAAGGCTAAAATCATAAAACCATAATTGTACATACTCCTGATACATCAATCAGATGAGTATTGAGGCTCATGTCTCTCATTGAGGCATGAAAGCTCATGCCGCAAGAACCTCTGATTGTGTAGGATCAGAATATCGCAACACCAAGATTCTCGCGAAATCCATAAACGACACACTGCGAAGACATCGCGGGATGGAGGTGAAAACGACGTAACGGATGACGACAGCCAAAACACGAGAAAGATGTGAAGATGTAGCGAGATCGAGGAGTGTTGCGAGATTTGACATTTGTACATTTGCGATACTTCGCAAGTCATACCCTAAAATAAACGACAGCTTAGTTGTTACCCACTATGTAATGTCCTATATAAAGAGCCGAATAGGCTTAAGGAGAGAGAGATCTTTTTCGAGTGTTGAGCAAGTCATTAAGAGAGAGAAAGTTTAGAGTGATTGTAATTCTTTAGCTTATCTCTTTTTCATCTTGTAACATTTTGGGAGTTTGATCAATAAAAATTATAATTGTCCATCTTAAAATGATTTGATTGTGTGGATTCTTGTGAGGGGTGTAGTGTGGGATTTCCTGCAACTACATAATGGCGCTAGAAACAGGGATGAGTGAAGATTGATATTGTGATTTGGAAGGATTTGAAGTAGTAGATAAAGAATTTCATATAATTTTCAACAATTTATTAAGATTAAAGAATGGAAAGAAGAAGACATACATAAGAACAACCAACGACTGTTAGAAGAAGTAGGAGACTTGCTGGAGAAGAAACAAATGAAATGGGAGAATCTTCAAGAGCAAACACAAGAAATAATGGAGAAAATCGGGTTCAATCGCCAATTCAGCATGCACCAATACAAAATAGAACTGAGGATTATGACAGAGTGAGCGTACACACTTGACGATCGGATTCCGTAGATGAAATAGGGGAAGAGCAGCAATTAGGAGGTAATAGATAAGAGAAAAGAGATCAAGAAATGATTGGAGGAATAATTCATGGAAACGAAGAGATTACAGCGTTAGAGGCATTGAGACAAACAATACGTGAAGAAAGGCGGTTAGAAACAGAAGAACGTGCAAATCTGACAAGGCAAAATCATGAGCTAAGGATGGAAAACATGAGGTTACAGAACAGAAGGTCAAGGAGCACTACAAGGTCAAGATCAGTAAGGGAAGAAGTAAGACGAAGTGTGCCTGTAGAAAATGCTAATGAAGAAATTCAAGAAGAAATACAAAATGGAGATGAGGAACGCCGCGAAAGAAGAGAAGTAAGGGAAAATCATTATATCCAACACGGTGAAGCTCTCCAAGATGGGAAAATGATGGAAATCAGAGAGATAGACACCGCCAGAGACGAAATAATCAAGAGGATGGAGAAAATCAGGAAGAAGAAAGGAGAATATTACATGGGAGAGAAGTACAAAGAAATCACCAAGCAATTCAGGATGAAATTGAAAGACATTATACTGAACAAGCGCATCTAGCTCGCGAAAGGGAAATAATAAGAGCAGAAATGGAAGAGCAAGAACTACAAGAGGCATTTCGCCAAAACAATCATGATAATCGAGAAAGGAGGCGTGAGCGTAATCGCAATAATGTTAATATCAATGAAGAATACGATAGAACACTAAGGAGAACTGAAAGACGGCAAAGAGGAGAAAATGAGAGATATAATGGTGTGCGAATTCACGAAAGGAATGAAAGGGAAGATCGCAGAGAAAGACGAGAAGAAAATGATGATCAAGAGAATCAAAACGGATATGAACGCAGAAGAAGAGAGTCGGAGTTAAAAAGGCCATTGGAAGATAATTCTAGTATAAATGAACAAATTTTGAAAGAGCTAGCGGAAATGAGATGAATGTTAAATAATAAGAAAGAAGGAGGTAGGAGACAATTAGATGAAGCTATAGAAGAAGCTGCGAAAACCCCATTCACACGGGAAATATAATTAGAAAGAATACCCCCAAAATGCAATTTGCCTACATTAACCAGCATTTTTGATGGATCAACTTGTGCAATACAACACATCAAAGCTTATTTGAGATGTATGTTACAATGGGAAAATCATGACGCTATATTGTGCAAATAATTTGCATCAAGTTTAACAGGAGAAGCGTTGAAATGGTTTGAAGGCCTGCCAAAAAATACTACAGCATCCTTCAATCATTCACATGCTATATTTTTAGGGACGTACATAAGTAACAATTTCTCGCGACCTGGCATTGAAGATGTATTTGGATTAAAGCAAAGGGTTGGTGAAAGTTTGAAACATTTGACCATGAGGTGGAAGACAATGTGTAGCGACATGGTGGGTCGTGTTGATGAGAGATATCTCATTTTATCATTCATTAATGCTATGTTCGCAACCAATCTGTTATACATTCAAATTTTCAGAATTAAGAACACAATCACAATGACTGAGCTACGACAATTACATGAGGAATATATTGCTCTCGAGGAAAAACAAAACGAGATGGAATCATACCCAGTTGAGAGCACAAGTTCGAATACAGCGAATGCAACCTTGTTACCTAAGTTGATAAATACAGTGGCGAGCACCTCGCACGGACAACCAGAATTGATAATGGGTGATAATCAACAGAAGCTAGTATCTATGGGGAGTCGTGACCAAGAAGAATACGAGAGAGAAAGAAATTTCTATAACCGTGGTGGAAATAACAAAATTCAAAGACTTGACCAGCCGCAAGAAAATTATGGAGGTCAAAGGCAAAATTATCATAGGGGACAAGGAAGCCGCATGATAGTATGGGAATAAATTGAGATGCCACCTCTGAATGCTAGCGTGGAGAAAATATGGGAAGCTATAATTTTGATGGAAAATATACCAACACCATGGAACATGGGAAAGGAGCCACCTCCAAGCGAGAGAAGCCATGAATTTTGTTCATATCACCATTTCCATGGACATACAACAAATGATTGCAGAAATATAAAGAGAATCATTCTCAGGATGATAGATCAGGGAAAATTAAATCATTTTTTAGTAAGAAAAGCTCAACCTCAAGCATTAACACCTCCTCCAGAAATTCACAGGGTGAACACAACAAAAGAACGTGAAACATTTGTGATAGAAGTTGGGGCAAAAGCAAAAAATCTGTTTTGTAACTCTATTGTACATTCGTACAAGACAATTGAAGATTTCCACGATATTACTCTCAGCAGGGTTTTCGCAAGGGATGCCAAGGACAAAAAAATAATGAACACCGCGAAGACATCGTAACTGGAAGAATGGCAGAAGCAGATCATTTCTTTTACCGCGGAAGAAGTACCCGAGGCTGGAGAAATGCATGACAACCCATTGGTGGTAAGATTGGAGATCAACCCAAAACCTAGCGAGGATGAAGGTGATGAAGCTGAGAATTCCTGGGCAATCAACAGAATTTTGATTGATACGGGGAGTTCCGTGAACATTCTTTTTTATCATACTTATAAAACTATGGGAGGAAAAGATGAAGATCTAATACCTTCAACGTACAAAATCTATGGTTTTAATGGTACCGCAAATAAGCTAAAAGGAGAAGTTCATATGCGAATTCCACTGAAAGGATTATCTTCTGAAGTTTTATTCTGTGTAGTTGATGTGGAATCACCATACAACGCGCTGATCGGACGACCATGGTTACACGAGATCTTAGGTGTCCCATCAACTTTCCATCAATGTATCAAGTTCCCTCATCCCACTGGTGTTGGCATCATAAAAGGAGATTGGGTTGAAGGAAAGAAGTGTTATGAGGTTGATATAGCATCCTACGAAGAAAGAGCTGCGAAGCAGAGGAATTGGAAAAACAACATCAAAGAAAAACAAAGAGGTGAAAGATTAATGGTAGATGTAATAGAGCAAAGAGATGAAGAAATGCTGCAAGATCAAAAAAATGATGAAGATAGGAAGTGGCGAAGGTTTCGCAACAGAAAAGAAAATGATAGGAAAATTCAAAAATGCAGAGGCAGAAAGTAGCAGAAGTAAGAGACTTAAAGAATAACTGTAATTGTTGATTGTCAGAGAAAAATGGGTAGGAAGACGACAAATGTAAGTTGTCCCAAAAAATAAATAAATAAAAAAAAAAAATCGTGAGTGGTGAAAATGGAGTTGTGTAACAGTTGATATGAAGAAGAAGAAAATATATTTTACAAATGGCAAATACGTTGCGAAAGTACAAAAGAGCTTACATATGCAGAAGAATCAACAAAATAGTCAGAAAGAGGCGAACTTACTATGGCGTACACCCTAGTTCGCGAACACAATTTCGCAAGAGGCAAAGTACCTAAAGCGCGTCATAGTAGGCGGTACCTATATTACATATAACAAAGAATTAACAAAATAATCAGAATGGGACGAACCTTCATGGCGTACACCCTAGTTCGCGAATAAAATTTCGTAAGAGGCAAAGTACCTAAAGTGCATCATATAAGGGGGTATCTGTAACGTGGCTCAGGGAAAAGGTTACACCGCCCCTGGAACATGAGTCATGAAGATTCAGGGTAATTAAACCCATCCAGGAGAGATACCTTGGATTTTCAATCTAAGCTAGTGACTTAGATTGGATGATCGGGGGTCTCTTCTAAGGAGTCAGCATTTGACCAAGGCGACGAGGTACACGGTTGAGCCAAGGGTGCCTGGGACATTTGAAGTGTCTCGGCCATTCTTGGCAAGTCTCGGCTTATGCTGCACTCGGCCCAAAGAAAACTCCACTTAGGGTGCAGTCTCGTAACCATAAGCCCTATAGGCAAAAGGTATAAGAGGCTGCGAAAACAACTGGTTGTTGTTAAGACCGGATGAGAGGAGCTAGCCTTGTATGGCAGAAGTACGCCTCATTGAAGGGGCAACCAGGGGGAAGATAAGGGCGGCACCCTCCATTAGGGAGCTGATAGTGTCAAAAAGGACGCAAATGTCATGAGAATTTATGTTCGCAAGAATATTTAGGCTTGTCATATTTGTGCAACAATCCTGAAGAGGCAAAAATACAAAAGAGTAGATAAGACGAGATCAATGGGTCATTGCATGTAAGTGTAAAGACGTCCTGCGATTTCGTCGCAAAGACGGCAATGTCATGGGGCTTTATGTTCGCAAGGATATTTAGGCATGTCATATTGTCGCAAGAAAAATATCCTGCAGAGGCAATAATACTAAAGAAATGATAAGACAAGATCAATGGGTCATTACATGAAAGTGTAAAGACGTCCTGCGATTTTGTCGCAAAAATGAGAGGTGGCAAAATAAGACCTTTAACTAGGAAGGAAAAATAAAACCACACAATAGAAATGATAAGGAAAGATCAATGGGTCATTACATGAAAATGTAAGGACGTTCTGCGATCTTGTCGCAATGATAAAGTTCAACAGAAAATATCTGCGAAATTATGCTTAATCTCCCATTCGAATACAAATAACAGAGGCAAGTATGGGAATGAACAAGAACATGTTATTTGTCTTCATATGACAGATTTACGCATATATTGATTAACCATATTGCAAAAAGAATTGCCATTTATGTGCAGGAAGAAACAAGAAAGACAAAAATTGTATTCAAATACTCAAGAAATTCGCAGCAAAAGAATAAATCCAAAGATTGGAGATTGAAAAAATGACTGTACAAATATTACAAAGGGAGAAAAAGGAAAATAAAATTATTTCTCATTTGATTTTTCCTCTTCTTTATCTTCATCAGATCCTTCAACTTCTTCATCTTCATCAGATTCCTCTTCTTCTTCACCAACATCGCTATCAGAAATATCCAGAGAAGGCATATTTTGGGGGACTTCATCAAGAAGGCAAGGGTACTTAGACTGAGGGATGCTATTGTCATCACAGATCATCTCAATAGTTTGATTGCGAAAAAGAATAGCATCATTCTTAAAATTCGCCACAGTGATCTTTAGTTGGTTCTTCAGCCTAGAATATTTATCATCCCGAGAAGAAAGATTTTTGGCAAGTTGCTCTTTCTCAGATTCAAGTTCTTCAATTCTTTTTCGGAACCTTGCTTCAGCTTCTGCGAACATATAACATTGAATCAGCAACTTGATGACAATTTTATGCAAATAATTAAATAAAGAAGAATAATTAACAACCTTCTCGTCGTAAATCATATCTCTAACCAAGGCCGTATGCTCAGCTTGAAGACTAATGTTAACACCTAAATTATTTCTGGCATCATCTAGAACCTTCGCAGCCCAAGCAAATTCATCATCATTGTTTATGAGAAGAAGGGAACGAATTTGATTCTCTCTTTCGCTAAGAATAACATTTTGACGGATGGATTCATCCCGTTCAATTTGAACTTCAATAAGAGTCTTTTGGAATTTCGCTAATACTTGAGCACCTTGACTAGCAATGCGATCTTTATCATCTATGAGATCACTAATTTTCTTCCTTAAAATATTAATTTTCTCTTTAGAACTAAGATACAGACGTTTAAGTTGGTTGGCTAAGCTTAAGCTAGATCTATGATCAAGTTCTAAGAGGCGAAATCTGGATTGAAGTTCATTAATAGGAAGAGATTTAATCTTGTTATTTGAAAAACTATCCAAAGAATCGTTGAGATGAGCAAGAAGAGCATCATCATCCATAGGTTCAGGAAATGAATGAAGAAGAATGGCTTCATCAGAAAGGTTATAAACGTATGCGAAAATGATAAGTCAGATGAGGGAAGATAACAAGAGAACAAAACAAAGGAAAAGGGAAAAGTTTCATACCATAAAGTTGTTGGTTGGAGCTCTGAAGGCTAGAAATCTTATTTTTCTGAGTGGCAGAGTCAGCTTCTAATTCCTTGGTCTTCTCGCGAAGAATGGCAGCTTCAGTTTCCAATTCTTCATTTCTCTTGCGAAGAGCAGTAGCTTCAACTCCCAATTCTTCATTTTTCTTGCGAAACTGAAGGTTCTTCTTTTCGAGAATACTGCGCCTCTTATCAAGATCTGAGGCAACAGCAAAGGAAGCTCTCCCGGACTACAAAACAAAACAAAGAAATTAAAAAGATATAATTTAAAATCAAAACTATGAAAAAATAAGAGAATGAAAACATACCAAGACAACAAGTGAATTTAAGAAGCTTGGAGTCACTGATCTGGAGACCCCATGAAGAGAACCATCACTCTCAAGTAAAGGTGAATCGCAAATACTCGTGAGAGCCTTGCATGTACTAGAAAGGCGATCGTCACCCATCCCTTGCATAGAATCAGAAAAAATGCTAGACAGCTGTGCCATAGAAGATTCAGCTGGAGAGTTTGAAGAAGGGATATCCACATTATCATTTTCCTTATCACCAGAACTCTCACTTGACTGAGGATTTGAAGGAGAGGGGAGGTGAAGTTTTCGTTTCTTCAGAGGCGGAGCAACAAACTTCTCCTTGCGAATAGGATTTTTACCTCTACCTTTGGCCTTCGCAGCCTCAGGGTTTTCTTCTTCTCCAACAGCTACAACACCAACCTTCGCACACAAATGAAGATAAGAAACAGAGGCAACAATATTTTTAAAAATATATAAAGTGTTTCTTACTTCATCCATGACGGAGCGAAGAGCAGCTAAAGTGCTAAGCTTCCCGGTCCGGTTGTAGCTCGATCTTAACTTTTCAATCTAAATTTTTTCGCGAGAATCAAAGGATAAGGGAATAAGCAACCAATGAAAGATTACGAAGTATGTGAAGTTGGAAGACATACCTCTTTATGCTTCTCGGGCCAATTAAATACCCAAGGTCGATAAGTAGCGAAACTCGCAGGAAGTACATTCGAGCCTGCGATATAAGGCCCCTTTATCACCAATAGAAAAGCACACCATCTATCGTCTTTAGAGTGACGTGGGACGTTGTTTTTACCAGAATGCCAATCAATGTCTTGCATAAGGAGTTTATCGTCAGCAACATCATCCTTTCTTTTCAGACGGACACCCCAGCGAGTATTATCCCTCCTCATAGGAATTAATTCATAATTCTCGTAGAAACTCTCGACTGTGTATCTTTCAGCGAGTATCGCCAATTCCTTAAATTTTGGGTCTCTAACATCTTTTGGGTAAAGAGACCCATTGCCAGCGCCACAGTTGGCGAACTCAAGTATTAAGCGAATGCAATCCCCGCTTAGTTGATAGATAGCTCGCGAGAAGTTCGCATGAGCAAGAATTCCATAGAATAACGGAAGATTAGGGTTATAAAGAGGAATAGGAAGGCCGGCGAGAATTTGACCAAGCGAAATTATGATTTCATGATCATCACAATATTGATCAGTGAACAACTTGGCAGAAAGAATGGATTTAGGTTCCTGACCGGGAATGGTGGTTAAAGTAAAACCTTTTCCTTGAAGATCTTTTTGAATTTCTTCAAAAGAAGCTTCGTATTTGCGACCGGTTGGAGCCATTTTTAGTATGGGAATGAATGAAGAACTGAAGATTAAAAGAAATAATAAGAAGAAGATTTACAGTAGCAGAAACAGAAATTACGGAGGAGAACTGAAGAAAAATTGCAGAGAGAAAGTAAAAAAAGAAGAAGAGGAGGGGGGGAAAACTATATATAGAGAAGAATTCTCGAGAAGATAAACGCATTTAATGCGAGAAGGGACGTGAACGGTTGAGAAATAACGGTTGAAAGAGACGTGTCAAGAAATGGGTGGAAGAAGAGACACGTGTAATAAATTCTGTGTAATGGTACGGAATCATGCAAATACAGAAAAATATGAGGAAATGAACAGCTGCGGCATTTTGAAAATACTAGTTCTCATGACGTTCTCTTCTTCGCAGAGTAGACATGATAAGAGGCAAGATGTAGGATCAGAATATCGCAACACCAAGATTCTCGCGAAATCCATAAACGACACACTGCGAAGACATCGCGGGATGAAAGTAAAAACGACGTAACGGATGACGACAGCCAAAACACGAGAAAGATGTGAAGATGTAGCGAGATCGAGGAGTGTTGCGAGATTTGACATTTGTACATTTGCGATACTTCGCAAGTCATACCCGAAAATAAAGGAGACTTAGTTTGTCAACCACTATGTAATGTCCTATATAAAGAGCCGAATAGGCTTAAGGAGAGAGAGATCTTTTTCGAGTGTTGAGCAAGTCATTAAGAGAGAGAAAGTTTAGAGAGATTGTAATTCTTTAGCTTATCTCTTTTTCATCTTGTAACATTTTGGGAGTTTGATCAATAAAAATTATAATTGTCCATCTTAAAATGATTTGATTGTGTGGATTCTTGTGAGGGGTGTAGTGTGGGATTTCCTGCAACTACAGATTGAGAATACTGTCTCTCAGAGCATATGTAGATGTGTAGTCTCTCAAATGAGGCAATGACATATCTCATGAATACTAAGCAATTTCAGTAATTACTTCTATATAGAATCGAACGATTGGACGACTCCTAAATAGCTTGCCTGCTAGTATAGAGAAATAACGTCTTCAGGATGTAACAATGTTTTCCCTGACTATATAAAAGAAATATGACGCTTCAAAAAGCTCATATCACTCAATTCTCGAATAATTAATGCTCCTAGACAGCATGCCTGCTAGTATAGAGCCACCAATTAATTATTTCTAATCCTTAAATTCATTAACTTAATATTCGGAAATATTCTACGTTCTTCATAATATTTCGTTACTTCAATTCATGGTTCTTCCCAGCAGAATTACATGGGTTAGTGATAAATATTCAATGTACGAGCATCTGAGCCGCTATCGAGTAAGCCCCGACCAAAATGGTGCAAGTGTATTTAGCAATAATGCACTAACGAGCACCTGAATACACGAACGAGCATTCAAAAATACGAAGGAACGATGAACCTATGCAAAATAGGAAGAAAAATAATAATAATAAAATATTATCTAAGGCGCTAGGGGACTGGGCCCACCGACCGGCCAGTCATGTCGTGGCCATTCCCACGCCTAGTTCTTTGTTTTATCATATTTTTATTATTTTTCCTTAATCTCATGAAAATCCATTCATTTGAACAAAACTCCTCAGTTTCATGGTGTTTCCTTCACACCAAGGAAATAATATAAAATTGGAAAGGTGTCATGGGACCGGGTCTACTAGCCGGCCGGCTATGCCCTAGTTGTGGCCGGTCCACACCTCACGATTCCTTATTATTTTATTATTATTTCCTTCATCTTATGAAAATTCCTTAATTTCATGATATTTCCTTAAATCATGAAAATAATATAAAATTAGGAAAATTACCATGGCCGGTCCCACATGCCCCTTATTATTATTATTATTATTTTTAAAATATATTATAGATCATTATTATTACATGAAACTAGTTGGCCACTAGTCGACATACTACCGACCATGCCCTAGCCATGGCCCGGTCCCACATGCCCCTTATTTTATTATTATTATTATTATTATTATTTTTTATTTTATTTTATGAAAAGGATGCCACTGAGGCTATTATTATTATTATTTTTATTTTTATTGAAATTGAAATTGAGCCACTAAGGGCATTTTATTATTATTATTATTATTTTTAAATTATAATATTTTCATTTATTTATTTATTGGATAAAGAGTATTACATTAACTAGTTGGAAGCCTAAGAGCATCTCCAACGAGAGGATGTCATGTTCCTATTTTAGTGGAGTAGGCTATTTTCCCTAAAAAATCATCTCCAACGGAAACTTTAAGAGAGGACGTGAGGATTATCTGGCATACAGTTAGGTTTACATCCTCTAACCCATCCTCTAGTTTCAAAGGTTCTCCTAGAGGATTTAATCTATCCATGTCATCAATAGTTTAAACCGATTCTTTCTTCTTCTTTTTTTCGGAAAAATCTTTTGTTATCTTACCAACCCAAATATGGGTCTGATATTCTCTGTAAATAAATATCCTCTTTAATAGGTTTACATGACGAGAGGACCACATGAAGATGACGAGCAAAAGAATTCCAAACATAGAAGAAGAATTTGATGGGATTAAATCTTTGTAGTAATAATAGAAATACAAGAATAGAAGAAGGGTTTGCTCTGCCTAACCTAATCAGATCAAATCGTATATTAATCTGGGTTATCTTATCAATGGGGAAAAGAAACTGCTCGTCCTTTCAATAGACGACAACTGTAACAGTACCACTTCCTCACGAAGTTACCGGTTGGAGATGACTTTCTTGGAATTCCTGTATCTACGGAGAGTTTCCATACAAATCAGCAGAAGATGTTCACTTTTTACATCCGCATATGATGGAAACGGATGTGCCGTTGGAGATGCTCTAACAAGCTAAGCTCCAACGACATACTACTAACTCATGGGTAACCTAGCCAAGGGAGCCGAAGCAGATGGGGTGGGTGGGGGTGGGGGGTGGGGGTGGGGGGTTGGGATTGTGTCACAAGGGGAGCAAGCTAACACTACCTTCCATGTTAATTCCTGCAATATTACGCCATTGGGGGCTCGAACCTAGGACCTCTTGGAGCGCATGAAACTTTGGGAAACGGGGATGACCAGCTGAGCTAGGTGCCCAATTTGTTTCCTTCATCTCATGGAAACTCCTTCACTTCAAGGAAACTCCTTAGTTTCAACAAACTCCTTGATTTCATGATGTTTCCTTAAAATCATGAAAATAATATAAAATTAGGAAAAGTACCATATGACCGGGGTTATTGGCCGTCCAGACATGCCTTAGCCATAGCCGATCCCACACTTCATGATTCCTTATTTTATTATTATTATTTCCTTCATCTTATGAAGTTTCCTCAGTTTCAGCAAAAACCTTGATTTCTTCGTATTTTCTCAAAATGTTGCTCAAACGCGCGTCAGAAAATATCAAATTCTCAGGACTGAGACACGAACACTTTGGTGACATGATCATATTACCTTGACCGACCAAGGTTGGCTCTTTGGCTTGCAAGAAGCCGGTCCCATATATTTTCATAATTTGACCTAATTTGTTCATATTAGGTTCAAACTCTTCCAAACAACTTGGAATTTCATCAAATGATCGTCAATCGATCCCATGACCAACCAGGGGAGGTTCCATGACTTCTTGGTCGATCCGTCACTCCGTCATAATTAGGTTTTATCACCTAAGGCTCAGACGAGCATTATTTTAATAAATGATTAAACAACATTTAATCATCCTTTCACCAACTGGTCTTCAAGATACCTTGGTATTGGTCACTCGAGCATCTGGACGCTACAAGGTCGACCCATCATCCCATGTAGGTGGTCCCTCCTTCACTCCGTGGTTGATTTTCAATAAATCATCAATTGATCAGCAATTGATCGAAATTAGGGTTTCGAATCCAAGGTTCATAGTTCCAGATTCAAACACTAATAATTTTATGTTGATCCCGTAATCAACACTTTAATTATTATACTCGGTTCAGTTGCCAGTATTTTAAATTAATAATTCATCAAATGAGCAATATTTGCTCATCTTAACTATCAACATTTATTCGAGAATTATATCTCTGTCTCAAGAGACATGTTCAATTCATGAGTCTTAAAACATTTGGAAATCATGTTCGACTCAGCAATACAAGGACTCATCATCTCATAAAGTCAGCAACTGACTAACTAAATACACATCTGCCTTGCAGACTCCACAATCACGAGACATCAATCGTGTCACATGGGGGATATCAATTAGGGTTTTGGTCTGGCGGTCTACGGCACGTGTGTTCATGCACACGATGAGAATGTGAGCAAGTCATGCAAGCAGTTGGAGGAGTTAGCAAAGTAGTGGGTGGAGAATCAACCAAGTCTCCGCACGATAAGCAACTGGTTTTAACACGATTCCCACTTCCCCACTCTTTGACTCCAGAAACTGTCACACTTCATGGGATCAAGGTGTCTACAATTCTTGCAGTATAAATAAGTCTCTGAATCATGATTGAAACGACAGACAGTCTTTCGTCAAATAGACAACAAGAGATTAAGAACTCAACGTCTGAGCAATTACTCTCAACAGAGCAAATTCAATCAATCAGAACTTATCTTATTTCTTCACATAGAATACACAACACACCTATAATTTTTATCACCATTGATCTCACACATTTCTCAGCTTCCCTCCTACAGATCGACCCATCCTCTCTTGTGACCGAATTGACTCTGGAATGGCCATTGTCTTGGTTTAGGCCGGATTCCTACAGATTGATCTCTCGAATTCAAAGCACTCCCTTTTTGCAGTGCATCTGTGTGAGGTTAGACAGTTCGCTCGGTTCAAGGAGTTTCCTCCGCACGGTCGTCTCCTCAATTCCTTAAAAACCAGCAACTCGTTGCCCCATATACAAAAAAATATATTCCTGAAATAGTAAATGTATCGTGTTATCAATCCCTTATTTCAGAAAAAAGTGAATACATAGTTCAAAGGCAATTTCCACTGAATTAACAGTTTTTTTTTTTCTTCTGGTCAATCGAAATATTTCGATTTATTCATATCAAAATCCTTGATTACATAATCACTTACATGAATAACAAAAACATCAAAGTACAAGATAATTAAAATCGTATTACAAATAAAGATATCAATTACATGTAAATCGCGAAAAGAAAGAGCTATAAACCGCAACGATATCCAATTTATGTATATGTAGTAAGGAAGTATGATGGTTTTTTCCGGAATCGATTCCTTCTTCCATAAGAGATGCTTCTAAATGATATGAGTAATTTGCTTATAATTTTGTAGATCTAAACGTACCCGGATGACCTAAATCCCTTCAATTGAATATAGATCCAAAGCAATACCATGTTGAATCATCCATGTTCTTGAATCGAGAATAGAAAGCCATGAACCAACGATCAAGGTTTGAACAAATCGCCCTCAAAGATAAGAGAAAACCGCCTCAAATGGCAAAAATAAGTCTGTAGGGTAGAATTATAAAACTATACTCCGGATCCGGCAATCGGATGAGTATTGAGGCCCATGTCTCTCATTAAAGCATGAAAGCTCATGCCATAAATCTCTGACTGAGAAGGCTGTCCCTCAGAGTATATGTAGATGTGTAGTCTCCCAGCTGAGGCCACGTCACATCTCATGAATACTGAGCAATTCAGTAATTACTCCGGATCCGGAGTCGTCACATGATATACAAGGGTCGTTTGTTTTGTAGATCATTTGAGTGACGACTCTTGATCTGATAACCATAAATTTGATGTCTTATTGGGTTTTTTGGTTTTTTTGTTTTGAAACCAAATGCAGAACCAAAGACAAGGTTCCAATGACGATAACTCCTCCTTCCAAAGCTCCCCGCCACGATAAATATTTACTTGCCGGTCCATTACGCGGTAAAAAGCCGAGTGAGGTATCATTTTCTATCACCGAACCAAGAGACAAAGGTAATGAGTTGTCGGATTCATCAGAATCAGACTCTATTGTTATTTCCGCTAGAAGTAGTGGTGAAGAAGAAGAAATCCAAGAAGAGGAGATACAAGAAGATCCTCCCGTACGAGGTGAAGAGGAAGTAGAGAGTGATAATTGTAGTTGCAGGAAATCCTACACTACACCCCTCACTAGAATATACACAATTAAGTCATTTTAAGATGAATGATTATGATTTCTATTGATTGAATACTTGAATCTTTACAATATGAAATAGAAATAAATAATAGAATTACAATCACTCTAAAACTTTCTCTCTCCTAAAGACTTGCTTAACAATTCAAAAAGAACTCTCCCCTACAACAGATTTACTCAACCCTTTATATAGGGTAGTACATAAATGGATGATGACTAAGTGTCCTTTATTTTGGGAATGTCTTGCGAAATATCGCAAGTGTACATGTATCAATTCTCGCGACACTCCTAAATTTCGCTGAATCTTCATATCTTTCTCATGTTTTGACTGTCGTCATTCATTGCGTCATCTATTTTACTTCCCTGCGACTCCCTCGCAATGTCGACATTTATTAATCTCGCGAAGTATTGATGTCGCGATATTCTGATCCTACATCTTGCCTCTTATCATGTCTTCTATGCGAAGGAGAGAATGTCATGAGAACCAATATTTTGAAATGCCGCAATTGTTCATCAATTGTTCATCTTTATCTGTTTCACTCCCGTACTTTTACACGGAATTTATTACAAATGTTTCTTCTTCCACTCTTTTCTTGACGCGTTTCTTTCAACCGTTTATTCTTGACCATTCACGTCCCATCTCACATTAAATGCATTTGTTTTCTCGAGGATTCTAATCTCTATATATAGTTTTCTCACCCTTCTCTTCTTCTCTTTTATTTTCCCTCTGCAACTTTTCTTCAACTTTCTTCCTCCGCAATCTGCGCTTCTGCTACTGTAAATCTTCCCTTCTTTCTTTCTCTTGATCTTAAATTCTCTAATCATTCCCATACTTTAAAAATGGCTTCACTTGGTCGTATATATAAACCCCTTTTTAATGAAGCTCAAAAGAATTTACAAGAGAAGGGCTTCATCCTATCAACCATTCCTAATCAAGAATCTTCATCTATACTTTCTGCAAAGTTGTTTCTGATCATCAGTGTGATGATCAGAAAATCATAATCTCGCTAGGTCAAATCCTCGCAGGCCTTCCCATTCCTCTCTACAATCCCGAGATGCCTTTATTCTATGAAATTCTTGCTCATGAGAAATTCTCGCGAGCTATTTATCAACTAAGCGGTGATTGCATCCGTCTAATGCTTGAATTCGCCAACCGTGGCACTGGTAAGGGATCTTTATATCCTGATGATGTCAAAGATCCTAGATTCGCAAGTTTAGAAATAGTCGCTGAGAAGTATACTGTAGAAAACGTTTTCGAAAATTATGAAGGAATAAATATGAGAAATGATAAATCTCGCTGGGGTGCTCGATTGAAGAGAAAAGATAATATTTCCAGTGATAAGCTGCTTATGCAAGATATTGACTGGCACTCGGGCAAAAATAATGTTCCTCGGTACTCCAAAGATGAGAAGTGGTGGGTTGTTCCTCTATTTTTGAGCGGACCTTATATTGCAGGTTCTCATACACTCCTTGCGAATCTCGCAAACTATCATCCTTGGGAATTTAAGTGGCCCGAGAAGGCAAAAGAGGTATACTTCCTATTTCAGGTTTGCTTTACGATATTTCCTTCCTCTTTTATTTACTAGGCTTGCAAAATTTTCAGAGTACCAAATTGAAAAAGAGTTATAGAAGACGTCCAAAGGCGAGTACTCTGGCGATACTCCGATCAATCACGGATGAAGTAAGAAATACTTTCTTTTGTTATTTTTAACAATATTGTTGCCTCTGTTTCTTATCTTCATTCGTGTGCGAAGGTTGTTGAAGAAATTGACATTCCCGAAGCTGCGAAGGTTAAGGGCAAGAATAAAATCACTCTTCTCAAGGATAAATCTTCTGCTCCATCTTCTAAAAAACGGAAAATCCATCCCTCTTCTCGTTCTAGTTCCCAAACCAATAAAGTTCGACGAAGATGAAAATGAGGTTGATACTTCTGCAAAGGAGAATCATTCGGTCGCTTCTGCTATGGCGCAATTGTCTTGTGTCTTCTCCGATTCTATGCAAGGATTGGGAGATGATCATTTATCTGCTACTTGCGAGTCTCTCGCTAATATTTGCGATGCTCCCCTGCTAGTGGATAATGATTCTTTTCGCGGAGTTTCTCGAACAATGACTCCCAGTCTCTTAAATGCACTCAGTGCTTTGGTATGTTCATATTTCTTTATTTTTCTGTAATTTTGATTATAATCCTTATCCTAACAATTTCTTTACCTTCCTTTATAGTCTGGGAGAGCTTACTTTGTTGTTGCCTCAGACCTCGAGAAAAGACGCAACAATCTTGAAAAGAAAAATCTTCAACTTAAAGAGAAGATCAAAGAGCTAGAAATTGAAGTTGCGACATCTCGCAAGAAGGATGAGAAAATTCAACAGTTGGAAGTTGAGTCTTCTTCCCAAAAGGACAAAATATCCACTCTTCAAAGTGCTAATCAGCAACTTTATAGTATAACACCCTCCTCTTTTCTTTATTTCTACTTTACCATTTATTTTTCTTTGCCTGACTTATCATTTTTGCAGACGTTTATAATCTTTCTGACGAAGCCATCCTTCTCCATTCATTCCCTGAACCTATGGATAATGATGCTCTTCTCGCTCATCTCAATGAATCTTTAAGTAGTTCTTCAAACAAGATTAATTCTCTCTCATTAAATGAACTTCGAACCAAATTTCATCTTTTAGAAATTGAACATAGGTCTAGTTTAGGTTTAGCCAACCGATTTAAACGTTTATATCTTGACTCCCAGGAAAGTAATAATATTCTAAGGAAAAAGATTAGCAGCCTCATAGATGATAAGGATCGCATTGCTAATCAAGGTGCACAAGCATTAGCAAAATTCCAAAAAACTATTCTTGAAGTCCAAATTGAACGAGATGAATCCCTTCGCCAAAATGCCATACTTAATGAGCGAGAAAATCAAATTCGTTCACTTCTTGTCATAAATAATGATGATGAATTCGCTTGGGCTGCGAAGGTTCTAGATAATGTCAGAAATAACTTAGGTGTTAACGTCAGTCTTCATGCTGAGCATAATGCCTTGGTTAAAGATATGATTTCTGACAGAGAAGGTTGTTTTACTATTCTTCATTATTTTTCCGCTTCTTTTTTACGAAACTGTTATTAAGCTGCTAACTCATTGTCATTTGTTCGCAGAATCTGAGAAGAGGTTTCAAACTAGAATCAAGGAACTTGAATCCGAGAAAGCACAACTTGCAAAAAATTTCTCTCTTCGCAATGACAAATATTCTAAGATGAAGAAGCAACTACAAACTACGTGGCGAATTTCAATAATGATGCTGTTCGTTTTCGCAACCAAACTATTGAACAAATTTGCAATGATCACAACATTCCTCTTTCTTCATATCCTTGTCTTCTCGATGAAATTCCTGATAATATGCCTTGCTCAGATGTCTCTGATAGTGATGTAAGCGAAGAAGAAGAATCTGATGAAGAAGAATAAGTTGCTAGATTGTTCCATTTTCCTTTCTCTTCTTGTGATATTTGTATATTTATCATTCTAACCTTCCATTTTGTAATCTCTTACTGTAAATCTATCATATGAAAATAAATAACAAGTTTTTATTCTAATCATTCTCATACTTGCCTCTGTTATTTATTTTCACATGAGATAAATCAAGTCGATAATCTTTAAGTAATGATACTTCTTAATTTCAAGAGAATCGTTGTTGTTTGATTCTTCACAAATAAATGAAGAAATATAATCGTATTCGCAAGCTTGTTTGCTTACTCGATTTCTTGTGTTATTTTATCATCATTTATGTTGAAATTCATCATTGTGACAAAATCGCAGGACGTCGTTACATTTTCATGTAATGACCCATTGATCTTGTCTTATCATTGTTTTTGTGTGGTCTTATTTTGCCTTCCTAGTTAAAGGTCTTATTTTGCCACCCCTCATTTTGCATCAATATGACGGATCTAAATATTCTTGCGAACATAAAGTCCCATGACATTGACGTATTGCGACAAAATCGCAGGACGTCCTTACACTTTCATGTAATGACCCATTGATCTTGTCTTATCATTTCTTTAGAATTTTTGCCTCTGCAGGATATTTCATTTGCGACAATATGACAGGCCTAAATGTTCTTGCGAATATAAAGCCCCATGACATTGCCGTCTTGTGACACTTATCAGCTCCCTAATGGAGGGTGCCGCCCTTATCATCTCCCTGGTTGCCCCTTCAAGGAGGCGTACATCGGCCATACAAGACTAGCTCCTCCCATCCAGTCTTAACAACAACCAGGTTGTTTTCGCAGCCTCTTATCCCTTATACCTATAGGGTTTATGGTTACGAGACTCGCACCCTAAGTAGAGTTTTCTTGGGCCGAAAAGATGTGCCAAGACTTGCCAAGAATGGCCGAGACACTTCAAATTTCCCAGGCACTCTTGGCTCAACCGTGTACCTCGGCGCCTTGAGCATACACTGACTCCTTGGAAGAGACCCTCGGGCGTCCAACCAGGGTATAACCTTATATATATATATAGTTGGAAATCCAAGGTATCTCTCCCGGATAGGCTTTCATGGGCCCCAAATTTTCATGACTCAGGTTCCAAGGGCGGTGTAACCTTTTCCCTGAGCCATGTCAAAAGATACCCCCTTATATAACGCACTTTAGGTCTTACATTTGCCTCTTGCGAAATATCATTCACGAACTAGGGTGTACGCCATAAAGGTTCGTCCCATTCACTCACTCTTTCATTTTTGTTAATTCATTCAATCATTCATTTTTGTTTTTCTCTTGTTATTTTGTTTCATGGCTATCGCACAATCTTGCATTGTTTATTCATTTTTGGTTTTCAATTCTTCAATCAAATTTTCATACATTCTTGATGGCGAGATTCTCGCGTATTTCTTCTTCAATTATTGTTTCTTCCTCTTACTCTTGATGTGCCTTTGTCATTGATTTTGATAATAATGATTATTCATTTCTTACACTTTTTGCTCCTGCTGATCTCTGCTTCTGCATCATTCAAACCTCTTAATGATTCCTTTCCATCATAATTTTCAACTGTTGCATCATTCAAACCTCTTAATGATTCCTTTCCATCATAATTTTCAACTGTTTTCATGCACTTGCTTTGCAGCTCTTTCCTCGCAACTCTCCACATCAATCTCATAGCATTTTTGTCCTTCCATCCAGTCTCCCTTTATAACTCCAACACCGCTAGGATGAGGAAACTTTATATACTGATGATAAGTCGACGCTACACCCAGAATTTCGTGTAACCATGGCCTTCCGATCAATGCATTATAAGGGGACTCCACATCGACTACACAGAACAAAATTTCAGTTGATAATCCTTGCAAGGGTATTCTCATATGAACTTCTCCTTTAGGCTTATTCGATGTGCCATTGAAACCATATATTTTATACGTCGAAGGTATCAACTCTTCATCCTTCCCACCCATAGTCTTGTAAGTATGGTAAAAAAGAATGTTTACTGAGCTCCCCGTATCAATTAAGATTCTATTGATCGCCCAGAATTTTTCGCTTCATCATCTTCGCCATCTACTGTGTTTTGGATTAATTTCCAATTTTACGACCAATGGGCTATCATGCGTCTCTCTCGCCTTCGGAATCTCTTCCGCAGTGAAAGAAATAATCTGCATTTGCCATTCTTTTAACTGCGAGGTCTTCGCGATGTTCATCACTTCTCTATTATCGGCATCCCTCGCAAAAACCCCACTGAGAACATTATCATGAAAATCTTCAATTGTTCGGTATGAATGTACAATGGAGTTGCAAAACAAATTTTAGCTTTCGTTCCAACTTCTATTACGAATGTTTCTTTCCCCTTTGCTGAGTTTGTCCTATGCATTTCTCAAGCGGTGGTGGTAACGGTTGAACCTTCTCTTCACTTTTTAGAAAATGATTGACTTTCCTTGGTCAATCATTCTCGAGGATGATTCTTTTTTATATTTGCAGTCATTTGTTAGGTGTCCATGAAAGCGGTGGTAAGAATGTAACTCGTGACTTATATCACTTGGTGGTGGCTCATTCCCCATGTTCCATGGTGCAGGTATGTTTTCCATCAAGAGTATAGCTTCCCATATTTTATCCACACTAGTATTTAATGGTGGCATTTTGATTTCCTCCCATACTGCTCTGTGACTTCGCTGTCCTCCATGATAATTCTCGCCTTCGACCTCCATAAGTTTCTTGCGGATGATCAAGTCTTTGAATTTTGTTATTGCCGCCACGGTTGTAGTAGTTCCTTTCTCTTTCAAATTCTTCCTGATCACGGCTTCCCATAGCTACTATCTTTGGCTGTCCATCATCTATTATCCTTCCTTGTTGCCCTTGCGAAGTGCTCGCTACTGTGTTTATCAATTTGGGTAATAAGCTTGCATTCGCAGCATTTGAATTTGTATTCACAACTGGGTATGATTCCATCTCATTTTGCCTTTCCTCTAGAGCAATATATTCCTCCTGAAGTTCTCGCAACTCAGTCATTGTAATTTTATTTTTGACTCTAAAAATTTGAATATATAACAAATTGGTTGCGAACATAGCGTTTATGAATGATAGAATAAGATATCTTTCATACACTCGTCCAGCCATTTCGCTACACATTGTCTTCCACATCACAGTTAAGTGTCTCAAACTTTCGCCAACTCTTTGTTTCAGCCCAAATACATCTTCAATCCCTGGCCGCGAGGAGTTGTTACTTATATATGCCCCTAAGAATATAGCTTGTAAATGGTTGAATGACGTGATTGTGTTTCTTGGTAAACCCTCAAACCATTGATTGCTTCTCCTGTTAAACTTGATGCAAAATATTTGCACAATATGGCGTCATGATTTTCCCATTGTAGCATACATCTCACATACGCTTTGATGTGTTGTATTGCGCAAGTCGTTCCATCAAAAATGCTGGTTAATGCGGGTAAATTGCACTTTGGGGGTATTCCTCCTAATCGCACCTCTAGTGTAAAGGGGGTTTTCGCAGCCTTCTTCGATGGCCTCATCCAATTGTCTTCTTCCTCCTCCCCTTCTATTGTTCAACATTCCTCTCATCTCTCGCCAACTCTCTTAAGATTTGTTCATTTACATCAGATTCGAATTTATTGGTCTTTTTAGCTCGCCTCTCCTCTCTCTCTGCGTTCATGTCTACTTTGATTTTCTTGTTCAGCATTTTCTTCTCTTCTTTCTCTGCGACTTTCTCCCTCATCTCGTTCACGAATTCGCACACCATTATATCTATCATATTATCTTCTTGGTTGTCTATCAGTTCTCCTTTGTATTCTTTCATATTCTTCATTGATATTTCCATTGTTGCGATTTTGCTCGCGCCTTCTTTCTCGATTGTCATGATTGTTCTGCCGAATTGCTTCCTCCAATTCCCGTTCTTCCATTTCTACTCTTAATCTTTCCCTTTCGCAAGCTAGACGCGCTTGTTCAATATAATGCTTTTCGATGTCATCTTCAATCTCCTTTTGTTTCCTCCGTGTTTCTCTCCCATGCAGTATTCTTCTTCCTTCTTCCTGATTTTCTTCACCAATTGGACTATTCTGCTGCCTATTTTCTTGATTTTCGTCATTTTGGCCATTCTGTAAAATCTCAGGACGTGGAATACAAACCACTTCCCTTCTTTCGCAGCATTCTTCACCGAGATTTGGCTCTCTTTGTAGATTTTCTTTATTAACATTTTCTACAGGTAATGTTCTCCTCATATCATCTCTAACCGATCCTGATCTTGACCTGGTATTACTTCTCGACCTTATATTCTGCAACCTCATATTTTCCATTCTTAACTCATGGTTTTGCCTTGTTAAATTTGCACGTTCTTCCGCTTCTAACCGCCTTTCTTCATGTATTGTTTGCCTCAAAGCTTCTAATGCTGCGATTTCTTCATTTCCACGAATTGTTTCTCCCATCTCTTCTCGATTTCTCTCCTCTTGTCCATTATTTATCAATTGTTGCACTTCTTCTCTCTCTTCCATAGAATCTGATCTCCATGTATGCACACTCACCCTATCATAATCTATTACTCTATTCGGTTCTGGTTGAATTGGTGGTTGAATCTGGACTTCTTCTCTATCTCTTGCGTTTATTCTTGATGGTTCACCTACTTCATTTCTCCTTTCTCCAGCTAATCTCCTGCTTCTTCTAACAGTTGTTGGTTGTTCTGATGCATTCCTTCTTCTAGCCATTTCTCAATTTCAGTAAGTTGTTTGAAAATTAAACGAAATTTCTTTCTTGTTACTCCTGATTCTTTCAATTCACAAGGTTGATCTCTACTCAATCCCTGTTTCTAGCGCTATTATGTAGTTGCAGGAAATCCTACACTACACCCCTCACTAGAATATACACAATTAAGTCATTTTAAGATGAATGATTATGATTTCTATTGATTGAATACTTGAATCTTTACAATATGAAATAGAAATGAATAATAGAATTACAATCACTCTAAAACTTTCTCTCTCCTAAAGACTTGCTTAACAATTCAAAAAGAACTCTCCCATACAACAGATTTACTCAACCCTTTATATAGGGTAGTACATAAAGTGGATGACAACTAAGTCGTCCTTTATTTTCGGGAATGTCTTGCGAAATATCGCAAGTGTACATGTATCAATTTTCGCGACACTCCTAAATTTCATTGAATCTTCATATCTTTCTCATGTTTTGGCTGTCGTCATTCATTGCGTCATCTATTTTACTTCCCTGCGACTCCCTCGCAATGTCGTCATTTATTAATCTCGCAAAGTATTGATGTCGCGATATTCTGATCCTACAATAATTATGATGAAGATAGTGTTAGTGGTGATGATTCAGATGATGGTAATGGTGGTGATGATGAGCAGGAAGGGGATGAAGGTAATAATGGTGGTCATGAGGAGGAAGAGGATGAAGGGGATGATGCTGCTGGTATGGATGATGAAGAGGATGATGGTAAACAATATGTAGAACATGAAGAACAGAATGCAAAGCCGAAGCCGGTAAAGAGGGTTAAGAAGGATGGAACTGATATTGCACCCAGCGCGAGACACGTTCCCGCTCTTCGAAGTGGTAAACCAAGAGGAGAACCTAGAGATGGGGGCAAAGTTCTATTTGGATATTCTGGATCGGGGCTCATACCATCTATGAGACAATCGTAAGAATCCCAACTTTGCTTGCTATTTGATTAGTTGGTTGATATTAACTTTCTAATATGTTTTTTTAATATTTATTTGTTTATTTTTTGTAGGATCATAAGAATGCCGCACGTCTTTTCGGGCACCAATCTTCTTTTAAGAAAATAGAGTTGTGGCCGCTAAAAGGTGAATGTGCAAGAGTTAGAGAATATGTTGAAAACTCCGGTTTGTACAATGCCGTTGTGAACTCGTGATTGCGTATGACAAGGTTGCATAAAGTATCTAGTTTCGTGAAAGGTATTACGCTGAAGTCGACACATTCCAACTTACTTTTGGCGAGATGGCATTGACTCCGATGATGCGGTACGGATATTAGGGGTGCAGTGTCGAAGGTAAATCAACCAAAGGACAATTTCAAGAGAAGGCCTAGTTGGGATGAAATTTATACATGGACCAAGAACTTGTTTGGCTGGGATAAAGAGAAGACTGATGGGCTTTTCGTGCCGGGAACTAAGTACCCGAAGAAAGAGTTCAAACTTGTGGAGATGGGCTTTGAACAACTACGCACATCTTCTCTTTTGCCTTGGAAATAATCCATTCCTTGACCTCAGCCTTTGTTTTCCATGTCTACATTAAAACCAATGACACGTTCATGATCGAACACTAATTAAACAATTTTCATAAAGATATACATCGATTCAAACATTAAAAACGTACCAAATTGGTCATATAGTGTTGGGAGGTATCTGGACCGATAATGGAGACGGGGTCAGGTTGAGAGCTCGCCCGTACAACCAACTACAAAGAAAAGAAAAAAATTCATTCAGCAGTCGTCAATTTCTGGGATGTTAAAATGACGACCCCAACAGTCGTCAACATTATTTTTGCAGAAGAACGACCCATTCCTCGATACATGACGACCCTCTTTATACATGGACGACTCTACATTCCCAAATGTAAACTATGCTGCCCAGTTTTCACCTTGGGTCGTTACTGTCTATATATCTAGCTTGACGACTCTTTACGAAGTTATTGCAGACTTTGAAAATCAACGGTAACTTTGACTAGTAGGAGCAGTTATTGCAGAAGTAACCGTTTTTTATAAAAAAAAAAAAAACTAGCCGTTGGGTACATTTTTGCTATAAATAGAGACCTATCTCTAACAAACTTATTCACCCATCACTTTCAATCTTCCTAAATCAGTCACCCATCACTTTCAAACACTAAAAAATGGTTCCAACTCCGTTCAATAATCTAGAAGATGTTGCTATTGTCAGAGCACACACCAATCTCACAAAGCACTCCGTTGAGGAAGCGCAATGGGTGACCAGTAATGAAGACCCAACAAGAGGGCCTTACCTTGGGCATGATCAAAACACCAATGCTTGGTGGAAAAGGGTGTTTAAGGTTTTTAAAGCACTAAGCGGAAATCGTTATAGGAGGACGCTCCCGCAGATAAGGGAAAGGTACGCATATTTATACAATGATTGTGTATTGCTAAGAAACGAATTGAAAGCTCGTAAGGACGCTATGCCAAACGAAGACCGCATGAGTAGAGTAAGTTTGTGAATCAATATGTCGTTCATCAAAAATTATTAATTTGGTTATGATTATTCAACAACACTAACTTATTAAAATAATTGTTTTTCCAGTGTTCTTTGGGTCGGAGCTAATACGAATTAAAGTACGGCCATGAGTTTTTGCACGAGGACTGCTACACTCTCTTGGAGGAAGTTGAATGGCAATTCGCCCAATATAATTAAACTCGTATACATTTTCTAGCGCAATGTATTGAACAATTTTATGTGTTTTCCTTCTATTTTATTTCAACTACATGTATGTTTTTTCGAATTCAATAAAACGCATGACTTCAAATATTGGTGCAATAACTATAGTTCAAAAATGGTCGTCATGATTCGTAAAAATACGAGTGACGACTCTAAAGATTGTTTGATATGGTTGGCATGAGTCATTATTTTTGGAGAAAAATATATTAACGACTCTAAAGGTCACTTAGCACAGAGAGTCTTTGACGTTGGAGTCGTCATTCAGTAAACAAAACACATAGACGACTCTTTTGATCATCAAGAGTCGTCACTTGATTAATATATATAATAACGATCCTTAAAGCAGTTAATGTGAATTTTGAATTCACCAAATGTGGTTGAGTAGGGCAACGGTTAAAAATTCAAAAAAGTGACTGTTGGGTCCTTAATCTCTATAAATAGAGACCCATATCTCACCCCTTCTTCACCCAAACCATAATTCTCAACCTTCACATTCATTCTCATTCATTTATTATCCAAGAGGAAAAAGAAGAGGAAACACCATGACTAGTACTTACACTTCGGAAGAGAATTGCGCTATTGTGAGAGCTTGGAAAACAGTCACAAACCACTTTGAAGATCTAGGAAAAGACATTGATCAAACATCGGATGCTTGGTGGAACCGTGTATTCATCGTTTTTGTGGCGTTAGACGTAAATTGCAACTCAAGGTCTTTGAAACTCGTCAAGGAACGGTTCGAGGAGATATTCTTCGAGTGTGAAGTTTTCAAAAGAGAAATCAAGGCCGCAAGGGAAGCCATGCCCAATATGTTGGGTGCTATAAGAGTAAGTATTTAAACAAGAGGTAAAACTTATCCAAAGCTTTCAACAATACTAACTGAGTATGTTTGCGTTTTTAGTTGAGGAAGTTGATGGTTATTACGAGGAGCTTCGTGGGAAAAAGTTTGAGTTCGAGGATTGCTACTTTATCTTGGAAGGCACTATGTATAATTACGCCATTTATGATTAAGTGCACCGTTATTATCTATTGTATTTCATTTCCTTCAATGTATCGCTATGAAAGATGTATGCCTTTTACAATTCAATGAAATGATTCTATGAAATCAAAAGTTATGATAATCCAAAATAAGGGTCGTTAGTATATTAAATAAAACACCGAACGACTCTACATAAAATTTTAAATGGCGGGATAGGGTCGTCATCTTCTACGAATACATATATGACGACTCTAAGTGTTTTATTTACTGAGAGTTTTGGTTTTAGAGTCGTTTATCTGTAAACAAAAAAAATTAACGACCCTTTTTGACCTAGCCAAAAGAGTCGTTAGTGTTTATCACACCAACCTAACGATTTTTCATAACCTGGAAAAGTTACAGGTTTAAGTCGTCATTGGTAGTTCCAATTCACTGACGACTTTGAAGAGTCGTTACTGAATCCAAACCCCGACTATAACGACTCTCACACTGACTAGTTCCATAGTGACCATCAATCGACCCCCTGGAGCACCATTCAGACAATTTCAAGAGTATATGAGGTTTACCTGATTGTTTTGAGGTGCGGGTTCTTCATTTTTGAGTATCGGTTCCTTCATTTTGAGCAGCAGGATCTTCATTTCCACCATTATTCATGGCTTCCTCCATTAACATCTCTTCATCAAACATCCAATCCATAGGATTATTAGAGACAATCTCACCATCAACACAATCATGGTTATTGTTTGAACCTTCACCAACCTCATTCCCTCCACTTGAATCACTCATTTATAAAAACCCTAGTTTTTCCTCTCAAGCATGCTTGAAAGCAGACTTAAAAAAATTCCCAATTTCTCCCCGCAAATATATGGTGCCATCCCCCTGGTGCATTCAAACCCTAGGTCCGAAAATCAAGGAATTTGATTTGCGCCTTGTATAATGACCGACACCCTCTTTGCAGGTATACTCCACCGTCTTAAATTTTTGTTTTGGAGATAACATAGTAATTGGATTGTGGTGGTCATCCAAATCATTTTTTTTTAGATACTGCAAACATTAGTTTGACGTATTAGCTTAAAAATCCGAACTATAAAATTCATCGAATACCAAAATTTTTTTAAAAAATGTGGTAATGTGATAAGACCACGATTTATGGAACATGTCAACGGTGTTAACCCGATGCGTCACTCAGGCATATTTGACATATATGATCCTTTATACGGGTCAAGTCTCTTAAGATTGTGGAAGCCACCCTGGCTAGCAAGTGAAGGGCGCATCGTAAATTTCTTCGAATGTTGAACTTGTGGTGCAATGGTAGCATGACTGACTCCATGTCAGATGATGCGTGTTCGACTCACGCCAAGTTCACTCCATTTACATGGATCAACTTTCATTGTTGATCCTTATTTTTTTTGGATCAACTACTGTTGTTGATCCCCTAAATTAGATAAACTTCTATTGTTGATCCTTTTTTTTTGGATCAACTACTGTTGTTGATCCCCTAAATTGGATCAACTTCTACTGTTGATTCCATTTTTATTTGGATCAACTACTGTTGTTGATACAAAAATATTTGAACCACTGGTGGTGGCGGCGATGGCGGACTAGTGGCGGTGGCGGCGACGGCGGTGGCGGCAGACTAGTGGTGGTGGAGGCGACGAACTAGTGGTGGTGGTGTAATGGTGGTGGTGGAATATTAGTGGTGGTGGCGGTTGGTAGGTGGTGGTCGTTGAACGGTGGTGGTGGAATGGTGGTTGAATGGTGGTGGTGGTGGTGCTAGTGGTGGTGATGAAGTGGTGGAGGAAGAAATTTGTTCAATTTTGAAATAAATAAAAATATTATATGAGTAAGGGTGTTAAGGTAATCTAATTTTAAATGGATAAGATTATTAAAAGTAGGGATATATTTATTGTTGTATAATGACATATTTATAAGGTGTTAAAACTAGGGATATATAATTAATATACCCGGCATTTCTATATTTGACCAAACGACGGACTTTTGTGTTTGAATGAGATATTTAATACTCCCTCCGTCCCACTATTAGATGACCTAGTTCAAGTTTGCACAATTCTTAAGGCAAGTAATGGAAATGAGACTTTTTAAATATTTTTTTACAAATTATACCCTTACGGGTATAATTTGTAAAATTTAGAAATGATTTATCTCTTAAACTATACCATGGATTTTCGTAAACTTTGTATCATTGAAAAGCATTTTAAAACATCTACGCAACGAGTATAAATATGAATATCAAATTATACATATTTCTTATACTTACGATAATCATTCAAAAGGATAATTTTAGAAGATTCCCTTGCTTAATGAAATAAGTCAACTAATGATGGGATAAAATTTAAAACTAAGTAGGTCATCTAATGGTGGGACCGAGGGAGTAATATTCGTTCTCATGTGGGCTGGTTAAGGAAAAACACAATATCTGATATGTGAGCCCGTAGAGAAGTAGGCATATGTCCTGTTTTCATCTTCATTATTAGTTTTCCTGTATTTTATACGTAACATTTTGGTACTTTTGCTGTACCGAGACAATAAAACAACAATACTACCCAAGTGGGATCTGTTAGCTGAATCATGTACTTTCACATATTATTATCTGAATATGTGTGTTTAGCTTGACATGTTGCCATTAGACAGGGAGACGGTGATTTCGTAATAATAGTGTTAGTGATTTTTATGGGATCAACTACGGTTGTTGATCCAATTTATGGGATCAACTACGGTTGTTGACCCAATTTTTTATTGGATCAACTACGGTTGTTGATCCCATTTATGGGATGAACTCATATTGTTAACCCAATTTTTTATGGGATCAACTACTGTTGTTGATCCTATCAACTCCTATTATTGACAATATTTCCTTGGATTAGTATAATCATGCTTGTAGTTTAAATCATGTAAATTTCTTCGAATGTTGAACTTGTGGTGCAATAGTAGCATGACTGACTCCATGTCAGATGATGCGTGTTCGACTCACGCCAAGTTCACTCCATTTACATGGATCAACTTTCATTGTTGATCCTTATTTTTTTTGGATCAACTACTGTTGTTGATCCCCTAAATTAGATAAACTTCTACTGTTGATCCTTTTTTTTTGGATCAACTACTGTTGTTGATCCCCTAAATTGAATCAACTTCTACTGTTGATTCCATTTTTATTTGGATCAACTACTGTTGTTGATATAAAAATATTTGAACCACTGGTGGTGGCGGCGATGGCGGACTAGTGGTGGTGGCGGCGACGGCAGACTAGTGGTGGTGGAGGCGACGAACTAGTGGTGGTGGTGTAATGGTGGTGGTGGAATATTAGTGGTGGTGGCGGTTGGTAGGTGGTGGTGGTTGAACGGTGGTGGTGGAATGGTGGTTGAATGGTGGTGGTGGTGGTGTTAGTGGTGGTGATGAAGTGGTGGAGGAAGAAATTTGTTCAATTTTGAAATAAATAAAAATATTATATGCGTAAGGGTATTAAGGTAATCTAATTTTAAATGGATAAGATTATTAAAAGTAGGGATATATTTATTGTTGTATAAAGACATATTTATAAGGTGTTAAAACTATGGACATATAATTAATATACCCGGCATTTCTGGTAAAGAATGGTTAATCCATGTGTGCCATTTTTGGTTCCTTTTGGCTACAAAAAGACCAATGAGCAACACTGTATACATATGCCCCAATCTTCCGCTTCCAATCTACCTGAACAACATATCTAACTCCTTTAAAAGCCTAAGGTCATTAGGCTCCACGTTGAACGGTGACCCTCACCCTCACACAGAATTGCTTTGTTTCACTTTTCCTCAAAGGAGAGAAAAAATAGGAATTCCCACACAAATTTGGGACGCAAAACATAAAACCAAAAAAAACACATACCAAACCCTAAGAACAAGTTTTCTGTTTCAGCTCACAAAACATAAAAAGGGGTTAGATAGGTTAAACAAAAAGGGGTTGGAACAAAGGCCAAGTTTCTTGTCCGATAAGGATGTTTTCGATTTTTATTAATATTCCTAATTATATAAAAACATAAAAAAGAAAAAAAACCTGGTGACTCGATAGTCTGGACAAAACATAACAAAGGCCTTAGGGGTTTGTTATCACACCTCATCATGGACGGAGGAATTTCTAAGAACATAAATAATGAAACACCATATGCCTGTAATGATTACATCTCAATAGCAGTCTTTTTGTCAAGTTAATAATTTTTTTCTAATCTTTGTTTGTTTCGATCTATTAGGTACGATTTTTATTGAAACGGATATGCAACAAAATCCCATTCTCTTTTGGTAAATCCTAACCATATTCTTCATTGATCCCTTTCTTATTCATTCTTTGTAGATTTTGGTTAAATTTGTTGATTTTGTCTAGATTATTTTACGTTGTTTTGTTGTTTATTGATGATTTTATTCTAAATATTGTTTGTTTGGTTTAATTTTGCAGCTGCGAATTTTCTTTGCTCTTGATAAACAACAAAATCCCATCTCTATGTGTAAACCCTAACCTTATTTTTAACAAGGATTTTTATTGTTATTTGGGTTTCTGTAAAATATATTCAATATATGATAGACAGTTTTTCAATCCTCAACGGATTATAGAGTGTACTTCTTTACCTATATTTTACCTAATTTGAAATTCATAACATTTCTATTCATTTTAGTATGCAATGCCACTATTTCTATGTGAACCAGCACACCCTAACAGGAAAGACACCTCTACCACGAGTTTTATTTATCAGTATTTGTGGGCTCCGTTGAATGGTCAGGTTGTTAACAAGTTAACCATAGCTGCATTGCTTAGTGTTGTTGCTGCTAAAGCCTTTTGTCGAGAGGTAAGCAAAATTCGAAACCATTTTTTTAAAAAAATGATTGAATTTTGAATTATATGTTACCCTTATAACTTCTTCATTCATTGTGTTATTACAGGCCATGTCAAATTACAATATGACACTTATTGTGGATATTCAGCCAGGTCTGCATGGGAAGAGACAATAGGCGAGCTAAATGGTTCATGAATCTGGTCCCTCTCTTATTCATGAATTAAGATGGTAGATGCATTTTTCATCTTAATACAACTGAAAGTATGCTTGCTAATAAAAGCTGATTACCAGTAAGAATCAGAATAAACTTCAGCACTACAACATGTCATCAATATGAATTGCACGTTTAGTAATTGTTGCTTATTATCTAACATCATTTTGCATGTTAATCTCATTGTAGATCTTAATCTTTGCTCAGTTAAAATCCATGTCTCATAAAGAATTTAGTGCTTTTGTCAGTGACATTGGGTTTATCATTTGTATGATTTGGATATATAGATGTACATGCGCCAGGTAATTGATCCAGAGCTGTTGTGGGTGAGGGTTTGGTGACATGACAATACGTCGTATGCAATCCAACGAGATGGGAAGCTCAGCAACAAAGAAAATGAAGCGTCATACAATTGCAGTTCTCTTGAATGTTATGTCATCAGCTGGTAGTATGAACGGAGTAGTTTTCATCAGTTAGTTGGTCCTGGAGTTCTCTGATCTGGAGTCGTTGTGACCTCAAGGATGAAGAGAACTTGAGTTAAGGTATGATGTTTTTCTAATTGTATTCATTTGATGATCCTTGTAAGGCGCGGTCAGTTAGTTGGTCCTGGAGTTCTCTGATCTGGAGTCGTTGTGACCTCAAGGATGAAGAGAACTTGAGTTAAGGTATGATGTTTTTCTAATTGTATTCATTTGATGATCCTTGTAAGGCGCGGTCAGCGAGAACTAATTATTGGGGACAAGCAGAATGGTAAAACAGCAGTGGCCACAGATACTACTCTCTATCAAAACGGGAAAAATGTAGTATTCTATGTACTATCAATAGGATCAATTATAACAAGTCATACACCCATATTCTGGAAATACCGGAACAAAGAAATTATGCGATCTAACTACCGGAATGCACTATTAAAAAAATTCCAGGAGATCATGGTTCTTATGGACCAGATTCATTAAAATCCCGCCAGTAAATTCTTACCTAATAATAAAACACATATAATAGCTCTCGAAACAAATGCTCGATTTTATTTTTTATCAAACAAAGGGTGCAATTGGAAGGGAGTTGTTCAAGTTTGTTTGATCAGTGACTCTTACCTAAATGCAATGTTATAACTGTGATGTTGTGAGTTTTGGTGTGGTCTTAAGAGTACTTACATTTAGAAGCTACTTTGTTGGTGTTTTGCAGAGCAGATTCCAGTGGAATTAGCGGTAAACGTTACTACCGGGGAAATTTTAATACAATGAACCTGTTTCCTGATGAAAATTATGTTTGTTGTATCGAGCCATGTAAATTCCTACTTTACTTGGGAGCCTAGGAAGGTCAGCTTCTTTGATATCCACGTCCAATTGTACAGGTAAACCTTCTTGACTTAGTATGTTTGCACTCCTTTCTTATCCATCGATCATTGTTCTTTCGGTACAACATGAATAATTTATTGATAATTATGGCCATTTTCTGAGATTGTTAAGTTGTTGAATTCCGAGTACATCAACAACGGCTCATGTACTGGGTACTGATCAGTACATTTGGCAATTGCATATAGTTATCAACTACCTTCACATGTTAAGAGAACAATATACTATGTATATCTATTAGCAATGGATACAGACTACTTATGGTTCCTACTCCTAGATTGTTCAATGCACAAAAGTCATCTCTAACAGTGCATACAATCATTACAGGCAATGAAAATTGCATAGCCGTACATATTTAGGTGAATGCCCTGTCTGAGGGTTAGTAGAGTGATGGGCCCAAACGCAACGCATGAGTTTGTGCACTTCAGGGTACTCCGTGCTTGCAATATAAATTTTCATGAAGAACATGCGGTCAAGCAGTATAAGTTACTTAATGGAAAGAAAGTTAGTCGTACTTCGTTTTAAATTCACCATGGGATGACCTAGACAAGGGTTTTCTTGGTTTTTCACCTGATGGAGTCATTGGTAATGATGGAATTCCAGAGATCAAACGCCTACATTTTGGTGATGTTGATGTTGCAAAATATTTATCGTGGGACGAGTACATCTTCAATTTATTCCTCAATATGGAGCTATTGGGTCGAGATTGGTTGAATTATCAAGTATAGGAGGGTCATAAAGGTATTGTGAAGTGGGACTGGTATATATAAAAGTAGTTTATTTAGAATTTATAGGATCATAGATCAGTGCATGGGAGATATTGAAAGTAGCTTTATACAAATAACATCGTTAAGGGCCGTCTCGAAGAGCTAACATTTTGACCAGCACCTAGACGTGAATTATATGGTGTCATTAACGAGGCAATAGCCCTAATGTTGCCTTTTATCAGTATATGCTACTAGAGGACTTTTGTACATTGTTGAGTTAGAGATTAAGTGGGTTTTACAAATGATTTGGTTGCGGCTGATAAAACATTTACATGGCTTCACCAGGTTAGAGATTTGAATCTTTACGTTTATATGCCCTTATCAATGTTCGCGACCTCAAATATTAAATGCACCCTAGCAAACTGCAGGTTAGTTGTAGATTTTTTTATGGAACAGTTAAACTCATGATGGGTGTTTTTTGTCATTTGCAAGACTGATGACTTTGGTTCCAGAAATGAAACCTCGAAAACATTGACAATATCATGTTTCTGTGTCGTACTGCTGAGAGAAAATATGATTTTCCCTCTCTCAAAGCAAAGCAAAGCCATCCATTACTTTAATGGGGAATATTCAAAACCCACCTACCACAAGCTGTAAGGTGCATGAGAGCATCGACCGTGATGTTCAAAAGCCTAACGTTTTTTACTCAAATCCATCTTTGGAAAGGATAGTAACTTTCAAAAATTGTTGTTTGATGTTTCTTATACTGAATTCGCGAACGTATTTTGAATAGACACTTTATTTTTTTTAATTATTAAATACAATTATTAATAGCATGATGTTGCGTAAGGCTTAGATTTTACTATTCTACATTGGGTTTTAATATGGGTGTGGTTTATACAACCAAGGATTGAGAAAAAAATAAACTATAAAAACACCAAATAAAAGATCCCAAGTGACGGGTGAGGCGAAGCCGAGTCAAGCGACGGGATGAGGCGAACCAGATCCACACCAAATCAAAAATCCTAAGCAACACCAAATTAAAAATGCATCGGGACAAGGTGAAGCAAAGCCGAGCCAAACCAAATAAAAAATCCTAAGCGATGGGGTGAGGCGAAGCAGAGCCACACCAAATAAAAAATCTCAAATGACGGGCGAGGCGAAGCCGAGCCACACCAAATGAAAAATGTGTCGGGACGGGGCGAGGCGAAGCCATGCGACACCAAATTAAAAATGCATCGGGACGGGGTGAGGCGAAGCCACGCGAAACCAAATTAAAAATGCATCGGGATAAGGCGAGGCGAAGCCGACCCACACCAAATAAAAATCCTTGACGGGGTGAGGCGAAGCAGAGCCACACCAAATAAATAATCCTAAGCGACGGGGCGAGGCGAAGCCGGGCCACACCAAATGAAAAATGTGTCGGGGCGAGGCGAAGCCGAGCCACACCAAATCAAAAACACATCGCGACGGGACGGGGCGAAGCCACATGAGACCAAACCAAAAATATGGTTAATAAAAAATGATGGTGAATGATTTTCGGATCCGCCCGGTGCGTAGCACGGGCACAAAATCTAGTTTACATGTTATAGTAACAACGAAAATACTTCTAGTTACCACTTTTAACAGTTTGACTAACATTTTGAGTGAGATAATGCCAACTATGACTCAGTTTAAGTTCATCTTCTAAAAGATCATCTATTATGGCTCTAGTATCTCCACCAAAAAAGATCATCTATTATGGCTCTAGGAATATCCAAATACTTCCACCAAACTTATGTATTGTATAATCTAATCATTTTACCTTGTCTGTGATAAGTGAAACATGTACTGTCTGGTTGGTAGCCCTTGCACAGTGATATTTAGATCTTACATACATAGGACACAACACATGCTCATATTAATGGAGCAAAAGCCGGATATCGCTAATATCGAGTTATGAAATTACCTGGTAAATGGACTCCCATTTTATTTTGGTAGTTAAGTCTGGGAAATGGTCTTTGGATTCGACGAACCCAAAATGCCTACCGGTGCTTTCCCTTTTTAGGTTGAGATCATTGGCAGCATCTGCTTGACAGAATAATTTGTTACTGCAATTTTAGTACTTCGGCTGAAAGCATATGTAGGTGGTAAGGATTTTGTTCGAAAAAGATGTATGTCTCAGTGATAAGGTCTTTGGATGGGGTGCAAGAAATAAGTGAAATAAGTGAAGCCATGCTGCTCTTTACGTTATAGAGAGACTAATACCTGCACGTCTTGAATGTAGGACAATAGGAACAAAAGAGAAAAGCTATCTGCACGTTCTGGATCATTCCACCAATTTTTTTTTAAATTTCAAATCAAAATGAAAAATAAGTAATGATTAAACGAACAAAAGAAAATTAAACCTTTAAGCCAAGTTTGAATGGATGATTCCACCGAAATCCAGTACCCAACCCGTTACAAAATGTCTTAGAAACGTTAGCTGCAAATAATACAGTGAAAAATTGGGGGCTGAAATCTTAAAAATGCCACTCTGGGAAATGGGTTTCCAAAAGTGCCACCCTAATCCCAAACCTACCAAAAATGCCACTATATGACATTTATGCCCCTGATAGTAGAGGACCCTTAGTTGTTTAATATTATTTCCAACTTTCAAAACTTAAAATAAGTGTTTTTCTGTGTGGTTTTCAGTGCAAGGGTCCTGATTAAAGGGTCAGGACTCTTTAACGGACCCTAACATTTAAAAAAAAACTTATTATATGAATTAAAAATTTAGAAATCACTTTTTTTAATGGTATTTAAGTATTTAGGGTCCCCTAAAGAGGGTCAGGACTCCGAACAGGACCTTTTTGGACCCCACTCTAGTCTTCTAATAAAAAAAAATATTAAAATAAGATAATTTTTGTTAATATTTTATTGTCAAGGTCCAGGACCTTTTACTGGACCCTCTACTGGACACTTGGGTTAGTAATAAAATAATCTTGTTAATGGAATTAAATATGATTTTAAGGGTATTAAAGTCTATAAAACCCCAAAAGGGTGTTATCTGTATATTTCATTTAAGGGTGGCAGTTTTGGAAGAACGCGCAATTGGGGGATAAAAAAACTAATTGGGGGATAGAGGAAAAAGACAAAAACTGGATTTAAATATCAAATCAGGGTCACCACTTATCTAAGCAATTTATAATCTACCCCTTACTAATCATGTTTAGTGCTTAAATATAATTAGCTAAGTTAATAGATTAGTTTGATAATAATTAGAATAAATCATTATCATTGAATTTGTTGATGCAACAACATCAAATCAAGATATTTATGATCATGAAGGTTTAGGTGAAGAACCAACCCAGGAAAGTAAACTAGCTGAACATATAAGTGGTCCAATTACTCATATATATGTATTAATGTATTGAAATTTGATATTTTTTTTCATTGAATTCGCCATTGTTGTGCCTGAAAAACTCAGTGCCGGCATGGTAAAAGTATGAATACCATGCCGGCAGTGACCAAACCGGCATGGTATTCATACTTTCACCATGTCGGTACACAATATCCCCCAATTTTGAAAATTGGAAGTACACTACCGGCATAGAAAGTTCATTATCGAGCATGCCGGTAGTAATGCCGGCATCGTTGATTCCCAAGTGTGACGTGCCGGTTTGAGGACAAAAACATACAGAAAACTTATCTGAAATAGCAAGTACCGGCATGATATTCATCGTAAAAAACCATGCCGGAACTAGTACCGGCATGGTATTCATCCTAAAAAACCATGCCGGAACTAGTACCAGCATGGTATTCATCATAAAAAACCATGCCGGAACTAGTACCGGCATGGTATTCATCCTAAAAACTATGCTTGAACAAAAAGTAGTAGGGTATTCATCATAAACACAAGCCGGGATTGGATTGAAAGTTTATGATTCTAACCCAAACGAAGTTTTAAAACAACAACAACACTTTAGATATGATTAGGTATCATGTACCTTCTCAATAAAGCAATTTCTTCTTCTTCTTCTTTTTCTTCTTTCTCAAGAACAATTCAATTTAACCTATCTTTAAGAACTTGTTAGGGTTTGATTTTGATTTTGATTTTTAATTTAGATGGAAGGGTATTTTAGTATTTCCGCCCCCAAAAAACATCCCTTAACGGATATTATTGGATGGGGTTAGTAATTCATATCCCCAATTAGTTTTTTTATCCCCCAATTGCGCGTTCTTTTGGAAGCTTGTTTCCAGGGGCTATTTTTACACATTAAAGTAAAAATTGGGATTATTTGTGAACAACATGTAAGTCAGCATCAACAAAAAAAAAAACTTTTCGTGCATAAGAGATAAAAAAGGAAATTTGGAGATTGCTAAACAACTTCTTATAGATAACCCCATATATACACTAACTAAAAATTTACCTCACACGCATCTGATCAATTAATTTACATAATCATGCGACTGATGGTTTTTTTAATATTTTCTAGGGAAAATTGAGAATATGTCCCGTTTACACTAATTCGTTTGAGGATCTATCCCATAACGGAAAATATTAAGGAATATATCCCGGAGAGAGACAAAAGACGTTAAATGATTAACATGCCACATGCCTGAGGTTACACGCGTTCCAGTTTCACATTGTTACCCTGATCAAATTGAAATAAGTTCCTCATCTTCTCCGTTGAGAAACATACTTAACCTTATTTTAAAAACCATTCATTCACTCCGGATCTATTCAGAGAAGCAGATTCGATATCATTAAGTAATTGGATCTTATTATATGTCTGAATTAAAAAAAAACCAGTCATTCACTCGAATCAAATGGTGGCCTCCACAAACAAAAGAAAACTTAGCTTTTTCTAGTTCCTGCTTTTGACAATGATTCGTTACAGAGAACAATATTCAAATCTCGAAACTTCATATGAGCTTGAAAGGAAGATCCAAATGAGTAGACGGAGAAACCACAACTCTGTCCTTAATGATAATCCTTACAATTTGCTTCTCTTTTTTGGCTAACAAAAGTTCTTTTAGATCTTTTCCCTCTTTTTGTTCTTTAGCATGACCGCACAGTTCTAGTAGAGATGGTTGCCCTGCTACTGGCTCCACCATCATGACTATCCTCCCGATAACGTTGCACCACAGAACCATCGCCATTTTTGACTTCACGGGAACGAGATAAAAAATCTATCTCCATTTAAATGATAAGGATAAAAGTGTAAAATTAAGAACACGTGTAAAATCGCACATGCAAATATCAACCACTTAACGTTTATTTTCTCTATCTGGGACAGATTCCTTAATATTTTCCGTTATGGGATAGATCCCCAAACCAATTAGTGAAAACGGGATATATTCCCAATTTTCCCTATTTTCTATAGAGACGATCTAAAATAGCCTGCACTGTAGTTTAACTTTCGTTTTACCATTCAAAATTCTAGAAACGTAATGACTGCTAGTAAGCCATAACAATAACTTTTACTGGCCCAAAATTTAAGAGAAATATGGAAAAATTACTTGGTTGTTCCGTAAGAAGGAACATTGCTGTGCGTGTTGGATTTCCTGCCAAAATGGAGAAGTTGAAATGTTTAATTATAAAACGGAGATGATGAAAACCAAAACTTGAGAGGGACAATAACCTTGGTGGTGGGAGGAGAGAAGAGGGGTTGAGCATGTGATCGCTGCACTTGAAAGGCCAGATTTTTTTTTTTTTTGATCGATAAAGAAATGATATGATTGATCAAAAAGAGGGGGTATAAAAGGGTTATACCACCCTGAGCAAAAAACAAAGAAAAGAAGAAAAGAAAAATAAAAGAGAATCTGGTAACAGACTACCAGAACTCACTGAATGTCAAAATAAATTTTACACCAATCTTTCAAAGCATCATTTGGGTTGACAGTGTTGAAATCTTTGATAGCCAGGGCCCATAAAAAGATATAGTAAATAGCTTTGTTAACCACTGCCAATGCATTGCTATTGTTGTCAGAGAAAACTCTAGAATTTCTTTCTTTCCAGATGCTCCAAAAAATGGATGCATGTATCATATTCCAAACTGCAGTGCTGGAAGAAGTCTGTTGAGTAAAAGTCCAGGCATGCAAAACTGCAGGAACAGAAGAAGGCATAGAGAAGTACCAATGAAGCTTTGTTAAGAAAACATCCCAAACATTTCTGGCAAACTTGCAGTGAAGGAACATGTGCGAAGTAGTTTCTGGATCATTACAGAACACACAAGTAGCTGGAACATCAATTCTTCTCCTCAGTAAGAGATCTCTAGTTGGTAACCTATTATGAGCAATAAGCCAGAGAAAAAAACCAATTTTGGGAGGACATTTAAGCTTCCACAGATGAGAAAAAATTGGATCTACAGGCATAGGAACATCCTCAGTAGATAGAATATCATAAAGAGATTTCACTGTAAAAACACCTTCCTTATTGAGATTCCAGTGAAGAACATCTTCTGCAGTCTGAGCCATCTTGAAGTTTAGCAAATCAGTATTAAGCATGGCAAGCTCCACTCTGGCAGCAGCATTTAATCTGTTTGGAATTTGCAGATTCCAAGTACAAACATTGCCAACTGAAGTATTCAAATATGCAACTGTAGAGGACTTTGATCTGGAGACAGCATATAAATTGGGAAAGCAGATTCTGATAGGAGAATCATACAACCAATTGTCATCCCAAAATCTCACAAGAGAGCCATCATTAATCTTAAACTTAATATACTTGCAGAAAATGGAACTACATTTCATAATAGCTTTCCAAACACTATGGCCATAAGAACAAGTTGGATTTTTGGAAAGCCAGAAAACATCACCTGGACCATATTTTTCCACAACAATTTTCTTCCAAAGAGGGTTGTCTTCTGAAACATATATCCAAAGCCATTTAGAAAGAAGAGCTTGATTGAAATTCTTTAAATCTTTGATTCCCAACCCACCAAATTTCTTTTTCCTACTTAAAGCATTCCATTTTACCAAATGAAGTTTCCTTCTGCCCTTATTATCATGCCAGAGAAAATCTCTCATGATTTTTTCAAGTTTCTTAATAACAGTAGCAGGAATTTCAAAAAGAGACATATAGTATACAGGGAGACTAGATAGCACACTGTTAATGAGAGTGATTTTACCTGTCCTGGAAAGAAGAGATTTTTTCCAACCTGCCAACTTGATTAAAAATCTTTCAATAATTCTATCCCATTTAGCAAGGCCACAACATTTATCTCCCAAAGGAAGGCCAAGATAAGTTGTAGGAAGAGAACCATGATAGCAGCCCAAAATAGAAGAAAAAATTGAAATATCACCATCATAACCTACACCATAAATCTGACTTTTGGCGAGATTTTATGTACCATGTTTTTTTTATGTACCATGCATGCTTTTTCATCTGGCCATGATTGTGAATTGAGGATGGTATCAACAACCGCAACTTATAACCATCCTAAAATCAAACAAAAATCCTAAGATCTCCGCACACAAAAAAGTCATTATTTTATACCTTACCGTGAGCCTATTTTCCAAAAAGGATTAGTATCAATCCTCATGACCTCCCGTTGCCGCAACCATCAGCACCAACTACTACACGTTCAAGGAGTCTGAAGAATTCTAAATTATGTCCCTGAAGTTCTCCTTCAAACCAAAACCAAGATGGCACCGTGTGAACAATTCTTCAACATTTACAACTGCACAACAAACAAACAAAATCTAAGACCAGTACACGGAAACCACTTTAACCCAAAATATTACCAAAACATAAAAAATAAAAGAAATAAATAAAAATTTATGTTAAATAAATAAGAAAGATCGCGAAATTGGGGATATAAAAAGGAATTGGGGATATAAGAAAAGGACAAAAAATGGATCCAGATATCAATTCGGGGTCACCCCTTATCTAAGTATTTTTTAAATCCTAATCTACCCCTCACTAATCAGGTTTAGTGGTTAATAATAATTAGTAAGAATCTTAAGTATTTGTTAAATGATTAGTGTGTATTTGTATTTGGGTGAATGAGATGAGAGTAGAAAGATGGAAAAAATTTTGAGAGGGGACTTTTTTTTTTGGTGAAAGTGGAGGATGATTGTGAAGAGAGAATTGCTGCTAAGAGGTTGAAAATTTGATTTTTTTTCTTTGAATCCACCATTGTTGCAGCTGAAATAGCTCGGTGCCGGCATTGTATTCAACCTAAAAAACCATGCCGGCATTTGTTGGAAATTTTCATAAATTGTTTGCCACTATCCAGAAAGTTGAATCTTTTTTTTTTTCACTTGACTACCGGCATTGATAGATTACTATTGAGCATGCCGGTACTTAGTTACGGCATTGAATGTTAGCTACCAAGCATGCCGGCACCAGTTTCCGGCATGGTCTTCATCAATTCCGGCATGGTCTTCATCACTTGCAATATGATCTTCATCACTTCCGAATTAAAAATAATAATAATTCATTTCCAAAGTGAGGAGCCGGCAGAGAAGGAGAAGAGAATTTGAAAGAGAGTGGGGAGAGTTTAGAATGTGAAAGGGAATGGGGAATATTTGGGTTTCAAAGCTCTAACCCTGAAAGAGATTAATAAGAAGTGGAGATGGAAATGGGGGATATGATTTTGTTTTTTGATTTTAAGTTTTTTGATTTTTATTTTGAAGGGAGGATATTTTAGTATTTTTGCACCCCAAAACCACCCCTTAGCAGACACCATGGGTTGGGAGAAGTAATCAATATCCCCCAATTCCTTTTTATATCCCCCAATTTCGCGTTCATAAGAAAGTTAAAATGGGAAGAGAAAGAAGTATACAAAGGGCAAAAGATTGAATCATTCCAGCTCTTACTCTTTCAAAATGTCAAAACATTTTGTTTGTACCCAAAATAAATTCTAGGCACAAAACACGATGATTTGATGATGACGGTTTGGATTAGGGCTAGAAGACATATACAAAATAAAGAGAAGAGACAGAGATTTAACGTGGTTCGGTAAGTGTTGCCTACATCCACGGAGGAACAGAGAAATATTTTATTGATTGTCGGGTACAATAGTTTTCTCCGGGTTAGCTAACCTAAAATCCCGTATCTTCTTAGGGTTTAGGATACATGTATTTATAGTGTTTATGTAACCCTAATTCTGGTACAAACTTGATGTGCAAGCAACTTGGGCAACAAGCCTTCCGGAAAACTTCTAGAATCTTCCTTCACGGGCCTTCCGTGTATAAAATACACGGTACAAACATCGCCCCCTCTTAACCTCCAACTTGTTGGGGGTAAAGAAGTTTGTTTTTCCTGCTGCGTCGACCGTTGATGACGTAACTCGCCCCCAAGCATTTGTAGAGACATTGCAAAGACGCCCCCAACTGTAATTACCTGCAAAAAATAACAAAATAAAATAAAATAAAATAAAAAATGCTCACGTGCTAGGCGAGACTTTTTGCCACGTGGTGGACTTGTGATGCTCGAGAGCTAGTCGAGTCTTGAGTGAAATGTAATGTGCTTGCGGCTGGGGCAAGGCTTTTTGCTCGCAACGTAACAAGGTTGTAGCGCTCGCTGCTCGGGCAGGCTGGCTGTATTGCTTGTGTTGAGTACGAGTCTTTGGACCAATATCGGGCATTGGGCTCGTGGTCGAGACGAGACTTTGTGCTTGCCAAGGTGCAAGTCTTTCATACTCGCGAGCAAGACGAGATTTTATACTTGCGATAAGAGCAAGACTTAAGTGCTCACGTGCAAGGTGAGGCTTTAGGTGCTTGCAATGTGATGCAAGGCTAAATATTGAAGGGTCTAAGCAATCCTCGTATCGAACTCTCGATCATGTCGCCATCCACGAACCTCGAACCCGATCATGTCGCTATCCACGAACCTCGAACTCGATCATGTTGTTGCTCGAAGTGCACATCAAAGTTTCTCGAACATTGGATTTTTTGCTTCCATGTTGTAGGGAATTGAAAGACGATTCTAACGAGCCAAAAATCACTCAATTCGGACTTAAAACGAAGAAGTTATTCATGAAACAAGGTTTGAACGAAGCGCGCATACGTGGCAGTGCTGACCGTATACGATCTGCTGACATGGCAGAAAAGAGCTGATGTGGTGTTGTTGACTGGACGTAGGGTACTGATGTGGCAGTGCCGTGACGATGACGTGGCAGTCGCTGACTGGATGCTGATGTGTCAGTGACGTGGCACAAGGTAAATGGACAGTTTTTGCTTAGGTGGACCCACGTGGCGCTGAGAAGCACTGGATCGCTGGTGTACCCGTAGCTGGACAGATCGTACGGCTTGGATCTTCTGTATCCGACGGATCTGATTCGTTGGATCTGGAGGTGTACCAATGGTTGGATGACAGAAACCTTTGGCAACCGTTCTGTAACAGTTTCTGCTGCTGTTGTTTTGGTCACGCTTTCTTCAACTGTTTCGCAACAGTTTCTTCATCTTCGTAACGTGATCGCTGTTGTAGGCGTCAAAAATAAATTACACTTTCTTACTACTCAAAATATATAATGAAGCAAGGGAAAGAAAGGATCGTTCCCACAGAGAGGTCTTGGGTTGTCAATATGTTTCGGTTCTTATATAAACAAAGGGGGTTTTCTGATCTTTATAAACTAAAATAAAATTAAGGCAAAACAATAAAGAGTAATTACGCAAATCAAGTTTGTGAAATATTGGATAAAGGTTTCATCTTCAATTGTAAACAAGTTTTGAATGTATGATTAGAATTCGTATTTAATCTCGCTATCATCAAAATCCCTAGAATATCTTATTGCAAGAATACTCCATAAATTTCCTAAGTCATCAACACACACATTAGAGCTGCATATGTGAATTCTACCTAAAGAATAACCTAACGCCTTGCGCTAATTAAGTTCAATTCCTAGGAGCATTAATTTTCAGAAATAGGCTAATCAATGCAATTGTAATACATTGCGCACACAATTCGAACAAAGGTCAATTTCTACATATGACTACAAGGATGTATCACTACAAACCATAATCATATCATGCTACTCGTATTCAAGGTTATCGCTTGATGATGAACCCTAAATTAGCTATAGATATGGATGTGAGTTCAATCAATTCTAGACTTAACTAAACAAACATTCAATCATATTGCAATACATCAATCATGCAATTATTATAACCCGTAGAAATCAAACGATAATATTGAGAGAAAACTAATTCATAAAAATCATAACTTGGTTGCAAAATCCAACTACATCTTCAACTAATAATAAAAACTTAGTTACTTGTGTTTTTGGAAATCATCACAAAGAGTTTAGAAGAATCTATCATGTGAAACCCTAGAAAATAAGTAGAAGCCTCCCTAATGGAGATATATTTTTTCGGTTTAGAGAAAGAGTTTTCTATTTATATGCTTCTCCCATTCCAAAAGGATACTCTTTCCAAATTTAGGTCTTCTCAAAACCCATCTCCAAGTAGTCCACCAAGACCATAAAACCCATATGTGAAAATAACTTATCTGGAAATACGAGTCAAAACTGGTCGCCGTCTTGCTGACGTCATCACCGGAATCCGGTCGCCGGAATTTGTTACCGGAAAACTATCTCCGACCACCTGAACCTGTATCCGACTACCATAACTCCCAGCAACTCACTATCCTTCTCTGCAGTTCATACACTCACAATTCAGAGCAATACATCACATATGAACCATCTAACCCAATTCTTGAATTCTTGCGAAAACGTGCCTAAAAGCGCAACTCCAAACTCATATATGCCGCGGCCGACTCTTGCATTCGACTCATATCCCCTTCATGATTCAGTGAAACATTATGATTCATACTTTAACTTCCGAAATCCGACAACCGGAAGTAGCACCACCGGCTCGCCATTCTCGCTTACTTTTCGCACAGTTTCTGCATTCTCATTCCATTCAAACATAACTCAATCAACTCATTGCAACACAAAGCTTCCTGCATCAGTATCAGCTCACCAACCTCTCTACTCATATCTTGCAGCACAAGACCAATTCAGTCCATTATTCCCCAGCCTCAATTCATGCCTTTTGTAGCTTCAAATTACAGTTGTCCTGCATCTTCTTTACTTCTGTTCCATTCTCCTTAACTGCAACATTGAGTTCCACTCACAGCTCATACAACTGCAGTTCCATTCTCCAATCTGTAATTCACCCATTTTTCCATGTCTGCGGCAGCATTAAGACCTGCAACCTTAGTAATCAACAACTCCTTTTCCTCCAGCTCAAACCAACCTTAGCGGCAACACACAGCTTCAAACTGCGCACCACTCCAGCCATACTTCTGCCATTACTGCATTGCAATTTCATTTGTTCACTACATTTATCTCATTTTCTTGCAATAACCACCTGAAACTCTCACCAAGCTTTAACTGACCATCTTCTCGAGTCGTACCTGCAATTCAGTTCAGGCAACAGTACACAGCTTGGGCCAATCTTCATAACCTGCAGCATCGCCTGCGACTCCATCTCAGTTCATACTCTTCCTGATTTTCACAGTAACCCATCGGCACAGCAGCTACAGAGACCCCCATTACCATCTTCTTTATGGCAGCAACAACTCCATGTCTTCACACCAAGAACCCATAACTGCACCTGTAACTGCTCATACATTCTTTGACCCTAAATTCCATCACCAGAACTTATATTCATCACCGTCAAACCCATGACAATCACCAATTAACACTAATTCCATTCAATTCAGCTCCGTCTCTGCCTCATGTGCATCATCACGACCATCTCACTGCCATTATTACGTACAACCGATTCTGCTCCATTCTCACCTACAACTCCAACTTGAATCAGTAGCAACTCGAGCTCTCTGTCCATCACATCCTTCACTGGAAATAGCAACAACGACACTCGTTCGCTCTCTATTGTCTCACTGCCATCATCTCGATCATCAACCTCAAGCGATCCTCATTGGATGCAGCTAAATCCCAATATACCACAGAACTGCATTCTGTCCTGACCTTCGAACGTCCATCATCATCATTGTTGTGATCAACAAATGGCAGCAGCAGCACCGCTGTACTAAAATCCATTTTAATCACGACCCGAGTTCTATCTTCCCCAGCTCCATCGTCTACTGCCAAAGACTATCAAGCTTTCATCATTTCCCATCGGCAGCAGCAACACTGGCATCGTTCAGGCGTTTAGTCAAGCACCTTGTGTGCAGTTTTTGGTGGTGAAGAAGATGACTTCTCCGCTGAACTCTAACCCTTTTATCCATATCCTTCCCTACAATTGAGACGAACCCATAGTTATAAATATTCATTCATTCTAAATCAGCACTGAATCCTCAAATACCAATGGCAGCAACATCAACTTTCAATGGCAACGAGCTCTTCTTCATCCCTGTCTTGTCTCGGCTAATAACCATATCTGAATCTTCTCCAGGTTCTCAATATAACACACAATTCCTTCGCCTTAACTGATGAGCCATCGTGACATAAGGCTTTCCGGCGAGAAGGACTTGGTGCAGAGGTGGTCTTCATGATTGAGCTGGAATGGGAACACTGAGTTATGATAATCTCGACCAACTTCTATAGTTATAGGAATTAAAGTAGAAGCAGGTGGCCCTTAGTAAATTGATTGGGTGCCTATAACAGTTCTATAGGTTCTATAGTTTCGACAACTTCTGCTTGCTTCAGATGCTTCCAGATTCTTCATACGATGTCGGATTGACTCCACTCTTTCGCCATTGGCTTCGTATTTTCGTGCTCTTCGAGATGATGAGAAGAAATCTTGGATTTGAGCGAGTTCCACTTCCTTTTGCCCCAATGACTCCAAAACACCTATAAAACTCAAAAGCAAACATAAGATACATAATTTACATTAAAACTCGCAAAGAAAGCATCAATAATGGATAAATATCAAGGTGTTTACAACACCTATCAAATTCCCCCACACTTAGACTTTGCTAGTCCTCGAGCAAATCAAACAAAACTTATTCTAAAACATACATACAACTCCGTGTCGTCGAGGCTACGGTCACACTTAGCGCGTATAACAAGCCTTTAAACCTCTAGGTATCCCTAGTGGACGAGTTATAGTCTCGTGAGGGTTTACTAGAGATATACCCACAAAACCTACTTTTCCAACTCACTAGTTCTCCGAAATGATAACATCCAACGCGCTAAGAAAACATAGAGATTCTGCACACTAGTCATAGAAGTTAGACACATAAATGAACACAATCTCATCCTTAAAAGTTGAGAGAGAAATAACCATCCCTATCGAAAGAAATTCGGGTTCGGAGTGATCAAAAGTCTTGACTCTGCCTCAAAAGAAAGGGTTTTATGAAGTTGCTCTCAATAATAAACAACTTTTTTATGGGTCACACATGTGTCCAGGTAGGAATGAAGAGAGAATCCTGCGACACGTTGAATGGTAGGAAGGCAAAACCTTCCGAATCGTTTTGAAAACCCACATCTTTTATAATTTTAAAAACCCATTTTTTCTGACGATCTCTAAGAAAGGAAATCAACCATTTAACGAAGGTGGGAATATGCTTACTTACCTCGTTATCCGTTCGACGTGCAGCTAGCACCACTCTCACCGCATCCATAGAAACGTCTTCGGTCTTCAATCGGTGTCTTCATCTTCGTCTTCGGTCTTCAACTCTTGATGATAATTCTTGAACTTCGTAGAATCTTGACAATGTAACTCTATTCCTCTACCTTATTGCTTGAAACTTCATTGTAGATATTCCTTCTTCCATTGGCTTTATTGAAAGAATACAAAACTAAAAACGAACTATACAAACCCAAAATATGATACAATAAATTTTTCTTGTCTCTTTTTTTTTTTTTCTCTTTTTTTTTTTTTTTTTTTTTTTTTTTTTTTTTTCTCTCTTTTTTTTTATGAGACAAGAAAAATAAAACAAATACAAAATGAAAACGAAACAAAACAATAAAACTAGTAATGAACCTAAAGAAATTTTCTCTTGTCTCTTTTTTTTCTCTTTTTTTTTTTTTTTTTTTTTTATTTTTTTTTTCAGACAAGAGAAAATAAAATACAAATAAAATAAAATAAAAATATAAGTACAAAGGCCATGGTGTAAGTACTTTACCGCTCAATTCTTCACAACTTATATGTCTCGATATCATAAACATCTCAAATTCTCATCTTAATAATCTTCACTCTTATACAATAGTCTTCAACTTGTAAAAATTCTGCTCCTTGTCTTGTTGCTTTACTTGAATCTGAAATCTGCTCATTTCTGTGATGCTGCTTGTAAACCTTGAACGTCTTCAACTTTCCTTCGAATTTGTGATGCTCCTCTTGTTGATGATGATGGTGTTTCTATGGACCTGTTGGTGTAGAGAGATGTTTATGGGTGAAAACTACTCCTGCAGAATTTGGTAATTTGGGGTGTGGATGAGGAATGAATCTAAACCTTAAACAAATGCACTGCGCGGTGAGTGCTTGTAGATTCGAGAGATCAATCTGTGCAAGTCCGGCCTAAACCAAGAAATGGCCGTTCCAGACTTGTTTCGGTCACAAAGTGAAGGAGATGGGTTGATCTTAGGGAGGGAAGCGAAGAAGGTGTTGAGATTGTGAAGGTGTTGGCTTGCTTATGACTTGTAACAGAAAGGTGAGCAGGCTTGTGATTGATGCAAGCAAACTCTGGGTGTTTGAATACGTTTTTGTATTAACACTTGGTTTTCTGTCTCGTCTGGACTTGTGTTGTTGTTTGAAATAGGGCGGAGAACCTATTTATACAAGTCATTGAGCCTTATTCACGTCTCTCGTGGGAAGTGGAGGAAGTGAAGTGATGGAGTAGTGGAGTTGTGCGTTGGTGATACACGACCAGCCTTGCCCACTTCTCCTGTTCATCTCTAACCGTCCATGACTTCCTAACACATTCTTGTGATGGCGCGTTGCACGCTGCACGCTGTAAACCGCCGAGACCAATACCCCAGTATGTATCCCCGGTTTGTGACATGATTGATGTCGGAATGTGTGGATCGTGGATCCACGAAAGATAGCATGTAATGCTTGAATTGAATAATGTGTTATTCAGAAGTCGATACTTATGAAGTATCGTGTGTATTTTATGAGTACTGCATTATGGTGTGGTAAAGTGATGGGTAATGACGCCTCACTAACCAAATAACTCCTGACCAGGGTTGTATAACCAAGATGGTGAAGTTGGACGGATGAGATGATCTTTGAGACACTCATCTGCGACCAGTTAATGAATATTAGGGTTTTTGAAGAGGTGCGCAAGCATCACTCTTGACTTGGTCGAAACCAAGCATGGAAAGGGATTTGGAGAGGACCGACCCAGGGTATGTGTGTAGACGACATTCCGGTGTGCACGTCCATACCTTACTTGTCCCATGAAGGCGCGATCTAGGCCACTCAATTTGACCGGTAAAGTTGAGTGGTTGAGATCGGTTTGCGGCAATCCATTGCCGCAAAGGAGTTGGAAACCGCGTGACATCCCTAGTTCGGGCACGCGTTTCAAGACGACCCATCTTGGTCGGTCTTGGTCGATCATACCAGCGTGTAGGTGGTAGGCTGGTGTTCACACCTATACCTGATTATCCCATGAAAACGTGATCCGAGCCATCCAAATCGTCCGGCGAAGTTGAGTGGTCGAGATCAGTTTGTGGTTTGGGAGGCGTGGCCGTGCTAGTTGGGACGCACGTTTTGGATTAGCCAGGTATGATATGCCTTGGCCGAACACATGAGGAGGTAGATGGGCCCACGGTGGTCATGCCGGTATGACCGGCCCTTGCTTAATCTAATCTGTGACCCTCCATTCGTGCCAGAGAAGATGGACGCGCGTGATGGCTTGAAACCCTAATTTTGGCTTTCAAAAGCCGTGCGCCATCTCTTGTTTGGGTGACAATTTTGTCACGACCAACCATGGTTGGTTTTGACCGATTGGTCAAATGTGTAGGCGGGCCCACGGTGATCGTGTTGACATGCTCGGGCCCTTTGAGTCTACATCTACACCCTCCATCTATACCTGCGAAGATGGATGGTTGAGACTGTTTTGCGACACATGTAATATGCCGCAAACCCTAATTTAGGGTTTTCCGTCCATAATGCTTGGTATGAACAGTTTCTTGGCAAGCTAGCCAATGACCGACCATGCGGGGTCGGGCCGTGGGTATTCCATACCTGCTTGGGGGTGATGGAATTGATGCGGGGCCATCCAATCATGCTTATGGAGTTGGATGACTGCGATCAGATCATATCCGGACTGTTATGGTCAGTCCGGATTCTCAATCGGGCTAGTATAACACACCGAGAGGGGCTCAATCGGGCTAGTAAAACACACCGAGAGTCAGCCTGTACGGGTATTTCGTACATGGTTTCATTATAGTGCTTGGAGGTTCGTGTTACTCTGTAAGAGTAACACTCGGTCGTCATGCCACACCGATAATGAGTTTGGAAATACAAGGATGATATGAAATTCACGGGATGGGATTGTTGCTACATGCTCCAACCTGGAGGAATTTCATGTATTCACGAGAATGGGATTGTTGCTACATGCTCCATTCTTGGTGAATTAAGTGAGGGAGTATCCAACACTTATAAATGGCTTTATCTTTTACAAGATGTCGGCGCATGATTTTTACGGGTTTTTTACAAATTTAACCTTAAACGAAAATCCACCATCAACATTAAGTCCCCCGCCGCTTAGCACATAATGGTTACACTATTGTGTGGTAGGCATGAGATGGTGACATATACGTGAGAAAGACATGATGAAAGAAGTTTACCCGGAAGAGTGTTGGCCAACCGCTAGTCGCCCACGCCGTTATGCTTGTATGGAATCCTTTGGTGGGACCGGTTTCTTTCTTTGGGTATTTGAATCAAAAGAGGAATCCAAACAAAAGAGGTATCCTTGTTCCATTGGGATTCTTCTAATTTTTGTCTATAAAAGAGACCAAGACCCCTTTCTTTTCCTCACGAATTTTTTTTTATTGTCAAGCAGCTCCCGTCCGTGACCTTGCTGCCGCCGACCGCCGTTGCTGCTGCTGTTGCCGTTGCCGGAGCTGCTACTGTGCGCCGTCGTCCGAGGTAGGTTTTTTTTTTCCACCAAGGTTGATACGTCAATATTTTCTAGAATTGCTTAGTAAAACAACCCCGTGAATCCATGTTGTTTTTGCTTCTTTCCACCTTTTGGCTTGAATCCCGTAGACACGATTCCCATGAATAAAGAAAATCGGGTTATGATGCATGCAGATGAATGAATGCGGGCCCGCCGTGTATGCTGGAACGTGGGTCTTACTCCCATATGCTTGACTGAGATTTACACTGAACTTGAAACTTGTACCGGACTTGAAACCAATACCAGACTTGAAATTTGCACCGGACTTGAAACCAATACCGGACTAAAACTTGTACCTGACTTGAAACCAATACCAGACTGAAACTTGTACTTGAAAACTAATACCAGTCTTGAAATTCGTACCGAATTTGAGCCGGTGTTTGGACCGGTTTTGTGTGCTCCGATGTGAGTTGTGTCTTGCCGTGTGTGACTACATCTCTCATGTGCTTTCATACAAGTTCTAACTCCTGTCTTTTATTTCATTGTGGAAGAAAAAAATCCCTGTTGAGATGTCTTCTGAAGATAATGTTGGTGCCAAGTCAGGAAGTGTTGACAGCTTCAAAGATATGCCGAACATTGATGATGAGTTGTTCACCTCGCCTTTTACAAACATTAGGAGACATCCTTCTCATAAGATAGTCTTGCTTTCCGATTCAGAAAATATGGAAACTGATTCATTCTCTTCTTCAACACTTGTGGTGAGATTTTGTCTCCAGAGAAACGAATATCCGCCTTCTCCTATTGACTTCAAGATTTGCCATACTCCACTGGGTTCTTATGAAGGATGAATGAGACGTATGTTGAGTAATAAGGGCATTAAGGATAATTTGACCGAAGCGCAAATTCTCAATGCGGTCATGGCATCTGCTACTCTTGAAATTAAGAAAGACATGGCGGGTTTGATTACCTTCATTTTTCGGTGGCGCATTTCTACTCATACAGCCATATCTAGATGGGGAGAAATGACTATTACTCGGAGAGTGTAGTCGCATTAATGAACCCGCTCTGTTCTTTGGAAGTCTTTCTTACGAGCTCTACGATACGGAAAAAAAGTAACTATGGTGCTATACTTGAAAAGTGGCGGAATTCGATAGTCCGGACAAGGAGGAGAAAAAACATACGAGGTGCTTTTACACCTGGTGGGTGTCGGAGTGGTCTCCTGCAGACCCAGAGCTGAATCAAGAGTTGGAAAATGAGCTCAGCGTGATTGCGTTTCTGTCTCTATGGTTATCCAGAGATGTATTCGATGATGGTTCTGGAAAGAAGACCATTAGAGGTGACCTTGTTAAGATTGCTATAAGGCTGGCGAAGGGTGAAGTTCTTCCTCTGGGCTCATTGTTCCTTGGATCACTGTATTCTCATTTGGATGCTTTAGCAATGGACATGCATGCTTCTAACGGGTACAAGAAGGTGGAGTCACACATTCACTTCGCTTTTCTTCAGGCGCTCTTATGGGAACACTTCAAAAGTTACTCTCCTACTCCTGGAAATTCGCTCAATAACTTATATGGTGGCTCGAGAATACTCCGTTGGAATAAAAGGCGTCCCGCAGGTGGTGCGAAACTTGTGGACGTATTTGACAATGTGTCTTCGTAGATTTCCGTCCATGGGGGCCGGTCCACCCTTCCATTGTTCAGCCAAAGACCTTTGCTATCGCTTCCGACGGTCCCGATCTTTGTGTTGTGTACCGATGTCGAATCTATGAAATCTGGAGAACTTATTTACTGCGTTTGCATTCCAGATATGTCCCGTCTCTATTTAACGGAGAATTTTCTCGTGACTCGTATAATATTGACAAGGCTGCTCGCCAAATGGGATTTGATCGAGGTGTCCCATTTATTCGTTCACCAAGGGTTCCGAAAGAATCTCTCCCGAATATTCTTAACGCTGGCATGTTTGTAGAACGGGTGAGCCTTCCCTTCTGGCCTATTGGGAGAAACCCAGTGGTAACCGATAAGTATAAGGAATTTTGGAGGAGACAACTGTTGGTTTTCCAGAAATTTTCGGAGAGTGTTGTGACAGATTCCCGTAGTGAGCCATCTTCTGACATCTTGACGAAGCATTTCCGGTTGAAGCCACTTCCAGCCAAACGGACCAGAGCTGAGGGTTGCAGTCCCCAAGTAGGAGAGAGACCTAAGAGGCAAGCATGTGGTCCGGTAATCCTCAATTCCTCCAATATGCAGGTATTTAAATCTCCTCCCATCGGTTCTTCCATTTCTCCAAAGTGTAAATTCTTCTAAAACGATCCTTGCTTGAAATCGGGAATTTCGAAAGAGAATGTCTTCACCCAGGTTGGCGCGCATTCAAAATGAGAAGGTCTGGCAGACTTGATCTTCATCCGAGAAGTCCGGAGAAACTAATCTTCATGTTGAGAAGTCCGCGGCACCGATCTTCAGAGTCTAATAATACCGATCTTTACACCGAGAAGTCCTGGGAAACCACTTCTTTTCCGGACCATGACAGGGGATGATGCAAGCTCGGTTGGACGAGGCGCTTCCCTTAGTGATCTTGTTGTGGGTTGTGATGGAAATTAGCACCCAGAGCGAAATAGATGCCGAAAGGAATGTAAGAGAGGCGTGCTCTGCTATAGTTGAGGCGGCTCCTCTTGAGATCCATCTGAACAGTTCCAGTCAATATGGCTATTGTGGTGACTCCTTCGAAAGGCCTCCTGCAACTGACAAGGCTCCCGCGGTTAGTGAATTACCGGTGATGCAGCCTGGGGCTTTGTTCGATACTCCTTTTACTATCCCTTATCCAGGCCATGTGTTGGTTGGTGGATTCAGCGTGGCGGTTCAGTTCAAAGAGTTGTACACATCGATATGGGAGAAGCACGGTCACATTGCTACCACCACGAAACTCATAATTCGTCTTGCGTTGGTCAACCGCGTCCAAGAAGCTTTAGTTTCTATCCAGGGGATGAGCGTCACGACTGGTCGAACAGTTTCTGAGGAGATGATTGAAGATTGGAAGTGCCATCGAGACGTGTTTGCGCAGTACGGTTTCAATGCCCCTTGGTTCTTCAAAGGTTTCTCCAAGATTCAGGAGCTCCAGAAATTACAGGATGAAGTCCCTTCCGCGGACTGTGTTGCTCGCCAGAAGAAGAGGTTGAGAAGTTGTCTAAGAAACTGGAGCTCGAAGCGGATGTGCTTCAAAGGATGAAGGTCTCTCTTGCCCAGAAGGACGAGTTGTTGTTGAAGGACTTTCCTTGAAGTATTCGTGTTATATGCTTGCCTTTTTAGATGCTTTTTTCTTTTTGAGTGATAGTGAGGATTTTCTTTGACCTCCGGTTTTGAAATAATAGGTAATTGAATTGGTTTATTTTGAGATAGTTTTGTGGACAACCTTTTTGAAAGGGATTATGTTAAATGAAATTTGCATCTTGGTCATGAATGATTGCACATGAAATTGCAAATGTTATGTAAAAGGGAGGTACGAATGGAAACAAACATGGCGTTTGATCACTGAGCCTCTTTCTCCACGTGCGGGATGTTAAGTCCCCGGTGAATTCTAAACCATCTTTCCGTAAAATTGTTGAGTAAAACTTACTTGCTTTCGAAGCCTCACTCGTATCGAACCGGAGTAGCCTTTCTAAGAACATCCTCCGCACCAATCTCTCGAGTCATCGCTCCGGGACCAAGCTTCTCCCGAACAATGCGCTTCAAAGCATTGCATTCACCGGTGGGATGATGGAGGAACCGGTGGAAAAGACAGTACCTCGGGTCCATTACTTCTTGATCAGGAGGCGGACGCCATACCGGGATAGCTCCACTTCTCCATTTCGCACTCCACGCCTCTAGTAGCTCCAGAATCTTCTTCATTGGGAAGGGGAAATGTAAGTACCTTGAGTCCGGCTTTTCTGTGTTAGTGGGCATTGTGATGTCTCTCCGTGGCTTTGATGTGGAACAGGAGATGAAGTTGGAAGATTTGCGAGCGCCATCATATCTGCGGATCGCTTGCCTAGGTAAAGGGATGTGGAAGGTGTCGTAATGTCATCGCTTGAGTGACCGGATTGAACGTTCCCATCCTCTCGTATTCGGGTATTTCCCGATTAATTTCTCTTTCCTCAAGCATTTCTTGATCGGTTGGAAGGTCGACGCGGATTGGACAGATCTTAGGGCTTGAGAAGAGTTTTGAGATATAAATCCTCTAGCGAGGGCTCCATAGGCTGCAGCTCCCTTTCTTTATCGCGAGACATTGTAGTACTCCGGACAAGTCCTTTCCTCCGTCGGACCATGTTGTCCATCTTTCTTGATTCGTTTTCGATTGCGTGCTCTTTTTGCTTCTCCACTTGTAAAGGTGTGACTCCGACTAAGGATTCAACGTTTCTTGCGCCGTATCGAGTTGATGCCTATCGACCCTTCTTGTAGTTGTCTTTGCTATATCATTCAAAAAGCGAAATATCTCGCTCGCTCGCCAGTGGTGATACCGGCTTGATTTGCTAAGACATCCTCCAACATTCCAGCTATGCTTCCCATGATATCTCGAACCACTGCAGATCCCCGGTGAGGATACATCGTGAGACGAAAACCGAAGAATTGAGAATTCGATTCTTGTAACCGAGAGATCAATCTCCCACCGTGGTCGCCAATTGTTTATGGGTGAAAACTACTCCTGCAGAATTTGGTAATTTGGGGTGTGGATGAGGAATGAATCTAAACCTTAAACAAATGCACTGCGCGGTGAGTGCTTGTAGATTCGAGAGATCAATCAGTGCAAGTCCGGCCTAAACCAAGAAATGGCCGTTCCAGACTTGTTTCGGTCACAAAGTGAAGGAGATGGGGTTGATCTTAGGGAGGGAAGCGAAGAAGGTGTTGAGATTGTGAAGGTGTTGGCTTGCTTATGACTTGTAATGAGAAAGGTGAGCAGGCTTGTGATTGATGCAAGCAAGCTCTGGGTGTTTGAATACGTTTTTGTATTAACACTTGGTTTTCTGTCTCGTCTGGACTTGTGTTGTTGTTTGAAATAGGGCGGAGAACATATTTATACAAGTCATTGAGCCTTATTCACGTCTCTCGTGGGAAGTGGAGGAAGTGGAGTGATGGAGTAGTGGAGTTGTGCGTTGGTGATACACGACCAGCCTTGCCCACTTCTCCTGTTCATCTCTAACCGTCCATGACTTCCTAACACGTTCTTGTGATGGCGCGTTGCACGCCGCACGCCGTAAACCGCCAGACCAATACCCCGGTGTATGTATCCCCCGGTTTGTGACATGATTGATGTCCGGAATGTGTGGATCGTGGATCCACGAAAGATAGCATGTAATGCTGAATTGAATAAATGTGTTATTCAGGAAGTCGATACTTATGAAGTATCGTGTATATTTTTATGAGTGCGCATTATGGTGTGGTAAAGTGATGGGTAATGACGCCTCACTAACCAAATAACTCGACCGGGGTTGTATAACCAAGTCGGGTGAAGTTGGACGGATGAGATGATCTTTGAGACACTCATCTGCGACCGTTAATGAATATTAGGGTTTTTGAAGAGGTGCGCAAGCATCACTCTTGACTTGGTCGAAACCAAGCATGGAAAGGGATTTGGAGAGGACCGACCAGGGTATGTGTGTAGAGAAGACATGCCGGTGTGCACGTCCATACCTTACTGTCCCATGAAGGCGCGATCTAGGCCACTCAATTTGACCGGTAAAGTTGAGTGGTTGAGATCGATTTGCGGCAGAAATCCATTGCCGCAAAGGAGTTGGAAACCGCGTGACATCCCTAGTTCGGGCACGCGTTTCAAGACGACCCATCTTGGTCGGTCTTGGTCGATCATACCAGCGTGTAGGTGGTAGGCTGGTGTTCACACCTATACCTGATTATCCCATGAAAACGTGATCCGAGCCATCCAAATCGTCCGGCGAAGTTGAGTGGTCGAGATCAGTTTGTGGTTTGGGAGGCGTGGCCGTGCTAGTTTGGACGCACGTTTTGGATTAGCCAGGCATGATATGCCTTGGCCGAACACATGAGGAGGTAGATGGGCCCACGGTGGTCATGCCGGTATAACCGGCCCTTGCTTAATCTAATCTGTGACCCTCCATTCGTGCCGGAGAAGATGGACGCGCGTGATGGCTTGAAACCCTAATTTTGGCTTTCAAAAGTCGTGCGCCATCTCTTGTTTGGGTGACAATTTTGTCACGACCAACCATGGTTGGTTTTGACCGATTGGTCAAATGTGTAGCGGGCCCACGGTGATCGTGTTGACATGCTCTGGGCCCTTTGAGTCTACATCTACACCCTCCATCTATACCTGCGAAGATGGATGGTTGAGACCATTTGCGACACATGTAATATGCCGCAAACCCTAATTTAGGGTTTTAGTCCATAATGCTTGGTATGAACAGTTTCTTGGCAAGCTAGGCCAATGACCGACCATGCGGGGTTGGGCCGTGGGTATTCCATACCTGCTTGGGGGTGATGGAAATGATCTGGGGCCATCCAATCATGCTTATGGATTTCGATGACTGCGATCAGATCATATCCGGACTGTTATGGTCAGTCCAGATGCTAAATCGGGCTAGTATAACACACCGAGAGGGGCTCAATCGGGCTAGTATAACACACCGAGAGTCGGCTGTGCGGGTATTTCGTACATGGTTTCATTATAGTGCTTGGAGGTTCGTGTTACACTCGTAAGAGTAACACTCAGTCGTCATGCCACACTGATAATGAGTACTGTAAATACAAGGCTGATATGAAATTCACAGGATGGGATTGTTGCTACATGCTCCAACCTGGAGAAATTTCATGTATTCACAGAATGGGATTGTTGCTACATGCTCCATTCTTGGTGAATTAAGTGAGGGAGTATCCAACACTTATAAATGGCTTTATCTTTTACAAGATGTCAGCGCATGATTTTTATGGTTTTTTACAAATTTAACCTTAAACGAAAATCCACCATCAACAAGAGAGATAAAGTCGATGGTGCTAACTGCGAACAAGATTACAAGTGGTATGTAAATTAGCAATTCGATGTCACCATCATGATTGATAAAAGTAGCACTCAAGAGATCAAAATAGTGCTTCTATTGGTGGGAGGTTGGGCAGCTCACCATTCTACCCGGAATTAACGTACGGTGACAAACACTCTAAAAGCACATATTTTTGAAGGTCGGTGCCTCACATTATGTAACATGGGTAGTCTCCATTATAGGGGACCACTACTCTAATACCAAATTTAGTCTGCACCTTATTTGCCACTGGCATGGTTAAATCCAACTTTAACTCTCATACAATTAAGAAACCCGATCATGTTCTCTGTCATCTCTAAGTTCAGTCACTCTTATGAGAATCTCGATGTAATCTTAGCGACATGTATACTATGTGACTCTAAACTAACTACAAGTTGGAGTTTTTATTCACTAATTTACAAAAAAGTTAAAAATTTTGAAAAATTAACAATGCAAATGCTTAACCACTCCCCCACACTTAAACTTTACATTGTCCTCAATGTAAATTGAATCGTCCAAAGAAAGTCAAGGTGGGAAATCTTATAATGATATGTGACAAGAAAAAGTAAATACAATACAAGAAAAAACTAAAAATAAAATAAGAAATACTCATCCTATGGGTTGCCTCCCATGCAGCGCTTGGTTTAAAGTCGTCAGCCCGACTTGCAAGATCAATTCCCCATACACCAATAACCTGAAAAGTTGAGGATCCTTCCATAGAACCTGTTTTGCAAACACTAGCTTCACACAAATATTAGTAACATAAAACAGAAATGAAGCTATTAACCGATAAAAGTCTCCCCCACACTTATTCTTGTCCACACTTGGAAGTGTATAAACAATATAGAAGTCGGGTACTTCCACGGTTTCTTGTTCCAAAACCTGCATAGTATGAGAATCAAGTATCTCTAATGGAGGATATCGCGAAACAAAGTCATTCAACAATATTCTCGAAGCACATACATTCAAACCAATAAGAGGTAAAGGAGAAGAATCAATATGCAAAGGGTTAGACAAACCTATCACAATCTCTTGTATTAAGAAATCCTCTTCATCCTTGAAAAACTCAAGTGAATTATTCACCTCTTGTATATCATGGTCCTCTATCAAACCTTGCAACCATTCTTCATCCGTTTCTGCCTTAACCAAAGTCTCGACATTAACATCATCATTACAATCATTTGCAAGCTCAATTGGGTCTTCCACAATATTGGTCAAACCGGTCTCATTCTCAACATATTCCTCCTTGTTGTAAGGCTCATAATCCACTGCGGATTCAAGTCTCACCATAAGGAACTTTTTTAGAACACTCATTGCACCATCCTCAAGCTCCACCCTTTGAATAGGATCTTGATCATTATTAAGATCAATTCTTGAGTAATCTACACAAGTGTCGACATATTCCTCTTCGTCTTCACCTTGATCGCAAAAAGACTCCATTGTACACTCCTTGGGGATGTCATCATAAATTGGTTCAGGCGATGTATTGTCATAATAATCATCACTATCATAGTCAACATAAGATTGGTCCTCGCTGAGTTTAGTGTTGCTAATCTCGAACTCATCCTTTTTAATAGGTGAATGATCACTATTACGATCAAGAGTTGAGTTAACTATACAATTATCAACGAAAGTCCCCAAAGGTTCGCCTTGTTCAACATAATTATTCATTTCCTCTATGTATTCATCAATGCCCTTTCTTACGTCGGAAACACCTCTTTGAAGCTCTTGGAGTGATCCATCCAAATTCTGGATATAGTGTTCCATTTGTTTGTAAAGCTCGTTCGACAAGGCAAAAGTAGAATTACTTACTTCAGTATTGTTAGACCAATTATCTTCCATTTGAATGGGTGAATGATCATAACTACGATCAGAAATTGGGCCAAACATACTATGAGCACATTCGGTCGATGAAACTGGTTCCATGCTTGGTTGTCCACAAAATGACTCCATGCTGTCCATAAATTGTTGCATTTCATCTACCAAACTAGTGGAAATATTAATAGGATCACAAGTATCATCCTCTCTTTGTGGTTGCTCACTTACATACCCACCATAAAAAGGTTGGTATGTATGAGAATAACTAAAAGGGTACGTGGAATTTTGACCATAACCAAAGGATTGGTTTTGTTTGTACTCCCCGTAAGGTTGATAGTTGTCATATTGTTGAGGTTGAAAGCCGTATTGATTGCTCCAATATGCTCCGTCCATAGAAATTGGTACCTGAAACGAGATTCTCAAAACTCGGTTAAGAACCAAAGAATTATAATAAGTAAAACAAAACTAAAAATAAGAAACCAAAAACAATTAACAACCCGCTGCCTCCCCGGCAGCGACGCCAAAATTTGATCGTTGTCGTAGGCGTCAAAAATAAATTACACTTTCTTACTACTCAAAATATATAATGAAGCAAGGGCAAGAAAGGATCGTTCCCACAGAGAGGTCTTGGGTTGTCAATATGTTTCGGTTCTTATATAAACAAAGGGGGTTTTATGATTTTTATAAACTAAAATAAAATTAATAAAAAACAATAAAGAGTAATTACGCAAATCAAGGTTGTGAAATATTGGATAAAAAGGTTTCATCTTCAATTGTAAACAAGTTTTGAATGTATGATTAGAATTCGTATTTAATCTCGCTATCATCAAAATCCCTAGAATATCTTATTGCAAGAATACTCCATAAATTTCCTAAGTCATCAACACACACATTAGAGCTGCATATGTGAATTCTACCTAAAGAATAACCTAACGCCTTGCGCTAATTAAGTTCAATTCCTAGGAGCATTAATTTTCAGAAATAGGCTAATCAATGCAATTGTAATACATTGCGCACACAATTCAAACAAGGATGTATCACTACAAACCATAATCATATCATGCTACTCGTATTCAAGGTTATCGCTTGATGATGAACCCTAAATTATCTATAGATATGGATGTGAGTTCAATCAATTCTAGACTTAACTAAACAAACATTCAATCATATTGCAATACATCAATCATGCAATTATTATAACCCGTAGAAATCAAACGATAATATTGAGAGAAAACTAATTCATAAAAATCATAACTTGGTTGCAAAATCCAACTACATCTTCAACCAATAATAAAAACTTAGTTACTTGTGTTTTTGGAAATCATCACAAAGAGTTTAGAAGAATCTATCATGTGAAACCCTAGAAAATAAGTAGAAGCCTCCCTAATGGAGATATATTTTTTCGGTTTAGAGAAAGAGTTTTCTTTTTATATGCTTCTCCCATTCCAAAAGGATACTCTTTCCAAATTTAGGTCTTCTCAAAACCCATCTCCAAGTAGTCCACCAAGCCCATAAAACCCATATGTGAAAATAACTTATCTGGAAATTCGAGTCAAAACTGGTCACCGTCTTGCTGACGTCATCACCGGAATCCGGTCGCCGGAATTTATTACCGGAAAACTATCTCCGACCACCTGAACCTGTATCCGACTACCATAACTCCCAGCAACTCACTATCCTTCTTTGCAGTTCATACACTCACAATTCAGAGCAATACATCACATATGAACCATCTAACCCAATTCTTGAATTCTTGCGAAAACGTGCCTAAAAGCGCAACTCCAAACTCATATATGCCGCGGCCGACTCTTGCATTCGACTCATACCCCCTTCATGATTCAGTGAAACATTATGATTCATACTTTAACTTCCGAAATCCGACAACCGAAAGTAGCACCACCGGCTCGCCATTCTCGCTCACTTTTCGCACAATTTCTGCATTCTCATTCCATTCAAACATAACTCAATCAACTCATTGCAACACAAAGCTTCCTGCATCAGTATCAGCTCACCAACCTCTCTACTCATATCTTGCAGCACAAGACCAATTCAGTCCATTATTCCCTAGCCTCAATTCATGCCTTCTGTAGCTTCAAATTACAGCTACCCTGCATCTTCTTTACTTCTGTTCCATTCTCCTTAACTGCAACATTGAGTTCCAGTCACAGCTCATACAACTGCAGTTCCATTCTCCAATCTGTAATTCACCCATTTTTCCATGTCTGCGGCAGCATTAAGACCTGCAACCTTAGTAATCAACAACTCCTTTTCCTCCAGCTCAAACCACCCTTAGCGGAAACACACAGCTACAAACTGCGCACCACTCCAGCCATACTTCTGCTATTACTGCATTGCAATTTCATTTGTTCACTACATTTATCTCCATTTTCTTGCAATAACCACCTGCAACTCTCACCAAGCTTTAACTGACCATCTTCTCGAGTCGTACCTGCAATTCAGTTCAGGCAACATTACACAGCTTGGGCCAATCTCCATAACCTGCAGCATCGCCTGCGACTCCATCTCAGTTCATACTTTTCCTGATTTTCATAGTAACTGATGAGTGCCAAATAGTGCATATTTATACACCTTTTTATTGGCATTTTACTCATCTTTTGTGCTTAGAAATCAGATATTATCCCAGATTCTGTGTTTTCTTTGTTTTCAAGAATAAATATTTGTATTAATTAATTTTGTGTTTTTAGGTAATAAATAAAGCTTGGAGAAACTGAGGAGCCCAAAAGAGCGAAGAATTAGAGACGAGCATCTATGGAGCAGATAGCCAAAGCCCGCGCGCGCAACAGTTGCAACCTAACAAGTAGCAACTCATCTACTAGACATGGGCTTGAGCTAGACCCGACCCGCGACCCGGATCCGATCCCATCCAACCCGAACCGTTGAGATCACACCTGGCTACATCCTACGGTCGCTGCCTCCACGCGCATCGAAGTTCGCTGCTCCCGTGCAACACCAAATCGTCCCAACTCTACCTCGGCCCGTTCGGATCTTACCGCTACATCCGACGCTCGCTCCGACCTTCACATCAAATCCTGATGCACCCGCTTCACATCACACCACCTATATAAGCCCCTATCACCAAAACCTAACCCTATTCTCTTCTCCTCCCCCATACCTCTTCACCCGACAGAGCAGAGCTCTGCTCTTCCGCCACCTCCTTCCCTCTCCCTGACAGAGCCGCCCTCACCACCTCCATCATCACCATCTCCTGCCACAGCCGCAACAACCACTCCTGCAACAGCCGCTCCATCTTCGCCACCTCTAGTTTTAGTTATCCCTTGCCTAGCCTCTCTCAACAACTCTAGAGGCTATGAAAGAGATAAATGGAACTAGGGTTAGGTTCTGTGTAAGCAATCAATTAATGGAGTCAGAGACGATTGAGTAGAGCCATCACTCGATTCAGAGACGTGGGTGAGAGATTATTGAATTTAATTTCTATTTTAAAGTAAATTTAGGGTTTGATATTTTGGGGATTATGCATGTATAAATAGAAGGTGTAATTGGATGTTTGAGGGCATGCCAGGCTAGCCGGAGCGTCAATTAGCTTTACTTGTGTTTAATTTGTTCTTGTTATGTTCTAATTACATTTCCAGGGTGTTTGAGGAAACCCCGATGTTTATGTGAAGCATGTTTGTGTGGGTATGATATTGTTGTGTTATAACATGAGTAAGAGTAGTAGTTAGCCATTGAACCAAAAGCCTGTGATGAGTGGTACCGTAAGAAGACCACTCATACTAGGGGTGAGTAGCAAAATTAGTTAATGAACTTCTAGCCAAGACCTTCAAATGAAGGCACAAAATCATAGTTAGACTTACATTTGCCTGAGCATGAGGTCAGGTGGTGGAATCAACCACCCCTGTGCATTACAGTTTATTTCTTTGCATTAGTTCACTTTCACAACACTACAACTCGGCCGCTTCGACACACTAAAACACCCCTGTTGTTACAATATCACTAAGAATTCAGTTAAGCATAACCCTTGATCATACATAGCACCACAAGTCCTTGTGGGATCGACCCGTACTTGCCGCGTCTCCGATAGACGTCGTGCACTTGCGGTATAACATGTAGGCTTAAATCTAAACCCTTTCTCAGGCCTACCAAGTTTTTGGCGCCGCTGCCGGGGACTTGGCGTGTGCCTTGTTTCGATCTTTGTCTTGCTTCACTGAAGTTGCATCCCTGTATATATCTTTGCATTGTAGTTCAAGCATCTTTCTTCACTCAGATTAGTGTAATCTTTCGCTTTTGCATTCTTGCATCTTTTACTACAAATCTGTTGCATATCTCGTAGTTGTAACTTTGTAAGCATCATTGCACGGTAACTCTTAACTCAGTCGGTCCAATTACGCATAATAGTTCTTCCCCGAGTCGGTCCAAGATCTTCTTAGTGCCGATATTCATCGTCTTTGCTTTAACTTGCACATTCCCGGGAACCGAAAATCTTTGTTGAGTCGCAGTGTACTGCAACATCTCCTAAGCAAGCCTAGGAAGAGGAGAACGCAAGGGAGCAAGCAAGAACCAAGGTAGTCTTTGTGCCGCTTTGAGTTTCTTTGTGTTTTCAAACTTGAGCATAACCAACGGTATTGTATTTTAAAATTTTGATGCTCTGTCTTGCATGAAATGCCATGAACTGATGATAATTGAATGAGTGTGTGCTGACCTATATGCATATATGAATGAGCTGCCATTCCCATAAACTTACTCCTGAGAAAGTTGAATTAAAACCATCTTTGTATATGCATATGTTGACATGCTTGCACGACAAATTGGATAACTTGAATAACTGTGAGCTATCTACCTTGTGTGTTCTATGCCATGTATCATTGAGCATACATCTCGTGAGAGTTAGAGCATCAAGAGACCACGACACCCATTTGCATAACCTTGTGCACCTTCTGCTACCTTGCTAGCCCCTGAAGCTGCAAGCTGTAAGCCACAACTTGGATAGCCTAGTTGGCTGAAAGCTTACTTGAGGTAAGATTGTATTGAACTTGTGTTGTGTGCTGTTAAGCCTTACTGTACATTGCCTTGAGCTCCCTTGCTAGCCCCCTGAAGCTGCAAGCTTGAGATCCCTTGCTAGCCCCCTTGTGCAAGCTCTGTTGACTTGCCTTGCGTTGATAATCTGTGCTTCTTTGGTAATCTGTGTGTGAGCCAGGGTTTCTCGTGTCTTTGTTCGAGCACATAGATGTGCTAAATTTAAAACATTCCCGCACACATTGCATTGTCTGTGCACTCACATGAGCCGTGGTTTTGAAGTTGGCCAAGCTTGTAATCGACCTCGCGCAACCCTTGACCCCGTAGCGAGAGCTTGCCGCAATCGCTCATCTGTTGCATCTGCAGTGAACCTTGCATACCCTGGCATAACCCTGAGCATAACCTTGCTGTGCTGCATCTTTAATCTGTGCTATACCCCTTTGAGCAAACCCTGAGCTTGGCTGTAACCATCTGACCTGCTAATACCCTGTGCTGTGCAAGCCTGCATAAACTGGGATGTACAACCTGTGCTGAGCTCTGCCAATCTCTGCACTCAAATCTGCTGAAACCCACATATTGGGTTGAGCATACACTCTGCACAAAAACAATTTGTGCATAAAACCCAAATCTTGGGTCGAACATGAGCCGAAGCCCACTTACCGGGCTTTGCATTCCATCGAACTTTCGGCCCACAAACTGGGTCAGAACTCGCAACCTTCAGCCCACATCGCCCATACTGGCTTTGGCCGTTTACACAAACCTGGGCTGTGTGCACAAACATCAGACTCATCTAACCTGGGCTCTGTTTCTGCACCAAACATAAGCCCACCAAAACCAAAACATCTGGGCTGTGAAGTTCACTGTGATGGGCCGCTCCTGCCTGAGCTGGGCTCTGCTGCTGGGCTGCTCACAATCAAATCATCTGGGCTGTGTAATTTCACTGTGCACTGGGCTGCTTATAACTGAGCCCACAGTTCCACTGGGCTGTGCAATAGACTAAGCCCCCATCCGCCGAAATGTGTGCACAAAGATTTCAGCCCACACCCATTAAGCATTGCACACAACTACTGGGCTTCCCACAAAAACCAAATGAAACCCTTTCTAACCAAACCCAACAAACCAAATGAAACCCAATAAACCAAACTTTCCCAACAAAACCAAACAGAAGCCCACAAAACCAAATAAACCCTCTTAAACCAAAACTGAGCCCACTTTCCATAACCTTTGGGTGTTTCTCTTTGAGTTCAATTTGAGTACTAAATCATGTCAGGATTTTGGTCTGCATCTGGGGATGGAAACAAATCCCTTAGAGAGCTTGCTTACGGGCACGCTTCACAGTATGAAACCCCCACAGACCATAATGATTTTAGGGAGTATTATGAGCCTTCTCAGGGCCCTGACCTTGAATACTCATACCCTAAACATCATGAGCACATGTATCAGTCACCACAGTGGGGAGTTGAACAATTTTATACTCCCCGACTCCTTGTTTACAATCACTAATGGAAACTCTCATGGAGCAAAATGCTAGGCTTGAACTGAATGCAATACATGACCATCCATATAGCAACATGCATGATCATCCCTTCTCTAGTGAACCATGTGCACAACCATTTAATGATTATTCATATGAAACATGCATACCCACTATTGAAGACTCTCCCTCCATTGAACAATGTCACATGTTCTTAAAGATGAACCTTATTCATTTAGAAAAAGAAGAATGGAAGGCAGTTCATGATAGGATGATTATTGTCCCTAATAAAGTAAATCTTGAAAATAGTGTTTCTATTCCTACTCATGCAACTAACATTGAATATGAACCTAATCTAGAGGTAAATGAGTATACTAGAAATGCTAATAGGAAATGCATTTTTGTTATGATGATGATGATGATGAATATGATATGTTAGAAGAGCATGTGCATGCGAGAAAATATGATGGAATTTTTGGGTTCGAGAGACGTTAGGCGTCTCTTCCGTGAACCCTATGAATGATGCCTCTTCTAATATTCATACATGTGATATTAACTCGAGCTTGGTTTTGTGAAATTCTTCAGTGAATGTGAGCATGCTTCACAACTTGTTTGTGACTTAGGAAAGGATGAATCTTCGTTGACACTAATGTTCTTTTGGATCATGATATTATTGTTGTGTCGATTCCCCGCCCATATCACAATATGTTGCCCGCTCCGATGATTATGACATGGTGATTGATGAATTGTTCTATCTTTGGTGAACATGATTTACCCTCTTCTGACTTTAGGAAAGTGTGTGATGGTACAAATGATTTTATACATGAAAACAACTTAGATGTACCTAACCTCTCTCCTGAGTCACAGATTGAAACTCCTCCACCAAACCTAGGTGTAGTTTGTCACAAAATTGCAAAACCAACTTTTCTAAGAATGCCTAATCTAGGCCTAGAACTTTGTGCCTCCCAAGTCCTCTTGGACTATTTTGCATCAAAGTATGACACCTTTAGGGAACCACAGTTGGAATATGTATGTCTGCCTGTTCTTAGCAAAACTCATTTTGAGTTAGACCTTGTGCATGATGTACCTTTAAATTTGCAAGGTTTTGTGCTCAAAACCACACCCGTTCATAAGTTTAGGTTTGGGGGAAACTCATTCCCATTTGCAGTCTTACTTGCACTCTCATATTATATTTGTGTAAGGCTGTTAATGTGTGTACATATTTTCTATTGGGTTGATCCTCAACTCTTTAGACTGTTGGTTTATGGTGAATTTTCATTGTATATATCCAGTAGGACTTGTTAAATTTTTCTTTTCTTGAATCGGTTGAGTCTTCTTGTACATATATTGTGCTAATCCGATATGATCTCCGCTGAGAATATTGGATTCTAGCCTTGACTAATGAAGCTCAACCTTGCTTCCACCGACATCCGGTAATCTCTTCCCTTTTCTCTTTTCAGCATAGTTCTCATGGTATGTGACTGTTTAAATTTTTCCTATCTGTTGACACATTGAGGACAATGTTTGATTTAGGTTTGGGGGTGCATTTGCATATAGAGTTTTTAGTCTTTTTAATCTTTTATTTTCAAAAAAAAAAAAAAAAAAAAAAAAAAAAAATCAAAACTCTTTTTGTAAAAACCTCCAACTTTTAGAGATTTTAGAGTCACTAGCATGCTTCTAGCTATGTTTACATAGAGATTCCGACCGAAATAATGTAACTTGGAAGTAGGAGAACACAATCAGGTTTCTTAGTTGATTAGAGCGTTAAAGTTGGATTTAACCATACCGGAGAGCGAATTAGGTGTGTTTAGATATTCGGTAGTAGAATTGTGATCACCCATAGTGGAGACTACCCATTTTACATCAAGTGAGGCACCAACCTTCAATTTTTTGCAACTTTCTAGAAAAGCTGTTAGAGTGTGTGTCACCGTACGTAAATTCCGGGTAGGAATGGTGAGCTACCCAACTTCGCACCAATTCAGCACTACTTTTGATCTCTTGAGTGCTAGTTTTTGTCAATCATGAGGGTGACGTCTAAAGATGAAAACTCCTTCTAAATACCGATTTGCAGTTAGCATCTCTCTCTCTCTCAATCAGCAAGACCCATAGAAACACATCATCACGCAAACGGAGCATCATCGAATATTGAAAGAAAAATTGATATAGTCCAAGGTTTATGTGCAACAAAGAAAAGAAAATAGGATGAGAATTAATAAAATTTATAAAATCAAGACAATACAAGTTGTGGAAAAATTGAGTGATAAAGTCCTTTGTCCATGGAGTTAGTTGTGTCATTATTTGTATTTTTACCATCACTTTTTGTAATTAAAAAAAAAAAAATCAAAAAAAATCAAAAAAATCAAAAAAAAAAAAATCAAAAAAAATCAAAAAAAAAAATCAAAAAAATCAAAAAAACCAAAAAAATATTGTAGTTTATTTTTGCTACCACCATGGTAAAGAGAGTTCAAGAAGATAAATCCAAACAACAAGGAAATTGAGTAGAAAAGTTAAAAATTGTCAAGTTTTGTGAAGTTTAGAAGTTCGTCATCAACGATTGAAGACCGAAGACCGAAGATTGAAGACGTTTCTATGGTTCTTATGAGAGAGTGATATTAATTGCCGATCGGGTGAGAAGTGAGTGAGTACTCCCACCCCTTGCTAATGGTTGATTTCCTTTCTTAGAGATCATCAGAAAAAGATTCTTTTTGTCCACATTTCTGTGGAGTCTCCAGATTTTATTTCGGAAGGTTATCCTTCTTACCTACAACGTGTGCAGGATTTCTCTCTTTATTCTTGCCTCGCACACATGAGAGACTAAAAAGCGATCTTTTTGAGTGCAATTATCATAAAACCCTAATAGTGAGGCGAAGTCGAGGCTTATGATCACAATCGAATCCGAATTCTTTCATATGGTATGGTTACTTCTCGCTCAAAGCACTTAAGGATGAGAATGCGTTCTTTGATAGTTCTAACTTCGTTACTAGCATGCGAAACTCTATGTCCTCATAGCTCCTTGGATGCTTGAGACTCTTTTACACTCCGAAGTTGGAGAAGGTTTTGTGGGTACACCGGTAAACCCTCACGAGACTACAACTCGTCCACTAGGGACACCTAGGGGTTTAAAGGCTTAGTGCATACGCTAAATGCATTCGAGAGACTGCGACAGGGGTATAGTTAGGATTTCTTATTTTCTCGTTTCACTTGAGGACAAGTAAAATTCAGGTTTGGGGGTATTTGATGAGTGCCAAATAGTGCATATTTATACACCTTTTTATTGGCATTTTACTCATCTTTTGCGCTTAGAAATCGATATTATCCCAGCATTCTCGTGTTTTCTTTGTTTTCAAGAATAAATATTTGTATTAATTAATTTTGTGTTTTTAGGTAATAAATAAAGCTTGGAGAAACTGAGGAGCCCAAAAGAGCGAAGAATTAGAGACGAGCATCTATGGAGCAGATAGCCAAAGCCCGCGCGCGCAACAGTTGCAACCTAACAAGTAGCAACTCATCTACTAGACATGGGCTTGAGCTAGACCCGACCCGCGATCCGGATCCGAGCCAATCCAACCCGAACCGTTGAGATCACACCTGGCTACATCCTACGGTCGCTGCCTCCACGCGCATCGAAGTTCGCTGCTCCCGTGCAACACCAAATCGTCCCAACTCTACCTCAGCCGTTCAGATCTTACCTGCTACATCCGACGCTCGCTCCGACCTTCACATCAAATCCTGATGCACCCGTTTCACATCACACCACCTATATAAGCCCCTATCACCAAAACCTAACCCTATTCTCTTCTCCTCCCCCATACCTCTTCACCCGACAGAGCAGAGCTCTGCTCTTCCGCCACCTCCTTCCCTCTCCCTGACAGAGCCGCCCTCACCACCTCCATCATCACCATCTCCTGCCACAGCCGCAACAACCACTCCTGCAACAGCCGCTCCATCTTTGCTACCTCTAGTTTTAGTTATCCCTTGCCTAGCCTCTCTCAACAACTCTAGAGGCTATGAAAGAGATAAATGGAACTAGGGTTAGGGTTCGTGTAAGCAATCAATTAATGGAGTCGAGACGATTGAGTAGAGCCATCACTCGATTCAGAGACGTGGGTGAGAGATTATTGAATTTAATTTCTATTTTAAAGTAAATTTAGGGTTTGATATTTTGGGGGATTATGCATGTATAAATAGAAGGTGTAATTGGATGTTTGAGGGCATGCCTGGGCTAGCCAGAGCGTCAATTAGCTTTACTTGTGTTTAATTTGTTCTTGTTATGTTCTAATTACATTTCCAGGGTGTTTGAGGAAACCCCTGATGTTTATGTGAAGCATGTTTGTGTGGGTATGATATTGTTGTGTTATAACATGAGTAAGAGTAGTAGTTAGCCATTGAACCAAAGCCTGTGATGAGTGGTACTGTAAGAAGACCACTCATACTAGGGGTGAGTAGCAAAATTAGTTAATGAACTTCTAGCCAAGACCTTCAAATGAAGGCACAAAATCATAGTTAGACTTACATTTGCCTGAGCATGAGGTCAGGTGGTGGAATCAACCACCCCCGTGCATTACAGTTTATTTCTTTGCATTAGTTCACTTTCACAACACTACAACTCAGTCGCTTCGACACACTAAAACACCCCCTGTTGTTACAATATCACTAAGAATTCAGTTAAGCATAGCCCTTGATCATACATAGCACCACAAGTCCTTGTGGGATCGACCCGTACTTGCCGCGTCTCCGATAGACGCCGTGCACTTGCGGTATAACATGTAGGCTTAAATCTAAACCCTTTCTCAGGCCTACCAGTAACCCATCGGCACAGCAGCTACAGAGATCCCCATTAACATCTTCTTTATGGCAGCAGCAACTCCATGTCTTCACACCAGGAACCCATAACTGCACCTGCAACTGCTCATACATTCTTTGACCCTAAATTCCATTACCAGAACTTATATTCATCACCGTCAAACCCATGACAATCACCAATTACCACTGCTTCCATTCAATTCAGCTTCGTCTCTGCCTCATGTGCATCATCACGACCATCTCACTGCCATTATTACGTACAACCGATTCTGCTCCATTCTCACCTACAACTCCAACTTGAATCAGTAGCAACTCGAGCTCTCTGTCCATCACATCCTTCACTGGAAATAGCAACACCGACACTCGTTCGCTCTTTATTGTCTCACTGCCATCATCTCGATCATCAACCTCCAGCAATCCTCATTGGATTCAGCTAAATCCCAATATACCACATAACCGCATTCCCGTCCTGACCTTCGAACGTCCATCATCGTCATTGTTGTGATCAACAAATGGCAGCAGCAACACCGCTGTATTAAAATCCATTTTAATCACGACCCGAGTATTCTATCTTCCCCAGCTCCATCATCTACTGCCAAAGACTATCAAGCTTTCATGATTTCCCATCGGCAGCAGCAACACTGCCATCGTTCAGGCGTTTAGTCAAGCACCTTGTGTGCAGTTTTTGGTGGTGAAGAAGATGACTTCTCCGCTGAACTCTAACCCTTTTATCCATCTCCTTCCCTGCAATTGAGACGAACCTATAGTTCTAAACATTCATTCATTCTAAATCAGCACTGAATCCTCAAATACCAATAGCAGCAACATCAACTTTCAATGTCAACGAGCTCTTCTTCATCCCTGTCTTGTCTCGGCTAATAACCATATCTGAATCTTCTCCAGGTTCTCAATATAACACATAATGCCTTCGCCTTAACTGATGAGCCATCGTGACATAAGGCTTTCCGGCGAGAAGGACTTGGTGCAGAGGTGGTCTTCGTGGATTGAGATGGAACGGAACACTGAGTTATGAAAATCTCGACCAACTTCTGTAGTTATAGGAAGTAAAGTAGAAGCAGGTGGCCCTTAGTAAATTGATTGGGTGCCTATAACAGTTCTGTAGGTTCTCTAGTTTTTGACAACTTTTCTTGCTTCAGATGCTTCCAGATTCTTCATACGATGTCGGATTGACTCCACTCTTTCGCTATTGGCTTCGTTTTTTCGTGCTCTTCGAGATGATGAGAAGAAATCTTGGATTTGAGCAAGTTCCACTTCCTTTTGCCCCAATGACTCCAAAACACCTATAAAACTCAAAAGCAAACATAAGATACATAATTTACATGAAAACTCGCAAAGAAAGCATCAATAATGGATAAATATCAAGGTGTTTACAACACCTATCATAACGGTTTCTTCAACTGTTTCGCAACAGTTTCTTCAACCTTCGTAACAGTTTCTTCAACCTTCGTAACGGTTTCTTCAACCTCGCAACGGTTTCTTCAACCCTAACTTTTTTTTTCTTTTGCTGATCGTGCACGTTTTTTGAGGTTTTTTGACGCACCTATCTCAATGGAAAAACACGATCGTTTTACACGAATCCCCTTAGTCGGCGCCAAAAGATGTTGGTGCAAAATTAATCACCCCAACAATCTTCGAGATGTGTGTATGATGATCGAATCGCCGCCGTTGATTAGATTCTCCAAAGAATTGTTGATTGAAAATGGTGGGGGTACCTGCAAAGACACTCCGATGCTAAAATCAACAAGAGTTCTATGCAAGTAGGTTGTTAAGAAAAGGAATAGAAATTGTGTACCTTTTGTCCGAGATTTAGCCTCTATATATAGGTAGAAATAGATGTAGCTTTAGGGTTTTGATAGTTATCCTAATAACTTCCCTCATCTGTATAATTCTCAAATAACATCCAGATTCATGATAAACCCTAATATTTATCAGAATCCTCATTTATCTTAAATAATAATTATCTTGAATAATAATTATAAATATTTAAGATAATTATCCTCTTTTATTTAGGATCCTGCATTTATCTTAAATAATATTAATAATTATAAATAAATAATTATTCAAGACTCTTGGGCTTCAATAACAACCCTAATGGGTTTCCATAATAAACCCATTGGTTTCCATAACAACCCAAATCCAGGCTTCCATAATAAGCCATGTGGGTTTCCATATTAAACCCACCGGTTTCCCCAATAAACCGGATTAGGCTTCCATAATAAGCCATGCGGGTTTCTATAATAAACCCACCGGTTTCCCCAATAAACCGGATTAGGCTTCCATAATAAGCCATGTGGGTTTCTACAATAAACCCACCGGTTTCCCCAATAAACCGGATTAGGCTTCCATAAAAAGCCATGTGGGTTTCTACAATAAACCCACCGGTTTCCCCAATAAACCGGATTAGGCTTCCATAATAAGCCACGTGGGTTTCTACAATAAACCCACCGGTTTCCCCAATAAACCGGATTAGGCTTCCATAATAAGCCATGTGGGTTTCTACAATAAACCCACCGGTTTCCCCAATAAACCGGATTAGGCTTCCATAATAAGCCATGTGGGTTTCTACAATAAACCCATCGGTTTCCACAATAAACCGTATTGGGCTTCCATAATAAGCCATGTGGGTTTCTACAATAAACCCACCGGTTTCCACAATAAACCGTATTGAGCTTCCATAATAAACCACATGGGTTTCCTCAATAAACCCATCGGTTTCCACAATAAACCGTATTAGGCTTCCATAATAAGCCATGTGGGTTTCCTTAATAAACCCACCGGTTTCCACAATAAACCGTATTGTACCCTATTAAAATAGTGTATGTGCGTACCGCACAAGCTATTTGATGTTGGTACAATAAGCCATGTGGTTTTTTTTTTTTTCGTTTTTTCTTGCTTGATTTACCGGGAAGCATGATGGTGCGATGGTCTATCATTAAACTATTGAATACTTACATCATTGGTAAACTTGATAAAATAGTGTATGTGCGTACCGCACAAGCTATTTGATGTCGGTACAATAAGCCATGTGGTTTTATTTATTTTTTCGTTTTTTCTTGCTTGATTTATCGGGAAGCATGATGGTGCGATGGTCTATCATTAAACTGTTGAATACTTACATCATTGATAAACTTGATAATTCCACTCCGTTTAAGATGTTGGGAGTTAGATTTTTGGGTCAGCAGGAACGTACAGTTTTTGGAGAAAAATTTATGTACCTGAAATCCACATTAAGGTTCTGGTGATCGTTACGCCATCAGGTAATCAAAATTCTTGCTATTTCTGACAGTTACAGTGGCATTTGAATTATATTTTAATGATAGACCATCAGATTTTTGTTTCTAGGGTGAAGCCAGCTCTCAAATTTTGATACAAAGTCTTCAATTTCGTAGGTTCTCCACTTTACTATCAATTAAAGCTTCATTGATCTTTGGGTTTCTGGATAATTTCTATTTAATCGTTGCAGAAGAAATATCATATGGTTCAATCATTCAAAGGGAATCAAATTTTGTTTTTAGATTTCTTTACAAAAGAATTGTATTTTCCCGTCTAAATCTTTCGTTACTTTGGCTTCCCAATTTCGATTTCAGAATTATAAAAGATTGGGTATTCAGTTGAAACCTGATGAAATTTAGGAGGCAGAGTTTAATCACAAAGAAGATGCAGAGGAAAGGAAGAACAAGGTAAACATGTGGAAACCCTTGAATTTTCAACTACTGGAATGTTTCTATGGAGAACAACTGCGTAAGTCTCGCTCTGTTATATGTACCTAAGCAGTAACAAATTATTTGCTTATGGATTCTTGCTTATGTGTTTATATTTTTGAAATTTAAGTATCCTTTATGCACTTTATGTTTATATTTTCTTTGGGCTTTAATGCTATTGATGTGTTTCACTTGCTTCTCCTAGAACAGAAGCAGTTGTTGGCTTTCTTTTTTGGGCAGAAGCAATTACACATCAAATTCGGCATTAGCAAAAGCCTATCCTTCTAAGGTTTGTTCTATTACACTGCTTGCTTTTGGTTTTAGAGTATCTTAAGGCACTTGATTGTTTTCTGCAAAAAATGATTTTTATGCAATTGCGTTATATAATTAGTGATTCGAATTGGTTGTAGCTCTTCATTTGTTCTCTTGACACTCCAAGAACATTTAAGTTTTCAGAGCTTATGCTTCTTTTTAAAGCCCCATTGATGAAATCTCCTCGAGTCGAGATTCAGTCCCTCTGCAGATGTAAACTAAACTGCACTGGCCACTAGCTGACCTCCGCCACCTCAATGAATTTGTGGTTGTTGCCAATGCCATTGTTCTATTGTTTTAACTATTTGGAGATTCGATCATTAAAATCATGGTACATTTTCTGCATATTAATCTCTGGTACGAAAATGGCATATTTCATCTTTAGGGAGCTTTAAAAAATGGACGAGCAAACTTTATCAGGAAACCATATTTCTAGGAGATGCAATGGGCACTGGAAAACAAGCTACTATAGGTCTTTTATACCGTCGTAGTGCTTAGTTTTCTTTTATTACTCCGGGACTATATACTTTCTTTTTCCAAAAAAATATCTTTGTGACATGTAAATGAACACCAAGGGTCTTAAATGTTTTCAAAATTACTCTAATATGTGTATATCTTATTCAGGTATATTGTAAGTGAAATGGAGATGGGGGTTGTTACTCTAATATGCGTATATGTCTTGGAAGAATCACAAAAGCAGCGATGTCGTTTTCCCTTTAGATTTTAGATTTTGACATGTTTAATTAATTTTTTTAAAAACAGACTTCCATGGTTAAAACCGTACATTAATGGTAGTGCGTCTGACACCAATTCAGAAGGTTGTGTGTTCGATTCACGCCAGATTCAGTCCTCTATGGTTACCGAGGGTCCAATTACAGACTATTATTGGTAGGAGATGTTTGGGAATGTTCCAAACTGGCACACACCAATACTAGCCATGACAGCTGATGTATTCCAGGAAACATAAGAGTTTTAGCTTACCAATAAAACTAATGCGTTCTTTTGTTTCCATTGCAGTATTCAGATTCCTAGACCTGAAATACCCATTGAAACAAATCAAATAGAATTCGGTTTCCTATATTGTGTAGACAAAACAATAGGAAATCTTAAGAAAAAGAACTCTAATAGAATTCAGTTTCCTAAACCTGGAAAATTCTAAAGTACAGACACAACTAGGTTTCCTAATATAAGTCGATTTGCGTCTATATAAAAGTACTTGACAGAAATTCGTCACCTCCCCGTTATAATTCATCACCACGGCTTTTTGTTTTTCTCTCTTCTAAAATAGCTCTGGCGATTTTTTGCTTGGTTTTTTTTAGGGTTTTTCAGTTTTTTCACGTTTTCTCCATTGTTTGATCATCTTTGGATGGTCTACAATGGGAGAACAACAAGATCCTGGTTCGTCTAGGTCTCTTAGGGTTTCTACATCCTTTGTAGACATGGTTAAAGGTAAACAAATGCTGAATCCTACTATTATTGATATTGGCAGTCTGCCAAACCCTATTTTTCATGATGATAAACCCTCTATGGAACTTCCGTTAGATTTTTTTCAAGAAGGGTGTGCGGCCTGGAATTTCAGTCTCATTGGGAGATTAGATTTTAGGGTTTTAAAGTTTACTGATGTTACAAAATCCTTGGAAAATCAATGGAGTTTCGGTCCAAGTAGGGTTAAGTTCACGCCTATGAATAAGGGTTTCTTTATTATCAAGTTTTTATCTGAAGAGGACAAACTAAAAGTCTGTGAGAAAACTTGGAATATCAATCAACATGAGTTACAACTTCAAGATTGGTTTCCATGGTTTGATCCGGCCAAAGAAAGTTCTTCTCATGCTGCTGTTTGGGTCAATTTTCCTGGTTTTTATGTAGAGCTATGGATGGAAAAAGTTTTGTTATCACTTGGAAAAAATCTAGGCACTCCCATTATGGTAGATAAGAAGACTTTGAATCATGAGTATGGGTGTTATGCAGCTGTTTTGGTTAATATTGATTTTGCGAAAAAAATTCCAGATTCCATTCATGTAACAGCGGGTGGTAGAAGTTTTGATCAGTTTGTTGAGCTACAAAAGATTCCCAAGTTTTGTTCTTATTGCAAAATTATTGTTCATGTTGAAACTGATTGTAGAAAGAAGAGTAAGAAGAATAGTGTAAAGAATGTTCAAAAGTGGCAGCCAAAAACTAAAGCTTTGGAAAGTGCTGATGGTGTTATTGCCCATGCAACTCATGCAAATCAAGGAAAAGATGATGAGGCAGATAAAAATAATACTCCTCCTGAAGTTGGTATAAGTGATGGGCAACATCAAACTGTTGGTGATGCTAACCAATTGGAAATGGAGCTTGCTAAATCTGCAGTTGAGTTTCGTGAAGCTCAGATGAAACTTATTAGGTACAAAAACGCCATTGCTACACAAAAGGCTATTGTTGTACGTAAGGGTGCTACAACCTTGTCTATTTCTGGTACGGAAAAGGAAGGAAAGATTAAGTCCGTATCTTGATCATAGAAATGTCAAATTGAATCTCGGGCATGGGCATGAAAGCAAAAGCCTATGGTCTTTGGAATCTAAAAATGGATCCTAGGCATCTCAAATTGAATCTTTGGCATGGGCATGAAAGCACAAGCCTTGGCATCTCAAAATTGATCCTACACATGTCAAATTTAAACTTGGGCATGTCATATTAAATCTTGGGCATGGGCATGAAAGCACAAGCCTACGGTCTTGGCATCTCAAAATTGATCATAGAAATGTCAAATTGAATCTCGGGCATGGGCATGAAAGCAAAAGCCTATGGTCTTTGGAATCTAAGAATGGATCCTATGATCTTCACTAATACACGCTTAGCCATTTAGTCTGCAGAAAAATTCGCCTCCCGAATCTTGGGCATGGGCATGAAAGCACACAAGCCTACGGTCTTGGGCATCTCAAAATTGTTCCTAGACATGTCAAATTTAAACTAGGGCATGTCAAATGCATCTTAGGCATGGGCATGAAAGCACAATCCTATGGTCTTGGGTATCTCAAAATTGATCCTAGGCATGTCAAATTGAATTTCGGGCATGGGCATGAAAGCAAAAGCCTACGGTATTGAGAATCTAAAAATTGATCCTAGGCATCTCAAATTGAATCTTGGGAATGGGCATGAAAGCATAAGCCTCCGGTCTTGGGCATCTAAAAATTGATCATAGACATGTCAAATTTAAACTGGGCATGTCAAATGCATCTTAGGCATGGGCATGAAAGCACAAGCCTAAGGTCTTGGGTATCTCAAAATTGATCCTAGGCATGTCAAATTGAATTTCGGGCATGGGAATGAAAGCAAAAGCCTACGGTATTGAGAATCTAAAAATTGATCCTAGTCATCTCAAATTGAATCTTGGGCATGGGCATGAAAGCATAAGCCTCCGGTCTTGGGCATCTCAAAATTGATCCTAGAAATGTCAAATTTAAACTTGGGCATGTCAAATTAAATCTTGGGCACGGGCATGAAAGCACAAGCCTACGGTCTTGGCATCTCAAAATTGATCCTAGACATGTCAAATTAAATCTCGGGCATGGGCATGAAAGCAAAAGACTACGGTCTTGGGAATCTAAAAATTGATCCTAGGCACTCAAATTGAATCTTGGGCATGGGCATGAAATCACAAGCCTACGGTCTTGGGCATCTCAAAATTGATCCTAGACATGTCAAATTGAATCTCGGGCATGGGCATGAAAGCAAAAGCCTACGGTATTGGGAATCTAAAAATTGATCCTAGGCATCTCAAATTGATCCTAGGGAATGGGCATGAAAGCACAAGCCTACGGCTTGGGCATCTCAAAATTGATCCTAGACATGTCAAATTGAAACTCGGGCATGGTCATGAAAGCAATAGCCTACGGTCTTGGGAATCTAAAAATTGATCCTAGGCATCTCAAATTGAATCTTGGGCATGGGCATGAAAGCAGAAGCCTACGGTCTTGGGCATCTCAAAATTAATCCTAGATATGTCAAATTTAAACTTGGGCATGTCAAATTGAATCTTGGGCATGGACATGAAAGCAAAAGCCTACGGTCCTGGGCATCTCAAAATTGATTCTAGACATGTCAAATTTAAACTTGGTCATGTAAAATTGAATCTTGGGCATGGGCATGAAAGCACAAGCCTACGGTCTTGGGCATCTCAAAATTGATCGTAGACTTGTCAAATTGAATCTCGGTCATGGGCATGAAAGCAAAAGCATACGGTCTTGGGAATCTAAAAATTGATCCTAGGCATCTCAAATTGAATCTTGGGCATGGGCATGAAACCACAAGCCTACGGTCATGAGCATCTCAAAATTGATCCTACACATGTCAAATTTAAACTTGGGCATTTCAAATTAAATCTTGGGCAAGGGCATGAAAGCATAAGCCTACGGTCTTGGGCATCTCAAAGTTGATCCTATACATGTCAAATTAAATCTCGGGCGTGGGCATGAAAGCAAAAGCCTACGGTCTTGGAAATCTAAAAATTGATCTTGGGCATCTCAAATTGAATCTTGGGCATGGGCATGAGAGCACAAGCCTACGGTCTTTGGCATCTCAAAATTGATGCTAGACATGTTAAATTTAAACTTGGGCATGTCAAATTAAATCTTGGGCATGGGAATGAAAGCACAAGCCTACGGTCTTGGGCATCTCAAAATTGATCCTAGACATGTTAAATTTAAACTTGGGCATGTCAAATTAAATCTTGGGCATCTCAAAATTGGTCCCAAATTGAATCTCGGGCATGGGCATGAAAGCAAAAGCCTACGGTCTTGGGAATCTAAAAATTGATCCTAGGCATCTCAAATTGAATCTTGGGCATGGGCATGAAAGCACAAGCCTACGGTCTTGGGCATCTTAAAATTGATCCTAGACATGTCAAATTTAAATTTGGGCAAGTCAAATTAAATCTTGGGCATGGGCATGGGCATGAAAGCACAAGCCTACGGTCTTGGGCATCTCAAAATTGATCATAGACATGTCAAATTGAATCTCGGGCATGGGCATGAAAGCAAAAGCCTACGGTCTTGGGACTCTAAAAATTGATCCTAGGCATCTCAAATTAAATCTTGGGCATGGGCATGAAAGCACAAGCCTACGGTTTTGGGCATCTCAAAATTGATCCTAGACATGTCAAATTTAAACTTGGGCATGTCAAATTAAATCTTGGGCATGGGCATGAAAGTACAAGCCTACGGTCTTGGGCATCTCAAAATTGATCCTAGACATGTCAAATTTAAACTTAGGCATGTCAAATTAAATCTTGGGCATGGGCATGAAAGCACAAGCCTACAGTCTTGGGCATCTCAAAATGGATCCTAGACATGTCAAGTTGAATCTCGGGCATGGGCATGAAAGCACAAGCCTTGGGCATCTCAAAATTGATCATACACATGTCAAATTTAAACTTGGGCATGTCATGTTAAATCTTGGGCATGGGCATGAAAGCACAAGCCTACGGTCTTGGCATCTCAAAATTGATCATAGAAATGTCAAATTGAATCTCGGGCATGGGCATGAAAGCAAAAGCCTACGTTCTTGGGAATCTAAAAATTGATCCTAGGCATCTCAAATTGAATCTTTGGCATGGGCATGAAAGCACAAGCCTTGGCATCTCAAAATTGAGCCTAGACATGTCAAATTTAAACTTGGGAATGTCATATTAAATCTTGGGCATGGGCATGAAAGCACAAGCCTACGGTGTTGGCATATCAGAATTGATCATAGAAATGTCAAATTGAATCTCGGGCATGGGCATGAAAGTAAAAGCCTATGGTCTTTGGAATCTAAGAATGGATCCTAGGCATCTCAAATTGAATCTTTGGCATGGGCATGAAAGCACAAGCCTTGGCATCTCAAAATTGATCCAACACATGTCAAATTTAAACTTGGGCATGTCATATTAAATCTTTGGCATGGGCATGAAAGCACAAGCCTACGGTCTTGGCATCTCAAAATTGATCATAGAAATGTCAAATTGAATCTTGGGCATGGGCATGAAAGCAAAAGCCTATGGTCTTTGGAATCTAAGAATGGATCCTATGATCTTCACTAATACACGCTTAGCCATTTTGTCTGCAGAAAAATTCGCCTCCAGAATCTTGGGCATGGGCATGAAAGCACACAAGCCTACGGCCTTGGGCATCTCAAAATTGTTCCTAGACATGTCAAATTTAAACTTGGGCATGTCAAATTGAATCTTGGGCATGCGCATGAAATCACAAGCCTACGGTCTTGGGCATCTCAAAATTGATCCTAGACATGTCAAATTTAAACTAGGGCATGTCAAATGCATCTTAGGCATCGGCCTGAAAGCACAAGCCTACGGTCTTGGGTATCTCAAAATTGATCCTAGGCATGTCAAATTGAATCTCGGGCATGGGCATGAAAGCAAAAGTATACGGTCTTGGGCATCTAAAAATTGATCCTAGGCATATCAAATTGAATCTTTGGCATGGGCATGAAAGCACAAGCCTACGGTCTTGGGAATCCCAAAATTGATCCTAGACATGTCAAATTTAAACATGGGCATGTCAAATTGAATCTTGGGCATGGGCATGAAAGCACAAGCCTACGGTCGGGGGCATCTCAAAATTGATCCAAGACATGTCAAATTTAAACTCTGGCATGTCTAATTGAATCTTGGGCATGGGCATGACAGCACAAGCCTACGGTCTTAAGTATCTCGGGCATGGGCATGAAACCAAAAGCCTACGGTCTTAGAGCAACTGCAGTGGTGCGAGTATAACCAAAGACCAAAGAGGGAAAAAAAGACCAAAATTTGGGTTTAGTCCGTGTTGTGACACTACGGTACAAAGACTAAATTTGGTGGAGCGTGTATTATAAGTTCGCCCGATGGTGGAGCGTGCATTATAAGTTCACCCGATGGTGGAGCGTACATTATAAGTTCTCCTGATGGAGCGACATCCTATTCATGTTATTGAAAAAAAAAAATGGGGCGGAGGTATAAAGCCCGCCCCACTAAAAAAACAACAAAACAAAGAATGGGGTGGTGGTATAGACACCCGCCCCACTAAAGAGAAATTATAAAAAAAAAGGGCGGAGGTATAGTTAACGCCTGGTGTGGGGCGTTAACTATACGTTCGCCTGGAATGGGGTGTTAACTATACGTTCGCCTGGTGTGGGGCGTTAACTATACGTTCGCTCGACTATATATTTGGGTTTGGTCTTGGTCCCAGACCAAATATAGTCTGGGATATAGTCGATAGTCGGGTTTTAGTCGATAGTACGTCCCACTACTTCTCGTTCTTTTACCAAATATTTGAGTTTAGTCGCCCGCTGTGGTTGCTCTTAGGAATCTAAAAATTGATCCTAGGCATCTCAAATTGAATCTTGGGCATGGGCATAAAAGCACAATCCTACGATCTTGGTCATCTCAAAATTGATCCTAGACATGTCAAATTCAAACTTGGGCATGTCAAATTGAATCTTGGGCATGGGCATGAAAGCACAAGCCTACGATCTTGGGCATCTTAAAATTGATCCTAGACATGTCAAATTGAATCTCGGGCATGGGCATGAAAGCAAAAGCCTATGGTCTTGAGAATCTAAAAATTGATCCTAGGCATCTCAAATTTAATCTTGGGCATGGTTTTTTTTTTTTTTTTTGATAAGTCAAAATTGTATTAATAGATAACAAAATTTACAAAGTATAGTTTACAAGAAAACAGTCACAAAGAACCCCAAAAACTAGTAAACTACTGGAAACGATAATAAGAAACATTTGGATATTCAACTGAATTTTAAAAAAATGGTCTTCCTTCATAATGCATTCCTACTTCATTAGCTAGTAAACATCCACGCTTAGCCATTTTGTCTGCAGAAAAATTCGCCTCCAGAAAAATTCGCCTCCCGAATCTTGGGCATGGGCATGAAAGCACACAAGCCTACGGTCTTGGCCATCTCAAAATTGATCCTAGACATGTCAAATTTAAACTTGGGCATGTCAAATTGAATCTTGGGCATGGGCATGAAATCAAAAGCCTACGGTCTTGGGCATCTCAAAATTGATCCTAGACATGTCAAATTTAAACTAGGGCATGTCAAATGTATCTTAGGCATGGGCATGAAATCACAAGCCTATGGTCTTGGGTATCTCAAAATTGATCCTAGGCATGTCAAATTGAATTTCGGGCATGGGCATGAAAGCAAAAGCCTACGGTATTGAGAATCTAAAAATTGATCCTAGGCATCTAAAATTGAATCTTGGGCATGGGCATGAAAGCATAAGCCTCCGGTCTTGGGCATCTCAAAATTTATCCTAGACATGTCAAATTTAAACTTGGGCATGTCAAATTAAATCTTGGGCACGGGCATGAAAGCACAAGCCTACGGTCTTGGCATCTCAAAATTGATCCTAGACATGTCAAATTGAATCTCGGGCATGGGCATGAAAGCAAAAACCTACGGTCTTGGGAATCTAAAAATTGATCCTAGGCATCTCAAATTGAATCTTGGGCATGGGCATGAAATCACAAGCCTACGGTCTTGGGCATCTCAAAATTGATCCTAGACATGTCAAATTGAATCTCGGGCATGGGCATGAAAGCAAAAGCCTACGGTATTGGGAATCTAAAAATTGATCCTAGACATGTCAAATTGAATCTCGGGCATGGTCATGAAAGCAATAGCCTACGGTCTTGGGAATCTAAAAATTGATCCTAGGCATCTCAAATTGAATCTTGGGCATGGGAATGAAAGCAGAAGCCTACGGTCTTGGGCATCTAAAAATTGATCCTAGATATGTCAAATTTAAACTTGGGCATGTCAAATTGAATCTTGGGCATGGACATGAAAGCACAAGCCTACGGTCCTGGGCATCTAAAAATTAATTCTAGACATGTCAAATTTAAACTTGGTCATGTCAAAATGAATCTTGGGCATGGGCATGAAAGCACAAGCCTACGGTCTTGGGCATCTCAAAATTGATCGTAGACTTGTCAAATTGAATCTCGGTCATGGGCATGAAAGCAAAAGCCTACGGTCTTGGGAATCTAAAAATTGATCCGAGGCATCTCAAATTGAATCTTGGGCATGGGCATGAAAGCACAAGCCTACGTTCATGAGCATCTCAAAATTGATCCTAGACATGTCAAATTTAAACTTGGGCATGTCAAATTAAATCTTGGGCAAGGGCATGAAATCACAAGCGTACGGTCTTGGGCATCTCAAAGTTGATCCTGTACATGTCAAATTAAATCCCGGGCGTGGGCATGAAAGCAAAAGCCTACGGTCTTGGAAATCTAAAAATTGATCCTGGGCATCTCAAATTGAATCTTGGGCATGGGCATGAGAGCACAAGCCTACGGTCTTGGGCATCTCAAAATTGTTGCTAGACATGTTAAATTTAAACTTGGGCATGTCAAATTAAATCTTGGGCATCTCAAAATTGGTCCCAAATTGAATCTCGGGCATGGTCATGAAAGCAAAAGCCTACGGTCTTGGGAATCTAAAAATTGATCCTAGGCATCTCAACTTGAATCTTGGGCATGGGCATGAAAGCACAAGCCTACGGTCTTGGGCATCTCAAAATTGATCCTAGACATGTCAAATTTAAATTTGGGCAAGTCAAATTAAATCTTGGGCATGGGCATGAAAGCACAATCCTACGGTCCTGGGCATCTCAAAATTGATCATAGACATGTCAAATTGAATCTCGGGCATGGGCATGAAAGTAAAAGCCTACGGTCTTGGGACTCTAAAAATTGATCCTAGGCATCTCAAATTAAATCTTGGGAATGGGCATGAAAGCACAAGCCTACGGTTTTGGGCATCTCTAAATTAATCCTCGACATGTCAAATTTAAACTTGGGCATGTCAAATTGAATCTTGAGCATGGGCATGAAAGTACAAGCCTACGGTCTTGGGCATCTCAAAATTGATCATAGACATGTCAAATTTAAACTTAGGCATGTCAAATTAAATCTTGGGCATGGGCATGAAAGCACAAGCCTACGGTCTTGGGCATCTCAAAATGGAACCTAGACATGTCAAGTTGAATCTCGGGCATGGGCATGAAAGCACAAGCCTTGGGCATCTCAAAATTGATCATACACATGTCAAATTTAAACTTGGGCATGTCATGTTAAATCTTGGGCATGGGCATGAAAGCACAAGCCTACGGTCTTGGCATCTCAAAATTGATCATAGAAATGTCAAATTGAATCTCGGGCATGGGCATGAAAGCAAAAGCCTACGTTCTTGGGAATCTAAAAATTGATCCTAGGCATCTCAAATTGAATCTTTGGCATGGGCATGAAAGCACAAGCCTTGGCATCTCAAAATTGATCCTACACATGTCAAATTTAAACTTGGCATGTCATATTAAATCTTGGGCATGGGCATGAAAGCCCAAGCCTACGGTCTTGGCATCTCAAAATTGATCATAGAAATGTCAAATTGAATCTCGGGCATGGGCATGAAAGCAAAAGCCTATGGTCTTTGGAATCTAAGAATGGATCCTATGATCTTCACTAATACACGCTTAGCCATTTTGTCTGCAGAAAAATTCGCCTCCCGAATCTTGGGCATGGGCATGAAAGCACACAAGCCTACGGTCTTGGGAATTTCAAAATTATTCCTAGACATGTCAAATTTAAACTTGGGCATGTCAAATTGAATCTTGGGCATGCGCATGAAATCACAAGCCTACGGTCTTGGGCATCTAAAAATTGATCCTAGACATGTCAAATTTAAACTAGGGCATGTCAAATGCATCTTAGGCATGGGCATGAAAGCACAAGCCTACGGTCTTGGGTATCTCAAAATTGATCCTGGGCATGTCAAATTGAATCTCGGGCATGGGCATGAAAGCAAAAGCATACGGTCTTGGGCATCTAAAAATTGATCCTAGGCATCTCAAATTGAATCTTGGGCATGGGCATGAAAGCACAAGCCTACGGTCTTGGGCATCTCAAAATTGATCATTGACATGCCCAAGTTTAAATTTGACATGTCTAGGATCAATTTTGAGATGCCCAAGACCGTAGGCTTGTGCTTTTATGCCCATGCCCAAAATTAAATTTGAGATGCCTAGGATTAATTTTTAGATTCCCAAGACCGTAGGCTTGTGCTTTCATTCCCATGCCCTCGATTCAATTTGACATGCCCAAGTTTAAAATTTTCATGTCTAGGATCAATTTTGAGATGCCCAAGACCGTAGGCTTGTGCTTTCATGACCGTGCCCAAGATTCAATTTAACATGTCCAAGTTTAAATTTGACATTTCTATGATCAATTTTGAGATGCCGAAGACCGTAAGATTGTGCTTTCATGCCCGTGCCCAAGATTCAATTTGACATGCCCAAGTTTAAATTTGACATTTCTAGGATCAATTTTGAGATGCTCAAGACCGTAGGCTTGTGCTTTCATGCCCATGCCCAAGATTCAATTTGAGATGCCTAAAATCAATTTTTAGATTCCCAAGACCGTAGGCTTTTGCTTTCATGCACATGCCCGAGATTCAATTTGACATGTCTAGGATCAATTTTGAGATGCCCAAGACTATAGGCTTGTGCTTTCATGCCCATGCCCGAGATTTAATTTGACATGCCCAAGTTTAAATTTGACATGTCTAGGATCAATTTTGAGATGCCCAAGACCGTAGGCTTGTGATTTCATGCCCATGCCCAAGAATCAATTTGACATGTCCAAGTTTAAATTTGACGTGTCTAGGATCAATTTTGAGATACCCAAGACCGTAGGCTTGTGCTTTCATGCCCATGCCCAAGATTCAATTTGACATGCCCAAGATTCAATTTGAGATTCCTATGATCAATTTTTAGATTCCCAAGACCTTAGGCTTTCGCTTTAATGGCCATGCCCGAGATTCAATTTGACATTTATAGGATCAATTTTGAGATTCCCAAGACCGTAGGCTTGTGCTTTCATGCCCATGCCCAAGATTAAATTTGACATGACCAAGTTTAAATTTGACAAGTCTAGGATCATTTTTGAGATGCCCAAGACCGTAGGCTTTTACTTTCATGCCCATGCCCAAGATTCAATTTGACATGCCTAGGATAAATTTTTAGATGCCCAAGACCGTAGGCTTTTGCTTTTATGCCCATGCCCACGATTCAATTTGACATGCCCAAGTTTAAATTTGACATATCTGGGATCAATTTTGAGATGCCCAAGACCGTAGGATTGTGCTTTCATGCCCATGCCCAAGATTCAATTTGAGATGCCTATGATCAATTTTCAGATTCCCAAGACTGTAGGCTTTTGCTTTCATGCCCATGACCTTGATTCAATTTGACATGTCAAGGATCAATTTTGAAATGCCAAAGACCGTAGGCTTGTGATTCCATTCCCATGCCCAAGATCCAATTTGACATGCCCAAGTTTAAATTTGACATGTCTAGGATCAATTTTGAGATGCCCAAGACCGTAGGCTTGTGCTTTCATGCCCATGCCCAAGATTCAATTTGACGTGCCCAAGTTTAAATTTGACATGTCTAGGATCAATTTTGAGATACCCAAGATCGTAAGCTTGTGCTTTCATGCCCATGCCCAAGATTCAATTTGAGATGCCTAGGATCAATTTTTAGATTCCTAAGACCGTAGGCTTTTGCTTTCATGCCCATGCCCGAGATTCAATTTGACATGTCTAGGATCAATTTTGAGATGCCCAAGACCGTAGGCTTGTGCTTTGATGCCCATGCCGAAGATTTAATTTGACATGCCCAAGTTTAAATTTGACATGTCTAGAATCAATTTTGAGATGCCCAAGACCGTAGGCTTGAGCTTTCATGCCCATGCCCAAGATTCAATTTGAGATGCCTAGGATCAACTTTGAGATACCCAAGATCGTAAGCCTGTGCTTTCATGCACATGCCTAAGATTCAATTTGAGATGCCTAGGATCAATTTTTAGATTCCTAAGACCGTAGGCTTTTGCTTTCAAGCCCATGCCCGAGATTCAATTTGACATGTCTAGGATCAATTTCGAGAAGCCCAAGACCGTAGGCTTGTGATTTCATGCCCATGCCCAAGACTCAATTTGACATGCCCAAGTTTAAGTTTGACATGTCTAGGATCAATTTTGAGATGCCCAAGACCGTAGGCTTGTGCTTTCATTCCCATGCCCAAGATTCAATTTGACATGCCCAAGTTTAAATTTGACATGTCTAGGATCAATTTTGAGATGCCCAAGACTGTAGGATTGTGCTTTCATGCCCATGCCCAAGCCTCAATTTGACATGCCCAAGTTTAAATCTGACATGTCTAGGATCAATTTTGAGATTCCAAGACCGTAGGCTTGTGCTTTCATGCCCATGCCCAAGATTCAATTTGAGATGCTGGTAGGCTGGATAATGTGTTTAGATTTTATGCCTACTTGTAATAACCGCAAGTGCACGGTGTCTAGTCTGTAAGACAAGGCAAGTACGAGTCGAACCACAGAGACTTGTGGTGCTGGGTTGATCTTAAGCTTTCTTCTACTGAATTCCTAGAGGTGTAACACCATTATGAGTTTTGTCGATCGACTGAGTTTGCATTAGTGACTGAGATAGTGAAATAAGATGTAACTAGTGACAATGGGGTACTAGGGTCTTCAATTCCACCACTAACCTACACTGTGTCTTTGGCTCATGATATTATTCTTGTTCCTATGACAGATAAGGGAGAGGTGTCAGGTCTGCCCTAAATCTAAAGTGTTTCTCCGCTTGATAGTTTAATCACAACTAAAGTATTTTTCCCAAGCATTACTTGTCTAGTTAGAGTACAAATAATCTGAGGATCAATAATAATCTAATTGAGCTTGGGTTGTAGCATCATCTTCACAGAGATATTCTAACTACAAAGGCATACAAGGCATACACCGTGAGAGCAAAGGGTTGACATGCTTAGATTAAAGTCTATCTTAAAAATAGTTAAGCACTCAAGAACAATACATGAAGCATGAAGAACACGGTCATAAATTAGGTTTCATCTAAACCCCGTAACTCGATTTAGAACATAACTAACAAAATAAACCTAAATTGTCTGCTCACGGCTAGCCTGCATACCTTTATAACACACAATACCAATTCTATTTATACATGGAAACTCAAACCCTAATTTATTTCAAAAACAGAAAAACAGGGAACTAATCTCTCACCCACGTCGCTGAATCATGCTCTCCACTGTCAATTCGGCTCTGAGAACGCCATGTATGGGTTGTTGGTTAACCCTAGCTCTAGTTTTCTCTAAGTTAGCTTCTAGGGTTGAGAGAAGCTAAGAGAGAGAAAACTAGCTCTAGAGAGGTAGAGCAGGTAGGATGTGGTGCGGGCTGTTGGGGTTGTCGGTTATGGAGGTGGTGGTGATGGTGCTGATGCAGTGAAGAAGGTATGGGAGAGAGATGTGAAGTTGCTCGCAACCGTCTGGGGAAGAAAGAGAAGGAGAAGAAGAGAAATGGGGTGATGGTCGATGGTGTAGGGGTATGGTTTGATTCGGTGTGGAGCGGGAGTGGCGAGAGATGATGCGCCACCGTAGCGACGATCGGATGAGGAGTAGATGATCCGAACGGCCGAGGGAGAATCGGGGTGATTTGGTGTTGAGCGGGAGCAGCAATCTTCGATGCGCGTGGAAGCAGCGACCGTTGGATGTGGGAGATAGAAATCTCAACGACTCAGGGTGAACGGGCTCGGATCCGGTCGCGGGTCTTGGATAGCTTGGGTCCATGTCTTGTAAATGGTTTGCTCCCCGATGCGCGCGCGGCTTTGGCTTTCTTCTCCATAGATGCTCGTCTCCAATCCTCTCGCTCTTTTGGCTCCTAGGAATCTCCGAACTTTATTTATTACCTAAAAACACAAAATTAATTAATACAAATATTTATTCTTGAAAACAAAGAAAACACGTAACTGGGATAATATCTGATTTCGAGCACAAAAGATGAGTAAAATGCCAATAAATAGATGTATAAATATGCAATATTTGGCACTCATCAAATACCCCCAAACCTGAATTTTACTTGTCCTCAAGTGAAACAGAAATTAAGAAATCCTAACTATACCACTGTCGCTGGTCTCTCGAATGCATTTAGCGTATGCACTAAGCCTTTAAACCCCTAGGTGTCCCTAGTGGACGAGTTGTAGTTTCGTGAGGGTTTACCAGAGGTGTACCCACAAAACCTTCTCCAACTTCGTGAGTGTAAAAGAGTCTCAAGCATCCAAGGAGCTATGAGGACATAGAATTTCGCATGCTAGTAACACGAAGTTAGAACTATCAAAGAACGCATTCTCATCCTTAAGTGCTGAGCGAGAAGTAACCATACCATATGAAAGAATTCGGATTCGATTGTGATCATAAGCCTCGACTCTCGCCTCACTATTAGGGTTTTATGATAATTGCACTCAAAAAGATCGCTTTTTTAGTCTCTCATGTGTGCAGGCAGGAATAAAGAGAGAAATCCTGCACACGTTGTAGGTAAGAAGGATAACCTTCCGAAATAATTTCTGGAGACTCCACAGAAGTGTGGACAAAAAGAATCTTTTTCTGATGATCTCTAAGAAAGGAAATCAACCATTAGCAAGAATGGGAGTACTCACTTACCTTCTCACCCGATCGGCAATTAACATTACTCTCTCATAAGAAACCATGGAAACGTCTTCAATCTTCGGTCTTCGGTCTTCCACTGTTGATGACGAATTTCTGAACTTTACAAAAACTTGACTTTTTTTTTTTTTTTTTTTAAGTATCACAATAAAATAATAAAACTCAATATTTCACAAACTTCATTAATTCTCATCCTATTTTCTTTTCTTTTCTTTGTTGCTTGTAAACCTTGGACTATATCAACTTTTCCTTCAAATATTCTGATGTTGCTCCGCTTGCTGACGATGATGTGTTTCTATGAATGTGTTGATTGAGAGGGAGAGAGTGATGCTAACTGCAAATCGGTATTTAGAAGAAGTTTTCATCTTTAAACGTCACCCTCATGATTGACAAAAACTAGCACTCAAGAGATCAAAAGTAGTGCTGAAATTGGTGCGAAGTTGGGTAGCTCACCATTCCTACCCGGAATTGACGTACGGTGACACACACTCTAATGCCTTTTCTAGAAAGTTGCAAAAAATTGAAGGTTGGTGCCTCACTTGATGTAAAATGGGTAGTCTCCACTATGGTTGATCACAATTCTACTACCGAATATCTAAACAAAGACCTAATTCGCCCTCCGGTATGGTTAAATCCAACTTTAACGCTCTAATCAACTAAGGAACCCGATTGCGTTCTCCAGTACTTCCAAATTCTGTTATTTCGGTCAGATTCTCTATGTAAACATAGCTAGAAGCATGCTAGTGACTCTAAAATCTCTAAAAGTTGGAGGTTTTATTTGCAAAATGTTTTGAAATATATATATATATATATTATTTATTTTTTTTTTTTATAAAAGAAAGACTAAAAACTCTAAATGCAAATGCACCCCCAAACCTAAATCAAACATTGTCCTCAATGTGTCAACAGATGATAAAATTTTAAACAGTCACATACCATGAGAACTATGCTGATAAGAGAAAAGGGAAGAGATTACCGGATGTCGGCGGGAGCAAGGTTAGAGCTTCATTTGTCAAGGCTAGAATCCAACATTCTCAGTGGAGATCATATCGGATTAGCACAAAATATGTACAAGAAGACTCAACCGATTCAAGAAAAGAAAATTTTAACAAGTCCTACTAGATTATATACAATGAAAAGTCACCATATACCAACAGTCTAAAGAGTTGAGGATCAACCCAATAGAAAATATATACAAACATCAACAGCCTTACACAAATATAACAAGAGAGTGCAAGTAAGGCTGCATATGGGAATGACTTTCCCCCAAACCTAAATTTGTCAACATGTGTGTTTTTGAGCACAAAATCTTGCAAATTTAAAGGTACATCATGCAAAAGGTCTAACTCAAAATGAGTTTTGCTAAGAACAGGCAGACATACACATTCCAACTGTGGTTCCCTAAAGGTGTTATACTTTGATGCAAAATAGTCCAAGAGGACTTGGGAAGCACAAAGCTCTAGGCCTAAATTAGGCATTTTCAGAAAAGTTGGTTTTGCAATTTTGTTACAAACTACACCTAGGTTTGGTGGAGGAGTTTCAATTTGTGACTTAGGAGAGAGATTAGGTACATCTAAGTTGTTTTCATGTATAAGAGTATTTGCACCATCACACACTTTCCTAAGGTCAGAAGAAGGTAAATCATGTTCACCTGCATAAAACAGTTCATCAATCTCCATGTCATAATCATCATTACTCAAAAGTTCATTCTCATGTATGACATAATCAGAAGAAACAGGTGATATAGCATGCTCACTTTCACAGGACAATTGCACAGTGCCCCAAATCAAGCATCACATGTATGAATATTAGAAGAAGCATCATTCATAGGGTTCACGTAAGAGACGCCTAACGTCTCTCGAACCAAAAGATTCCATCATATTTTCTGCATGCACATGCTCTTCTAACATATCATACTCATCATCATAACAAAAATGCATTTCCCTATTAGCATTTCTAGTATACTCATTTACCTCTAGATTAGGTTCATATTCAGTGTTAGTTGCATGAGTAGGAATAGAAACACTATTTTCAAGATTTACTTTATTAGGGACAATAATCATCCTATCATGAACTGCCTTCCATTCTTCCTTTTCTAAATGAATAAGGTTCATCTTTAAGAACATGTAACATTGTTCAATGGAAGGAGAGTCTTCAATAGTGGGTATGCATGCCTCATATGGATATTCACTGCATGGTTGTGCATGAGGTTCACTAGAGAAGGGAGATTCAGACATGATCATGCATTGCATTCAGTTCAAGCCTAGCATTTTGTTCCATGAGCGTTTCCATTAGTGATTGTAAACAAGGAGTCGGGGGAGTATAAAATTATTCAACTCCCCACTGTGGTGACTGATACAAGTGCTCATGATGGTTAGGATATGAATATTCAAGGTCAGGGCCCTGAGATGGTTCATAGTACTCCCTAAAATCACTATGGTGTGTGGGGGGTTCATATTGTGAAGCATGCCCATAAGCAAGCTCTCTAATGGATTTGTTTGTATCCCCAGTTGCAGACCAAAATCCTGACATGATCTAGCAACTCAATTTGGGCTCAAAGAGAAGCATTATAGCCTAACACACATCAAGTATACTAAGTCCAGATGCAAGCCCAAGTTATGCAAAAATGCACAGCCCAGTGGCTATGCAAAGCCCAGTTGTTGTGGGCTCGGTTTTGGTTTATTTGGGTTTTGGTTTATGTGGGCTTTGGTTTATTTGGGTATGCAGCCCAGCAGTTATGCAAGGCCCAGGTTATGTGCAAAACCTTGTTGTTATGCAAAGCCCAGCTGTTGTGGGCTCAGTTTTGTGCACAGCCCAACAGCTCAGGTTATGTGGGCTTTAGTTATGTGCTGAGCCCAGGTTGTTTGCAAAGCCTAGTGGGTGTGGGCTCAGTGTGTGCATTGGCTAGCTATAGCAGTGTGGCTTATGTGGGCTGAAAGTTCAGAATGCAAAGCCCAGTAAGTGGGCTTCAGCTTATGCAGAGTTTCACAGATGCACAGATGAGCTGTGAGGTTGGCTATGTGCAGGGTTTATGCACTGGTTGACAAAGGCAAACTTACGTGAACAGCACAGCACAGATTTAAGCACACTCACACAAGTGACATACCACTTCAAGCACACAGGAGTGCTTTTTGCTACTATACAACACAGGTTATATGAGTGCACCTCAAAGCACAACACAGGTTATGTGCAGAACAACAATGTATAGAGCACAATGAAGATAAGAAATTTCACAGATGCACAGATGAACAATTGAAGCACTTTATAGCAGCCCTAACATTCCACAAGATGTCAACTAGTTCAGTTGACTTCAATTTCACAGAAGCATGCACAAAAATTTCAGGGCAGATTGGGTTAGGCTCAGAGTTGTTGGAGTCAACTGGGATAATTGATATCAACCAGCCCAGTTGATTCAGCCGACTTGGGTATCTGTAGCTCAAACTCACAGCTTCAGAGGCTGGAGAGGAGCTCAGGCCTTGTCAAAGCTCAGGCTTCTCAGTGAAAAGATGGCTAGTTCAGCCAATTACCAATGCACAGAACCCACAAGGCAGATAGCTCAACAAGATCAACAAATTTTCATTTATGCACCATAAATAGCTACTCAAGTCTGTCAACAGGTTTGCATAAGTTCGCAGGCCTACACAGAGACAAAGCCTACACAGGGGTGCGCACAGTTTATGCTCGGGCCACACAAGTACAGACTTGGAAACCTCGTTATAGCTCAAACTCGGCAGCTACGGGGGGCTGCAGAGGACTTCAATGCTCACAATTTATTGCACCACAGATTACAGGGCAGAGGGTTGTATGATTTAGTACTAGCTCAGGGTATGCAAAGCTTCACAGGGTTGAGTAGTCACAGGGTTGCAGCTATCACAACAAGTTGCACCAGATGTAGAGGTCTGGCAACACTTGGCTCAATAGGTTTCAAGCAAGGTTTGGCAAGCTCACAGAAAATCTCATAGATATGGTTGGCAAAGAAAAGTATGCATAAGCTCAGGGCTAAGTTGTGTCAACTCACTCAGTTGACTTTACTTGGTTTTCACAGGTTAAGCTCAAACTTGCAGCTTCAGGGGGCTAGCAAGTTAACATGGTAGAGCAATACACTTGGGTAAGCTCAGGGTTTGCTCAAACTCACATGTGACAGGCAATATGGTTACTGATTCAAATACAATGTTGCTCAAAGACACTTCCGATCATGCACAAAGTTGGCTAATGGTTGACAGAGTCAAGGTCTAGCACTAGTTTAAAACATGCATAAGGATATAGGGCATGAGATATCACTCCCTCAGTTGGCTATCCAAGCTAAAAAATTACAGCTCATGCACACAACACAGGTGGTGTCTCAAACTTGTAGCTTCAGGGGCTAGCAAGGGAGCAGGGCTATCATGCAGTCAAGGTAATGCTTGGCAAGGTGTCTAATTCAACAGGTGAGTGAGGTCTGGCATTCAACACAACATAGGTTACCACGGGGGAATGGATGGCTCATAGGTTGTGTGCACAAGGTCAAGTCACCTGCAGCTGTGGGGCTTGCAACTAAGCACAGATGTTGAGTAACAATGGGAATGGCAGTTAAGTTGTCATGTGAACAAGGCTTAGCATGTGACAAGTTAGCCAATGCATAGATGCACGAGTAATCATACACAGATGCAAAAGAACATGCTCGTGCAATACAAGGTTCAACAAGGTTCATTCACAGATTCAAGGTCTAGCATGCCATCATTCATTCGTGCAAGGTTTGAGATACAAACCGCCAAAGATAACACTCGGGTTTAGGCAAATCCACCAATGGCTTTGCTGCTCCCTTTTCTCCCCTTCCTTGGTTTGCTCAAGAAAGCACCACAAGCACAAAGCAAGCACCTGTTACTCAAGAGAGAGTTTCGGTTCACGTAAATGTACGGGTGAAGCAAAGGATTTGAATACTAACACGGCATATGCAATCGAAAGTATCTTGGTCGACACGGGGAAAAACAATAGTTACAAGTGACACTAAACTACAGAGCAATGATGCTTAAAGCTTAGATTAAAAAGCTAAGATGCAAATAACAGATTAAGTTATACTACACTGCAAAGCATGTATTGAAACAGAAAAATAAAGATGCACAGGCGCAGAATTATAATAAGTTACAACTAAGTTATTCTAAGAATGATTGAAAAAATATAGTGTGCAAGCTAATATGTACAAGGGGTAACTGGGATTCAGTGAAGATAAGCCAATAGAAACAGCACACGCCAAGTCCCCGGCAGCGGCGCCAAAAACTTGGTAGGCTGGATAATGTGTTTAGATTTTATGCCTACTTGTAATAACCGCAAGTGCACGGTGTCTAGTCTGTAAGACAGGGCAAGTACGAGTCGAACCACAGAGACTTGTGGTGCTGGGTTGATCTTAAGCTTTCTTCTACTGAATTCCTAGAGGTGTAACACCATTATGAGTTTTGTCGATGTGAAACGAGTTTGCATTAGTGACTGAGATAGTGAAATAAGATATAACTAGTGACAATGGGGTACTAGGGTCTTCAATTCCACCACTAACCTACACTGTGTCTTTGGCTCATGATATTATTCTTGTTCCTATGACAGATAAGGGAGAGGTGTCAGGTCTGCCCTAAATCTAAAGTGTTTCTCCGCTTGATAGTTTAATCACAACTAAAGTATTTTTCCCAAGCATTACTTGTCTAGTTAGAGTACAAATAATCTGAGGATCAATAATAATCTAATTGAGCTTGGGTTGTAGCATCATCTTCACAGAGATATTCTAACTACAGTGCATACAAGGCATACACTGTGAGAGCAAAGGGTTGACATGCTTAGATTAAAGTCTATCTTAAAAATAGTTAAGCACTCAAGAACAATACATGAAGCATGAAGAACACAGTCATAAATTAGGGTTTCATCTAAACCCCAGAACTCTGATTTAGAACATAACTAACAAAATAAACCTAAATTGCTGCTCTGGCTAGCCCAGGCATACCTTTATAACACACAATACCAATTCTATTTATACATGGAAACTCAAACCCTAATTTATTTCAAAAACAGAAAAACAGGGAACTAATCTCTCACCCACGTCGCTGAATCATGCTCTCCACTGTCAATTCGGCTCTGAGAACGCCATGCATGGGTTGTTGGTTAACCCTAGCTCTAGTTTTCTCTAAGTTAGCTTCTAGGGTTGAGAGAAGCTAAGAGAGAGAAAACTAGCTCTAGAGAGGTAGAGCAGGTAGGAGGTGGTGCGGCTGTTGGGGTTGTCAGGTTATGGAGGTGGTGGTGATGGCTGCTGGTCTGGTGAAGAAGGTATGGGAGAGAGATGTGAAGTTGCTCGCAACCGTGTCGGGGAAGAAAGAGAAGGAGAAGAAGAGAAATGGGGTGATGGTCGATGGTGTAGGGGTATGGTTTGATTCGGTGTAGAGCAGGAGTGGCGAGAGATGATGCGCCAGCTGTAGCGACCGTCGGATGAGGAGTAGATGATCTGAACGGCTGAGGGAGAATCGGGGTGATTTGGTGTTGAGTGGGAGCAGCAATCTTCGATGCGCGTGGAAGCAGCGACCGTTGGATGTGGGAGATAGAAATCTCAACGACTCAGGGTGAACGGGCTCGGATCCGGGTCGCGGGTCTTGGATAGCTTGGGTCCATGTCTTGTAAATGGTTTGCTCCTGATGCGCGCGCGGGCTTTGGCTTTCTTCTCCATAGATGCTCGTCTCCAATCCTCTGCTCTTTTGGCTCCTAGGAATTTCCGAACTTTATTTATTACCTAAAAACACAAAATTAATTAATACAAATATTTATTCTTGAAAACAAAGAAAACACAGAATCTGGGATAATATCTGATTTCTGAGCACAAAAGATGAGTAAAATGCCAATAAATAGATGTATAAATATGCAATATTTGGCACTCATCAGATGCCTAAAATCAATTTTTAGATTCCCAAGACCGTAGGATTTTGCTTTCATGCCCATGCCCGAGATTCAATTTGACATGTATAGGATCAATTTTGAGATGCCCAAGACCGTAGGCTTGTGATTTCATGCCCATGCCCAAGATTCAATTTTACATTCCAAGGTTTAAATTTGACATGTCTAGGATCAATTTTGAGATGCCCAAGACCGTTGGCTTGTGCTTTCATGCCCATGCCCAAGATTTAATATGACATGCCCAAGTTTAAATTTGACATGTGTAGGATCAATTTTGAGATGCCCAAGACCGTAGGCTTGTGCTTTTAGGCCCATGCCCAAGATTCAATTTGAGATGCCTAAAATCAATTTTTAGATTCCCAAGACCGTAGGCTTTTACTTTCATGCCCATGGCCGAGGTTCAATTTGACATGTCTAGGATCAATTTTGAGATGCCCAAGACCATAGGCTTGTGCTTTCATGCCCATGCCCAAGATTCAATTTGACATTCCCAAGTTTTAATTTGACATGTCTTGGATCAATTTTGAGATGCCCAAGACCGTAGGATTGTGCTTTCATGCCCATGCCCAAGATTCAATTTGACATGCCCAAGTTTAAATTTGACATGTCTAGGATCAACTTTGAGATGCCCAAGACCGTAGGCTTGTACTTTCATGCCCATGCCCAAAATTCAATTTGAGATGCCTAGGATCAACTTTGAGATACCCAAGATCGTAAGCTTGTGCTTTCATGCCCATGCCTAAGATTCAATTTGAGATGCCTAGGATCAATTTTTAGATTCCTTAGACCGTAAGCTTTTGCTTTCATGCCCATGCCCGAGATTCAATTTGACATGTCTAGGATCAATTTCGAGATGCCCAAGACCGTAGGCTTGTGATTTCATGCCCATGCCCAAGATTCAATTTGACATGCCCAAGTTTAAATTTGACATGTCTAGGAACAATTTTGAGATGCCCAAGACCGTAGGCTTGTGCTTTCATGCCCATGCCCAAGATTCAATTTAACATGCCCAAGTATAAATTTGACATGTCTAGGATCAATTTTGAGATGCCTAAGACTGTAGGATTGTACTTTCATGCCCATGCCCAAGCCTCAATTTGACATGCCCAAGTTTAAATTTGACATGTCTAGGATCAATTTTGAGATTCCCAAGACCGTAGGCTTGTGCTTTCATGCCCATGCCCAAGATTCAATTTGAGATGCCTAAAATCAATTTTTGGATTCCCAAGACCGTAGTATTTTGCTTTCATGCCCATGCCCGAGATTCAATTTGACATGTATAGGATCAATTTTGAGATGCCCAAGACCGTAGGCTTGTGATTTCATGCCCATGCCCAAGATTCAATTTGACATTCCCAAGTTTAAATTTGACATGTCTAGGATCAATTTCGAGATGCCCAAGATCGTAGGCTTGTGCTTTCATGCCCATGCCCAAGATTAAATTTAACATGTCTATGATCAATTTTGAGATGCCCAAGACCGTAGGATTGTGCTTTCATGCCCATGCCCAAAATTCAATTTGACATGCCCAAGTTTAAATTTGACATGTCTAGGATCAATTTTGAGATGCCCAAGATCGTAGGCTTGTGCTTTTATGCCCATGCCCAAGATTCAATTTGAGATGCCTAAAATCAATTTTTAGATTCCCAAGACCGTAGGCTTTTACTTTCATGCCCATGGCCGAGGTTCAATTTGACATGTCTAGGATCAATTTTGAGATGCCCAAGACCGTAGGCTTGTGCTTTCATGCCCATGCCCAAGATTCAATTTGACATTACCAAGTTTAAATTTGACATGTCTTGGATCAATTTTGAGATGCCCAAGACCGTAGGCTTGTGCTTTCATGCCCATGCCCAAGATTCAATTTGACATGCCCAAGTTTAAATTTGACATGTCTAGGATCAACTTTGAGATGCCCAAGACCGTAGGCTTGTGCTTTCATGCCCATGCCCAAAATTCAATTTGAGATGCCTAGGATCAATTTTTATATTCCCAAGACCGTAGGCCTTTGCTTTCATGCCCACGCCCGAGATTCAATTTGACATGTGTAGGATCAATTTTGAGATGCCCAAGACCGTAGGCTTGTGCTTTGATGCCCATGCTCGAGATTTAATTTGACATACCCAAGTTTAAATTTGACATGCCTAGGATCAATTTTGAGATGCCCAAGACTGTAGGATTGTGCTTTCATGCCCATGCCCAAGACTCAATCTGACATGCCCAAGTTTAAATTTGACATGTCTAGGATCAATTTTGAGATGCCCAAGACCGTAGGCTTGTGCTTTCATGCCCATGCCCAAGATTAAATTTAACATGTCTAGGATCAATTTTGAGATGCCCAAGACCGTAGGATTGTGCTTTCATGCCCATGTCCAAAATTCAATTTTACATGCCCAAGTTTAAATTTGACATGTCTAGGATCAATTTTGAGATGCCCAAGACCGTAGGCTTGTGCTTTTATGCCCATGCCCAAGATTCAATTTGAGATGCCTAAAATCAATTTTTAGATTCCCAAGACCGTAGGCTTTTACTTTCATGCCCATGGCCGAGGTTCAATTTGACATGTCTAGGATCAATTTTGAGATGCCCAAGACCGTAGGATTGTGCTTTCATGCCCATGCCCAAGATTCAATTTGACATTCCCAAGTTTAAATTTGACATGTCTTGGATCAATTTTGAGATGCCCAAGACCGTAGGCTTGTGCTTTCATGCCCATGCCCAAGATTCAATTTGACATGCCCAAGTTTAAATTTGACATGTCTAGGATCAACTTTGAGATGCCCAAGACCGTAGGCTTGTGCTTTCATGCCCATGCCCAAAATTCAATTTGAGATGCCTAGGATCAACTTTGAGATACCCAAGATCGTAAGCTTGTGCTTTCATGCCCATGCCTAAGATTCAATTTGAGATGCCTAGGATCAATTTTTAGATTCCTAAGACCATAAGCTTTTGCTTTCATGCCCATGCCCGAGATTCAATTTGACATGTCTAGGATCAATTTCAAGATGCCCAAGACCGTAGGCTTGTGATTTCATGCCCATGCCCAAAATTCAATTTTACATGCCCAAGTTTAAATTTGACATGTCTAAGATCAATTTTGATATGCCCAAGACCGTAGGCTTGTGCTTTCTTGTCCATGCCCAAGATTCAATTTGAGATGCCTAAAATCAATTTTTAGATTCCCAAGACCGTAGGCTTTTGCTTTCTTGCCCATGCCCGAGATTCAATTTGACATGTCTAGGATCAATTTTGAGATGCCCAAGACTGTAGGATTGTGCTTTCATGCCCATGCCCAAGCCTCAATTTGACATGCCCAAGTTTAAATTTGACATGTCTAGGATCAATTTTGAGATTCCCAAGACCGTAGGCTTGTGCTTTCATTCCCATGCCCAAGATTCAATTTGAGATGCCTAAAATCAATTTTTAGATTCCCAAGACCGTAGGCTTTTGCTTTCTTGCCCATGCCCGAGATTCAATTTGACATGTATAGGATCAATTTTGAGATGCCCAAGACCGTAGGCTTGTGATTTCATGCCCATGCCCAAGATTCAATTTGACATGCCCAAGTTTAAATTTGACATGTCTAGTAGATGCCCAAGACCGTAGGCTTGTGCTTTCATGCCCATGCCCAAAATTCAATTTGAGATGCCTAGGATCAATTTTTAGATTCCCAAAACCGTAGGCTTTTGCTTTCATGCCCATGCCCGAGATTCAATTTGACATGTGTAGGATCAATTTTGAGATGCCCAAGACCGTAGGCTTGTGCTTTCATGCCCATGCCCGAGATTTAATTTGACATGCCCAAGTTTAAATTTGAGATGTCAAGGATCAATTTTGAGATGCCCAAGACTGTAGGATTGTGCTTTCATACCCATGCCCAAGACTCAATTTGACATGCCCAAGTTTAAATTTGACATGTCTAGGATCAATTTTAAGATGCCCAAGACCGTAGGCTTGTGCTTTCATGCCCATGCCCAAGATTAAATTTAACATTTCTAGGATCAATTTTGAGATGCCCAAGACCGTAGGATTGTGCTTTCATGCCCATGCCAAAATTCAATTTGACATGCCCAAGTTTAAATTTGAAATGTCTAGGATCAATTTTGAGATGCCCAAGACCGTAGGCTTGTGCTTTTATGTCCATGCCCAAGATTCAATTTGAGATGCCTAAAATCAATTTTGAGATTCCCAAGACCGTAGGCTTTTACTTTCATGCCCATGGCCGAGGTTCAATTTGACATGTCTAGGATCAATTTTGAGATGCCCAAGACCGTAGGCTTGTGCTTTCATGCCCATGCCCAAGATTCAATTTGACATTCCCAAGTTTAAATTTGACATGTCTTGGATCAATTTTGAGATGCCCAAGACCGTAGGCTTGTGCTTTCATGCCCATTCCCAAGATTCAATTTGACATGCCCAAGTTTAAATTTGACATGTCTAGGATCAACTTTGAGATGCCCAAGACCGTAGGCTTGTGTTTTCATGCCCATGCCCAAGATTCAATTTGAGATGCCTAAAATCAATTTTTAGATTCCCAAGACCGTAGGCTTTTGCTTTCATGGCTATGCCCGAGATTCAATTTGACATGTCTAGGATCAATTTTGAGATGCCCAAGACCGTAGGATTATGCTTTCATGCCCATGCCCAAGATTCAATTTGACATGCCCAAGTTTAAATTTGACATGTCTAGGATGAATTTTGAGATGCCCAAGATTTAATTTCAGATGCCTAGGATCAATTTTTAGATTCCTAAGACCGTAGGCTTTTGCTTTCATGCCCATGTCCGAGATTCAATTTTACATGTCTTGGATCGATTTTGAGATGCCCAAGACCGTAGGCTTGTGCTTTGATGCCCATGCCCAAGATTTAATTTGACATGCCCAAGTTTAAATTTGACATGTCTAGGATCAATTTTGAGATGCCCAAGACCGTAGGCTTGTACTTGATCGCTGTCGTAAGCGACACAAATATAATTACACTTTCTTACTACTCAAAATATAAATATAGCAAGGGCAAGAAAGGATCGATCCCACAGAGAGGTCTAGGTTGTCAAATTGTTTAGGTTCCCTATAATTAACACCGGTAGTTTTGTGATTTTATAAACTAAGCAAATATAAAAGCAAAGAAACAAATAAGCAAACAAATAAGATAGAAGAGATATTGGTTAAGGATTTCGTTTTCATTCACAAACATGGTTTCACCACAATAATTAGAATTGATATTTTAATCTCAACTTTTATCAAAGACCCTAGAATACCTTGATCGCAAGAATATCCCGCAAATCTCCTCATGTCATCAACAAACACATTAAAAGATGCGAATATGAATTCTACCTAAAGGAACAACCTAACGTGTAAAAGCACTAATCAAGTTTAATTCCCTAGATGCGTTAAGTTCTATGAAATCAGGCCAATCAAAGCAATTGAACGTGGAAAGCGCACTAATTCAATTTAACAAAGGTTACGATTCACATATGATCATAAGAATATATCACTACAAACTATAATCATATTATGCTACTTGTATCCAAGGAATATCACTTTTGCGTATAATAAACCCTAAACTAGCAATAGATGTGATTAGAAGTTCTACCAATTTGCAACTTGACAAAACAATCAATCAATCATAAAACAATATTTTCAGAGAATTGCAAACGATAGATATGAGACAAAACTAATATATTGAATCAAAGAATCATGCTTTGTGAAATCCAACTATTCCATAACCAATAATAAACTTAGGTACTCATATTCATGGAGTTCATAACAAGAAGAAAGAGAAAAGACTTCATGGTTCTAAACCCTAGAATACAAGGTAGAGGCAAAGAATAGAATAAAACGTCGTCCCCAAAAATTGTAGAAGTCTTCCCTTTTGTAGTCTTTTTCTCCTTCCAAAACTAGGTTTTGTCTTCAAAGTCCATTAGTTGGAAATTCACCCGGCCCACGAGAGAGAGAAACCCGTGTAGAAATTTTGTCCCAAAAATCGTCGCCGGAATTCTGGTATTATGGCCGGAAATCGGCCGGAAAGTCGCCGGAAAACAGCTCCGGTGACCGGCAAAGTCCGCCCGGCCACCGGTCAACGGGTCAACTCGTCAGCGGGTCGGGTCGGTCAACTCTGAGTCGGATCGGTCAAACCGAGTCAGAGCTAGGTCAGATGGAGTCAGAACCAGTCAGGGTATGAGTTGTCAGACCAGTCAGGGTTGAATCAGTCCGATCTGGATCGACTAGAACCATTTGCATCGGCCAATTTGAGATGCACAATCCTTGTGCACCCACCATAATGGCCCCGCACCGCCTTGTAACCTTGACTCAATTGCTTCACCGTAATCCTCCAAACAATCACAAAAACAATCCCCCAGCTGCCACATCAATTACTTTGCAATCATACCTAGCAACACAGACCTGTTCCATTCTTGCCTGCACTTCTCAGCTCAGTCTCAATTCTTCCCTGTTAAAGTAATCCACCAAACAATCACATCACTCCCATTTTCTGCAAAGACAAGACCGGTCCACTCGCAATGCACAACACCAATATTCTTCCCTTGTAGTTTGAACTCACACACAGACTCAAGACCACCCGGCCATTGCACCTCAGGCTAGCAAATCAACCTGCCTTCATATCACTATGCATTCACTTGAGTCTCAACCACCTGAGTATCAACAACCCGAGCTCACAAGACTTGCAACTCCCGTAACACTCGGCATGCATCCGAGCCGGAACAATTCCTCCAATCTCGGTGCCACATCCCATCTCGCTAAACCACTACATCTCCATTTCCAACTCTTCAAAGACCACTTCAATTCCACCAGGTTCAAGCCACCTGCAACATAACCAACTCCAAGTGCTCACTACCTCCATTAGCATCATCAACCCCGGCAGCTACCACCTTCTCCGCATTCAACACACACGAAACATTGCTTGCTCCAGCCATTGCACCGCCTTCCTTGGCAGCAACACCACCGCACGGACACTCTACAACTTCAATCCCAGCTACTACTTGAATACCGGCTCAGGCCACCACCAATGAAGCAACATCTATTGTTCCACACTTTCATTGCAACCACAACATCATTATGCTTAATCCTTTCCGTGACATCTCCATTCCATTGCCTGCAATGCCATCCACCAACACCTTCAACCAATTCCCACAAAGTCACCACCTGAGCTTCATCACCATGTCCATTACATATGTAGCTCCATCTTCCTTTTTCTTAGCTCAAGACCACCACCAACACCAGCCACTGCCATGACACTGCAATCTCATCAGGCCTAACCCCATCTATAATTGTCTTGCCACAAAGAATAATTTCAATTTCAAAGGTGCCATTGGCTGCAATCCCAAAGAACAACAAAGCTAACACCAGCTACTCATCTGCCTCATTCTCAGATTCATTCTCTTACAGCTCCACCTGAAGAGTAGCAACAGCAAACAAAGAACCCTAACCTGCAACCTAAGCAAACATCTAACCAGATTTAATCCACCCTCTCTTTTACTACCAAAACAGAAACATGCATCACCAGCTTCAGCTCAAACAGATCCAATTCCATTACATTTGAAACCCATTTTCTCATTCAGTAGCTTCATCATCTTAATCTCCATTTCAATCTCAGATACCCTGAAATTATTCAGCCATCTTAAACAGATCTGGACTCTTCTTCTCTTCTTCTGTGCTTCCTTGTTTTGGTCTCAAAACCCAGAATTCCATTATCTCAGGGACTTCAATTTCATCACCACCAGCAGCTGCAACTCCATCTTCAAACTTCCACCAGATCCATCTTCCCGATCTGTCTCAGGATCAAAGCTATTTCCAGATTCAACCCATAAGATTCCCTTTTCACTTTATCACCATTTCTCTGATTCACTCTGCATCTCACAAATTCATGGAAACAGCCGCTCATTCTTCAATTTTCTCTCGAGTTGAATGATAATGATTGAGAATTTATTTTCTCTGAATTTTTTTGTTCTGTTGTAAGAGAGTGATGGTGGATATAGCCGCCCAGGTCTGACAACCCAGCTGGTAGCCCCTTAACATTCGCTGGCTGTCATTTAACACCTCTCCAAATAAAGTTGCCCCTTAACCTTGGGTCAGCTCCATATATCATTTGCCTGTGATATGACAATTTCGCCCTTTTGCTCAAATTGGGTAATTTCTCCTTCTTTTCCTCCGTGCGACTCCAGAGTACCTAACAACTCAAAAACACACGTAAAGTGCATAATTCACAAGAAAAATAGCAAAGAAAGCGTAACTACTCGATAGTAAATACGGTGTATTCTACACCTATCAGATTCCCCCACACTTAGACTTTGCTAGTCCTCGAGCAAATCAAACAAAACAATAAAATACAACAACTCCGTGACGTCGAGGCTACGGTTAATTTTAGCATAAATAACAAGCCTTTAAACCCCTAGGTGTCCCTAGTGGACGAGTTATAGTCTCGTGAAGGTTTACTAGAGATATACCTACAAAACCTATATTTCAAACTCCGTCTATTCGTGACAAATCAATGAACGAATCCAAATTGACTACAGGAGGAGGTACCTTGCAAATTCAATTCAAATATTAGTAAATAAACTCTAATTAGATAGTTGAACAAGCCACAATACTCGGAAACTAACAAACCACAATCACAATGAAAGATTAAGAAGATGGATATAGATGTAGATGTTGGCGGATATTCACAAGTGTTCGATGTTTCCCATATCTGTCTGAAGGTCACTGCTAAGATGAACCTAATCCTATTAGATTGAGCTACTGGTGCTGAATGCTACATCAAATCAATTGGCATATACAAGGGAACCAAGAGTGACTTTATTCAACACAATAATAATTTTTTTCTCTTTTTTTTTTTTTGATTGGATCAAACTGGATCCAATTTCTTTTTTTTTTTTTAGACGGCATGATTAGATCTTTTGGATCCAAGCGCATGCTTCTTGTCAGCAAGTACATGATAGTTGCCTTGGATCCTGCATTCCACGCTTGTTTAGGCGACGGAGACAGGGACTACGTTTCACACATACTGCTATTCCCAAGTGTCATTCTTTATTCCGCTTTGGTCTAATTGGTCGGTCCTTTTTTTCTTCTTTTCATATATTTTTTTTTTTTTTTTTTTTTTTTTTTTCAATTTTTTTTTTTTTTTTTTTAGTAACTCAATCACTCTATTTCATCCTAGCAGTAATAACACGTCGATGTTTAGTGACCCACCAAAGCACTTAGAGAACAATAGATAAATATGGAAAAATAAAAAAATAAAAATAGAATGTGATATGGTGATATTCCGAGATATGGTAACAACTATCATATAATTTGTGATTTCTGAGCTATGTTCGTCCCTTTTAGTTAATTGGTTCCTCAACTCCTGCATTCAAAATGATTCCATCCACTAATGGTGTCAAAAACAAACTATACAAACATATAAATGCTCCCCCACACTTAAACTTCACATTGTCCACAATGTGTAAAACCGAAAGTTCTGAATTCTGACATAACAGCAGATAAAACGCAAAAACTGTGCAAATTGGTAAGGAATTTGGAAAAACTCCATTTCACAAAAGTTGTTCACCTATGTGTTTTCTACACAGTGTCAAAATTTCATAGTGTTTTGATAAACGGTCTGACAGTTATGGTCTCTGGACTGAACTACGCGCAGTCTGAAATTTTCTGACGAAAAAGGTATTCGTCATAATTCTCTTCTAAGATAGATACCGGACTCAATGAAATTAAACACGGGTTTGCAAATATGATATGAAAACAGTAAAAAATAAATAAACGAAACAAAAATAAAATGCAAAAGGATAAGAAATACAAAACCGGTGGGTTGCCTCCCACTTAGCGCTTGTTTTATAGTAAATCGGCCCGACTATATCCTTGCAAGATTCATTCCCCATACACCAATAATCGGAAAAGTTGGGGATCCACCCATAGCACCTGTTTTGGAAACACTAACTTCACACAAATATTAGTAATATAAAGCAAAAGTGAAGCTATGAACCGATAAAAGCTTCCCCCACACTTATTCTTGGCCACACTTGGAAGTGTATAAAGAATATAGAAGTCGGGCACTTCCACGGTTTCTTGTTCCATAACCTGCATAGTATGAGAATCAAGTATCTCTAATGGCGGAAATCGAGAAACAAAATCATTCAATAAAGTTCTCGAAGCACATACATTCAAACCAATAAAAGGTAAAGGAGAAGAAACAATAGGCAAAGGGTTAGATAAACCTTTCACTATCTCTTGTATCACGGAATCCTCTTCATCCTTGAAAAATTCAAGTGAATTATTCACCTCTTTGATATCATGGTCCTCTATCAAACCTTGCAACCATTCTTCGTCCGTTTCTGCCTTAACCAAAGTATCGACATAAACATCATCATTATAATCATTTGCAAGCTCAATTGGGTCTTCCACAATATTGGTCATAACGGTTTCATTCTCAACATATTCCTCCTTTTTGTTGTAAGGCACATACTCTTGTGCGGATCCAAATTTTATTATAAAAAACTTTTTTAGAACACTCGAAAATGCATCATCCTCAAGCTCCACCCTTTGAATAGGCTCTTGATCATTATTAAGATCAATGCTTGAGTAATCTACACAAGTGTCGACATATTCCTCTTCATCTTCATCTTGATCCCAAAAAGACTCCTCGGAGATGTCACCATGAGTTGTTTCAAGCAATGTATCATAATCACCGTCACTATCATAGTCAACATAAGATTGTTCCTCGCTGAATTTAGTGTTGCTAATCTCTAACTCATCCTTTTGAATAGGTAAATGATCATTATTAAGATCAAGAGTTGAGTTAACTACACAATTATCCACGAAAGTGCCCAAGGATTGGCCTTTTTCAACATTAGCATCAATCAAATATTCATCACAAACCATATGCACATAAGAATTATCCATATCTTCCTTGTATTGATCAATGTCTCTTCGCAAGATAGTCATACTTTCACGAAGTTCTTGGAGTTGCTCGTTTGTAGTCTCTTTAGCTTTTTGAAATTCCTCTTGTAAAAAGGTGGAAACTTTATCTATAAAATTAGAGACTTTTTGTTCACAAGCATAAGAATCCTCCCATCCTTGTTGTTGTTCACACACATACCCGCCATAAGGTTGTTGAGGAAAACCACAAGGTTCCATGGAATATTGGTCATAACCAATGAATTGGTTTTGATTATACCCATGGAATTGGTAGTTGTCGTATTGTTGAGGTTGTTGAAAACCGTACCCATTGTTCCAATATGCTCCTTCCATAGAAATAAGCACCTGAAATAAGATTCTCAAACCAAGGTTAAAACCCAGAAAATAAGAAAAAATAAAACAAAAACTAAATACAAAAATAAGAAACCAAAAACAATTAACAACCGCTGCCCCAAGAAGCAACGGCGCCTAAAATTTGATCATTTGTCGTAAGCGACACAAATATAATTACACTTTCTTACTACTCAAAATATAAATATAGCAAGGGCAAGAAAGGATCGATCCCACAGAGAGGTCTAGGTTGTCAAATTGTTTAGGTTCCCTATAATTAACACCGGTAGTTTTGTGATTTTATAAACTAAGCAAATATAAAAGCAAAGAAACAAATAAGCAAACAAATAAGATAGAAGAGATATTGGTTAAGGATTTCGTTTTCATTCACAAACATGGTTTCACCACAATAATTAGAATTGATATTTTAATCTCAACTTTTATCAAAGACCCTAGAATACCTTGATCGCAAGAATATCCCGCAAATCTCCTCATGTCATCAACAAACACATTAAAAGATGCGAATATGAATTCTACCTAAAGGAACAACCTAACGTGTAAAAGCACTAATCAAGTTTAATTCCCTAGATGCGTTAAGTTCTATGAAATCAGGCCAATCAAAGCAATTGAACGTGGAAAGCGCACTAATTCAATTTAACAAAGGTTACGATTCACATATGATCATAAGAATATATCACTACAAACTATAATCATATTATGCTACTTGTATCCAAGGAATATCACTTTTGCGTATAATAAACCCTAAACTAGCAATAGATGTGATTAGAAGTTCTACCAATTTGCAACTTGACAAAACAATCAATCAATCATAAAACAATATTTTCGAGAGAATTGCAAACGATAGATATGAGACAAAACTAATATATTGAATCAAAGAATCATGCTTTGTGAAATCCAACTATTCCATAACCAATAATAAACTTAGGTACTCATATTCATGGAGTTCATAACAAGAAGAAAGAGAAAAGACTTCATGGTTCTAAACCCTAGAATACAAGGTAGAGGCAAAGAATAGAATAAAACGTCGTCCCCAAAAATTGTAGAAGTCTTCCCTTTTGTAGTCTTTTTCTCCTTCCAAAACTAGGTTTTGTCTTCAAAGTCCATTAGTTGGAAATTCACCCGGCCCACGAGAGAGAGAAACCCGTGTAGAAATTTTGTCCCAAAAATCATCGCCGGAATTCTGGTATTATGGTCGGAAATCGGCCGGAAAGTCGCCGGAAAACAGCTCCGGTGACCGGCAAAGTCCGCCGACCACCGGTCAACGGGTCAACTCGTCACGGGTCGGGTCGGTCAACTCTGAGTCGGATCGGTCAAACCGAGTCAGAGCTAGGTCAGATGGAGTCAGAACCAGTCAGGGTATGAGTTGTCAGACGAGTCAGGGTTGAATCAGGTCTGACTGGACTGACTAGAACCATTTGCACTGGCCAATTTGAGATGCACAATCCTTGTGCACCCAGCCATAATGGCCCTGCACTGCCTTGTAACCTTCAGCTCAATTGCTTCACCAGAATCCTCCAAACAATCACAAAAACAATCCCCAGCTGCCACATCAATTACTTTGCAATCATACCTAGCAACACAGACCTGTTCCATTCTTGCCTGCACTTCTCAGCTCAGTCTCAATTCTTCCCTGTTAAAGTAATCCACCAAACAATCACATCACTCCCATTTTCTGCAGCACAGCCAGTCCACCTGCAATGCACAGCACCAACATTCTTCCCTTGTAGTTTGAACTCACACACAGACTCAAGACCACCCGGCCATTGCACCTCAGGCTAGCAAATCAACCTGCCTTCATATCACTATGCATTCACTTGAGTCTCAACCACCTGAGTATCAACAGCCCAGAGCTCACAGCAGCTTGCAACTCCTGTAACACTCTGGCATGCATCTGAGCTGGAACAATTCCTCCAATCTCAGTGCCACATCCCATCTGCTGAACCACTACAGCTCCATTTCCAACTCTTCAGCACCACTTCAATTCCACCAGGTTCAAGCCACCTGCAACATAACCAACTCCAAGTGCTCACTACCTCCATTAGCATCATCAACCCCTGGCAGCTACCACCTTCTCCAGATTCAACACACACAGAAACATTGCTTGCTCCAGCCATTGCACTGCCTTCCTTGGCAGCAACACCACCTGCACCAGACACTCTACAACTTCAATCCCAGCTACTACTTGAATACCAGCTCAGGCCACCACCAACAGAAGCAACATCTATTGTTCTGCCAGCTTTCATTGCAACCACAGCATCATTATGCTTAATCCTTTCCTGTGCCATCTCCATTCCATTGCCTGCAATGCCATCCACCAACACCTTCAACCAATTCCCACAAAGTCACCACCTGAGCTTCATCACCATGTCCATTACATATGTAGCTCCATCTTCCTTTTTCTTAGCTCAAGACCACCACCAACACCAGCCACTGCCATGACACTGCAATCTCATCAGGCCTAACCCCATCTATAATTGTCTTGCCACAGCAACAGCCCTGTAATTTCAGTGCCGCTGGCTGCAATCCCAGCAGCAACAAAGCTAACACCAGCTACTCATCTGCCTCATTCTCAGATTCATTCTCTTACTGACTCCACGAAGAGTAGCAACGACAAACAAAGAACCCTAACCTGCAACCTAAGCAAACATCTAACCAGATTTAATCCACCCTCTCTTTTACTACCAAAACAGAAACATGCATCACCAGCTTCAGCTCAAACAGATCCAATTCCATTACATTTGAAACCCATTTTCTCATTCAGTAGCTTCATCATCTTAATCTCCATTTCAATCTCGGATACCCCGAAATTATTGACCATCTTAAACAGATCCGGACTCTTCTTCTCTTCTCGTGCTTCCTTGTTTTGGTCTCAAAACCCGTAATTCCATTATCTCAGGGACTTCAATTTCATCACCACCAGCAGCTGCAACTCCATCTTCAAACTTCCACCAGATCCATCTTCCCGATCTGTCTCAGGATCAAAGCTATTTCCAGATTCAACCCATAAGATTCCCTTTTCACTTTATCACCATTTCTCTGATTCACTCTGCATCTCACAAATTCATGGAAACAGCCGCTCATTCTTCAATTTTCTCTCGAGTTGAATGATAATGATTGAGAATTTATTTTCTCTGAATTTTTTGTTCTGTTGTAAGAGAGTGATGGTGGATATAGCCGCCCAGGTCTGACAACCCAGCTGGTAGCCCCTTAACATTCGCTGGCTGTCATTTAACACCTCTCCAAATAAAGTTGCCCCTTAACCTTGGGTCAGCTCCATATATCATTTGCCTGTGATATGACAATTTCGCCCTTTTGCTCAAATTGGGTAATTTCTCCTTCTTTTCCTCCGTGCGACTCCAGAGTACCTAACAACTCAAAAACACACGTAAAGTGCATAATTCACAAGAAAAATAGCAAAGAAAGCGTAACTACTCGATAGTAAATACGGTGTATTCTACACCTATCAGTACTTTCATGCCCATGCCCAAGATTCAATTTGACATGCCGAGGATCAATTTTTTGATGCCCAAGACCATAGGCTTGTGCTTTTATGCCCATGCCCACGATTCAATTTGACATGCCCAAGTTTAAATTTGACATATCTGGGATCAATTTTGAGACGCCCAATACCATAGGCTTGTGGTTTCATGCCCATGCCCAAGATTCAATTTGAGATGCCTAGGATCAATTTTCAGATTCCCAAGACCGTAGGCTTTTGCTTTCATGCCCATGACCGAGATTCAATTTTACATGTCTAGGATCAATTTTGAGATGCCCAAGACCGTAGGCTTGTGATTCCTTGCCCATGCCCAAGATCCAATTTGACATGCCCAAGTTTAAATTTGACATGTCCAAGATCAATTTTGAGATGCCCAAGACCGTAGGCTTGTGCTCTTATGCCCATGCCCAAGATTCAATTTGACATGCCCATGTTTAAATTTGACATTCTAGGATCAATTTTGAGATGCCCAAGACCGTAGGCTTGTGCTTTCATGCCCATGCCCAAGATTCAGGAGGCGAATTTTGCTGGAGGTGAATTTTTCTGGAGACAAAATTGCTAAGCGTGGATGTTTACTAGCGAATGAAGTGGGAATGCATTATGAAGGAAGACCATCTTTTTTAAATTCAGTTGAATATCTAAATGTTTCTTTTTATCGTTTCCAGTAGTTTAAAAGTTTTTAGGGTTGATGTGACCTCTTTTCTTGTAAACTATACTTTGTAAATTTTGTTATCTATTAATACAATTTTGACTTGTCAAAAAAACAAAACCATGACCAAGATTCAATTTGAGATGCCTAGGATCAATTTTTAGATTCCCAAGACCATAGGCTTTTGCTTTCATACCCATGCCCAAGATTCAATTTGACATGTCTAGGATCAATTTTGAGATGCCCAAGACCATAGGCTTGTGCTTTCATGCACATGCCCAATATTCAATTTTAGATGCCTAGGATCAATTTTTAGATTCCCAAGACCGTAAGCTTTTGCTTTCATGCCCATGCCCGAGATTCAATTTGACATGTCTAGGATAAATTTTGAGATGCCCAAGACCATAGGCTTGTGCTTTCATGCACATGCCCAATATTCAATTTTAGATGCCTAGGATCAATTTTTAGATTCCCAATACCGTAGGCTTTTGCTTTCATGCCCATGCCCGAGATTCAATTTGACATGTCTAGGATCAATTTTGAGATGCCCAAGACCATAGGCTTGTGCTTTCATGCCTATGCCCGAGATTTAATTTGACATGCCCAAGTTTAAATTTGACATGTCTAGGATCAATTTTGAGATGCCCAAGACCGTAGGCTTGTGCTTTCATGCCCATGCCCAAGAATCAATTTGACATGTCCAAGTTTAAATTTGACGTGTCTAGGATCAATTTTGAGATACCCAAGACCGTAGGCTTGTGCTTTCATGCCCATGCCCAAGATTCAATTTGACTTGCCCAAGATTCAATTTGAGATGCCTATGATCAATTTTTAGATTCCCAAGACCATAGGCTTTTGCTTTCATGGCCATGCTCGAGATTCAACTTGACATTTATAGGATCAATTTTGAGATGCCCAAGACCGTAGGCTTGTGCTTTCATGCCCATGCCCAAGATTAAATTTGACATGCCCAAGTTTAAATTTGACAAGTCTAGGATCAATTTTGAGATGCCCAAGATCTTAGGCTTGTGCTTTGGTGCCCATGCCCAAGATTTAATTTGATATGCCCAAGTTTAAATTTGACAAGTCTAGGATCATTTTTGAGATGCCCAAGACCGTAGCCCAAAAGGAAGTATCCCAAATCAGAAAAGAGCCCCATCTCTGGCGATTTTTCCTCTCTCTCCTCTCTATCTGGCGATTTTTCCTCCGCCCCTAAAACAACCTCTAAACCACCGTGAACTAGCCAGTAACCACCGTAGCTGGCGGTGATGTTCACCAATAATCATCAATAACTTGATTTTTTGTCTATAAATTAGAAAACCCCTTCAGATCGGTTGATTCTAGCTACTAAAACATGTTTGCATGTCACTTCAAAGACCTAATTTCAATTGATTTCTACGTTCTAAGACACCGAGACATAAAGTTACTCAAGTTTTAGATACTCAAAGACACCGTTACTTCAAGATACAAAGTTTCAAAGACTCTGAGAAGCAGCGATTTTACAGAAATCAACACAAAGACACCAATTTTTCAAGATCTCTATCGGACCAAAAGTTTCTAAACTCTGAAAAAATAACAATTTATTGATTTGTGGCTGAAATTCAATTTTCTCTCAAACCTGCTCTTTCTGATTTCTTTCTCTTCTGTATAATTGCTTTTGATTATCCAAAAACATTTTTGGTTTTTCTTTCATAATCTATTTCTCCCTTTGGGTTTTAGCTTGTGTTTCTTTTAGTAAATATATGAAGTTAATTAAATTTTGCAAAGGTCTTTTGATTTCTATCTCAAGCCTAATGGGTTCTTGCTTGATCTTAGGTACTCTTTGTTATAACTGGAAAAAAAAAGGAAACCACGGCGTTCAGAAAATGTTACAGCAAATAGCTCAACTTCATCTTCGGAAATCAAGGGTCCTTTTCTTACCAAGTTTTGGGTTCACTGCGTAATTGAGGTAAACCTAAAACCAAAATTAAACCTCTTCTACATATTAAGCATTTATAATATGTGTGTTGGTGGATTAATGTATTGTTCTAAAATGGAGAGTCAGTTGATGTTAAAATGGATAAATAGGATGGATCTCAACATCTTTTTTGACCTTAGACATGGGTTTTTTATATGTAACTGGTATGAAAACTTAAGAATGAATTTGCAAGAATTTGATGTGTCAATTTCCTTGGTAATTTTTGTTGTTGACGACTTATTTACTAATAGCTGGGCCAAGCTGTTTGAATATGATTACAAATTTGGGAATGTTAAGACTATACTTGCAAACAGAAAGAGTTCAAGACTTTGTTTGTTTATGCGATTAGAAAATGGTTATAAACAAGAGAATGTTAGTTCTGAAACTAACTGTCTTTACTGTATTGGAACAATTAATCATGTTGGTTATGAGTACATAATTTATCATGCTAAAAATTTATTTAACGTTACATATCCAAAGAATTATATTTTTAGTAATCCATTTTTGCGCGCTGTGGAATATCCTATTGTTTCGTATTTTTGGGAATTTATTAGTCTTCTTGCTTGGAACTGCCAAGGTTTAGGTAGTAATGAAACTAGACAAAGTTTGCTTGACACTCTAAATAGATCAAATCCTGACATATTGTTTGTTTCCGAGACTAAACAACAAAATAAAGCAATGCATAATATCATGAGATCGTTGGATGTCTATAATTACTGGTTGGTTCCACCAAGAGGTACTGCTGGAGGTCTTTGCTTGATTTGGAAAAATAATATAAAACTGACTATTTCTGATTATGCGCACAACTACATAAATGTTGTTGTTCTTCCTAATAATAATAATGTTGAATGGATCCTCACATGTTTTTATGGGAGTCCTTACTCTCAGTTGAAATTAGAATCATGGAACATTATTAAAAATCTAGCTAGTAGTATGAACAAACCTTGGGTAATCATAGGTGACTTAAATGTAGTTTTGCATGCCGAAGAAAAAAAAAAGTAGATTTGATTTTAATAATAGCGAATCTGCCGCCTTTAATAATCTTATTAACTCTTGTGGTCTCATTGACCTTGGCTTTTCTGGTTATACTTTTACTTGGAATAATCACAAAAAGGATGTTGATATTATAGAACAGAGACTCGATAGGGCTTTATGCAATCCCATGTGGATTACTAGTTTTCCTAACTCCATTGTAAAACATCTTGGCCCTCTATCATCTGACCATGTCCCTATAGTTCTTAATACTCATAATACTTGGAATTATGGGGCTACCCCATTTAAGTATTTTGAAGACTGGATGAAACATGATGAATGTAAGCCTTTAATACAGGCTTGTTGGGAAAATGAAATTACAGGTTCGCATGCTCATACGATGAATAAGAAACTTACTTCTGTCAAACATATCCTTAGGGATTGGAACAAATACTCTTTTGGCAACATAAGAACAAACATAGAAAAAACTAAGGTTGACCTTAAGAAAATCAATAGTAGAAACAGTTATCCTAATAAAAACAAGGACATTGCAATACTTAGAAAAAATCTTACTGAATGGTACGATATACAAGAAAAATTCTGGAAGGATAAAAGTAGGGATCAAAATATTCTGTTAGGAGATAGTACACTAAATATTTCCATACTAGAGCTAAACAAAGGTTTAGAAGAAACATGATAGAAACTTTAAAAGACAAAAATGATGAATGGATTAACAGTAGACCTGAAATTGTCTCTTGTATTACTAACCATTTTCATGAAATAGCAACTACTGTAAACCCTTGTTTGGACCAAAATATGATTGATATGATCCCTGTTACCATTAATTCTATTGATAATGATATGCTTTGCACTATCCCTTCTTTGGGTGAAATAAAACAAACACTTTTCTCCATGGAGCCTGACAAAAGTCCGGGGCCGGATGGATTTCCACCAATATTCTTTCAACAGAATTGGGAAATCATAAGTTCTGACTTAACAAAAATGATCCAAGTTTTTTTTTGAAACAGGTTTTATATCTAAGGAGATGAATGCCTCATTCATTTCTCTTATACCTAAAACTTTAAACCCAATCACTCCAGCTGAATTTAGACCAATAACTTTAGCTAACACAACTTACAAAATTATTTCTAAACTAATGGCGAATAGAATGAAAGGTCTGCTTAGCAAAATTATATCCCCATTTCAGTCTGCCTTCATTCCTGGAAGGCAGATATCTGAAAATATTACTTTAGCCCATGAATTAATTCATAAAATGAGAAACAACAAAAGTATGAAAGGATCGTTGGGTCTTAAAATAGACATGTCGAAAGCTTTCGACAGAGTGGAATGGGATTTCCTAATCCGAATCATGCAGAGAATGGGCTTTAATGAAAAATGGTGTAATCTTGTGTATCAATGTATTTCTACTACTACTATAGCTGTTCTTATAAATGGATCCCTAACTAAATTTTTTAAACCAGCTAGGGGATTAAGACAGGGAGATCCTATATCTCCATACCTTTTTCTGTTTTGCATGGAGGCACTTTCTAGAACCCTTATACATGCTGAAGACCAAGGCTCAATAAAAGGAATAAAAATAACCAACAATGCTCCTTCAATTAGTCACTTAATGTTTGCATATGATTGTATTATATTCTGTGAAGCTGATAATCTGTCAAGTAATAATCTTGTTAAACTGTTCAAGGATTTTGGGAGACCTGCGGTCAAGTTAATCAATACGGCTAAATCAGGGGTCTTCTTTAGCTCTAAAACTGATCAAACTCTCAGGAATAGTGTGAGGCAGATACTAGGAGTAAATGAGATACCTATAAATGATAAATACCTAGGATCACCTTTATTTACTTACACTTCAAAAATAAAATGTTTTGAACCCCTAGTGGAAAAAATGAAAAATAGATTGATAGGATGGAAAGGTACGCTTCTAAATCCTGCTGGTAGAGGTGTAATGATAAGAAATGTTTCTTTTTCTATTTGTGTTTACCAAATGAATTGTTTTAGAATACCGGTTAAGATTTGTAATGACATAACTAAGTTGCAAAGAAACTATTGGTGGGGTAGAGATGAAAATGGAATGAATGGTATAGGTAAAAAAGGTATTTGTCTTATAGGTTGGGATAATATGTGCAAATCTTTGGAGGAAGGAGGTTTAGGCTTCCCAAACATGAAAAATTTTAATATAGCTATGCTTGCTAAGATAGGATGGAAACTGCATGAAAATCCTGATTCTCTAATGGCTAAAAGTCTTAAAGCTAAGTATTATCCTTTGTGTGATATTCTTCATATAAACACTGTTCCAAACCAAGGCGATAGTTGGATGTGGAAAGGTATATTATTAGGAGTAGCTTACTTAAAGAAACATTGTTTCGGGAGTTGGGAAACGGAGAAAATATAGATATATGGGACGACTCTTTGGATTGTAGATGTTAAACCAACCGCTAACGGTGCTAGGACAGAAATGTGGGTATCACTAAAGTTTGCCATTTGATTACAGCAAATAGAACTTGGGATATGACAAAACTAGCAGGTTGCTTTCAGAATTACTGTAGACAAGATATGCAAGATACAAATTCCTAACAATGGTTTACCAGACATTCCTCACTGGACGCTAAGTAACACAGGTATCTTTACTGTTAAGTCTTTATATAACAACATTAATTGCACAGGAGAATCTAACATTCAAAGTGGAACAGAATTTGGGAAATGAAAATAACTCCTTCAATCAAAACCTTTGTCTGGAAGGCAAAGCACACTCTATACTTCCAAATAGTGTGAGAGTTCTTGCTATAATACCAGAAATAGATGTCTGTTGTAAACTTTGTAATGTAGAGGATGAATCTCTTACTCATTTATTCATGAATTGCAACTTCACAAAACAGGTATGGATGCATCTTAATTTTGATATTGACAATGTAATGCAAAATGCTAACACTTTTCATGATTGGTTAAATGGTTGGTTTACTCAAGTGGATAGAGAAAACAATGTAATTGAATGGAAGGATTTTTGTAGTATTGTAACATGGCATGTTTGGAAAGCAAGATGTAATCGTGTATTCAAAAAACAAATTCAAAATAGTATTGTAACAACAAGGAAGATAGTTAAATTCATTAATAGTTATATGTGGGTTAATATAAAAGAATACGATATCATGCAAACCTTGTATTACAATCCTCTAAACGATGACTCATTGATTGTTACTAGCTTCCAACCCCAGGGAAATTTAGGGTACATGGCAATGACGATAAACATAGCTTTATCCATGCATGAACCTATGACTAGTTCAGGAGTTGGACTAACAATGATTGATTTTGTAGGAATAACTATTGAAGCTAGGGGTAGTTGGAGAAATTGTACCACTAGAGAACAGTTAGAAATAGCAGGGGCGGAGGCGGCTTTTCATTGGGCAGTTGAAATGAGTGGTTACCATATCATTTTTCAAAGTGATTCGCTGCCCACTCTCAAGTTGCTGATAGGAATGTATGCTGAAGCTAGAGAAAGAAGATTCAAACAAAGCTCGGATTTTAGAAACAACTCAAACTTTGATATAAATTTTAAAGCTATGGATTTTGTATTAACAAGTAGATTCAATATCATTTGGGCAGCAAACTTGTCAGTTTTTTGTAATAGATTCACTATCCAAAATAATTGGAAAGGTGAAAGTCTCTTAGCCATTATGAACTATTTAGACATCCAAAATTGGAATGTACAAGTCATGAACACAAACGACTTCATCAGAAGACGTATGTTAACTATGTAAGTTTGAGGAGTTATCCTCTTTTATGAAGAAAAAAAACATACCGTAGGCCTGTACTTTCATGCCCATGCCCAAGATTCAATTTGACATGCCTAGGATCAATTTTTAGATTCCCAAGACCGTAGGCTTGTGCTTTGGTGCCCATGCCCACGATTTAATTTGACATGCCCAAGTTTAAATTTGATATGTCTAGGATCAATTTTGAGATGCCCAAGACCGTAGGCTTGTGCTTTCATGCCCATGCCCAAGATTCAATTTGACATGCCTAGGATCAATTTTTAGATGCCCAAGACCGTAGGCTTGTGCTTTTATGCCCATGCCCACGATTCAATTGACATGCCCAAGTTTAAATTTGACATATCTGGGATCAATTTTGAGATGCCCAAGACCGTAGGCTTGTGCTTTCATGCCCATGCCCAAGATTCAATTTGAGATGCCTATGATCAATTTTCAGATTCCCAAGACCGTAGGCTTTTGCTTTCATGCCCATGACCGAGATTCAATTTGACATGTCAAGGATCAATTTTAAGATGCCCAAGACCGTAGGCTTGTGATTCCATGCCCATGCCCAAGATCCAATTTGACATGCCCAAGTTTAAATTTGACATGTCTAGGATCAATTTTGAGATGCCCAAGACCGTAGGCTTGTGCTTTCATGCTCATGCCCAAGATTCAATTTAACATGCCCAGGTTTAAATTTGACATGTATAGGATCAATTTTGAGATGCCCAAGACTGTAGGATTGTGCTTTCATGCCCATACCCAAGACTCAATTTGACATGCCCAAGTTTAAATTTGACATGTCTAAGATCAATTTTGAGATGCCCAAGACCGTAGGCTTGTGCTTTTATGCCCATGCCCAAGATTCAATTTGAGATGCCTAAAATCAATTTTTAGATTCCCAAGACCGTAGGCTTTTGCTTTCATGCCCATGCCCGAGATTCAATTTGACATGTATAGGATCAATTTTGAGATGCCCACGACCGTAGGCTTGTGCTTTCATGGCCATGCCCAAGATTCAATTTGACATTCCCAAGTTTAAATTTGACATGTCTAGGATCAATTTTGAGATGCCCAAGACCGTAGGCTTGTGATTTCATGCCCATGCCCAAGATTTAATTTGACATGCCCAAGATTAAATTTAACATGTCTAGGATCAATTTTGAGATGCCCAAGACCGTAGGATTGTGCTTTCATGCCCATGCCCAAAATTCAATTTGACATACCCAAGTTTAAATTTGACATGTCTAGGATCAATTTTGAAATGCCCAAGACCGTAGGCTTGTGCTATCATGCCCATGCCCAAGAATCAATTTGAGATGCCTAAAATCAATTTTTAGATTCCCAGGACCGTAGGCTTTTACTTTCATGCCCATGGCCGAGGTTCAATTTGACATGTCTAGGATCAATTTTGAGATGCCCAAGACCGTAGGCTTGTGCTTTCATGCCCATGCCCAAGATTCAATTTAACATGCCCAAGTTTAAATTTGACATGTCTAGGATCAATTTTGAGATGCCCAAGACCGTAGGCTTGTGCTTTCATGCCCATGCCCAAGATTCAATTTAACATGCCCAAGTTTAAATTTGACATGTCTAGGATCAATTTTGAGATGCCCAAGACAGTAGGATTATGCTTTCATGCCCATGCCCAAGACTATATTTGACATGCCCAAGTTTAAATTTGACATGTCTAGGATCAATTTTGAGATGCCCAAGACCGTAGGCTTGTGCTTTCATGCCCATGCCCAAGATTCAATTTGAGATGCCTAAAATCAATTTTTAGATTCCCAAGACCGTAGGCTTTTGCTTTCATGCCCATGCCCTAGATTCAATTTGATATGTATAGGATCAATTTTGAGATGCCCAAGACCGTAGGCTTGTGCTTTCATGGCCATGCCCAAGATTCAATTTGACATTCCCAAGTTTAAATTTGACATGTCTAGGATCAATTTTGAGATGCCCAAGACCGTAGGCTTGTGATTTCATGCCCATGCCCAAGATTTAATTTGACATGCCCAAGATTAAATTTAACATGTCTAGGATCAATTTTGAGATGCCAAGACGGTAGGATTGTGCTTTCATGCCCATGCCCAAAATTCAATTTGACATACCCAAGTTTAAATTTGACATGTCTAGGATCAATTTTGAAATGCCCAAGACCGTAGGCTTGTGCTATCATGCCCATGCCCAAGAATCAATTTGAGATGCCTAAAATCAATTTTTAGATTCCCAAGACCGTAGGCTTTTACTTTCATGCCCCTGGCCGAGGTTCAATTTGACATGTCTAGGATCAATTTTGAGATGCCCAAGACCGTAGGCTTGTGCTTTCATGCCCATGCCCAAGATTCAATTTAACATGCCCAAGTTTAAATTTGACATGTCTAGGATCAATTTTGAGATGCCCAAGACAGTAGGATTATGCTTTCATGCCCATGCCCAAGACTATATTTGACATGCCCAAGTTTAAATTTGACATGTCTAGGATCAATTTTGAGATGCCCAAGACCGTAGGCTTGTGCTTTCATGCCCATGCCCAAGATTCAATTTGAGATGCCTAAAATCAATTTTTAGATTCCCAAGACCGTAGGCTTTTGCTTTCATGCCCATGCCCTAGATTCAATTTGACATGTATAGGATCAATTTTGAGATGCCCAAGACCGTAGGCTTGTGCTTTCATGGCCATGCCCAAGATTCAATTTGACATTCCCAAGTTTAAATTTGACATGTCTAGGATCAATTTTGAGATGCCCAAGACCGTAGGATTGTGCTTTCATGCCCATGCCCAAGATTTAATTTGACATGCCCAAGATTAAATTTAACATGTCTAGGATCAATTTTGAGATGCCCAAGACCATACGATTGTGCTTTCATGCCCATACCAAAAATTCAATTTGACATGCCCAAGTTTAAATTTGACATGTCTAGGATCAATTTAGAGATGCCCAAGACCGTAGGCTTGTGCTTTCATGCCCATGCGCAAGATTCAATTTGAGATGCCTAAAATCAATTTTTAGATTCCCAAGACCGTAGGATTTTGCTTTCATTCCCATGCCCGAGATTCAATTTGACATGTATAGGATCAATTTTGAGATGCCCAAGACCGTAGGCTTGTGCTTTCATGGCCATGCCCAAGATTCAATTTGACATTCTCAAGTTTAAATTTGACATGTCTAGGATCAATTTTGAGATGCCCAAGACCATAGGCTTGTGCTTTCATGCACATACCCAATATTCAATTTTAGATGCCTAAGATCAATTTTAAGATTCCCAAGACCGTAGGCTTTTTCTTTCATGCCCATGCCCGAGATTCAATTTGACATGTCTAGGATCAATTTTGAGATGCCCAAGACCATAGGCTTGTGCTTTCATGCCCATGCCCAAGAATTAATTTGACATGCCCAAGATTAAATTTAACATGTCTAGGATCAATTTTGAGATGCCCAAGACCATAGGATTGTGCTTTCATGCCCATGCCCAAAATTCAATTTGACATGCCCAAGTTTAAATTTGACATGTCTAGGATCAGTTTTGAAATGCCCAAGACCGTAGGCTTGTGCTATCATGCCCATGCCCAAGAATCAATTTGAGATGCCTAAAATCAATTTTTAGATTCCCAAGACCGTAGGCTTTTACTTTCATGCCCATGGCCGAGGTTCAATTTGACATGTCTAGGATCAATTTTGAGATGCCCAAGACCGTAGGCTTGTGCTTTCATGCCCATGCCCAAGATTCAATTTGACATGCCCAAGTTTAAATTTGACATGTCTAGGATCAATTTTGAGATGCCCAAGACCGTAGGCTTGTGCTTTCATGCCCATGCCCAAGATACTATTTAACATGCCCAAGTTTAAATTTGACATGTCTAGGATCAATTTTGAGATGCCCAAGACTGTAGGATTATGCTTTCATGCCCATGCCCAAGACTCTATTTGACATGCCCAAGTTTAAATTTGACATGTCTAGGATCAATTTTGAGATGCCCAAGACCGTAGGCTTGTGCTTTCATGCCCATGCCCAAGATTCAATTTGAGATGCCTAAAATCAATTTTTAGATTCCCAAGACCGTAGGCTTTTGCTTTCATGCCCATGCCCGAGATTCAATTTGACATGTATATGATCAATTTTGAGATGCCCAAGACCGTAGGCTTGTGCTTTCATGGCCATGCCCAAGATTCAATTTGACATTTCCAAGTTTAAATTTGACATGTCTAGGATCAATTTTGAGATGCCCAAGACCGTAGGCTTGTGCTTTCATGCCCATGCCCAAGATTTAATTTGACATGCCCAAGATTAAATTTAACATGTCTAGGATCAATTTTGAGATGCCCAAGACCGTAGGATTGTGCTTTCATGCCCATGCCAAAAATTCAATTTGACATGCCCAAGTTTAAATTTGACATGTCTAGGATCAATTTTGAGATGCCCAAGACCGTAGGCTTGTGCTTTCATGCCCATGCGCAAGATTCAATTTGAGATGCCTAAAATCAATTTTTAGATTCCCAAGACCGTAGGATTTTGCTTTCATTCCCATGGCCGAGATTCAATTTGACATGTATAGGATCAATTTTGAGATGCCCAAGACCGTAGGCTTGTGCTTTCATGGCCATGCCCAAGATTCAATTTGACATTCTCAAGTTTAAATTTGACATATCTAGGATCAATTTTGAGATGCCCAAGACCATAGGCTTGTGCTTTCATGCACATACCCAATATTCAATTTTAGATGCCTAAGATCAATTTTAAGATTCCCAAGACCGTAGGCTTTTTCTTTCATGCCCATGCCCGAGATTCAATTTGACATGTCTAGGATCAATTTTGAGATGCCCAAGACCATAGGCTTGTGCTTTCATGCCCATGCCCAAGATTTAATTTGACATGCCCAAGTTTAAATTTGACATGTCTAGGATCAATTTTGAGATGCCCAAGACCTTAGGCTTGTGCTTTCATGCCCATGCCCAAGAATCAATTTGACATGTCCAAGTTTAAATTTGACGTGTCTAGGATCAATTTTGAGATACCCAAGACTGTAGGCTTGTGCTTTCATGTCCATGCCAAAGATTCAATTTGACATGTGTAGGATCAATTTTGAGATGCCCAAGACCTTAGGCTTGTGCTTTCATGCCCATGCCCAAGAATCAATTTGACATGTCCAAGTTTAAATTTGACGTGTCTAGGATCAATTTTGAGATACCCAAGACTGTAGGCTTGTGCTTTCATGTCCATGCCCAAGATTCAATTTGACATGCCCAAGATTCAATTTGAGATGCATATGATCAATTTTTAGATTCCCAACAACTTAGGCTTTTGCTTTAATGGCCATGCTCGAGATTCAATTTGACATTTATAGGTTGAGATGCCCAAGACCGTAGGCTTGTGCTTTCATGCCCATGCCCAAGATTAAATTTGACATGCCCAAGTTTAAATTTGACAAGTCTAGGATCAATTTTGAGATGCCCAAGATCTTAGGCTTGTGCTTTGGTGCCCATGCCCAAGATTTAATTTGACATGCCCAAGTTTAAATTTGACAAGTCTAGGATCATTTTTGAGATGCCCAAGACCTTAGGCCTGTACTTTCATGCCCATGCCCAAGATTCAATTTGACATGCCTAGGATCAATTTTTAGATTTCCAAGACCGTAGGCTTGTGCTTTGGTGCCCATGCCCACGATTTAATTTGACATGCCCAATAATTCTTGGAACTCTTCTTCTACTGTTAATACCTTATCTCAAAAATAAAAATTGCTAGATCAAATCTCTCAAAGTGGAATAGGCAGCATTTTGGGAAAGTCAACTATCATACTCAAAGACTTAAGGAACAGTTGTCTATTCTCCAAGCTCAACCATATAGCGAAGAGAATTCTAATAAAATTCATCTTACTATTGATGAGTTAAGCTAATGGAAGAAAATTGAAGCTGAATTTTGGCAGCAAAAATCAGGTGATCACTGGGTTAAAGATTCTGATTCAAACACACCTTACTTTTACTCAATGGAAAATAGAAGAAGGTCGAGAAACCATATTTCAGCTCTAAGAGATGAACATGGTCAGTGGCATCATACATACAATGACTTGGAGAAACTGCTTACTAATCATTTCTCAAGCATTGCTAAATCTACCAATCCTCAAATTCAAGATCAATACTTTCATATTATCACTCCTACAATCACACAGGCAGAAAATGAAGCTCTTATAACAATTCCTTCATAAGAGGAAATTTATAATGTACTCAGGAGTATGCCTAGTTGGAATGCCCCAGGGCCGGATGAATTCCCTGTAGGTTTCTTCTTAGCTCATTGGTCCATAGTTGCTGAGGATGTTACTAATTTAGTTCAACGATTCTTTGTTCAACGAGAGATGCCTTCAGGTATTAATCAAACAGTAACTTGCTTTATCCCGAAGACTCATCGTCCTTTTTCTCCTAATTATTATACACCAATTGGCCTATGTAACATTACATACAAAATAATCTCAAAATTTTTAGTCACCAGAATGAAACCATTAATGGAGAAGATCATTTCGCCGTCTCAAGCCGCCTATGTACCCAAGAGATATATTAATGATAATATTGTTATGACGCATGCATTAATCCATACAATGAAAAAGTCGAGGAAAAAACAGGGTTTGATATCACTTAAATTAGATATGTCGAAAGCCTTCGACAGGGTTGAATGGAATTTTATAGATAAAATGCTTCTCTCTTTGGGCTTCTGCGAAGAATGGCGTACTTTAATCCAACAGTGCATATCGACTACTACAGTGGCGATTAGACTAAATGGAAGTACCTGCCAGTCTTACATTCCTTCTAGAGGACTTAGGCAAGGGGATCCTTTATCCCCTTACCTTTTCATTTTATCTATGGAATATATAGCTAGGTCTTTAACTGTAGCGGAATCTCTTAATCTGCTGAAAGGTATTAAGGTTGCGAAGAATTCCATTCCTATCAATCATTTGTTGTTTGCAGATGATTGCATGTTGTTCTTCAATGCTGACAAGACTAGTATTGCTCAAGTCAAGACTTGTCTGAAGCAATTTAGTGAACTCTCAGGTCAACTCATTAATTTTTCCAAATCATCAACATTTATTATAGGTGATCCGCTGTACGAAGAAAAGTTAGCCATTCGGAATGAGCTGGGAGTTAAAGAATTATGTACCTCAGATAAATACCTTCGACTTCCTATACTCTTAGGAAAATCAAAGAATAACTCTTTTAGCTCTATACAAGATTCTTATGAGCATAGGTTTCAGAGTTGGTGTGCTAAGACTCTTAACCAGGCAGCAAGGTCAACATTGGTAAAGTCAGTCTTAAACACAATTCCTACTCTTTATATGAGTAATTTCAGACTTCCTAGGAATACAATAATGAAACTATATTCACTACAAAGAAAATTCTGATGGGGTCACAAATCGAATAAAGGTTTAAATTTGATTGCTTGGAGTTCTCTTTGCCATTCTAAATCTGATGGAGGATTGGCATTTAGAAATCTAGAGCAATTTAATCTTGCGCTAATAACCAAACTTGCTTGGCGATTATGCACAGAGAAAGATAAGACTTTGGGTAAAGCTGATGAAAGACAAATACTCTCCATACTCTGACTTTCTTCATCTACAAGAGTCTCCTACTAACTCCTCTTGGATCTGGAAGGGGCTGGAAATAGGACTGCATTATGTAAGGAAATTCTATAGGTGGGATGTCAGATGCAGAACTAGAATCCTAGTTTGGTATGATAAATGGGTAGAAGGTTTAGAATATCCACCAACACCAAATGCTTCTTTTAAGGAACCAGCTAGAATAGTCTATGTTTCTGACTTAATGCTGTAGAATCCAAGAAGATGGAATGCTCAGCTTGTTATGGATCTTTTCCCGCCTGAAATAGCTAATTCAATTCTAAATATGCATTTGGTCCAAGTAGGCAATGATAAAATGATTTGGGAACCAAGTAGGAATTGAGATTTTTAGTGAAGTCTACTTACAATGCTTTAATGAGGCAAACTAGCTTAACAGACAATTCTCTATTGAATAGATCAAACATCAACTGGAAGTCATTATGGAAAACTAATACTCCTCATAAGGTAAAACTATTCATTTGGAAATGCCTTAAAGGAATAGTGCCGACTGCAGTTGAGCTGTATAAGTATAGGAAAGACATTGATATAATTTGTCCCAGGTGTTCTCAAGGGGATGAAACAATTCAACATTTACTGTTAGATTGTGATCATTCCAAGTCAGTGTGGCTAGCTATGAACGTCAATGTGGCCCAATTACAACAAAATCATATCCAGGTTACAGATTGGATAGCAAGTTGGTTTGATAACTCAATTAATAATTATTCTCAAGATAAGGAACATTGGATTTGAACTGTTAAGATAACAACATGGTTTATATGGAAAAACCGATGCTCCAAGGTCTTTCAAAATAAGAATCAAAATGTGTGTTCCACAATTTATTACATAAAAAGCATGATAAATCACTGCTCTCTCAATATCTTTATCAACAGGCAACACAATCAGAGGAAAACTCATCAGACCTGGATGCCTCCTTTAGCTCATGAATTGAAAATAAATATTGATGCTTCATTTGATTATATTACTTCAAACTTTGGAATTGGTCTAATTGTTCGTGACTCTTCAGGGCAATGCTGGGGCATCAGAGGAAAATACTTGTATGGATCCAGAGCAAGCTGAATGCCTGGCCATGAAAGAAGCTTTATTATGGGCCAGAGAGAATCACTTGCAGAATGTTATCTTTGAAAGCGACTGTATAAATCTGGTTGAATCGGTTAAGAGTTCTAATCTTTAGTTCACTGGAAGAATCAAGGATTAGTTGATGAAATTAAGTACCTACTCTCTTTTGTTTCTTGCTCTACTGTTACATATGTACATAGGTCGGCAAATAATGTTGTGCATGTAATAGCAAACACTGTAAGAACTGACAGAGACTCCTTTGCTTATGGTTGTAACGTCCCACCTAAGTTTGCTAAATCTATAGGGGATGATCAAACTAACTGTCAGTTGAAGTTATGTAATTAATGTTTTAGTAATGAATGTTGTTTCGCATCAAAAAAAAAAATGAATTCAGTCGATATCATTTAATGACGACCAAACAAAGATCACACGATTGCTAAAGGCTGTTACCACTTCTGCTAGGGGCGGGTACCAATCCAGGATCCAACGGCTGAGATTACTTTGTCTTATATGGATTGGTACCCGCCCCTAGCAGAAGCGATATCAGCCTTTAACAATCATGCAAAGATCATAGCTGCTGTGATTTTAGGAGAGTAGTAGATGATCAAAAAGAAAAATTTATTCAAAATGTGTAGTATGAAAAGGGGTCATAGATAGTTTGAATATTCCCATATTCTGGTGTGAGAAGATGATCAGAATAAGGGTTTTGTTATCTTGTGCATCCATGCACAAGATAAGGGTCAATCATTGGCATGGAAAAGTGTAAAAGACTACTCTTTCCGTCCTAGTTTACTTGCCTAAATTGGGGATTTTTTTGGTCCTAATTTAGGTTCTAGGTTTCATATTTTTCCCCATTTTATCCTAATCTACCCATGTGTTGGAATCAGGTCATGGTATCGAGAATTGTGTAATTCTATTTCCTATATATAATCTTAAATAGTCCTCTCTCAAGTAAAGACACAATTTTTTTTTTTTGTTTTGAATTCTTAAATAAAGACCAAAAAACTAGATACTCCCTCCGTTCCACTTTAGATGATGTTTTAGGGTTTTGTGTATGTTCCAAAATAGATGAGAGTTCAGCTATTTTCTCTAAATTCTCACTGATTTACCCCTGCTTTGGGATCACAACGTAACATTCATTGCCCTTGTTATCAGTGAGATATAATTAATCTAATTTAAGATTTTAAATTTATTCTCTACTATCTTAGGATATTTGGTCATCCCAAGTGGAATTACATGGGGATTTATAATTTATACTAGAAATCCAGAAACAAAAAACCATGAGCTTTAAATTTTTAGGAAGGTACTAATATGGGCAGATTTGGAAAAAAAAAAACTCTCTTTGACGTTTCTTAATTTGCGTGAAAAAATCTACAACATCATCTAAATTGGAACGGAGGGAGTATATAAAAACTATTGGTGGGTTTGTTTGCATAATTCACCGTTTCCAGGAATTTATAATCCCATGGGATTACAAATTCCGGGATTCATGTAAATTCCTTGTGTGTTTGGTAACTCAATTAAAATTCCTAGGATTTATAGAATTTTCTTGTATTAAAGTCTTTGTACCGTTTGGCATTACCCTCAAATCTTAAAATTGCATATATATGGGATTTAGAGTTAAAAAAAAGTGGGTCCACAAATCCCTTGATAAGTTTCCCAGCAAATCTTAGGGGGGAGGGGTCGGACTCCATATGGAGGATTTGCTGGATAACTGAATCTCGTAGGAAACGTGATTCCAAGGATTCGGGTAACCAAACATACAAAGGGAAACATAATTCTACCAAATCCCATGGACCCATAAATTCCACCTTTAAAATTCTACATCCAAAACCACCATATGTATCTTAAATACTAGCTTGGAGTAATTTTGGAAAAAAAAATTCTCTCTCTGCTTTCCTTAATCTTTGTGCAAAGACCAATTTAAGCAAGTAAACTAGGACGGAGGGAGTATAAAATATAAGAGAGAGAATGCTTCTTTGCATTTGGGAATGCAAATTCTCTATATAATAACAGAGTTTTTTTTTAAAGCGTTCTCATTCACCGGAGCTCCACGTTGATTCTAACTTCTAGCTTCTGGTTGATTCTAGCTTCTGGTTGATTCTTGCCCCACAATTTACTTTTTTTTAGTAATAAAATATTGAAATTAAACTAATAAAATATTATTTTTCTATAAATAAAATAACTAAATCTTGAAAAATCTTCTTGCCTCGGATAATAAAATATTATTCTCGCTTCTGGTTGATTCTGGCCCCAGCAGTTTACTTTTTTTTGTAAAGTTATTGAATTTAAACTAATAAAATTCAAGGAGAATTATTTTTTTTCCAATAATAAAATAGCTAAATCTTAAAAATTCCTTTAGCCTAAAATAGCAAAATCTTAAAAATCTCATAACATGCCAAAAATATATTAATGGATAATTAATCATAGGTATATCACAGAATCCATGATTTCATCATGATACTCAACAAATTAAATCACAACATCCACGATTTCATCATGATAAATCGAATGATCATCACATGAAAAATAAATAACGTCAAATTCTAATGTCCAGTGTCTGTTTACAGTCTTAAAAAATAGAATTTTCTTAATTACATCCCCACGACTATCAATTAAGCTCAAAAATAATCGGAAAATAAAAATAAAAATTATTAGACCAGACATGGGTACCAACCTTTTGATCCGATGATGAATTTCTTTTGCGCGTATCTTTGTTAGTGGTCCTGCACAGCAGTTGGAATTTTTTTTAGTATTTTGGATAAATAATTGAGAGCAAAGATTATGATCCAAAAGAAGCTAATACAAAACAAACGAGCATCAAAATAATAAAAAAAAAATCCAAAACAATCAATAATCGAGAGGTTATTTTTCTTAACTTTGCTTTTTCCATAATTAAAAATAAAATATGTTTAGATATTTTGTGTGCAAAAAAAGCTGCGGACATTAATTACGGATATCCAACTTTCATCAATGTTGTGGTATTATTTCCTGAGCTGAAGATTTTTTTTACTTTTTCTAGCTTCTGTCTAATTGGAATTTTTTTTCCTTAAATGCTCTCTATATAAAGCGTGGCATCAAGGGTAGAATCTCATCGTTTTTCCGGTAATTTTTTCTTTTACACAATTAGGATTTGTTATTTTTGATAGTAAGATTTGGCTCTTTTGGATCATAATGTTTATTAACGTTGGTTTTGGTTTGCAGGTGCTAACGGTGCTTCTAGGGATTCTAATCGCAACAAATTAACAACTGGTGAAATCATAATATATTAGGTAATATGTTTGAAAACTCTATTTTGCACGGATCTGTTTCCCCTAATCCCCGAAAATCGGCATATTTGTGTATATCATATTTTGCACGGATCTGTTTCTCCTAATCACCGAAAATGAGCATATTTGTGTATTCTGTGTGCTTTTTAGGGCTGCACAAGACCCGCCCATCATACCCAAACCCGCCCGTACCCGCTAAACCCGTGGGTTTTTAATCTGAATCCGCCCGTTGTGGGTGCGGGGTTGGTTATGAAAATAAAAACCCGCTGTCTATGGGTGCGAGGTTGGTTTTAACTAATACCCGCCCAAACCCGCCCGAAAAACCCGCTAAATATACACCATTGATAAAACTAATCGAAAGTCCTTGATCCTAGAGGATGCAAGGAGGAGAGACTTGAAGATGATAGAAGAGACATGAGTCACTTACTGTTGGTCTGGAAACTTTTACTGTTTAAGTTTTAATCTGAACTTTAAAGTAGTCGTATTGTTTATTGGAAGTACTAGTACTTGTTTAAGCTTAACAATGAAGACTTATGTAGTTATGTTTATGGTTTGTTTTTTTAAGTTATCAAGAACTTAAGTAAGTAGTTTATTTAAACTTTAAAACATGTGTGTGAATGATTATTGAATATAAAGCGGGTTTAAACCCAAACCCACCCAACCCGTAGCGGGCGGGTAACAAAACCCGCCCGCTGTTTGTGGGTGCGGGGTTGGTTATGAAATAAAATCCCGCAGTCTGTGGGTGCGAGGTTGGTTTTATCTAATACCCGCCCAAACCCGCCCATGTGCAGCCCTAGTGCTTTTGGAGCGTTAGTGTAAGCGCAGCTCCTGCTCCTTTTATCGCCTTCGAAAGATATCGACATAAATGTGGATATCAAAATATAATGATATGATATTATTTCTTAAGATAAAATTATATTTTTGGAGATATTCTGGGTTCAGTATCTCTCTATATAAAGCCCTTGCGCAGGTGCCTTTCTTTTTTTGGAGGGGTTTTCCTGCGATTTAGGTAATAATATATACTCCGTGATATTTTCCTGGCACAACCTCTTCCCTTATATATACCCGTACTTGTAATTAATATTGTACAAAAATGAAAAAATCAAAAGGAAATAAAATATATACCCGTATTTGTAATTGATATTTTTGATTTTGTAAATAGTTAGGTTTTTATTTTTGTACAATATTTTTATTTTAGGATTTCTTTTTCCTTTTGCCTTGTTTTGTGATTTAGAATTTTATTTCAGGTACCTTTTTGAGGATGATGACTCTTTCTCATGAGACGTCACCTGAGATGACACTGGCAGAATATAAGCGTAGAAATTCAAATTATTAGGCAACCACATCTGAGATGACGCTTGGTGAATATATGCATAGACAACGGTATGGAGTTTTTGCACCACAAATGGTAAGTGAAGAATCACCTCTAACTATATATGAGAAGTATTACAAACACACACCACTTAGTTTGGAACAAAAATTGAGAGTTCTGGAATGCCAAAAATTATATGATGATGATGATGATCAGTATTGTAGTGACTCTCTGTCCAAGACAGAACATATAGATGACCTTGTGGATGATTATGTAGATGATTTGCCTAATTATATAGATGAATCTATCTCACAAGATCATTCACCCGACTTAGAGGTTGTTTCTAAACCCCTAGACTTCCAAAAATTACCCAATTTAGGGTTAGAATTGTGTGCTTCTAAAATTTTGTTGGATCATTTTGCATCCAAATACCCAGAGGACTTGCCTGTTCCTATTACCGTGCATGAGCCAATTGATATTTCCCCAGTCCAAAGAGTATCCCCATATTATGTTCTTTATGCACTTCCCTGTGAAGTAAAAACCAAGTTTGGGGGTAACTTTTTCTTTTTGATAGTTTCACCTTCTTCAGGGAATCATAACATAAGTGTGAAGCTGTCATTTGTAAATACTGTATTTTGGGTTGATCCCCAAATTTTCAGGTTATTAGTTTATGGGGGATCCTTTATGTATATTCCAGTAGGTAATTCTTTTTCTTGTTTTTTTTTTTCCGCATATTATGAATTTCCCATCTTAATTTTTACGTTGGATGACTCAATTACATTGAGGACAATGTAATCTTTAGGCGTGGGGGAGTGGTTAACTTTGTACTTTTCTTTTTCAGGAATTTTCTTGCAATTTATGACCAGCTGTTGAGCGGGTCTATTGTAGGTTTGCAGGTATATTATGACCAGCTGTTGAGCGGGTCTAAAAAAAAAACAAAAAATTAAGAAAAAAAAATAATTTTTTTTTTTGATGACTAGTTGTTGAGCGGGTCTATTCTTTTTCGTATCATTTTATGACCAGCTGTGGAGCGGGTCTATTGTAGGGTTCTTATGACCAGCTGTTGAGCGGGTCTATTCTTCTGTTTTCTTATCATTTTCTTATGACCAGCTGTTGAGCGGGTCTATTTTTATGTGTTTTCTTATTATATTATGATCAGCTGTTGAGCGAGTCCGGAAAAATAATAAATTATGATCAGCTGTTGAGCGGGTCTATTCTTTGTTTTGCTCGAGGACTAGCAAAATATAAGTGTGGGGTGTTGATAAACACGTAAGTGCTACATTTTATACCCATATTCATATTAGCTAGGACTCGATATTTCGACTAATAGCACATTTTAAGGCAATTTACAGGAATCACAAACAAATCCTATCACTGGAAGGATAATTGACTTAATGAGAGCTAGAATGGCGTTTTCGGCGAAAATTTCACCAAATGTCTCACCACACCAAAGGAGGAAGAGTAATTTGGCCACCACTCAACTATTTTATATTCGTACCACTTAACTTAGGGAAAATAGGCAAAATGCCCCGAAATGGGCATCAACCTTGTTGAAATGCCCCGGATGTTAGGAAATAAAGTAAAATGCCCCAATCCGTTACTTTTGGAGCATTTTGATCAAAATTGGGCCTCTTGACCGGTCAATGGAGTTTTGAAATTCCATTTTTATCCTTTTTAATCAAAATGCCTCAATCCGCCACCGCCACTACCACCGCCACCACCAAACGAACAACCACCAACCATCACCACTGCCACCAACACCACCCCTACCACCGCCACCACCACCACCACCACCACTACCACTAGAACAACCACCACCACCAACACTTTCGCCACTACCACCGCCACCACCAAACGAACAACCACCAACCACCACCGCTGCCACCCCCACCCCCACTACTACTAGAACAACCACCACCGCTGCTGATAGGATCCAGAGATACCTATTTGTAATAACGCAATCGCACGGTGTCCAACTAGTAGACAGAGGCAAATACGGGTCATTCCCACAAGGAGCGGTGGAAATACTATAATCAATATCTCTAATAAAAATTAACCAGAAAAGATGTTTTTGGATTTTTTGAAAGAATAATATAAAACGAAATAATAAAATTAAACTAAACTAATGAAAGAAATCCAATTGGAGAGTTGGTAACCAGGGTTTATAGTATCCACCACTATTTCTATTCAATTACTGAAATGAAACATAATTCATGAATATTTATTTATCGTCCGTTCTATCAACATCACCTATTATATGTATTAGAGTCGCAAATATCACTGGGACACCCTAAGCATGGCACATCAAAAGACTAAACCAAAGCATGAACCATCAAATTGCGTTAGCGAGAAAGTTATACAAAACTAAATATGGATTCACAAATAATACCTGGCTATTCTAAGCATACCCCATCAAAGGATTAAACCCAAGCATGGAAATATCAAATAAGTAGACAAATATGTATTTTCAATACCAACAATTATGCACAAAGGTTCTACAAAGCCGGTGAAGAGACAACTCATATTTCGATAAATCGATAAACAATATCATAAACTAATCATATTCAATTCATAATAGCCTCTAAAACATAAATATAACAAATCAAATTGTTCTTATGCTCAAAGTGGTTTCTACCATAAACCCTAATCACAAAGTTTAGCTAAACATGGCTTTCTCAAAAGCCATCAAAATACTTAAGACAAGATAGAGAGATTAAACCCAAGGACTCGTCGCCTCCTCTTCTCTTTGTTATGTGCAGATATTCGCTGCCAAAACCTCCACAGCGGAACAAGATTCTCCCCTTTTTTAATCTGCGTAAACGGCTGTGCAGCCGGCCTCCTCTCTATGTTCTTCCCTGTTGAAATATATAGCAATCGAAATTCTCCCCTTGAGACTGACTCCAGCAACACCAAATCCCAGACCAGGTCGGTCCATTAGCCACTCCGATTGCCAAATCCAAACACCTTGATTCCCATATCTCCACAAACCAACAACACATATCTTCAGTCATCTCTCACCACCATCCAACTAGTCTCCGGCACAAGACCACCAACGCCAATCGAATTAAAACAGTACCTCCAAGCATTCCTTGCTGCACCGGCAGCAACACTTCAGGTTTTCTGACCACCTGAGCATGATATCCCGCTCTATCGATCACCGGGAATAACCACAACAACTCCATCGCTGCTAGCTACTATCTGCAGCTCCAACTCCTCATCGTTTTCATATCCCTTTTACCGAGCACAACTCTCATTATCACTCTCATGGGATGGACCAACAACCACCAAAGAAAATCGATCCCACGGCAAACCAGCAGCATCAAACTAGTCTGCGAATACAAAACCACGAAGACCCCATTGATTTGCACCATCGGCTCAGCCAATATCACTTTCACCACTGCCTCCAATCGAAACAGCCACTTCTTCCATCTCCATCACAGAGAACTGTGGTCGTTGCACCTTCTCCTCGGCAGAAACCATCACCACTCGCCATTACCAGCCAGCTGATTCAATCCGTCTCGAACTATCAATTTGAATCCAACAGAAACCTTCAAGAACTAACGCCGCATAACTGAGCTTCTTCTTCATTGCTAATTTTCCACGGCCAAAACCATCAATGCAATGAGTGACAGCAGCTTCTTAGTTCCTTCTCGTTGCTGCTTCACTTCTCAATCGAGATTTGCAGTCCAAGCCAATTTCGAACCATCTCCTTTCTATACTGCAGTCCAATTCAATGGAAGCTTCATCTTCTCTCCATATTCTTACAAACCTGACATCAGTCCACGCCAAGAGCCTCTCCAATATACATTTCTCTCTACTGTATCTTGGCCCTTCATTTCCTTATATCATCACAGCAACTCAACTTCTTTGGTCCCCCGATTGCACGACGAACTCAATATCTTTGGAACTGTCGATAACATCTCAACAACGACAATTCCGATACTGCCATACTGGCAGCAAGCCAAATTCAGGACATCATCACCACTTGTATCTTCCAGTCCGAGCTCTCCATACAGCCACCGTTATCCCCACTCGATGCTTGTGTGCGTCTCCTTGTAAATCTGATCAAGACTTCCATCTCATCTCTGCCTTTTCTGCAACTGAGTTGCAGTCTTGAAGATTTGCTTATGTCTTCATGATTTCATCTCAGAGCTGAACTCTATACAACCACCAGCTGTTCAATCATCGACGACAACCGAATCATTCTTCTTTGCAAATCAATACTCAGTAATCAACGCTGGAAACCCATCAGTTTTGTCCAAAACATCTCAAACTCGAGCATAGCACGAGAAAACCCATCTTAGTGTCTTCACTGGTCTCACGACCTTGAGATACAACCCATATCCATATCAAACTCGTACCACTAGCTCCGTGTTTGGCCTGTACTTGCAAGTCGAAACTCTGGCAGCAAACTTCTTTCTAACTCGGCGGACGTAGCACTGAGTACCCCCAAAACATATCCAAACAACACACAACTCCATTTCTCCCTTCACAAACGTACATCATCACCATATACCACCGCGAGTTGCTAACCATCGCAGCAATTATCTTCCTTATCTACCTAGTCTTCTTAACTATGAATGCCAGCAACTGTTTAGAACCATCGACAACCACCATCGCCACTGCCATCTCTGCCTGCATCATCAACAGCTCATACAAATCATCTCAGTCACGTCCAAGTTTCCTATACTGCCACCGTAACCAAAACCAGTTGAACAATAAACCCATCTCTTCCCTGCCCTGTTTACTCGATGGAATCCAACCACGAGTTAATGGCAGCACTGCAGTTGTTGTTCTCTTTCTTCACTGCTTTATCCAGACACGCAACCTCAATTCATCACCAGCAACGCAAGTACCTGTGTATTGCCAGTCCATTCTCCATCCCTGAGCTTCATATACGACCAAACTTCAGATCAATTATTGGCAAACCACAACACCAGTTCTGTCCGTCTGTTGTCCTTCCTGCCAGTTCACAGCACCAACTTCTTCATCACCAAATACCAACTCCACTCGAGCACAAACTCCTCCAGCAAACATCCAATTTATGTCGATGGCAACAGAAAGTTTCACACAGAACTAGAGGTGACGATGAAGCCACGTGCCACGGTCTTCTTTACTCCACGAATAGGGTTCACGTTCCTCTCTCTGATCCTGGGTCATGGGCTTGAATGCATGGTGCGTGCAGTGTAATATGGTGGCTGAGGATAGTGAAGTTTCACCTCACTTCCTTGGGTGCCCCGAGCAGCAGCGGCTTAAGCAGAGAAAACTGTCATTTTGTTGTTTTCGACAATGGGATCGGAATTGCTCATGTTTTCTACAAAAACACTAAAATAGTGTCATTAACCAAAATATCGAGTCCTAGCTAATATAAATATGGGTATAAAATGTAGCACTTACGTGCTTATCAACACCCCCACACTTATATTTTGCTAGTCCTCGAGCAAAACAAAGAATTTATCCACTAAACAGCTGGATAAATAGAGATCGTCTGCTAAACAGCAAGACAAAAAGACCCGCTAAATATCTGATCATTTTTTTTGTAGACCCGCTAAACAGCTGGTCATAGCTTTCAATTTTTTTTTAATCAAAATTCCTAATGAAAACGCCACTCCCCCACACTTAAACATTACATTGTCCTCAATGTAATTGAGTCATCCAAGATAGAAAATAAGATGGGAAATTCGAGCAAACAAATAAAAGATAGAGGAAAGAAAACAAATCTGATGGGTTGACTCCCATGAAGCGAAATCGTATGGGTTGACTCCCATAAAGCATAATCTTTGTATCCCTGTTTGCGCACATAAAGAAGAACCTCAAACAAGGTGAGGTTGCACCAAAGTAAACTGCAAAGCATATATGTATAGTCTGAAAAGTTGGGGATCAATCCAACAAATCAGATCAGCCGCCAAAATGAACCTGAAAACACTATAAATCTCCAAAAAGATGTGTAAATCCAATAGAAAACTGTAAGTGATAATCAAATAATGTATGGTCGGGATAAGTAAATCACTCCCATAAGCAACAAGTTCAGATTGTTTGATAGTTTCTTTTTGAGAAGCACACTCTAAATCAGGTTCTAAATCAGCTGAAATAACTTCCGTCGACACATTATCTTCTCTAGAAATCATAGGAATCAATGCATTGACAACGTAAAAAGGCACAAAATCCTCCAACTCGGCACAATGGTTTAAACATGCATCTAGTGATTCAAGTTTGTCAAAATTAGTAACTCTTAAGTCTGGTTCTAAGTCCGCGGAAATAACTTCCGTTGGTGAGTTAACTTGATTAACTATTGGAAGGCGCAATGCATTGACAATATCAATAAGCATCGGGTCATCCGAATCAGCAAAGTGTGCTAAACAAACAGATAAAGGCTCAAAATCATCGGTACAAGTTATCTGACCAATATCAATATGTTCAACATTCACATCAGCATTCATAAAATCACAAGATGGATTAGCGAAAGAGGAGCTCAATGGGACAAAAATATCATGAATCGACTCATCATTATCTGCAACTAGAATCTCACTATTCGAATGACTAGAAGGTACCTCATTATGAACGTCTACTGTCTCTAAGTCGTTAGACTCAACAATAGTATCTTCTGTATAAACATGTTCTTCTAAATCATCATTATCTGAATAAATGGCGTCTCTAACACAACTCTCGTCCTTTTGAATAGACAAATAATCAGTTAAATGATCATGAGTTGAGTAAGATACAATAGATTCAGATATTATATCGGTATCATAATTACTAAAATCACTTCTAGTGTTAAGTTCATTTTCACCTTCATGGTATTGGGGTTGATACTCATCTGAATAACCACCCATAGCGAAATTACGTGGATTCCAAGTTCCATATCTGAGACGATTATAAGCAAGAACTTCTTTATGTCGTGACCCATACATGTATTCACCAAGCGTCATATGAGATGAAGTCTCCTGAGGATGTGAACTTCTACGCATATATTCTCCAAGTGTCATCTTAGATGACGTCTCCTGAGAAGCACTCGGCATCCTCAAAAAGGTACCTGAAATAAAATTCTAACACATAGATAGAGTCAAAAAGAAAAAGAAATCATAAAAATAAAAATAGAAAAACTATACAAAAGAATGAAAATAAATAGAATAAAAACCTAACTATTTAAAAAATCAAAAATACTAATTACAATATTCCACAACCGCTCCCCGGCAGGGGCGCCAAAAATTGATAGGATCGAGAGATACCTATTTGTAATAACCGCAATCGCACGGTGTCCAACTAGTAGACAGAGGCAAATACGGGTCGTTCCCACAAGGAGCGGTGGAAATACTATAATCAATATCTCTAATAAAAATTAACCAGAAAAGATGTTTTTGGATTTTTTGAAAGAATAATATAAAACGAAATAATAAAATCAAACTAAACTAATGAAAGAAATCCAATGGGAGAGTTGGTAACCAGGGTTTATAGTATCCACCACTATTTCTATTCAATTACTGAAATGAAACATAATTCATGAATGTTTATTTATCCTCCGTTCTATCAACATCACATATTATATGTATTAGAGTCGCAAATATCACTGGGACACCCTAAGCATGGCACATCAAAAGACTAAACCAAAGCATGAACCATCAAATTGCGTTAGCGAGAAAGTTATGCGAAACTAAATATGGATTCACAAATAATACCTGGCTATTCTAAGCATACCCCATCAAAGGATTAAACCCAATCATGGAAATATCAAATAAGTAGACAAATATGTATTTTCAATCCCAACAATTATGCACAAAGGTTCTACAAAACCGGTGAAGAGACAACTCATATTTCGATAAATCGATAAATAATATCATAAACTAATCATATTCAATTAATAATAGCCTCCAAAACATAAATATATCAAATCAAATTGTTCTTATGCTCAAAGTGGTTTCTACCATAAACCCTAATCACAAAGTTTAGCTAAATATGGCTTTCTCAAAAGCCATCAAAATACTTAAGACAAGATAGAGCGATTAAACCCAAGGACTCTTTGTTATGTGCAGATCTTCGCTGCCAAAACCTCCACAGTGGAACAAGATTCTCCCCTTTTCTACTCTGCGTAAACGGCTGTGCAGCCGGCCTCCTCTCTATGTTCTTCTCTGTTGAAATATAGAGTAATCGAAATTCTCCCCTTGAGACTGACTCCAGCAACACCAAAGACCAGCCCAGGTCGGTCCATTAGCCACTCCGATTGCCAAATCCAAACACCTTGATTCCCATATCTCCACGAACCAACATCAAATATCTTCATCTCTCACCACCAACCAACTAGTCTCCGGCACAAGACCACCAACGCCAATCAAATTAAAACAACACCTCCAAGCATTCCTTGCTGCACCGGCAGCAACACTTCAGGTTTTCTGACCACCTGAGCATGATATCCTGCTCCATCGATCACCGGGAATAACCACAACAACTCCATCGCTGCTAGCTACTATCTGCAGCTCCAACTCCTCATCGTTTTCATCTCCCTTTTACCGAGCACAACTCTCATTATCACTCTCATGGGATGGACCAACAACCACCAAAGAAAATCGATCCCACGGCAAACCAGCAGCATCAAACTAGTCTGCGAATACAAAACCACGAAGACCCCATTGATTTGCACCATCGGCTTAGCCAATATCACTTTCACCACTGCCTCCAATCGAAACAGCCACTTCTGCCATCTCCATCACAGAGAACTGTGGTCGTTGCATCTTCTCCTCGGCAGAAACCATCACCACTCGCCATTACCAGCCAGCTGATTCAATCCGTCTCGAACTATCAATTTGAATCCAACAGAAACCTTCGAGAACTAACGCTGCATAACTGAGCTTCTTCTTCATTGCTAATTTTCCACGGCCAAAACCATCAATGCAATGAGTGACAGCAGCTTCGTAGTTCCTTCTCCTTACTGCTTCACTTCTCAATCGAGATTTGCAGTCCAAGCCAATTTTGAACCATCTCTTTTTTATACTGCAGTCCAATTCAATGGAAGCTTCATATTCTCTCCATACTCTTACGAACCTGACATCAGTCCACGCCAAGAGCCTATCCAATCTACATTTATCTCTACTGTATCTTGGACCTTCATTTCCTTATATCATCACAGCAACTCAACTTCTTTGGTCCCCCGATTGCACGACGAACTCAATATCTTTGGAACTGTCGATAACAGCTCAACAACGACAATTCCGATACTGCCATACTGGCAGCAAGCCAAATTCAGGCCATCATCACCACTTGTATCTTCCAGTCCGAGCTCTCCATACAGCCACCGTTAGCCCCACTCGATGCTTGTGTGCGTCTCCTTATAAATCTGATCAAGACTTCCATCTCATCTCTGCCTTTTCTGCAACTGAGTTGCAGTCTTGAAGATTTGCTTATGTCTTCATGATTTCATCTCAGAACTGAACTCTATACAACCACCAGCTATTCAATCATCGACGACAACCGAATCATTCTTCTTTGCAAATCAATACTCAGTAATCAACGCTGGAAACCCATCAGTTTTGTGCAAAACTTCTCAAACTCGAGCATAACACGAGAAAAACCATCTTAGTGTCTTCACTGGTCTCACGACCTTGAGATACAACCCATATCCATCTCAAACTCGGACCACTAGCTCCGTGTTTGGCCTGTACTTGCAAGTCGAAACTCTGGCAGCAAACTTATTTCTGACTCGGCGGACGTAGCACTGAGTACCCCCAAAACATATCCAAACAACACACAACTCCATTTCTCCCTTCACAAACGTACATCATCACCATATACCACCGCGAGTTGCTAACCATCGCAGAAATTATCTTCCTTATCTACCTGGTCTTCTTAATTATGAATACCAGCAACTGTTTAGAACCATCGACAACCACCATCGCCACTGCCATCTCTGCCTGCATCATCAACAGCTCATACAAATCATCTCAGTCACGTCCAAGTTTCCTATATTGCCACCGTAACCAAAACCAGTTGAACAATAAACCCATCTCTTCCTTGCCATGTTTACTCGATGGAATCCAGCCACGAGTTAATGGCAGCACTACAGTTGTTGTTCTCTTTCTTCACTGCTTTATCCAGACACGCAACCTCAATTCATCACTAGCAACGCAAGTACCTATGTACTGCCAGTCCATTCTCCATCCCTGAGCTTCATATACGACCAAACTTCAGATCAATTATTGGCAAACCACAGCACCAGTTGTGTCCGTCTGTTGTCCTTCTTGCCAGTTTACAACACCAACTTCTTCATCACCGAATACCAACTCCACTCGAGCACAAACTCCTCCAGCAAACATCCAATTTATGTTGATGGCAACGGAAAGTTTCACACAGAACTAGAGGTGACGATGAAGCCACGTGCCACTGTCTTCTTTACTCCACGAATGGTGCGTGTGGTGTAATGTGGTGGCTGAGGATAGTGAAGTTTTAGCTCACTTCCTTGGGTGCCCCGAGAAGCAGCGGCTTAAGCAGAGAAAACTGTCATTTTGTTGTTTTCGACAATGGGATCGGAATTGCTCATGTTTTCTACAAAAACACTAAAATAGTGTCATTAGCCAAAATATCGAGTCCTAGCTAATATAAATATGGGTATAAAATGTAGCACTTACGTGCTTAACAGCTGCCACCACCACCACCCCTACCACCGCCACCACCACTACCACTAGAATACCCACCACCACCAACACTTTCGCCACTGCCACCGCCACCACCAAACGAACAACCACCAACCACCACCGCTTCCACCCCCACCCCTCCACCACCCCCACCCCCACTACTACTAGAACAACCACCACCACCACCACCGCCACCATCGCCACCACCACCACCAACTCCACCGCCACTGCCACCATCGCCGCCACCACCACCACCACCTGAACCCTAAACTCTGAACCCTGAATTTTAAACGTTGAACCCTAAATTATGAACCATGTACCCTGAAGGGCAATTTCGACTACTTAACTCTCTCTAACGGAAAATCTAACGGATTGGGGCATTTTACTTTATTCCCTAACGTCCGGGGCATTTCCACAAGGTTGATGCCCATTTCGGGGCATTTTGCCTATTTTCCCCTTAACTTAACCAACTCGCAGCCAGAGATGTTGACTCAAAGGGTACAGAGAGGCATTTTTTCTTTGCCTGCATTAGAGGGTAGAGATAGTGGGATGATCTGTCCTCACTACTACCACGTGTTATTTATGGATTACAGAAAGAGCACTACATGGAATTTCTGATGCTTATTTGTTTCGATCCGAAGCCGTGACCTCAGATGTGCTGGAAGATGGAACCAAGAGCAACAAGAAATGGTATTTTGGTTGCTGCCAGTATTGATTACTGATATTGGCTGTGACTGCGAAGAAGACGAGTTTATGAAAAGCAGAGAAAATGATGGAGGTTTGAGCAGTGATAATGGGAGTTGTGCTCGGTAACAGGAATGAAGATTAACCGGAGTTGGTGTTGTCGATGATGACGTGGAATTTCCTGTGTGTTGCTGGAGTTGATCGTGTATGCTGTTTGGAAGGAGACCCAGGAAGAGCAGTTGTACAGTTGGTCGGATTGGTTGTTAAATGAAGTTGTTGTTATTCAATGGGAGGCAGTGCTGAAACGGGAATGGAGATGGACTGGCAAAGCATGGTGCTGTGAATAGAAGTCGAGTTTGCAGTGGTGATTTGTAATTAAAACTCGTGAAGAGAGAAAAGCAGGTTCGAGATTCTCAACAGCAGCGACTGCAATGCATTTCTTGTGGTGATGGATATGTGGACTGAAATTGATGGGAAATGATTGCAGTCGATGGAGCTCAGTTTTGAGAAGGACGTTGGCTGGATGCAGTTGGTGATGGCTGATTAGTTCAAAACAGTGTAGAGAAGAAAACCTATTTACTACAAGCTACGGATTGTGAATCTATACAATGGAGTCTCGGTCTGTCGATGTTGATTACAGCAACAACGATGGTATCTATGGGGGTTTTTAATGGACTGAAACTGGGTTCGTTTCACGAGTACTGAATAATGAAGAAGGTGTTAAACTGGGTACAATTGCAGCTGGTAGTGGCCTGAATATAGAAGTTCGTGGTGATTTGAGAATGTCAAGTCCGCTCTGCAAATTCTATTCACTGCCTACAACAGCAAAGTCAGGGTCCCGTGGGTTGGCTGAGTTGCTATTGGTTGAGCTGTTGAAACCGGCCGGTGGAGGAAGGTGCTTAGTATGGTCAGAGAGTTTAGAAGTTCAGGGAACGGAGGTTGGTGCTAACTTCGGGAAAGAGTCCGAGTTTGGAAACAGTGGTTCTTCACGGACCGAGAAGAAAAACCAGGCTAAAACCGCCTCTCACAGTTTCTTTTTTTTTTTTTTTTTGGTGGGTCCCAGTGGGGCCGTGCCCTCGGGAGACGTGCAAGGGGTCGGCTGAGAGTCGGTTTTTTTTTTCATTGTTTTTTTCTCGGTCCGTTAATACTTTTCGGTTTGGAAATTGGTGTTAGTGGACCGGGCTTTGATAGGTGCTGAGTTAGATTGGGCTGCTGGACAATTTTGCTGTTTCGATGCAAATTGGACTTCGCACTAGGGGTGAGCATGTGCCGGTTTTCACCTCATCCGCATCCAATCCAATGCACTACGGATTTCAAATTTGGCATCCCCATCCAATCCAGATCCAACGGATTTACATCCAATGGATGCACGGATGGACGGATTGGATGCGGATAATCCAATGGATTTGTTTTAGTTAAAAGTTATAGTAAAGAAAATAAAGCGAACACAAATGACTCCTCATAAAACCTGCATATCCTATATATGTATATAAATATAAAAATGCCATGTACAACACCCCAAGAAAACACCTTAAAAATTTCTTAAATGATCCATAGTATTTTCTTGAACTATATAAATGCCCTTAATTTAACGGATATGGATGTCCAACGGATTTTCGAGGTTGCATCCGGGCCCGATCCGTAATACGTTGGATTTCAAAAATTCCATCTGCATCCAACCCATCAACGAACGGTCCGGGCATCCATCCACAAAAGAACGGTTGGTCCCGGTTAAATTCGCGGATTACGGGCCAAATGCTCACCCCTACTTCGCACGACACTTGCATATATTTCATTCGAGACAGACAGAACATGGAGATCGGTTTTAGGAGTTCTTTGGAGAGTCCGACGGCCGGAGAGGAAACTAGCAAAAGGAGCAAGAGAGCCGCAAGCAAGAGAAGGGGAACAAGATTGTTTACCGGGTGACGACGGTGAAAGATTTAATTCCTTATTTTTTATTGATTATTATTTTTATGGGTTTTAAGAAATCCATTTTGATGGGTTGCTAGATTTCATAACTAGGGTTTTTATGGATTGAAACCACTTTGGGTACTACGCTACTTTGATTTGATTATATAGCAAATAGACCTTATGATTTGAATAGATCAATTCTTAATACAGTATTGTTTATTGATTAATCGAATTATGAGTTGTTGTTTCATCGGTTTTGTAAACCTTTGTGCACAATTGTTAGGATAACAAATATATTTGTCTACTTATTTCATATTCCATGCTTGGGTTAAATCTGTTGATGTGTATCTTTAGAATAGTCGGGTATTATTTGTGAACCTATATTTAGTTTCGTATAATTTTCTCACTAATGCAATTTGATGGTGCATGCTTGAGTTCAGTCTTTTGATGTGACATGCTTAGGGTGTCCCAGTGATATTTGCGACTCTATACATATAATAGGTGATGTGAATAGAACGAAGAGTAAATAAATATTCAAGAGTTGTGTTTCATTTCAGTAATCGAATAGAAATAGTGGTGGATACCATAAAACCCTGGTTAGCGTCTTTCTTTGTGAATCTATTTTATTAGTTTAACTTTATTATTTCATTTTCAATTCCAAAAATCCAAAAATATTGTTTCTCGTTTGTTTATTAGAGATATTGATTACGGTATTTCCACCGCTCCCTGTGGGTTCGACCCGTACTTACCTCTATCTACTAGTTAGACACCGTGAAATTGCGGTTATCACATATAGGGTTTTTCCTAAGTCCTAACAAGGGAAGAGGTTGTGCCAGGAAATAGTTAGGTTTTTATTTTATTTACTAGGTATCACGCCGGCCTGCGGCCGGCGCTCAACCTCTCGTCGATTTTGGAAAAGATGTTTTAAGCTTATATAGCTTAATGTATAATATAGCTAAACAATATCTAAAGTGTTTAAATTAATTAAAGATTTAATACCTAAACAATAATAGAATTAAACATTAACTGAAAATAGTCGAGAGCAAAACTTTTTAGAGTATTGTTTATTGTTTGGTTGGTCGATCAGTATTACAGTATCGTGTTTAATTAGTTGGACCATATAGCTGGATAGAAGGCCCCGGCGGTGGAGAAAATTTAAAGGCAGGTGTAGTGCCCAAATATATAGTTGATCGTATCATATTATAGTGTGTTAGTTAGTCGAGTCACTATATTTGCCTTTGTAGGATCAGAATATCGCAACACCAATACCTCTGCGAAATCCATAAACGTTACATAGCGAAGGCGTCGCAGATGAATAAAATAAGTGACGCAATGGATGACGACAGCCAGAACACGAGAAAGGTGTGAAGACTTAGCGAGAACTAGGAGTGTCGCGAGATTATGCATCTGTACACTTGCGACACTTCGCAAGTCATTCCCGAAAATAAAGGACAGCTTAGCTTTCATCCATTATGTAACACCCTATATAAAGAGCCGAATATGCCTATTGAGGGAGAGATCTTTTTCGAGTGTTGAGCGAGTCCTTAAGAGAGAGTAAGTTTATAGTAATTGTAATTTCTTTAGCTCTTTTCCATTTTGTCTTGTAAACATTCAAGAAATTAATCAATAAAAACTATAATTGTTCATCTTCAATGGCTTAGTTGTGTGGATTCTTGTGAGGGGTGTAGTGTAGGATTTCCTGCAACTACATATTGGCGCTAGAAACAGGGAGAGAGTAAGGATTGACATCGTGATTTGAAATAATTTGGAGTAATAGGGAAGGAATTTCATATAATTTTCAACAATTTATAGAAATTGAGAAATGGCTAGAAGAAGACATGCATCCGAACAACCAACAACTGTTAGAAGGAGCAGCAGACTTGCTGGAGAAGGGAGAAATGAAATGGGGGAATCCTCAAGAATGAACACAAGAAATAATGAAGAAAATCAAATTCAATCACCAATTCAACCGGTACCGAATAGAACTGTGGATTATGATAGAGTAAGCGTGCACACTTGGAGATCAGACTCTATGGACGAAAGGGGAGAAGAACAACAATTGATAAACAATGGACAAGAGGTGATAGACCGAGAAGTTATTGGAGAAATAACTCATGGAAATGAAGAGGTCGCAGCATTAGAAACATTAAGACAAACAATACATGAAGAAAGGCGATTAGAAGCAGTGGAACGTGCAAATTTGACAAGGCAAAATCATGAGTTGAGGATGGAAAATATGAGATTACAAAACAGAAGGTCGAGAAGCACTACAAGGTCAAGCTCAAGATCAGTTAGAGAGGAAAGAAGGAGAACTTTATGTAGTTGCATGAAATCCTACACTACACCCCTCACAAGAATCCACACAACTAAGACATTTGAAGATGAACAATAATGATTTTTATTGATTAATTCCTTGAATATTTACAAGATAAAATGGAAAAGAGCTAAAGAAATTACAATCACTACAAACTTTCTCTCTCCTAATGACTTGCCCAACACTCGGAAAAAGATCCCCTCAACAGTTCTATTCGACTCCTTATATAGGGTATTACACATTGGACGACAGCTAAGCTGTCCTTTATTTTCGGGAATGACTTGCGAAATACCGCAAGTGTATAATTATATAATCTCGCAACTATCCTAAATCTCGCTAAGTCTTCACATCTTTCTCGTGTTTTGGCTATCGTCATTCATTCCGTCATTTATATTATTCATTTGCGACATTTCGCAATGCTGTCGTTTATTAATATCGCGAAGTATTGATGTCGCGATATTCTGATCCTACATCTTGCCTCTTCTCATGTCTTCTCTGCGAAGAAGAGAATGTCATGAGAACCAGTATTTTGAAATGCCGCAATCGTTTGTTTTCCATCAATTTTTTGCCGACAAGATTCCGTGAATTTAGGAATGACTGTTTACACATATCTAAAAATTTTCCTTTTTACCGGCACATTTAATGTTATCCGGTTACTCTTTTCTTGTCTATTTAAAGGAGAATTCCTTGTGAAAGTATTTCTTTTCTTTTACTTCGTCTTCTTCATCGTCTGCAACTTTTTTCTGCTGTTTTTCTTCATCGTCTTCTTCATCATTTTTCTGCTACCATTCTTCTGCTACTGTTCTCATTTTTCTTTTTCTGCTACTGTTTCTATGGAGCCATCAAGGTTTGTTAATTTTGCTGAATTTGATCATTTTGTGATTGATCTCTCTTATTGAAGTTGTTTTGTTTTGATACTGTTCTTCTTTTAATGACTCCCCTGCCGTTTTTGTTTTAGCAAGAACAAATCTAACACCAAGTTCACCATTGTGAACCCTAATATCTCCATGGGCTCGCAACCGAAATCCACTGCCACTAAAAGTAAGCCTGCGAATAGAAAGGTATTTAAGAAACATTTACTCTTTTAATAACAATATTGTTGCCTCTGTTTCTTATTTAACTTGTAATTCGCAGGATGACAAAAATGTTGATAGGTCCCCCAAGAAACCTCATTTGTTCTAAACCTGTTGCACCTGCTGTTTCCTTTCCTATATTCAAAATTACAAATCCTCCTGCGAAATCTTCGCAAGATAAACCCACTGTTTCTACTTGCGAAAATATTGTTGATAATCCTTCTCCCGTGTCTGAATTTTTCATAGATCAAATCCCTCATACTTGATCCCGTTGAGAATGAGCCTATTTCTTCTTCTATTGTCAATGCCTCTACCGTTTCCCCAATCATTGATCTTCATGAGATTTCCTCTTCTCATGACATTCCTTTAACAAAAAATGACTCATCTCTTCCTTCTTCTATCGTCATTTCTTCCTTACCTGAGCAAATCCCTCTTACTAAGGAAAATTTGGAAGGAATAGACGTGGCCTTCAAATTTAAATCGGATATTGTGAACGATGCCAAGAAGACTTACGTTGATCCTATCAAATCTGATGTCTGCGAGGTTTTGAGCAAATACCTTGGCTCCGATAGAATTTCGCAAACATCTTTGGAGCAAGAAGTTAATACTTTGAAGAATGATCTCCAAGCTATGACTGCAAAGTGTAATATTCTCCAACTTGAGAATCAAAAACTTCAAAATGTTTCGCTGGATCGTGATAATCTTCGCAAGAAGAACGAAGAAATCAAAGGTACAATCTTTTCTCTATATTCTCCATTTTTTTTTTTTTTTTTTTTTTTTTTTTTTTTTTTGAACCTCAAGCCCTTGTTCGCCATGAAGCTTTAAACCAAAAGCGAAAAATGGAGATATATCAGTTGGAATCTACTGTTGAAGAAGCTCGAATGGATAGAGATGCTTGGATGGAGCAATATAACCAATTAGATAATCTTCATACATATTATGTTGATCAAATAGATAATCTTTCTAAAGAAAATGCTGACTTAGTTCAGGAACAAGGCTCATTAAGTAATGAATTATCTCGCCTCTCTTACTCTTTGACTAAAGCTAATTTGGAGTTGGAAAGTTTATCAGATGAGAATGGAATTCTTTCTCAAGAGAAGCGAACTCTGTCAAACAAGGTGGCGATTTACTCGCAACAGTCTGATGTTTGTCAAAAAATATGTAAAGAACAAGAACAATCTCTTCGTTCGTTGAGAAATCAACTCGAAGAAGTTATTGCCGAGAAGGATAAACTTATCCAGGGTAGAATAACCTTAAGTGTAAAGTCAAACCAATTCAAGGATCAATGTTCCAAGTTAGAAAAGTCCAATTCTTCTCTTGCGAAAGAAAATGCCTTACTTGTTTCGAACGAAAAAAAGCTTGCGATCTCGACTGAAAGGTTTAATTGGAGATAATTTTGATAATGCCATGGATCACTTGGAGAATAGTTGTTCGGCTTTAATCCAATATCTTACCTCGCAAAAGGAAGGTAGTCATATTATTTGACTACCTTAATCCATTTATTTATTATTTTGTGATATTTTCCTTGCGAATTCCAAAAATATGAATAATTTTCTATGTTCTTTTCTTTTGCAGATTCTGAGAAAAAACTTCATTCCTCTATTGCCACTCTAAAGTCTGACTATTCAAAAATTCGCAAAGAAAATGGGATACTCACTGCTTCCCTTGCTCGCTCTCGCGATCGTGCAGAACGAAGATTCGATTATATGTCTGACTGTAAAGATATAGAGAGTAGAAATCATCAGAAAGCACTCCTTCGTCAATTTCATCTTAAGGCCGAAGTTCTTGTGAATGATGTTCTACTATCTAAATCTCTTGATCCTGTATGTATCGAACCTCTGAAAGTAAGCGATGATAGACACATTTTTTGTGTCTGAATTGTCCTCAGTGCTGGTATTGTTGGAACTCGATTTTTGTACTAATATTGTGTTTTTATGCATTTTTAGGTATTTTTGGAAATAAATATTTGTTGGAAAATTCGGCTCGAAAAGTTGCTCGGAGCACCTCCGGAAGACACGTGTTATTCGGACTCTCGTCTTTGGATAAGGGGTAACCCAATTGCTAAGGGGCACCCCCAAGGAGGCACTGCTATTCGCACCAGCAACGGGATAGGGGGACTTCATCTTCTCCATTTCAAATTCGGAAATTGGCGGGAAAAGCTTGGTTTCAGCGGCAGAATTAGGGTTGCGGATTTGAAGCTCTTCCCGCGAGACTCAATGGCTGAAAATCGGTGGGTATCTTCCTTTGGGCCTAACGGGGTGATATAGGAGTTGGTTTCGATCCGGTTGGGCTAGAATTGCCGCGAGAAGCAAACAGAGCAAACTTACACGTACAGGGTCCGCTTGGGTTTTGAAGTTTTTGAACGTGTTATGTGCTTGATTATTGGCTCGAGCAACCACCGGGAGCGTGTAAGAGATAAACAAGGATATATTTCAATTTGGGGCGCGTGCAGAAACAAAAATAGAAAGAAAATATATTTTCTTCACAACACCGAGTGATGGGAGGATTATACGCAATTATAATGTGATATTTTGCCATTGTCGAGTATAAAAAGGTTGGTGGGACTCATGGAAGGATTACGGAGAGTTTGGGAGAAATTAGAACGCGAGAAGAGCAAAAAAATCAAAGTTGCGGAATTATTCTCTCTATTGTTCTTCTTTGCACCAAGAACGTGAAGAAACAGACTCTCAAGGACAGTCGTTCTTCTACAGTGTCTACGACACTTAGACGAGGGTCGTAATACGGCGGTGGGCAGACTTAAAAGAAGTAACGGTTTTATCATTCCTTGTAACAGTGTTTGCAACACTTATAATCGTTGCAAACACTTGATTTTCATCATTTTCTCCTTTTCATCATTTGTACACCTCCTTTGAGCAATAAAAATGGATTTTGAGCGTGTTTCCAACATGATGAGCTAGAACCCATCACTGGGACGACGGAGGAAGACAAATTTCATACATGGGTAATTTTAATTAATTCTTTATTTGACTTTTGCACTAATTAAAATAGAATTATGATTTGATTAAATTGGTTGTTATTCAATTAGATAGGTTATGCTTTGTTTAGATAATCTATGCTTAGGGATACAACTAATATTTTGATAATCAACTTTGGCAAAAATAAGAGTCCATGTTTTTATTTGTTGAGCTATAATTGTTAAAAGAATTAATATTTGAACCTTTTGTTATGAGTTTGGCGGAATCCTGAATCCCAGTAACTCTCTCCGTCTTGTGACAATATTTGTATATATTTTTCTTTTATTTTCTTTTATTAAAACTTAAAATCAATCCCATCAAGCCCGAGTGAACGACAACCCCTACCTATTACTACAACATTATTGAGTCACATCAATTTTTGGCGCCGCCGACGCGGACTTGTGTATAGATTTGTTTTTAGGTTTTATTATTTTATTTTATTTTTATTATTATTTGTTCCTTTTTACGCGTTTTGGTTTTTTTCTATTTGCTTTCAGACTTGGTGCGGAGCTTATATAAAAGAGAAAGTGTTGAAAAGTAAAGTGAAGCCAAAGAAAGAAAGAAGAGAGAAAATCCAAAGGAGTGAAGAGGAAAATTTTGTATATAGTGTAATTAATTTTTTTTTATTTTTTTTTTAGAAACTGTAATTAGGTAATTTTGGACTTCTTAATTTTGGACTTTATTTTTGGACTTTTGGACATTTTTTTTAAAACCCTAAGGAAGGGTTATTTAAATATTAACTGCACAGGGAAGGACGACGATTACGATATCGTCTCGGCCCCTCGGGTTCGTACATGACATAGGAGTCGTGGGCCCGAGTCGACTTCAACGGTTCATCCCCCGTCTGGAACGGGAGGTAAGAATTCTAAACACCCGCGAATCCCCTGTCAGCGGGTTTACTGGATGATTTTGTATGCATATATGTTGAGGTATTGAAAACGGCTGCTTTAAATTCCTAGTAAAGGGCAAGGACTGGCCATACAAGATAAGGGTTCGGATTTCATCACCGTTCTCTTCTTGCCCGCCTTAGGAAAACGAAACCAAACACGAACCTAAGCCTAAAATTTTGACTAGAACGAGACCGATAGGGTAACGAGATTAATAGGAAAATCATTCGAAAAATATTGGTTACTCTTTAAGCATACTTCGAAGTTCATGATGGTTTCGTGAGTTGAATGCGTGACTGCGCCGCCTTGTAATGCGGTGAGGCCTTGGGTATCAAAGCTCCACGTAGCTTCCCTCGCCTCTATTCAACTTACTTAAACTCGGATTGATTCCAGAGGGGTTTGCTCAGATTGTAACGAATTCCCTTTCGAAGGATTAGAAGCTGGTCTAGAAACAATCTAAGTGGAGCCATCATGCTTTTTGTTTGCTAGAAATCGTAGGTTTGTTTTGGTCGAGTCAGCCTTGTTTGTGTTTGTGTAGAATTCCCTTGCAGTTAGGATGTCAAACTGGTATAGCCAATACAACGAATATCCAACTGAACAATATGGACATTACTACTATGACCATAGTGTGAATAGTGGTTGGGAACGCCAACATTTTGAAGGTTATGGGCCACACCATGGTGAGCCCAATTACTATCCACACACCACCCGGTCGTACGAGCAAAATTCCTCTCTAATAGAGTCAACACGTAAGTTAGCTGAGACGACACGTAAGTTCGCAGAAATGAATAACTTAGTTATGGACGAAAGCAATGCAACGAGTGAAATTTATTTCCTAGATACATTAAGGAAGTCATGTGAGTCGAGTCACGATACCATAATGAAGTCATATGAGTCGATTCGAAAGCTTTTAGAGGCCCAGAACGGAACTGCTCGAGATAATATTAGTGTTTCCAATAGTACCCCTGAAAATGAGGATAGTTATTTACATAATCAAGATGATGAGGATAAAATTGGTAACACTACTTGTCTAGATGAGGTTCAACCATTTTCATATTATTATAATGATGATTATGATGAGGATAGTGTTGATGAAGAATTTGAAATAAATAGGCATAGTGATCAGGAAATTGTTACCCCAATTGAGCTTTATAACGATAATATTATTTCTAGTTCAAATCCAAATAATTTTAATAATTATTCACCTATTCAAAAGGATGAGGATTTGACTAGAGATACCCCCGTTTTAGACGATGTAGTATTTCCTTTTGATTACGAAGCCAAGGATGGTTTAGAGGAACGAGTATATTTTGAGTCTAGCGATTTAGAAACAATAGACTTAGAAAAAGAAAATGAACTCGTAGAGATGAGTGAGGATGTACCTGACTTAGAAGAACCAATTGACCATTTTCAAGAATCAGATGACCTTGAAATTAGGGAAGTTGTGACTAGTCTTTCTAGAGACATTGAAAACTCTAAGTTTGGGGGTGATTATCATTCTCCATGTGCTTTAACTCTTAGAAAAGTCCCTAACTTGGGACTTGACATATGTGCCTCAACCATTTTAAAAGATTATTTTCATACACTTTTTCCTGAACCTAGTTGTGTCCATAAAGAAGTTCAGTTGTTAAGAACCCATCCTCTGGTTGATGTGGTTAACCCAGGCTATGATACCACGATTGATTTTGTTTTCCCACCAAAAACCTTCCTTCCAATTGTGGGAACGTATAAGTTTCAGATGTGTCAATTATTAAGTTTTGAGACTAAACCTAATTACTTTAGGATATTAGGGTCGACACATTTGCTTAAGGAAGACCACCAATCTTATTGTGGTCAGCTGTGTAAGTCAAAACTGATTGACTTAGAGGATCCTCAATTATTCAGGTTATTATTATGTGCTTCTAAATTGTTATTTGAGTTTTTCCAGACTCTAGAACCTGAACATTCGGATCTAACTTATAAGGAAACGCAACCCATGAAAATTTGTTATCTAGACCCTTTTATAGAGCCTGAACCCGAACCACAACTAGATGTAGTTGTCTTAAACAAAAAGATAGATAAGGGTGTGTTGGATATCTTCCCAGGTCTCATTGCAGTCTCCTCTTCTTGTGGTTAGCACTTTTTGATCCAGATGACCCACAGTTATTCCGACTGTTGCTATATGATTCTTCGAGGTGACTAATCCTTTCCAATGTCTGGCTGAAGACTTTAAACTTAGCACTTCTTGGGAGGTAACCCATGCTCTTGCAACACGGTAATATCTTTCCTTAACTCTTTTACTTCAAATGGTAACAGTTTCTCCTTGTTCATGCTTTTAATTTTATCTTTAGAACATTGAGGACAATGTTAGATTTAAGTTTGGGGGTATGGGAGAAACTTTTTGTTAGTTGCAATAAATAAACTCCAGAGCCTAGAAATTTATGCTTATTAAGGATGGCACTAACCAATCTAAGTGGATGGAAGCATTTTGGTTGTAGGATTTGAGGAACCAATCTGATTAGATGGCAACATCTAAAGAGTCTATTCATAAAAGCACAGAGCTCAGGTGTTAGAAATAACATGATAGTTTCACCAATCTCGTTGAGTCCTTTTCACTTCTGTTTTTATTTTGTTTTGTTCTTTGTAGACTATGTTTCTCTAAGTGATTAGGTGGGGCCCACGAATCAAGTTGTTACCAATGCTAGGGTGAATTAGAGTGATTGAGATACAAAAAAAAAAAAAAAAAAAAAAAAAAAAAATTGAGACCAGACCATCAGACCAACCGGAATAAATTCAATAAAGTCGACCACTGGAACCCTTGTATATGCCAGTTGCGTTGACCTAGAGTTAGGATTATCGACCATTGGTTCCCTTGTATATGCCAGTGTGTTGATATTAGTCAGACTAGTATCTCAGTCCATTAGGATAGGTTCATTTTAGCGGAGGCCTTCAGACAGATATGGGAAACACCAATCACTTAGTAAACATCAAAACCATCTAGGTTTTTCTTTATATCCATCTTCTTGATCTATCCATGTGATTAGTTTTGACTCCGGGTATTGATGTCCATAGTGCGACTATCTGAGTAGAGCTCTGTCACTTTATATGAATTTTAGTATGCTTGAGTGCAAACTCGTGTACAAAGAATTGGAATTTCGCATCGGGGTACTTCCTCCTATAGTCAATAAGTATGCCAACCAAGGAGATTCTTTAGTGCCTTCCAAGGTTCGTGTAGATAGCTAGGGTCTGGAGTAAAGGTTTTGTGGGTACACCTCGGCAAAACCCTCAGGAGACAACACTCCGCCACTAGGGCCACCTAGGGGTTCAAATGATTTTTATTTTCTAGAATAAATTTGCTCGAGGACTAGCAAATAATAAGTTTGGGGGTATTTGATAGACACATTTTTTGTGTCTGAATTGTCCTCAGTGCTGGTATTGTTGGAACTCGATTTTTGTACTAATATTGTGTTTTTATGCATTTTTAGGTATTTTTGGAAATAAATATTTGTTGGAAAATTCGGCTCGAAAAGTTGCTCGGAGCACCTCCGGAAGACACGTGTTATTCGGACTCTCGTCTTTGGATAAGGGGTAACCCAATTGCTAAGGGGCACCCCCAAGGAGGCACTGCTATTCGCACCCTGCAACAGGATAGGGGACTTCATCTTCTCCATTTCAAATTCGGAAATTGGCGGGAAAAGCTTGGTTTCACCGGGCAGAATTAGGGTTGCGGATTTGAAGCTCTTCCCGCGAGACTCAATGGCTGAAAATCGGTGGGTATCTTCCTTTGGGCCTAACAGTGTCGATATAGGAGTTGGTTTCGATCCAGTTGGGCTAGAATTGCCGCGAGAAGCAAACAGAGCAAACTTACACGTACACGGGTCTGCTTGGGTTTTGAAGTTTTTTGAACGTGTTATGTGCTTGATTATTGGCTCGAGCAACCACCAGGAGCGTGTAAGAGATAAACAAGGATATATTTCACATCGGCAAGCGCGTGCAGAAACAAAAATAGAAAGAAAATATATTTTCTTCACTGCCGAGTGATGGGAGGATTATACGCAATTATAATGTGATATTTTGCCGCTGTCGAGTATAAAAAGGTTGTATGGGACTCATGGAAGGATTACGGAGAGTTTGGGAGAAATTAGAACGCGAGAAGAGCAAAAAAATCAAAGTTGCAGAATTATTCTCTGCTGCTGCTGCTGCACCAAGAACGTGAAGAACAGACTCTCAAGGACAGTCGTTCTTCTACAGTGTCTACGACACTTAGACGAGGGTCGTAATACGGCGGTGGGCAGACTTAAAAGAAGTAACGGTTTTATCATTCCTTGTAACAGTGTTTGCAACACTTATAATCGTTGCAAACACTTGATTTTCATCATTTTCTCCTTTTCATCATTTGTACACCTCCTTTGAGCAATAAAAATGGATTTTGAGCGTGTTTCCAACATGATGAGCTAGAACCCATCACTGGGACGACGGAGGAAGACAAATTTCATACATGGGTAATTTTAATTAATTCTTTATTTGACTTTTGCACTAATTAAAATAGAATTATGATTTGATTAAATTGGTTGTTATTCAATTAGATAGGTTATGCTTTGTTTAGATAATCTATGCTTAGGGATACAACTAATATATTGATAATCAACTTTGGCAAAAATAAGAGTCCATGTTTTTATTTGTTGAGCTATAATTGTTAAAAGAATTAATATTTGAACCTTTTGTTATGAGTTTGGCGGAATCCTGAATCCCAGTAACTCTCTCCGTCTTGTGACAATATTTGTATATATTTTTCTTTTATTTTCTTTTATTAAAACTTAAAATCAATCCCATCAAGCCCGAGTGAACGACAACCCCTACCTATTACTACAACATTATTGAGTCACATCAAGCGACGATGAAGTTCCTAATTCTCCTGACAGCGATTTTGACAACAATAGTGGTGAAGAGCTCGCAAATGAAGAGACAATCCCTCCTAGTAAAACTGTCAATGATGATCTGGGTGAGGGAGGATCTGGTGGAAATATAATAACTGGCGAAAATATGGATAAAGTTGCTGAAGAAAGCCCAAGTATCTCCTTACGGTGAAAAGCGATATTTGAGAATTGACTTTCTCTTGTAATTTTTCTTCTTGTATTGTTACTTCCTTACGTACTTCCATCATCTTTTAGATGTGTTCATATGCTTATTATTACTCTTTCTTTCAACGAGTATAATTTTTGATGTTTAATAATTGCTATTTTGTTTTCTATTATCTTCATTTATGTTGAAATTCATCATTGCGACAAGATCGCAGGACGTCTTTACATTTTCATGTAATGACCCATTGATCTTGCCTTATCATTGCTCTTGTGTGGTCTTATTTTGCCTTCCTAATTAAAGGTCTTATTTTGCCACCCCTCATTTTTGCGTCAATATGACAGGTCTAAATATTCTTGCGAACATAAAGTCCCATGACATTGCCATCTTACGACAAAATCGCAGGACGTCGTTACACTTTCATGTAACGACCCATTGATCTTGTCTTATCATTTCTTTAGTATTTTTGCCTCTGCAGGATATTTTTCTTGCGACAATATGACAGGCCTAAATATTCTTGCGAACGTAAAGCCCCATGACATTGCCGTCTTTGCGACGAAATCGCAGGACGTCTTTACATTTTCATGTAAAAACCCATTGATCTCGTCTTACCCTTGCGTTAGTATTATTGCCTCTTCAGGATCATCGCACAAATATGACAAGCCTAAATTTTCTTGCGAAAATAGAGCCTCATGACATTTGCGTCTTAATACACTTATCAGCTCCCTAATGGAGGGTGCCGCCCTTATCATCTCCCTGGTTGCCCCTTCAAGGAGGCGTACATCGGCCATACAAGACTAGCTCCTCCCATACGGTCTTAACAACAACCAGTTGTTTTCGCAGCCTCTTATCCCTTATACCTATAGGGCTTATGGTTACGAGACTGCACCCTAAGTGGAGTTTTCTTCGGGCCGAAAAGCATGTGCCAAGACTTGCCAAGAATGGCCGAGACACTTCAAATGCCCCAGGCACTCTTGGCTCAACCGTGTACCTCGGCGCCTTGGTCATACACTGACTCCTTGGAAGAGACCCTCGGTCATCCAACCAGGGTATAACCTTATATATATATAGTTGGAAATCAAAGGTATCTCCCCCGGATGGGCTTTATTGACCCCAAATTTTCATGACTCAGGTTCCAGGGGCGGTGTAACCTTTTCCCTGAGCCATGTCAAGAGATACCCCTTATATGACGCACTTTAGGTCTTACATTTGCCTCTTACGAAATATCATTCGCGAACTAGGGTGTACGCCATAAAGGTTCGTCCCATTCACTCATTCTTTCATTTTGTCAATTCGTTCAATCATTCATTTTTGATTATCTCTTGTTATTTCATTTGCGAGATATTCGCACATTCTTTCTTTATTTTATGAAATTTCGCAATCACTCTGTTGCATGAACATTTCATATGAATTCATTTCATTTCATTCATTCAACATTTCGCAACTTATTCTTTCCCTTCCATCTTCTATGGGTAATATTTCTTGAGATATAATCTATTCCACGGTCTATCCAATCTTTGGCCCACATCTTTGCCCTCAGGATCCATTAATCTATATGCCCCTGTTCCAACTATCTCCTTGATGATATAAGGTCCATCCCACTTTTTCGCCAATTTGCCACCACTTTCTCGCTTATATATTGGTGTTTCTCGCAATACCATATCACCTGGTTGAAATTCGCGTGTCTTGACACGTTTGTTATATTCTCTGGTTAATCTTCGCTGGTAATTCTCCATATGCTGTAGTGCTCTTTCTCTGTTTTCCTCTAATTCATCTAATTTAACCAAAATGTTACCCGCACTAAGATTTTTCTCCCAAGCTTCTCTCTTTGTTGTTGGAATAATAACTTCTGTCGGAAGTACAGCTTCAACTCCATATGTTAGACAAAATTATGACATTCCCGTTGCTTCTCGCCTTGTTGTTTTGTAAGCCCATACTGCATTATGCACTTGTTCACACCATGCCTTATTATGTCCTTCTAACTTCTTCTTCAGTATATCTGCGATTATTTTATTTGTTGCTTCCGCCTGTCCATTGGCCTGCGGGTATAAAGGAGTTGATTTCCCATATTTTATTTGAAATGCATTAAGCAGCAATTCTATATTTTGTCCCTCAAACTGTTTCCCATTGTCGGATACCAACTGTGCTAGAATTCCAAATCTGCATATTATGTTTTCGAATATGAAGGTAAAAATATCTTTATCGCGAATGTGTTGTACTGCTTTTACTTCTGCCCATTTTGTGAAATAATATGTAGCGACAATCAGATATCTCCTCTGCCCTGTACCTGGTAAAAATGGTCCCACACCGCCACTTTACAAAAGGCCATACACTTGTTGAAGAGGTTAATGGTGCTCCTGGTGCATGTATTTTCTTTCCGTGCCTTTGACAATCTTCGCAACGTCTTGATATTTGTTTCGCATCTTCATGCATATATGGCCAATAATAGCCTTGCATTTTCGCCTTATGTGCTAGAGATCTTCCACCACTGTGATTGCCAGCATCCCCACTGTGTAACATTTTTAACACTGCTTCTCGTTCCTTTCGTGTTAAACATCTAAGCGAGGGTCCATTAAAGGATCTTCGGTACAATAACCCGTCTCTTAATTCATAATTTGTTGCACGGCTTTTTAATTTGTGCATCTCTAATCTATTTCTTGGTGTTTCTCCTTTCATTAGATAAGCATGAAGTTCTGTTCTCCAATCTTCGCAATTGGGTCTTTGTGTTTCATCTTCTATGAGCATTACTTCTGCTTCTTCCTCTTCCTCTTTGTTGATTGATGGTGATAGAAGTGTCTGTATTTTTATGCATCTCGCAGCTGGATCTGTCATCATACTTGATATAAAAGCAAAAGCATCCGCGAGTCTATTGTCTCTTCTTGATATGTGTCTCCATTTTATTTTTGGTATCTTCGCCGATAATTCTTCAACAAGTTTTTTGTATTTTTTCATGGATGGTTCATTTGTAGTATATTATTCTTTTATCTGGCGAATAGCTAACTGGGAATCACTGGTGACTCTTACATTCTCCAACTTCATCTCTATTGCAAATCGCAAAGCATGTATTATAGCTTCATACTCCATTTCATTGTTGGTAGATGCAAATTCCAATCTGAAAGAAAAAGCCATTTTATTGCCTTCTGGAAAAATTATAATGATCCCAATTCCGTTACCTTCTCCATTTGACGATCCATCTACCAATATTTCCCATTTGTTTGGCTCAATTAATAAATCCCTTGGATTTCCATGTTCTTCTTCTATATCCATCATTTCGTCCACTGCTTCATCCTCTTCTAATGGAAATTCTGCTAAAAAGTCTGCAACAACTTGTGATTTGGGTGAGGATAATATTTCATATTTGAGTTTGCAATGACTTACTTGAGCATTCCATCTTTCAACCCTTCCTAACCTTTTTGAATTTTTCATCACTGACTCAATTGGTACTTTTGTCATTACCTTTACCGTGTGTGCTTCGAAGTAGATGCGAAGTTTAAATGTTGCGTAAACTAATGCCAGAATTAGTTTTTCAATTTTTGAATAATTTTTCTCCGCGGCATTGAATGTTTTCTTTGATGTAATAGATTGGCTTTTCCACTCCTGCATCCATTCGCAATAATACTGCGCTTAGTGCATGCGAGGTTGTCGCAAGGTAAATTAGTAATTCTTCCCCTGGCTCTGCTTTTTGTAAGATTGATATATCCATTAAATGTTCTTTTATTCCTTGTAATGCCTTTTCACATTCATCTGTCCATCTAAATTTCGCTCCCTTTTTAAGTATGTTGAAAAAATGCTTGCACTTATCAGATGATCGCGAGATGAATCTTCCTACCGAAGCTAATAGTCCATTTAACTTTTGCACATCTTTCACTATTCTTTGGTGTCGGCATATCGCGAATTGCTTGTACTTTCTCTCGGATCGACTTGTATTCCTTCTTTTGAAACAATGTATCCTAAAATTTTTCAGATGCCACCCCAAAGGTACACTTTTCCGGATTTACTTTGATGTTGAAATGTCTCATTTGTTCAAAAATTTCCTTCAAATCTCGTACATGATCTTTTGCTTCTTTACTTTTTATTAACATGTCATCCACGTATACCTCTAGTGTTTTATGTATCCATTTTTCGAACACTTTTTCTACCATCCTTTGGTATGTTGCTCCAGCATTTCGCAGACCAAATGGCATTTTTGTGTAACAGTATAATCCCCTTGGAGCGAAAAAGGCAGTATGTTCTTGGTCTTCTTCAGCGAGAGGAATTTGATTGTATCCCTTGTATCCATCAAGAGAGGATATCCTTTCATTACCTGCTGCTGATTCAACCATTTGCGGAATATCTGGCAAAGGAAAACTATCTTTTGGACAAGCTTTGTTTAGATCGGTAAAATCTATGCAAATTCTTATCCCTTTTTTCTTCTTTGGGACTACGACCATATTCGCTATCCATTCGGGGTATTTTGCTTGTCTAATAATTCCAAGCATCAAGCATCTTTTGTAACTCTTCTTCTATTTGAGGATGATATGCTATTGCAATTTTTCTAATTCTCTGCTTGAATGGTCTTGCATTTTTATCAATCTCTAATTTATGGCACGCTATAGATGGATCTATTCCAGGCATCTCATCCATATCCCACGCGAAATATCTTTATAATCTCGCAACAAATTAGTAGTCTTTCTTTCCTCATCTATCTCCATTTTAGTCCCGATTTTTAACATCTTGGGTTCTTCTTCAGTTCCAATATTCACTTCCTTTGTTGGTTCTGCTGCAGTGTATCTAGCCTTCGGTTCTCCCATGGGCGTTGGTCCTTTTACTTCCTTCGCGAGATCATTCTCTTCACCATATATTCCTTTTCCTTCTTCTGCTCTTATCATGTAAGTTCTAAATTCTTCTTCCTTTTTCGCTGCTTTTGCCATCTTCTTGCGATCTTTTCTCCTCTTCACCTGTTCTTCATAATGTTTTACTTCGATTTAATGATATATTCTTCCTTTATCAGTATCTCCTCTGATTTCGCCAATTCCACTCGGTATAGGAAATTTGACACATTGATGAAATGTTGATGCTACAGCTTTTATTGCATGTATCCATGGTCTTCCCAATAGCATGTTATATGGTGATTCCATATCCACTACACATAACGTCACATGTGTTTCAATTTCTCCCAACAAAATTCGTATTTTTATTTCCCCTTTAGGTTTTGTTATGGATTTGCCGAAACCATAGATATGATATGTTGCGGAAGTCATTTCTTCAACTTTGTACCCCAATTTTTTATAAGCATGATAAAACATTATATTCACTGAACTCCCTGTGTCCACCAAAGTTCTATTTATTGCCCATTCTTCCACTGTTTTTGTTAATTTTCCTTCTTCTTTGCTTGCACTTATCGTAATCACTAATGGAGATGTGTGATTTAAATTCTCTCCTGATATCTCCGTTGCGGTGAACATAATCTTCTGTTTTTCCCATTCTTTCAAGGATGATGCTTTCTCTACTGTTATAATCTTCTTTCCTTCAAAATCTCTTTTGTGTATTCTCCCTCTGATACTTTCATGAAATTCATTAACCATTGCTTTTGTAATCATATTACATTCCAATTCTCCATTACTCTCTTTGATTCTAGCTTTCTCCAATTTATCCATCATACTCTTGATTTAAACAATTTTAGTGACAATATCCAATCTCTTCTCTTCAATCGTTCCCTGTTTCTAGAGCCAATATGTAGTTGCAGGAAATCCTACACTACGCCCCTCACAAGAATCCACACAACTAAGACATTTGAAGATGAACAATAATGATTTTTATTAATTAATTCCTTGAATATTTACAAGATAAAATGGAAAAGAGCTAAAGAAATTACAATCATTACAAACTTTCTCTCTCCTAATGACTTGCCCAACACTCGGAAAAAGATCCCCTCAACAGTTCTATTCGACTCCTTATATAGGGTATTACACATTGGACGACAACTAAGCTGTCTTTTATTTTCGGGAATGACTTGTGAAATACCGCAAGTGTATAATTATATAATCTCGTAACTATCCTAAATCTCGCTAAGTCTTCACATCTTTCTCGTGTTTTGGCTATCGTCATTTATTCCATCATTTATATTATTCATTTGCGACATTTCGCAATGCTGTCGTTTATTAATCTCGCGAAGTATTGATGTCGCGATATTCTGATCCTACACTTTACCTATAGAAAATGCTAATGAAGAAAATCGAGAGGAAGTGCAAAATCCAGGCGAAGAACGTTGCGAAATAAGAGAAATAATGGAGGATCGTTATATCCCACGTCCTGAGACTCTTCAAAATGGGCAAAATGATAGAAATCAAGGAAATAGGCAGCGTCAGGGGCGAAATAATCCACGTGATGAGGAAAATTGGGAAGAAGGAAGAAGAATATTGCATGAGAGAGAAGCACAGAGGAAGCAAAAAGAAATTGAAGATGAAATTGAAAGACACTATACTGAGCAAGCACGTCTAGCTTGCGAAAGAGAAAGGTTGAGAACAGAAATGGAAGAACAGGAGTTACAAGAGGCAATTCGCCAGAATAATCATGATAATAGAGAAAGAAGGAGAGAACAAAATCGCAACAATGGTAATATCAATGAAGAGTATGAAAGAGTACAAAGGAGAATCGAAAGGCAGCAAAGAAGAGAAAATGATAGATATAACGGTGTGCGAATTAATGAGAGGAATGAAAGAGAAGATCGCAGAGAAAGACGAGAAGAGAATGATGAACAAGAAAGTCAAAATAGACATGAACGCAGAAGAAGAGAGGCGGAGTTAAAAAGACCAATGGAGCCAAACTCTAGTGTAAATGAACAAATTCTGAGAGAATTGGCAGAAATGAAAGGAATGTTAAATAATAAAAGGGGAGGAGGTAAGAGACAATTGGATGAAGCCATAGAAGAAGCTACGAAGACTCCATTCACACAAGAAGTACAATTAGGAGGAATACCCCCAAAGTGCAACTTACCTACGTTAACCAGCATTTTCGATGGAACAACTTGTGCGATACAACATATCAAAGCTTATGTGAGATATATGTTACAATGGGAGAACCATGATGCTATATTGTGCAAATATTTTGCATCAAGTTTGACAGGAGAAGCTTTGAAATGGTTTGAAGGATTACCGAGGAATACAATATCATCTTTCAATCATTTGCAGATTATATTTTTAGGGGCATACATTAGTAATAACTCCTCGCGACCTGGTATTGAATGATGTATTTGGATTAAAACAAAGGGTTGGTGAAAGCTTGAAGCATCTAACTGTGAGATGGAAGACAATGTGCAGTGATATGGCTGGGCGTGTGGATGAGAGATATCTCATTTTATCATTCATTAACGCTATGTTCGCAACCAATCTGCTATATATTCAAATTTTTAGAATCAAGAATACAATCACAATGACTGAGTTGCGAGAACTTCAAGAGGAGTACATTTCTCTAAAGGAAAAACAAAATGAGATGGAATCATACCCCGTTGCGAACACAAGTTCAAAAGCTGCAAATGCAAGCTTGTTACCTAAACTAATAAACACAGTGGCGAGCACCTCGCAGAATCAACAAGAAATGATAAAGGATGATGGTCAGCGAAAGTTGGTAGCTATGGGGAGTCGTGATCAGGAGGAATTTGAGAGAGAGAGAAACTTCTATAACCGTGGAGGAAATAACAAAATTCAAAGACTTGATCAGCCGCAAGAAACTTATGGAAGTCAAAGGCAGAGTTATCATAGAGGACAGCGAAGTCACAGGGTAGTCTGGGAAGAAATCAAGATGCCACCACTGAATGCTAGCGTGGAGAAAATATGGGAAGCTATAATCTTAATGGAAAATATACCTGCACCATGGAACATGGGAAGTGAGCCACCTCCGAGTGACAGAAGTCATGAATTTTGTTCTTATCACCATTTTCATGGACACTCCACAAACGATTGTAGAAATGTAAAAAGAATCATCCTCAGAATGATAGACCAAGGGAAACTAAATCAATTTCTAAAAAATCAACCTCAATCTCAACCGTTACCACCACCGCCAGAAGTTCACAGAGTAAACACAACAAAAGGAGGGGAAACGTTTGTGATAGAGGTTGGAGCGAAAGCCAAGAATTTGTCTTGCAACTCTATTGTACATTCGCACAGGACAGTAGAAGATTTTCATGATAGTGTTATCAGTAGGGTTTTCACAAGAGATGCTGATAATAGAGAAATAATGAACATCGCGAAGATATCGCCACTAAAGCAATGGCAAAAGCAGATTATTTCTTTTACCGCAGAAGAAGTACCTGAGGGTGGAGAGATGCATGACAACCCATTAGTGGTAAGATTGGAGATTAACCTAAAACCTGTCGATGATGAAGATGATGAGGCAGAAAATTCATGGGCAATCAATAGAATCTTAATCGATACTGGAAGCTCTGTAAATATCCTTTTTTATCATACTTACAAGACTATGGGAGGGAAGGAAGAAGATCTAATACCTTCAACTTATAAGATCTATGATTTCAACGGTACTTCCAACAAGCCTAAAGGAGAAGCTCATATGCGAATACCACTGAAAGGATTATCAACTGAAATTTTGTTCTGCATAGTCGATGTGGAATCTCCCTATAATGCATTGATTGGGCGACCTTGGTTACATGAAATTCTGGGTGTAGCATCGACTTATCACCAGTGCATCAAATTTCCTCATCCCACTGGTGTGTCGGAGTCATAAAAGGAGATTTGGTTGAGGGACAGAAGTGCTATGAAGTTGATGTGGAGTATTGCGAGAAAAGAGCTGCTCAGAAGAAGAACTGGAAGCAAAACATCAAAAATGAACAAAGAAGGGAAAGACTAATGGTGGACGCAATAGAGGTGAGAGAAAAAAGTACGTTGCGAAACCAATGCCTGAAGGAAGTTGGAGATTGCGATGATTTCACAAAAGGAAGGCAGTATTAGGAAATTTGAATAATGAAGAAGCAGAGAGCAACATAAGTAAGAAGCGAAAGGAGTGAATGATTGATTGTAGACTTGCGAAAGTTTAAAAAAAAAAAAAAAAAATTATTTTAACTTTTGAATGATAAAAACAGGTTGAAGATGCAAAGACTGTGATAATCGAAAAAAGTATACGCGAAGCTTTCGCAGGAATTTGAATGATAAAGACAGGTTGAAGATACAAAGACTATGATAATTGAAAAAAAAAAGAATATGCGAAATTCTCGCAGAAATGATGACAAGAAACAATCTAAAATCAATGAAATATCAGAATGGGACGAACCTGCTATGGCGTACACCCTAGTTCGCGAATCCAAATTTCGTAAGAGGTAAATGTAAGACCTAATGTACGTCATAAAAGGGGGTATCTGTTAACATGGCTCAGGGAAAAGGTTACACCGCCCCTGGAACCTGGGTCATGGGGATTTGGGGTCAATAAAGCCCATCTAGGAGAGATACCTTGGATTTCCAACTATATATATAAGGTTATACCCTGGTTGGACGACCGAGGGTCTCTTCTAAGGAGTCAGCGTATGATCAAGGCGCCGAGGTACACGGTTGAGCCAAGAGTGCCTGGGGCATTTGAAGTGTCTCGGCCATTCTTGGAAAGTCCTGGCATATGTTGCACGCGGCCCGAAGAAAACTCCACTTAGGGTGCAGTCTCGTAACCATAAGCCATATAGGTATAAGGGATAAGAGGCTGCGAAAACAACTGGTTGTTTTTAAGACCGGATGGGAGGAGCTAGTCTTGTATGGCCGATGTACGCCTCCTTGAAGGGGCAACCAGGGAGATGATAAGGGCGGCACCCTCCATTAGGGAGCTGATAAGTGTCTTAAGACGCAAATGTCATGAGGCTTTATTTTCGCAAAAAAATTTAGGCTTGTCATATTTGTGCGATGATCCTGAAGAGGCAATAATACAAAAGACAAAGGTAAGACGAGATCAATGGGTCAGTACATGAAAGTGTAAGGACGTCCTGCGATTTCGTCGCAAGACGGCAATGTCATGGGGCTTATTTTCGCAAGAAAATTTAGGCTTGTCATATTATCGCAATAAAATTATCCTGCAGAGGCAACAATACTAAGAAATGATAAGGCAAGATCAATGGGTTTTTGCATGATAGTGTAAAGACATCCTGCGATTTTGTCGCAATGACAAGAGGTGGCGCAATAAGACCTTTAACTAGGAAGGAAAAATAAGACCACAAAAAAAAAAAAAATGATGAGATCTTGAAAACAACCAAGAAATATTCTCTCGCGAGAATTCAAGCAGACAATGATTGGATCGAGGCATGTTATCACCTAAAGGTTATTTGCTTAATCTTTCATTTGAAAACAAATAACAGAGGCAAGTATGGGAATGAATAGATTGAGAATATGTTATTTACTTTCATATGATAGATTTACGCACTCACAATATATTGATTAACTATATTGCAAAAAAGAATTGCTTTTTTAACATGTGCAGAAAGGGACAACAAAAGTAGAATTTGTATTTGGAGATCCAAAAAACTTACAATAAGAGATTATAAAAATGGAAGATTAAAAGGATAAATGTACAGATGTTACAAAAAGAGAAAGAAGAAAATGGAGCTATTTCTTGTATGATTCTTCTTCTTCATTAGATCCTTCTACTTCATTATCTTCATCAGATTCCTCTTCGCTAGCATCGCTATCAGAGATATCCAAAGAAGGCATGTTCTCAGGAACTTCGTCAAGAAGACAAGGGTATGAAGAATGAGGGATACTGTTGTCATCGCAGACTGTCTTAATAGTTTCATTGCGAAAGAGAACAACATCATTTTTGAAGTTCGCCACAGTAATTTGTAGCTGCTTCTTCAACTTGGAATACTTGTCATTGTGAAGAGAAAAGTCCTTTGCAAGTTGTTCTTTTTCGGATTCAAGTTCTTCAATTCTTTTCTGAAATCTCTTCTCGGCCTCTGCGAATGTAGAGCAAGGAATCAGCAACTTGATGACAGCTTCATATATAATAAACAATTAAGTAAAGAAGAATAATCAACAACCTTCTCTATCAGAAATCATATCCCTAATCAAGGCTCCGTGCTCAACTTGAAGGCTAACATTAACACCTAAATTATTTCTGGCGTCATCTAGAATTTTCGCAGCCCAAGCGAACTCATCGTCACTGTTTATGAGAAGAAGGGAACGAAGTTGATTCTCTCTTTCGCTAAGAATAGTATTTTGCCGAATGGATTCATCCCGCTCAACTTGAACTTCAAGAAGAGTTTTTTGAAATTTTGCTAATGCTTGGGCACCTTGGTTAGCAATGCGATCTTTGTCATCTATAAGATCACTAACCTTCTTCCTTAAAATACTAATTTTCTCATGGGAACTAAGGTGTAGGTGTTTAAGTTGGTTGGCTAAACTTAAACTAGATCTATGATCAGCTTCTAAGAGACGGAATTTGGATTGAAGTTCATTTAGAGAATGATGTTTGATTCTGTCATTTGAAAAGCTATTTAAAGAATCATTGAGATGGGCAAGAAGAGCATCGTTATCCATAGACTCAGGAAATGTGTGAAGAAGAATGGCTTCATCATAAAGGTTATAAACATCTGCGAAAATGATAAGTCAGATAAAGAAAAGTAAATGACAGAATAAAAGCAAGAAAAAGAGAAGAATTTTATACCATAAAGTTGTTGATTAGCATTTTGAAGGCTAGATATCTTGTCCTTCTGAGAAGAAGACTCAACTTCCAATTGTTTGGTCTTTTCACGAAGAGTAGCAGTTTCATTTTCAAATTCTTTATCTCTCTTACGAAGAGAAACAGCTTCAGCTTCCAATTCTTCATTCTTCTTCTTAAGTTGAAGATTTTTCTTCTCGAGACTGTTGCGCCTTTTCTCGAGATCTGAGGCAACAACAAAGGAAGCTCTCCCAGACTATAAAGGAAAATAAAGAAATCGTTAAGACAAGGTTTTAAATCGAAATCATGCGAAATAAGGAAATATAGACATACCAAGGCACTAAGTGCGTTTAGGAAATGGGAGTTATCACTCGGGAAACTCCACGAAAAGAATCATCATCCTCTAGTAAGGGAGCATCGCAGATATTTGCGTGAGCTTCGCATGTGGCGAGAAAAATGATCATCTCCAATTCCTTGCATAGAATCGGAGAAAACACTGGATAGTTGCGCCATAGCGCATTCAATGGATGATTCTCCTTCGCAAGAGAGGTGTCAACATCATCATCATCTTCATCGAGCTCTCACTTTGGATTGAGGACTGGAACGAGAAGAAGAATGGAGTTTCCGTTTTTTAGAAGGTGGAGCAGCAGATTTCTTCTTGCGAAAAGGAATTTTACTCTTGCCTTTAGCTTTCGCAGCTTCAGAAATATCCTCTTCTTCAACAACTTCAACGCCCACCTTCGCACACGAATGAAGATAAGAAATAGAGGCAAAAATATTGTTAAAAATAATGAAGAAAAAGTATTTCTTACTTCATCCGTGATCGACTGGAGAATTGCCAGAGTACTCGCCTTAGGATTTCTCTCGTAACTTTTTCTCAATTTGACAATCTGAAAGTTTCGCAATATTAGTAGATGTAAAAAGAAGTAATAATTACAAACTGAGAGAAATTCGGGAAGCACACCTCTTTAGCTTTCTCGGGCCAGTTAAATACCCAAGGTTGATAGTTGGCGAGGTTCGCAGGGAGTACATTCGAACCTGAAATATAAGGTCCATTCAAGAATAGCGGAAAGACGCACCATTTTTCGTCTTTAGAGTGGCGAGGAACATTGTTCTTGCCAGAATGCCAATCAATGTCCTGCATAAGTACTTTGTCACTGGGGATATTTTCTCTTCTTTTCAAACGTGCACCCCATCGATTTCTATCGTTCTTCATGTTTATTACTTCATAATTCTCAAAGAAACTCTCTACTGAATATTACTCAGAGAATATCTCTAAATCTACAAATTTAGGATCTCTGACTGCATTAGAATAGAGAGACCCCTTACCAGCGCCACGGTTGGCGAACTCAAGCATTAAGCGGATACAATCTCCACTTAATTGGTAAATAGCTCGCGAGAATTTCTCATGAGCAAGAATTTCATAAAACAAAGGAAGTTCAGGGTTGTAGAGAGGAATGGGAAGGCCGGCAAGAATCTGACCTAGCGAGATTATGATCTTTTGATTATCACAACAGTGATCAGTAAATAATTTAGCGGAGAGAATAGATGAAGATTCTTGATGGGGAATAGTGGATAATGTGAAACCTTTCCCTTGTAAATCCTTTTGAGTCTCTCCCAAGAGAACTTCATATCTACGACCAGGTGGAGCCATTTTTAGATTATGGGAATGATTAAGGAGTTGAAGATCAAAGGAAAAAAGAAAATTTACAGTAGCAGAAGCGGAAGTTACGGAGGAGAATTGAAGAAGAATTGCAGAGAGAAAGTAAAAAAGAAGAAGAGGAGGATGAGAAAACTATATATAGAGAAGAATTCTCGAGAACATAAACACATTTAATGCGAGAAGAGACGTGAATGGTTGAGAAGTAGCGGTTGAAAGGGACGTGTCAAAAAATGGGTGGAAGAAGAGACACGTATTATAGATTTTGTGTAAAAGTATGAAGTCAAATCGCCAAAACAGATAAGGATGAACGGTTGCGGCAGTTTGAAAATAATAATTCTCATGACATTCTCTCCTTCACAGAGAAGACATGAGAAGAGGCAAGATGTAGGATCAGAATATCGCAACACCAATACCTCTGCGAAATCCATAAACGTTACATAGCGAAGGCGTCGCAGAGTAAAATAAGTGACGCAATGGATGACGACAGCCAGAACACGAGAAAGGTGTGAAGACTTAGCGAGAACTAGGAGTGTCGCGAGATTATGCATATGTACACTTGCGACACTTCGCAAGTCATTCCCGAAAATAAAGGACAACTTAGCTGTTATCCATTATGTAACACCCTATATAAAGAGCTGAATAGCCGCCTATTGAGGGAGAGATCTTTTTCGAGTGTTGAGCGAGTCATTAAGAGAGAGAAAGTTTATAGTAATTGTAATTTCTTTAGCTCTTTTCCATTTTGTCTTGTAAACATTCAAGAAATTAATCAATAAAAACTATAATTGTTCATCTTCAATGGCTTAGTTGTGTGGATTCTTGTGAGGGGTGTAGTGTAGGATTTCCTGCAACTACAGCCTTTAAATTTTCTCCACCTGCGGCCGGCGCTCAACCTCTTGTCGATTTTTGAAAAGTTGCTCTAGGCTTATATAGCTAAAAATATAATATAATCCAACGAAAAATAAAAATATAATATAATCCAACGAAAAAGATATAATATGGAGATTTACTTAATTATTCGGTATCTAAATTTTATATTAATTAAAGATTTAGTACCTAAATAATAGTAGAATTGAACATTAACCAAAAATACTAAGAAAAATCCCTCAACTATTTAATAGTTTTGTTTATTATTCATTTGTTTAATAAATCACAACAAATCATCCTGGAAGACGACATTAGTTGCCTTTAAACCGTCTGATTTATCTTCGGGTAGCACAGTTATTCGTCTTGCAACGGTGCACCTTGACAAAGCAACGTAGAGTTGGCCGTGACAAAACACAGGTGTCATCAAGTCAATGCCAACGTGTTGCACCGACTGTCCTTGAGATTTTTTGATCGTCATTGCATACGCCAACCAAATCGGAAACTGGCGTCTTAGCACATTTATGTTCAACTCTGAAATATTGGGCTGGAATGATATCCTAGGCAACATCACTTTTTCTCCGATCTTGCTCTTCTTTCCCGTTAGAATTTTTGCTTGTATAAGATACTTCCCGCAGTGCGTCACCAACAACCTTGTTCCATTGCAAAGTCCCTCCGAGGGAGCGAGATTTCTCATCAGAATTATCGGACACCCAACTTTGAGTTGTAGTTTGAATAAAGGCATTCCTGGAGGGTTTAGATTTTGCAGAAATTCATTGCTTATAGGTGGTATCCTACCACTTTCGTCGGGAGTCAACCTATCAGCTGCTAGATATGTGTGTGTATTTCCGTCTAAAAAATTAAGTGCCTCGACATTAATCTCATTAACATCATCATTGCATGCCGTGAGAATCATTCCATTAGTTAGTTCCTCCTCCGAAACTTGTTCGTAACACTCCTCATCCCCTCTCTAGATTTGTGTTTTTGTGAGGCAAGGATAGAGCTTTGTTATTATCTCTCTTCTGTTTTTACATACGTTCACAGCCGATGGCAGATCAACTTTGTCGACTGGTTCGGAACCGACCTTCAAAACGTAAAATAAGATAAGAAGTTTAATCAGTTGTGTTAATATATGCTAATTTCCAACTATAATCTATCATGGTTAGTTGAGGTACTATCACCAATTAACCGAATCTAAGATGTACGGAGAGATAGCAAAGATAATTACCTTGAGTAGGAAATCCGCGTACGCTCGATTTTCCGGTTCTTGCATATCCAGCCGCATATTCTTGGTGAGTGTCAAAACCTTTATGTTATCCCATAAATAAGATCTCCAGATGCACGCCCCCACTATTTCTGCCCGGCCTCCATTCGGTATCACTGGCAAAGTCTGCCTGAAGTCTCCTCCCATGACGACAGTCACACCTCCGAAGTCATCTTTCTTATTTTCATGAATATCTTGGAGCAACCTGTTTACCGCCTCAATACAATGTCTATGATGCATCGGCACCTCATCCCATATAATCAAAGTCGCCTGTTTTATAAATTCAGCTTCTTCCTTTTGTTTAGCTATTGAACAAACACTGGTGCTTGTTATATCTATAGGAATTCTGAATGTTGAATGTGCAGTACGGCCTCCCTCCAAAAGCAAAGAAGTTATTCCTGGTATATGTAAATAAATGCAATTTAGTAATCAAAATAAGATCAATATAAGAAATGATTTATAAACATAGAATATTAAGCAACGGGATATATTACCGGACGATGCAACAGTCAAAAAAATGTCTCCCTTCAAACGGCAGCTCGCAGCAATGGAGTTGTAGACAAATGTCTTTCCTGTCCCTGCACTACCATTCAGAAAGAATTTAGACCCGTCTCTTCGCTCCACGGAATCTGTCACCGCCTTGAAAGCCGCAAGCTTCTCCTCATTCAATTTAGCTATATTCTGCTTAAGTTGATCCGCATCTATTTCTGCCTTCATTTGCATATGCTCGCGTATGTAATGGTTTCCATAAAGATTATCCCAATCAATCTCAGACTTAGGCATCGAGCATAAATGCGCCATCTCCTTCCGTCCCTCACGCAGCAATTCATCAATCAGGTAAAGTCCATAGTATTCAATCTGCTCATCTGTTGGTTCTAGGATGCCATACTTTCTTTTAATAATGTGATGTAAATCATCGCAGATATGCACCTTGAATTCTTTCCATAACAATTCTGGTTCAGCTGGATTTCCATCCGAAAAAATTATCTTAAAGAGGTTTCTCATCTGGCTTCCTACCTGAACAGTTGATGCCTCCCTCAAACAATTTACAAATTCACCGTCGCTCTCTAATAACCCAAGCTCAACGCAGGGGTTGGATGTAGCACGCCATTCGCAGTCTTCAGATGTTAGAACGACCTGGCACCCGCCACAACAGTCAATAGCAATCTCAAGTAGAACACTTCACCGGCGTTCGGAGAGACAAAGTACATCCTAGCTATCGCAAACTATTGTTTCCTTACTTCCCATCTAGATTTATCTTTTTTCCACACCATATGCTGCGGAAATTCTTGATACGTGTATGCAGGGGCATCGGGATTCTCACCATAGTACTCCTAGTATGCCATCAGTTTAGATTTATAATTCTCAGTTGTATGTGTAACTCCTTCGGTTGATGCTTCGGATTCATATACAATTCTCTGCATACCTTTAAGGTGTATTGCCAACCTTTCTACGTGGGGCCTTTCTTTGTGCATATGGTATCCAAACATATGCCAAACAGCTTCTGGGGGACCTATGTACCTTGCGTCTATGTATATTTGTATCTCATCAGCCGATCCAACTACAAATGTTGTTTTGTCATACCCCTTGTATATGTACTTGTTGATGTACTTGACCGCCCTTATCCCAGCACATACCTCGACGTTAATATGGCAATTAAACATCCGAAGCAAATGCGGGTTGTAAGGTACAACGTCAATGTTGGTTGCCTTACGCCCACCAGGAACAGCCACCTTCACGCCGTTATTCCTACGACGATAAACCGGATACCCACCTCCGTCCAAGCAAGTAGTATCGTTATAGCTCTTTGGATAACGTTTGGTGCATTTTCCTTTTTTCATGCAAGGCGAATCTTTATTCCTGTCACCACAGGGTCCATGAACCATGCATTTTCTAACCGAATCAAACGGGACCGGGTCACTCTGCTCGTCGGGAAATTCAGCTGACACGTATCTATCCACCTAGTCAACTGTATGTATTTTATGTGACTTCTCAAGATATATAAGTGCATGCATATGAGGCAATCCATGTTTCTGAAACTCAATGGTATACACGTACCCGACCACATCCCCAAACACCTTCTTTTCAACTATCTCATCCATCAACGCCTTTCTTTTCATCTCAAATACCCGCGCAACTAAATCTGGACGGTCAGATGCAGTCTGGTGAGGATAAAGTGCTTCTTGTATCTCTGTCCAGTTTGGATTCGCCGTCATGGTAAGAAAGATATCTGGATGATGATTATAGCGCGTTATTGCCATGGAGTCCTGATAGATTTCATGCATCTGCCTTGGTCCTCCGACATGCGTAGACGGCAAAACACACGGTGTACCCCCCTGATCCGGTGATATCCCATCCTCCTTCATCTTGATTATCGAACTATAATTATCTGCACGCAGCTTATCCTGATTGAACCTTATCCAGCTTAAACGGTTTTGTTCGGTCGAAGCCCAAGCATCCACCACGAATTCCTGGAAAAGTTTACACCCCCTAAGAATAGTCGAGTATTCTAGCACGCGAGGAAATAGATAATAACTATAAAAATCCATCAGGGATAGACTGTTATTGCCAAAATCTTTAATGCTTTCCTCCTAGAGAGTTAATTCGCAGCTCCAACCCATCACACCATAAAGAAAGAACAACACATAATGCAGCGACAGATAAAGAGGATGGCATTCAGTTATCCTTGTCCAACTGTGCCCCTCTTTCAGGTGTAATATAATATCGCGAGTCCTTTGTATGTCATTCTATTTTTCCGGTACGAAAACCGACACTTCCTCCACAACCGGGGCGTTGTACCTTCGCTGGTCGGATTCTGAATTAAAATGCAAAGATACCTCTACCTTTTTACCAGGTTCATCTGGTATGCTCTCCAGTATATCTTTCGCCTGAACGTACTTGGGATAGAGTGTATTGCTAGCTCTCAACGTATCTTGTATAATACGTAGCACTTCACGTTCTAATTTGGGATTGTTTTGTTGTCGTATATCCAACGCTTTCTCCGGATCATAAAAGAATAGCTGTGAATAGCTTGCCTTATTCTCCTCCGCGGGTACCAAACTACTGCTATAATGCCGCAGCTCTCCATGTATTGAAAAAATTTCAGGACCACCTCCCTTCTTAGCTCTATTGTCATACTGGCACCCGAGACTCGTAAAGGCGTTGGCGGAATTATATCTCCTTAAATTCTTCCAAAACATCTTTGAACTACTGTCATCCCCTTCGAATAATTCCCTTATTGGCTGAGGAGGCTCACGAAGATCCGGAAACCTAACTTGTCCCTTGCGGCAGCATCTAGTAAAACAGGATTTATCAAAGAGGAATCGCTCGTTCGCTCGTCGATCCAGTGCAAAGTGCCGCACCAATTACACTTATTTTCCATCTTCCCCAGATAATGCCGACCGAACTCATCAAACCCTTTGCGTCTTTTTGTAGATTTTTTAGCAGAGGCTGAAAGCACCGGAGTTTCTTTCAGAAGTTTGTCATCATATGATGCGTGGTAGTCACTGTAATCGTCAGAAGATGTATCCGGAGGCGGAATAGACCTGTTCAAAAGAATAGCCACATCAAAAAGAGTCACATCTCTGTTTAAAGTTTTAAAAGTTAATTTGAACCATAAAATTAATGCAAGGATTAGTATCATTACATATCATCGTTGTTTTCTCGGGAGTCATTCTTTTTTGAATCCACGTGCATATTCATAGCCTCATCTTCCATACCCCACTGCGATAAGAAATTAATCGTGAAAATCAATAACTACGATTAAAATTTCACAGTTAAAAATATAAAGTAAGCTAAATCAGAACATCAAAATATAAAGTAAGCTAAATTAGAATATCAAAATAACAAATCTTCAGCTATATCATTTATTTACCTGGTCATCACACGCAGCATCACTACCCATATATCGTGCACGACATGTCTCTTCATCACCCTCATATTGACCACCGAATGGATCCTCCACAACTTTTCTCATCCTAGTTTGCTTACGAACCTATTACAAAAATAACCCACAATAATGAAAGCTCTGTATATTGTAATAAAAGGACGTATTTTGAATGACTTACGATGCAAAAGCTACTGAGAAATCCTCTGTAGAGTTAAGGAATGTCCGGAAAATATCTCTGAAACAGGGCCCACTTCGAGACACGTCAGATATGCCAGCTCAGCCGACAGCTCAGAGACCACATGGAGTCGATCACCAGATGGAGCACCGTCAACACAAAACTGTTAATCAGAACCATGACAAGCCCACCAACAAAGGCAAAAGAAAGGCCCACATGGATGAAAGCCCAGAAAAAGACTCAATTTCATAGGATCTACCACAAGACCCGAATCTGGATACTGCTCCACCACCCATAGCTAAACCGGGTATCAATAGAATGCTAGATTTCTTCACCAATGATTATACTAAAGTTCTGTTGAATGTGTTACAACGTAAGGATGCTAAAGTAAATCTTTTGGTCCATAATGTCAATGGAAAACCGGAAGTAATTGTAACCACAAATGCTGGATCGGAAAACCATCATGAAATTATGAAACCGTTAAGCACCTACAAAAAAAGTACTGTCAAAGTACCAACTAAACTGCCAGAGCACCTGTTACTCCCTAACACACCAGAGTTTGCAGCACAGCCTCCACCAGCTAAAGCGCACAAATATACTTCAATAGCACAACTGGAAATGCAGCACACAACTCGCCCCAAAGCACCGGCGTTTGAAATACCAACCCCAAGAAGTGGGAAGCCGAGGAGTACCAGAGGACAGAAACAACAGCCACAGACGACCAAGGCTGAGGACAACCCTGCAATCCAAAGAATGGAACCAACTGCTGAAAGGAACAAGAAAGACCGCCAACGTTCCTTCTAATCCAATCAAACCAGCATGGAGATTATCCTTATATACAAGGACTATCACAGATGCTGAACAAAAACTTGCGCGAGATGTTGGATTGAACCAACACCCGCATAAGAAATGAGTTACATGGCCTGGAACTGTCAAGGTTTCACAGTACCTTAACAGTGTCTAAATTGCGTGACTACGTACGCAAATTTAGACCATCTTTAATTTTCTTGTCTGAAACTTTAGCGATTGTTTCACATATGTCTTTTTTGGGAACTTCTTTAGGCTTTTTTGGATCTTTTACTGTACCTTGTGAGGGACATAGAGGTGGCCTATGCTTTATGTGGACATCCCACCTCAATGTCTCAGTCTTAGTGGCAACACAAAATGTTATTCATGCCTATATCACTCCAACTCAACCTCAACCTACTCAACCATGGATGTTTACTGGCGTTTATGGACCTCCTCAACCAACTCCAAGAATGGCGTTTTGGCAAAATTTTGACAACATCATTTCTACACCAACTGTCCCATGGCTCCTTATGGGAGATTTTAATGAAATCGATGAACAACATGAGAAGAAAGGCGGAAGACCGGTGACAAATATCCAGGTGTAGGGATGGCAACGGATAAATATCCGCCGGATATTGGCAATACCGATAAGGTTAAGGTTAAGGGTTATCGGATATCCGGTATCCGATAATATCCGACGGAATCGAAAAATCCCAATCCGATTCCGTTAGGCTAAGTTATCGGATACCGGATTTTTATCCGATAAATTCCGTTAAGCTAATTTGATCTTCTGTTGTTTTTAATAATGATAATGCTAACGACATTTCCTCAATCATGAAATGTAAACAAAAAATACAGAGAGATGAGGTGTCAATTTTGAAGCTAACTGAGCTATGGAGATGATGCAATACAATGAAAGAAGAATGAAAGATTAAATAAATTCATTAAGTCCCTACTGGGTCATTTCATCGAACATGTTACAAGCAGATGTAAATAAGGCAAAATGGAACACAAAATTAAGCTCTTAATCTCCAGAATCACCTTTAATGAAGAAACAAAAAATTGCATACAGGGTTTAAAAATTTCATAATAGAATTGAGATGTAATTAACGATAAATTAAGAGAAGGACTAGATGTAGAAACTGGTGGAGAACAAACAGACATTGGGTTCGTGACTTAAGAGAAAGAGAATGTGTTGAATTGTCTCAGGATATAAGAGAATTTGTTCTAGCTGTGTTTTCTTTTGGTACATCTCTTCAATTGTTTTTCCTTTTAAGGGTTGTGGCTTCAATTATTACAGTAACCATAAACACTTTCATGCACCTTTGACTCTGGATTCTCCATTTATTCTGTACATTTGTGTAGGTGCTGGGTTGCAGGGAAAAAATATGAAGAGAGAACACAGAGATTATATCTGTGAAGAGAATAGAAGATGGGTTTATAATCACTTACACAGGGTATTATCGGATGTCGGATATTAACCTAACGGAATGACCCTCATCCGATTCCGATATGGTTAAGAGGGAATATCCGATAATATATCCGGTTCCGATATCCGATATCCGATATATCGGATTAAATCCTATAGGAAGTCGAATTTTCGGAAACGGATGTCGGATTTCAGAAGTCCGTTGCCAGCCCTATCCAGGTGAGAATCTTCAACAATTTCATCAATACACATGGCCTTATTGACTTAGGCTTTCAGGGGGATGCATACACTTGGACCAATAACCAAATTGATGGAAAATTTATCATGGAGATACTAGATAGAGGTCTTGCAACCCAACAATGGTTGGACGCTCATCCACATGCACTGATCAGACATCTACCAAGAATAGGTTCAGATCATGCACCACTGCTGCTGCAAGAGAGAGTCATGGAAAGAAAGCACTCTAAAAACTTTCGCATAGAACATCTATGGTTTCTACACCCACAGATGAAGGACATTGTCATATCAACATGGGAAAAACAAAACTTCACACGACAATGCAGCAGATGCAGGCCAAATTCTGTTAGCTAAGATGAAAAAAACAGCCATACCTCTCCAACAATGACACAAACAAACTTTTGGTCACCTACCTGAACTACTGAAGGAAGCGGAATTCCAACTCCAACTGGCACAATCAAAATGTGCAACAACAACTGGTGGTGAATTATATTTCTGGCTCCAACATGAAAGAGAGACACATCTAATGCTACTCCACTATCATGATGAATACTGGAAGCAGAGAGCTCGCATAGAGTGGTTGAAAAATGGTGACCTTAACACTAGGTTTTTCCACACCAAGGCGACCATCAACCATAAAATCAATCACATTCACCAGATGCAAGACTCGAACAACAGATGGGTGTACAACCAAAGATAAATTGTGACAACGATGGTGCAACATTTTGAACAAGAATACATGGTAGAACCCACAGTGATAGATATGCAACTATTCACCAACATTTCTCCAAGAATCTCACAGTATCACTGCACTCAACTAACGAAACCACCAACCTATGAGGAAATACACAAAGCTCTGCAAAGTATTGGTTCAGAAAAGGCACCCGGACCAGATGGATACACAAGTAAGTTCTTTAAGGCTTTTTGGAACACAGCAAATACCCGAATCAATAATCTGGTGACCAATTTTTTTGAGAAAGTGGAACTAGCAACACCATTTAACCACACAAACATCACCCTCATTCCAAAATCAGAAAACCCAAACAATCCAAATGATTTTAGGCCAATTGGACTCTGTAATGTAGTATACAAAATTATATCCAAGTTGCTGGTGGATAGATTAAGACCGATACTACAATTCATGATTAGTCCTTACCAAAGTGCTTTTGTACCAAACAGAGCAATCCATGATAACATAACAATTGCCACTGAGATTTTCCACCACATTCGATCAACACCACCAACTAAAAACCCAAAAATTGTCATGAAACTAGATATCAAGAAAGCATATGATAGTCTAGACTGGGGTTTCGTGAAACAAACCTTATTAACATTGGGTTTCCCGACTAAGTTTGTGGAATACATAATGTTGTGCATAACTTCAGTGACATACTCTATCAATATCAATGGATCTCCACAGGGACACATCAAGTCAATGAGAGGCCTCAGACAAGGGGACCCCTTGTCTCCATACATATTCATTATGTGTGCTGAAATATTGTCTACCAACCTGGATCTATTGGAAAATGAAGGAAAGCTGAAAGGTTTGAGTATTTCTACAAAACTCCACCTATTGTTCACCTGATGTATGCATATGATTTACTCATCACTTGTTCAGCTGATCAGAAGACCAATGATAATCTCAACAGAATATTACACAGCTACTCCACTTCAGCCGGACAAGCAATCAACTTATAGAAATCAATCATCATTACCCATCCAAATACAACACAGAATACCAAAGATTGGCTGTCAACATGTTTCAACATACCAACAACTCATAACCCACCGAAATATTTAGGTGTGGAATTCAAACAGGGAAGAAACTCTTCTCCAATTTTTGCGCAATTACTTCAAAGATTGGAAAGAAAGGCCAAAGGATGGATGGCGAAGTGTCTTAACCAGGCAGGGAGATGGCTTCTCATAATCTGAAGCCTCTTTCCAACATCTAACCACATCATGCAAACTCAATTGTTACCTGCACATGTCCACCACAAAATTGCTCGAAACTTCTTCTAGGGACATGATAAGGCAACCAAAAAGTTACATATGATTGGCAAGGAGAAACTCAATCTGCGTATAAAACAAGGAGGACTCGGAATACGGAACACTAGGAAACATAATTTTGCACTATTGGGTAAAAGGGTATGGCAGATACATGCAAAACCAAATACACTCTGCAACAACATGTACAGAACCAAGTACATGCATCAGGAGTCGATTTTACGAAAAATTCCACGGACTCAGCCTTCAGCAAGCCCGGCGTGGAAAAATCTAACTAAAATTGCTCCATTTGTGCAGGCAAATCATGCAATTCAAATAGGAGATGGAAAGTCAACCGCAATTAATGAGAACTGGATTCCCCCATGCATGCAAATACGATAACTATGGGAGCCGCAGGCAACAATATGGTTAGTACATTAATTGAACCACACTCATTTAATTGGAATTCCAATTTGTTGGATCAGCTGTTTCCACTGAACATAAGCAACACAATCAAAGCCATGCATATCCCAAATCCTCCAATCCCATACAAACCAATTTGGTCGCATGCTAAAAAAGGGAAATATACAGTCAAGAGTGGATATGAAGTGCTCATACAGCCACCTCCACCAACAACCAACCTGCAACAACCACCTAGTACTAGTCACACGGAACAACAATACAAATCTATCTGGAAAGCGGAGTGCCCTCAAAAACTCAGACTTTTCCTATGGAAAGTCAGCTACAACGGACTACCTACTTTTGCAGCCTTACACTATAGGCACATAACCAGCACCAACATATGTCCTGTATGTAATCTACAACCGGAGTCAGTCCAACATTGTCTATTTGAATGCACTGGGGCCAAAATGACATGGGAGCTCTGGAGTAAACATGCCAATAGTGATGCACAACGACATAATACTTATAATGGCATTATTCTACCACCGCACCCACTACCATCCATCATTGGGCAACCACATCATCGAACCAGGATAACCCCGCAGCAACAACAGCAGAGAGGAGGAGGCGCAACATCAATGACAATTCAGCCACCAACAAATTTTGAGGAATTCATGAAGCTGAATGCATACCAAAAGGACTTCACACTGTGTTGTTTCATAATATGGAATATAATGGTTTACCGCAGCGGTGGTAGGAAACGTTCCTTTTTTTTTTCCACCGCATCCCCTCCTCTTCCTCGCTCGCTCACTCGCTCTTTCTCTCCATTCTCTGTGTCTTTTTAATGTCGCGGATGTTAATACATAATGGAGAATCCAAAGAGCATCAAAGAGGTTTCAGTCTTCTTATCTTACTCTCTGGAAAATATTTTCTCTTTTGTTTGATTTCCATAGTACCCATCACGGGCTTTTAATTCGTATCTTATAAATTGAAGTGTCATAATAATCATGAAACTGAATAATCATGAAACTGAAATTGGGGTTTGCTCATTTTTCTTTAATATTTTTTTTTTTTTGAAGGGAGAAAGGACTCTACAGAGTAAGGGTCTACCAGTTCGAACCAACACCAGGCATTATCTTGGTTTTAATGAGTATTCATTCTATTGGGGTTTTGATTTTATTACAGTGCAGGCACTGCTTAATTTTAAACACGTTATTGATTTGTTTTTTCTGTGCAGGCACTGCTTAATTTTATCATGACTTATTTAAGAGAAAGGCGTCTGTCCAAGCGGTGGTATCATGGAAGATTATATAGACATGCGAAATATTTCTTTAGTGTGCAATCTATGTTCTATTTTGATTTTTCTTTCTTCGTTTCTCTTGCTTGATTTTCGTAATTTTTTTTATGGTCTTATTTTAGTTTATTTTTATTTTGCAGTTGAAGTTTGTCAACGGTACCATGTGTGAGGTCACAAAACACCGGTATGTTGCGTAGAGTATTCTTATTCAGCAGGTATCTCCAGCCAAGTGTGACTTTTGTTCAGTTATTTTTAGAACACAGAATGAGACTGTGTGAGTTTCTTTTTTATGTTCGACACAAAGTTATTGAAAAAAACTATTGCACTTTAGGACTAGGTTGATCCTTGGAAAAACAAGTTATGAATTTGGTACTTTGGAAATTCAAAACTTCATCTTTGCATTGTTTATTTCTGTTTCCTTGAGCGAAATCACACGAGTAAGTTAGATGGGCCTGTCAACAGAGGAATATTTCGCCACCTTGCTCGATGAAATAGTACTGCCGGGGTTCACCAATTTTTGTTTTATTTTGTGTGCTAAGTTTATACTAAGAGTCTTCTTAATATATACATTCAAGATGATACTCTCTTGAACATCAGTAAAAATTGTTGCAATAAGGAGGAATGGCATGTGGCCTTTTGGTTTGTGAAGCGGGTTCATATTGTGGCGTCTTTCCGAAGCAACTATTCCATTTTAAGAATTGCACCCAGTGTCTTTGGTTATCCTGGCTTATATTCTTGAGTAAGAGGATGCAGAAAATGCATTTAGTAGTACTGTTCCATTGTGCTAAGCATTCGAATGCTAACATGGAAACATAAAAATGTTGTTCAATACATGAGTTTGAGCATTACAGGGCACAAGATTATGCTCAAGCTTTAAGGTTACTTAAAACTTAAGGTGTTTGATTTATTTTATTTTTTTGTTTTGCTTATTTATTTGTAAGCATATTTCTTGGTTCTATTTCAATGAAATAAGTGTTGCGAGGGTCTAAAGATGGATATTGTTTTACGACTACATGCTCAATCTATTTAATATTACTTTATATTAGAACCTACTGACATTGGAAATGGTATCCGCTATCTTAGATCAAATGGAAGAGCACTTGGTTTTCAACCATGTAATTGTGGGTTCGAATCCCACAGATGGCGTTGTCTTTTGAATATGCTTAAACCTTACATGTCCAATAGAAAAACTTATTAATTCCATTATTTGATGCTCACAGAATGAGATTCCAACAGTATATGGAGTTGGACCAGGGTCTTGGAGAAGCTTTATTTTGCTTTCTTAAGAGAGTGCTCGAGTCCTATCGCTCTTTCCAAATGGCATCTATCTTATTGTCTCTTGATGGGTGTAAAACTTCGAACCCCAAAAAAATGGGTGCAGAAAGCCAGAAGGTATTTTCGTTTTGCAGTTTGGGCCTCTTGAGAAGTTATCCGATAAACGATGGTCTCTTGACCATCTGAAATGTTCACGAGTTTATTGTACGGGCTCAACACTAAAAATTCACTAGCACCAAAACATACTTGATACTTCTCTCTGTGAAACATCTAGGCTCGTGCAACGCACGGGGGCAACAACTAGTCTTACTGATTTGTACCTCAACAACAACATTTTTTTTTATAAGAAACCAGGGAGACCCTGAAGTTTACATGAGTTGATAACGGTTTCCTTGGAAATCCTCAGGCCGGTGATTCAAGTAATACAAAAAGGAGTTACCGGGCCATGAGTTTGTTAAACATTCCGCGAGGCTTACTGCCGCCAGGCTTCTGGTTAAACAGTTTTCAGAAGCTGGTATTAAGTTAAGGGTTCTTATTCCTTTCATACAAACATGAAAATTTAGGTTGTTTCCGTCCTGCAACCTTGTGTAGCTTTACATTATGTTGTTTAGCACTTTCCTAGTAGCTTCAAGGACTTTCAAGTTGTCACCCTCAATTTGTACTATCTGAAGATGCAATTGTTGAATCCACTTGATCGTCAGTGAAACCGCTCTATCCTCTAATTCTTCTCGACTGGTTCCTGCTGTATGAAAGCATCTGGCCCCGGAGTAAGCACCTGAATGATCAGAACAAGTTAGAGCAATGGCAGAATTATTATTATCCAAATCCCATACAACAGCAACATTAATTTTCATAGACATGATTGGTGGATTTGTCATACATTCACTGCTAGCAATGTTTATCTTTTCCTCCTTTATCTAAGGACATCCTACTTCTAACATTATCCTTGACTAATGAGGTAATATTGTACTTAGTGTATGCTACATTTGGCTTAATTTTCCTAAAGACTAGATCACATCTAGTTTTCCAAATTCCCCACATAATTGTTGCCATAGTTTCTGGCCAATTTAGTATTCCTTTCTCTTTAATATCATTTCTAGAAAACCAGTTTTTCACCCATCCAAGATGTTGTACCTGATTGTTCAAAACAAAATCAATGTCAAAACCAATATTATTAAAAACAGTTAAAGTGAAAACACATTCCATAAAGATATGGGTTAGAGTTTCTTCCTGTTGTCCACACAAAGGGCACGCCAGGGCCGGCCCTGAGGCAAAGCACCCAAAGCACCGCTTTGGGCAGCAAACGTTTTGGGGCATCAAAATTTTTTCTTTGTCCGTTATCAAAACAAAAGTCAATAACATTTTAATTAGTTGGTGTTTGCCGCATAATAGTCGAGAACTTTCGAATAAGAGATGTGTTAGCAAAAAAAAGAAGAACCGTATTTTGGGGACTACTCAAAAATGGTGGGGGACTACTCTCCATTTTTTTGGTTGGATATTAGAAGTAATAATGAGTCACCCATTATCTAAGTTTTTTTTTAATACCAAACTTGCCATTAGTAATTAAATTAGTGTAATAATTAGTGAGTTAATTAATGATTAGTGGGATTAAATTGGCTTATTGAGGGATTAGTGAGAGGGAGTAGATGGCGGTGGTGGTGATTTGAGGTGGTCGGTGGTGGTGGTGGTGATTTTTTTTAACCGCCACCTCTATATATAACTCCCTCTCATCTACTCCCATCACCACCGACCACCTCAAAAGAAGAATTATTGAGAGGGAGTAGATGAAGATGAAGGTGATAATGAAAATGAGGGTTTTGGAAAAAAAAAAAAAATTAAGATCTTTTTCTTTAAGAGCCACAACAAGAGTGATGTTTTGGGTACTCATGGAAATTTCAAATTTAGTTAACGGTGCTTGAATTGGCCAAAACATTCCTAAAAATGAACAATTTACAAATTAATTTTGGTTTGGTTAAAAAAGTTCGGCTACGAAATCTGAAGAACATGTAGGCGAACTCATCTGCAAGTGTAGTTCGGCTAATATTTCTGAAAACACAGGTAGCCGAACTCAGCTTTAATGAAGTTTTTTCTTTCAGAGAAAAGTTCGGTTGGGAGAAGAAAACTGCGACGTAACCGAACTAGGAGTTCGTCTAGGAAGAAAAATTGCGACGTAGCCGAACTCAATATGCAGGTTTTTCAGAGAAAAGTTCGGTTAGGAGAAAAAAATTGCAATGTAACCGAACTTTTTTCGATGTAACCGAACTTTTTGCGACGTAACCTAACTATGAGTTCGGCTTGGACTTTTTTTTTCGACGTAACCGAAGTTTTCTCTGAAAAAAAAAACCTCCATTAAAGTTGAGTTCGGCTAGGTCGACAAAAATTTTCACATTCCTAGCCGAACTTCTCTCTGTAACTTCCATTTTCAAATCATTTTGATGATTACTTCTCATTTTTTCAACGGAAAACGAATGAAAAGTAATGGGTTTGTTATAATTTTGATTTTGATTTTGTTAATGATTTAAATTAATTAAGATATATATAGAGGTGGCGGTGGTGGTGATTTGAGGTGGTCGGTGGTGGTGGTGGTAGGTGGTGGTGAGCGGCGGTGGTGATGAGAGGAGGTGGTTATATATATAGGTGGTGGTGATGGGAGGAGGTGATTATATATATAGGTGAAGGGTAGGTTAGTCATTTCCACACTTTAGGACACCCCTTATAAGTATAGGATAGATATTCTATCACAAAGTAGTCCCCACCATTTTTGAGTAGTCCCAAAATACGGTTCAAAAAGAATGTTAATGAATGATGAATGGGCTGAATTTATTTGGCCCAAGTGTAACTATTCTTTTTAAGGTCAACCAAAATTTAATCAAAGGCTAAATAGATGTTTATTATCAAGTGATTAATTTTATTATCTTGAAGCATGATCAACTGATCAGTAATTTATGTTATTTTTCTTATACACAAACGTATAGGGGCATCATTTTGTAATTTGATTTTGGGGCAACAAAATTTCAAAGCCGGCTTGGACTTTTTATTAAGGATATTTCAAATGGTACTGGATGATTCATGGAGTCACACTGTCGATGGGGCAACAATTTTAACTTTGCTTTGGGGCAGCAAAGTCTCAGGACCGGCCCTGGGGCACGCCTTGTTTATTTCTGGAATGATTCTTGCAATCCTCTCATTAATCAATACAATTCCTGCATTGATCGGTGCAATCCTCTCATTGATTGGTACAATTCCTGCATTGATCGGTAACCTCAAAAATGTTGAAACTTTAACTCTTTATCACAACAACTTACATGGCGAAATTCCTAAGAGTACGTTTGGCACAGTGAATTTTTGGGCGGAGTTGAGTTGGAGGAGGTAGTTGGAGGAGGTGGTTGATTTTATGAGTATTTGGCACAGCTATTTTAGGGGTCTTTTCCTTCGATCAGTGGAAAACAAGTTGACACCTAAACCCTGGGATTTCAAACTCCTCTCTTTTTTTCCATCCTTTCTCCTTCTTCCCCATTTTTCCCCCTTTCCCTTTCGCGTTCAGCCATAACTTAATCCGAGAAAATCACACTATTTTCCCATATTTTCATCATGGGTTGTTATTAAATTTCTGTTCTATTGTTCTCATACAATTCTATCAATCATCTTTTGATGAAATTCCAAACCCTAGATTTTTATTTTTTCAGAGCCAATTAAACTTTTATCAATCATCTTTTGATGAAATTCCAAACCCTAGATTTTTTTTGAGAGCCAGTTAAATCTGGATTGTAAATCTAATCCAGGGGAGAAGAAGCTTTCATGATTGATGGTGTTCTTCTTGTTTTTGTTTCAGTACAATAATGAACCCTAATCTACCATTTTTCCCCTTTAATTTCCTGATTTTCGTATGTACTAATTAGAAAACCAAATTGGTTTATCAGAAAATTTCAGCACAAACAGATCCTGATTTCAAACGATTCACACTATCAGAAAAGCTTTGATTCTTCTCATCTCTTTTCATGAAATCTTGCTTTCAGTAAGAACTAAGAACTATGTCTTAACCTTATTTTCCACCTATTCAATTTTGATGCCAAACAGCAAATATTGCACAGAGGCAGTTGAATTTCTAGGTAGTTGATTTTCTAGGCTGTTTGAACTACCTAGAAATTGAACTCCACTTGTGCCAAACGAACCCTAAGGAAATTGGACTACTCGGAAAGCTTCAGATTTTCTATTTATATGAGAACCAATTTTCAGGTGAAATCCCACTTGAGATTGGGAATTGTTTGAGTTTGCAAATGCTAGACTTTTTCGATAATCAGTTCACAGGAACAATTCCAGTTACAATCGGAAGACTAAAGAGTTTGAAACTACTTCATCTCAGACAAAATGATTTTTCGGGGGAAATTCCGTCTATGCTGGGTAATTGTAAGGAACTGACTGTATTGGATTTGGCAGATAATCGTTTCTCTGGAGGAATTCCTAAGACTTTGGGATTTTTGGAAACAATGGAACAGTTCATGCTTTAAAACAATTCACTTGAAGGTAACATTCCTGACGAATTTAGAAGCGTTGCGAATTTAACTAGAGTGAATTTATCTAATAATAGATTGAATGGTAGTATTGATCCTCCGTGTGTTTCGAATTCTTATCTTTCGTTGATCTTACAAATAATTTATTTGGTGAAAATAATTTATAGTGAGCAAACCATTATAAGAAGGAAACGTTCGCAAGGTAGGTCGGTTATGAAAGAATTTCGAAAATTAGCAACCGATCACAACTACACACATAAGGAAAAAAATTGAGCCGGCTGGTAAGGTTCTTCAAATATTCATTGATCATTCGTTGATGGCGCAATTGGTCCAATCATTCTTTTCGGTTCTTATAATGAATTGCACTTACAAGACAAACAAATACCATATGTCATTTTCCACATCATGGGTCATATACCGGAAAAGGTAACATTCACATTGGCTTGGTGTTTTATGAGAAACGAGAAGAATTATAACTATATTTGGGCATTATAACAATTCAAGTTACTCTTCCGGGAAATAATCTTCCACGAGTCAAAATAACCGATAGTGATAACACATTAATGACTGCGATTTCCGATGTTTTCCCGGATGCACAAAACTTCCTTTGCAAATTCCACATAGTGAACTATGTGAAAAAAAGTTGTCATGCAGTTATTGAACCACCAAAGGTGGATATTAAGAAGTCAGAGAAAGAAGCACTTGAGGAAGAAGTTTGCATAAGCTTACTATCACCGGAGCAACGAGAGGAAGAGATAAAAAAAATTCAAGAGAAAGGGGACGATGAACACAAAGAAAATAATGAAAAATGGTTGAGTTTTCTAGGAAACTAGGATTCTTTGGTTTGAGAAAGTAGACGAGAACACAAAGAAAATCATGAAAAATGCTTGAGTTTTCTAGAAGAGTGGTATTCCTTGGTTTGGTCCATTACCGAGACTAGATATATACGAAGACAAATTGAGGAAGCTTATTGCTCGGTGGAATGATAAATACCCAAGCGTGGTCTCTTATTGTAAGAACCTATGATTGGATCCATACAAAGAGATTTGTGAAGGCATGGTAGAACCGATATAGATACAATGGCAATAAACTACTAGTATTGTGAAGTCTGCTCATGACCGTTGAGCGTGGTCTCTTATTGTAAGAACCTATGATTGGATCCATACAAGAGATTTGTGAAGGCATGGTAGAACCGATATCGGTTAATTTTTTTTTTTTTTTTTTTTAATAGATGGTTTGGTCCGATAAAGTGATAAAGTGAAGAAGTTATGGAAGAAGAAAAGAAGAGGAGCAGTCGGCAGTTAAACATGAAAGGGGATAGGAAGTGAAAAATGTTTTAGGGTTTTTAAGTTTTATTTTTATTAGGATAAAGGGTAGTATGGTCATTTCACCACTTAAAAAGATACCCCTTAAGTGCTAGTATCCCCCGATGTGGGTTCTAATTAAAAAACTCATTAATTCGTGAAAAAATAATAAATGTACTGTTCTCCTCTAATTGAGTTGCAAAAAGTGTTCGTCAGTCTCAGCTAGACAGTTCCCCAAGGTGCTTGAAGAATTTTGTTTTAAAAAATATTAAAGATCAAAGATAAAATATAACCAATTAAGGTAGAAGGCACAATTGGGGGATACTCTCATAAATTGGAGGATACTCAAAAAAAAATAATAATAATAATTATGAAGTAATTTGAGGAACCCCTTATCCAACAAAAAATTGGTAATGGCTAAATTATCCTTGAGTATTCCCCAAGTATGTTTAGGTTTTGATTTTATCTTTTAGTGTTAGTTATAAAATAGATTTATGAGAAATGATAGATTTTAGTGACGATTAATCAGGATAAATGTCACGTTTTGGGTTTTAATTCGCCAAGAAAATAAAGAAACAAAGTTCCGGTCAGCATAGATGAATGATGAATCCAATGTCGACTTTTAAGAATCAGTATTGTCTTCATCATTTATCCATGCCGACATCAAGTATCCCCAATTTACCAGGTATAATCGGCATTTTCCAAATGATGAAGACAATGCCGAAAGTTGATAGTGCAGTCAACATAAATATAATTATCAGTCGGCATAGCCTTGACCCAAAGTCGACATTATTTGTTGATTGTCGATAACGCCGACATTCCTTAATTTCTATACATAGACCAATATTTTGTGTTATTCTAGTATGGCTTGCCAATGCAAGTAAGTCACAGAACTATATTTTGTGTTGTATTCTGTTAATTGAGTTTCCAAGAGACCCTAGCCAGCTTACACGATGACACAACCAATAGATTCCAAAAACCTTTCAGAGTATTGTGTCAAATACAAGACACAGTCAATCATAAACTAAACAATGAGGATATATACCGTCAATTTTTTTTAATAACAAATAAAACATAGGTAAGTGACTTCTTAATTGCATAAGAACTATGAGGTGGTATGATGTGATTCTTGAACACATGTAAGTCTCATAGCCACCGGTATCCTAACAAAGCACAACAAAAATTGTATACACCAAATTCATTGTGCAACAGTCGACATTGAATTCACCATGAAGACAATGCCGACGGAGACCTGAAACTGAAATTCGAACTCCAATTTTTTGATTTATACCCTAAGAAATCAATCAAATAAATATTAATCGACGATTTATTCACAGTTTTATTTTACAGAAAGTATTAATCAACGAAGAAATTTTGGAATCAGTGATTAATGGAAGATATGAAGAGGAGGACAAGAAGAGGAAGAGTCAGCAGTATGGAGAAGAAGAGAGAATGGCGATACAAAATGGGGAAAAATTTTGATCGCGCGCTGCGCGATCGAAATTGAACGCGCGGCATCACATCTGTTAGATGTCGAAGATGTGACATCAGCAAACATGGGAGTTAACTGGAGTTAAACACCCGTTTTTTTAAAACTGCCGTATCTTTCTTGGAGATTTCATATATCTTCTTTTTCAATTTACCCAAATCTTTCGTATTCTTCCTTATTTTTTGGTGCCAAGGAATTTTTTTTCATCTGTATTTTCTTTTGGAAACCTAAAGTTTTATTCTATCCATCCAAAATATAAACATGGTGTCAAGTTCTCAAGTTCACGATACTTTCTCATTCATTGGTTGGATATTTATACATTCATATGTCTTGGTCATCAAGACACAATACGTACGCTGCACGTACTTAGTATTCCTAAAATATACGACTCAAATATAAACTCTTTCCTAATACCCTCCCTCAAGATGGAGCATGCAAATCCAGAATGCCCATCTTGGACAAGAGAGAAGTAAACTGAGCTTTTCCCAAAGCTTTAGTGAAAACATCAGCTAATTGCACCGTTGTAGGAGTGTATGATGGTGATATGAGCTTTGCTGTTATTGCATCTCTGACAAGATGACAATCCACTTCGATATGTTTTGTTCTTTCGTGAAACACTGGATTCTGCGCAATGTACAATGCTGACTGACTATCACAGTACAGATTCATTCCTTGAGTATGATGAACACCAAATCACCAAGTAACTGTTTTAACCATTTTAACTCACATGTCACAGCTGCCATCGATCTATATTCTGCTTCTGCAGACGAACGAGAGATTGTATGATGCTTTTTAGTTTTCCAAGACACAGGAGAGAAACCAAGACGAACAAACCAACCAGTCAATGAACGCCTTGTTAATGGACAACTTGCCCAATCTGAATCACACCATCCTTTCAAATGAAGAGCACTATCAGAACGTAAAAGTATACCCTGACCAGGATTTTTCTTCAAATACCTCACTACACGCAATGCTGCTTCCCAATGTTCGACTCTGGGTTGTTGCATAAATTGAGATAATATATGCACAGAATATGCAAGATCTGGACTTGTCACTGCCAAGTATATCAAACGACCCACTAATCGTTTATATTTCTCCACATCATCTAGGAATCGGCCTTTTGCTAAAGCTAGACGATGATTTGCTTCCATTGGGAATTCTGCAGGCTTTGCTCCCAACAATCCTGTCTCCATTATAATATCCAATGCATATTTTCTCTGGCATATGTAGAAACCCTGTTTACTACGAGCCACCTCCAATCCTAGGAAATATTTCAACTTTCCTAAATCTTTCATCCTAAAACATTTTCCCAAGTACGTTTTGAAATTCTGAAGTTCAACCAGATCATTGCCTGCCACAATCAGATCATCAACATATACTAAGACATTAAGCTGCATTTTGCCCTTCGTCATAGTAAACAGAGAGTAATCTGAATATGATTGCTTAAAACCATACTTCTTCAAGGCTATTGACAACTTTGCAAACCAACATCTAGGTGCCTGTTTCAATCCATATAACGATTTCTTCATTCGACAGACCATATTAGTATTTCCCTTAGCAAACCCTGGAGGTATCCTCATGTATACTTCTTCTTCCAAATCACCATGAAGAAATGCATTATGTACATCCATTTGATGTACTTCCCAGTTCTTAACAGCTGCAACTGACAAGAAAGTCCGAACTGTCGTCATCTTTGCCACAGGAGCAAACGTCTCATTATAGTCTAAACCTTCAACTTGATGATTTCCAAAATCACCAACCTTGCTTTCAAGCGTACCAAATTTCCATTTTCATCTCTCTTTTTGTATAGATCCATTTACTTCCTAATGCTTTCTTTCCAGGTGGTAACTCCACCAGTTCCCATGTTCCTTGTTCTTCCAAGGCTCGGATTTCTCTATCCATAGCTTTGCGCCAATCTGGATATTTCATAGCTTCTTTAAAACTTCTTGGTTCGTTGGCTGCATTAAGTGCTGCAATATATTTTCTATGCACAGCGGAAAAACGATCACAACTAACATAATATGTCAAAGGATAAGGTGTACCTGAGGATGATGATTGTGTAGATTGAGGAGAAGGTGGACTATTTTCACGGACTGTATGCGTCACAAAACCCTTGAGTCTGCTAGAAGGAATTTTTTCGACGTTTTCCTTTACCCATCTCACCGATGTTATTATCTACCGCAACTTCTACCACGGCATCACCGGATGAATTATCTTGTTCGGTCTCCTCGGGTTGTTCTTGATCACCTCCTTGCAACTCTTCTGTTGCATATTCAATATCAAGTTGTGTATCATCATTTCTTTGTTGGTGTTGTATCTCTCGGTTGCTTTGAGTTGCAACAACTTCTTCGATTAACCGTACTTCTTCTCTATCCTCATCATCACTCCAACATGTTTCAATGCCGATGGAGTAATATTATTTGACCGCTCAATACCGGGATGTCATATATGGAAACCGTTGTTCATAGAAATCTACATCTCTTGACACAATAAACTGTTTTGTGTCTAAGTCATAAACCCCGCCATGCCTTTTTACCAAATGGATAACCCGTAAATACACATCGTCTTCCTCTACTTGCAAACTTATCTCCTCTACTTTCGATTATGCACATAACACAAACATCCAAACACTCTCAACTCGATCATACGGAGGTAACTTCCCAAACATAATCTCATATGGAGTCTTATTATTAAGCAAAGGTGTTGGGGTTCGATTAATTAAGTATCTTTGCAGTCAATGCACACTCCCCCCAAAATTTTATTGGTAAATTAGCTTGGAATCTCAAAGCTCTTGCAACATTCATTATATGTTGATGTTTTCTCTCAACTCTCCCATTTTGTTGGGGTGTACCAACACAAGACGACTCAAATATGATTCCATTGGTCTTAAAATAACCACGTAAAGCATTAAATTCTGTTCCATTGTCACTCCGAACAGTTTTGATTTCTTTGCCAAACTGACGTTTAATAAGAGCAACAAAACTAAGAAATACCAATTCAACTTCAGTTTTATGCTTGATCAAGTAAATCCACACACCTCTTGAAAAATCATCAACTATTGTTAAAAAATAATGAGCTCCACAAGACGAAGATGTCTTGTAAGGCCCCCATAAATCCAAATGAACTAATTCAAATATGCAACTAGCTTTACTCTGACTATTTGGAAAACTACTTCGACGATGTTTTGCTCGTGGACAAATATCACAAGCATTATTCTTCTTCTTAACTAAGCTACTCACAGGTGGTATCTTTTGTAAAACTTTCTCTGCTGGATGTCCCATTCTTTGATGCCATAGCTCATACGAATCCTTACGAACTGCAAGAACTTTAACTGAAGGTACACCACGAAACAGATATAGTCCACCTTGTCTCTCACCCACTCCAATCACCTTCCTCGTCAACCGGTCCTGTACAAGACATAAACTATTAGTACATTGCACAACACAAGCTAACTCATCGATCATCTGTGTGACCGAGATCAAATTACATGTTATGTGAGGCACATAAAGAACATTGGTAAGCTTCAAACCACCAGGAAGAATCACAGTCCCTATTTTATCAGAGATCGCAGACTTTCCATCAGGCAAGCCCACTGAGCATGCCGTAATTTCTTTAACTTCTACCATGTCATCAATGTTACATGTGACATGATTCGTAGCTCATGTATCCACAATCCAGGAAGTACGATTCTGTTTACCTTGTAATTGGAGTTTTGATTTGCTTGAACTCAAATAGTCCAGTACTTGCTGAAGCTGATTCGCCGTTACTCCAACCAAGCCAGCTCCATCTGCAGATGTAGTACCATTATATTGTTGCGCTGCTGGTACATTTAGATTATTTGCACGCATTGTATTGGTGTTGCCATATCCTCTTCCACCTCTGCCAGGCATATAATTGCCTCGTCCTCTTCCACCAGCTCTACCACCTCTAGCAGCTCCTCTACCGCCATGAGATCTTTCTATCCACCATTCGGGGTAGCCAATAATTTGAAAACATCCTTCTTCAGAATGTCCAACTTTGTTGCAGTGCTTGCAAGATTTCGTAGCATCATATGTGCTTGTAGTTGCTGTCCGATCAGATTGCACTTTAAACGCCATCACATTCTCCTGTACTTCTTTAGATAAAAATTCATCTCCCATTCTTAATCTCTCGAGTTTACCCACGGCTTGGTACGCAAAGATCGATAGTTGGCAACGGGTCTCGTGCTAACAATTGTACAAGCAGTGAGCTATACATACCATCCAGGCCAATCAAAAAATAGTGGAGATAATCTTCTTCACGCAAGCTAGTTACCTGAGTTGCAATATTACAGGTACAAAGACCACACTTACATTGTGGTATTTTCATATATGTTACCAGCTCATCCCAGATTTTGTTTAATCTTCCATAATAGACAGCAACACTCTCAGACTTCCCTTGTTTACAATCACTCAAAGACGATTTTAGTTGACAAATTCTTGTGCCGCTGACAACACAAAATCTCTTCTTTAAGTGTGTCCATAGAAGACTCGCATCATCATAATCTCCTAACGTGGATCTAATTGAAGAATCCAGCGTGTTATTAATCCAGGAAACTACCATTGAATGAACAACAATCCACTCCTCCAACTGATCAGCGTCTTCGGGTTGTTTAACGGTACCATCAACAAAACCAAACTTCCGTTTAGCTATCAAAGATCTTCTAATGGCTCTAGCCCATTCATCATAATTGCTACCTTTCAAAGCAATCGGAGTGATCAAAATCCCAGGACCATCACTTGATCCAAGATGATACACCGGATTTTTCTTCGGTGAACCATAATCTATGTCTTTTCCCTTTGATCCCCCTGCTGAGTTTTTTCCATCTCCTTCTCCTTCTCCCATCACTTAAGAGAGAACTTGAAAATAGGGTTAGGGTTTTAACCAGGCTCTTGAGACCATGTCAAGTTCTCAAGTTCACGATACTTTCTCATTCATTGGTTGGATATTTATACATTCATATGTCTTGGTCATCAAGACACAATACGTACGCTGCACGTACTTAGTATTCCTAAAATATACGACTCAAATATAAACTCTTTCCTAATACATGGCCTTGCAGAACTGATTCACAACAACGAAGCTTCTAACAATATCAGCCACTCTGTGATAACTGATAAGTAACGTTCAAAACCCTTATATCATTCCTAGACCACAAAGGATCTAAGTATCATTTCCATCATGTTATGCTTTCGCATACAATTCCGTTGTAATTGTGTAGAGCTTTTTTTTTTTGTCGCAACAACGTTATCCTGGTGATCTCGGCTGCTAGTTTGCGAGCAAAATCCAAGTTTTAGTTCACACCTAACTTGGTTAGGTGTTTTTAGTTAGTTTACTAACTTGAATCTCTAATACTAACAAAGATTTACTACTTGCAGGTGAGTACTTGCTTGGAATGAAGAACATTTCTAGTGTATTTGTTTGGCAAGTTGCAGAATTGAGAACTTAGCTTCAAATTCTACTCTACTATTCTACGTCATTTGATGAACGACTCTTTTAGTTGGAGAAGGAAACAATGGATACTCTTAAAGTTGCTTTAGAGTTTTATGATTTGGAAAATTTTTGCTTGAAAACAATATATTATTTCTTGGTGTTATTGATTTTTTTTTTTTTTGAAGCATTGGTGGTATTGATTCATAACTACCAACTCCATTCCACTTTCTGTACTTCTAAAAATTTCATTAACCATGTACTACTTTAGAATTTCAGAATGTTCTAGTCATACACACGTCTATACATATCTCAGTTGCCCAGAGATCCGGATCTCATCGGTTCTCTAGAAATTTACAATACACTAATCCAGGATTAACAATAGCACCCAGGGACTGAGGGCTCTGTTTATTTCTACACACTGTCACACTGATCCAAAAATAAATAATATTAAAAGGTTGAGACCTCGTTGGCGCCAAAAAAAAAAAAAAGGATGGATACGAAAGATATGGGTAAAGATATATGAAATATCTCCCGGAAAGATACGGCAGTTCAAAAAAACCGGGTGTTTAACTCCAGTTAACTCCCCAGGTTGCTGATGTCACATCTCTGACATCTAACAGCTGTGATGCCGCGCGTTCAATTTTGATCGCGCGCTGCGCGATCAAAATTTTCCCCAACAAAATGATTTAGGTTTTGTATTTTTTCTTATTATGGTAAAGGGCAGTATGGTCTTTTCTCTTAAAAACTACCTGTTTAGCCAAAATCCATCCCTATTTAACCTGGAGTATCCCACCCCCCACCCGAACCCAACATTGTGCCCTCTTAAGATACTTCTTTCCTATTATTTGAAACAACACTTGTTGGAAATAATTAATGGTGGGTTTGTTTGCAGAATTCACAATTCCAAGGAATTTATAATCCTATTGTATATATAATTTGAGACCGAAATACTGGCTCCAGAACGAAAGTTAGGCCAAAAGCTTGAATTCTAGAGCTCTTGGCCCCCTACCAATAGGAATCAAGAGTTTCCATAATTTTCGATATTATTTTTAGCACCACGCCGGGTGGGTGGTTACCTGATCATCTTATTTTCGTTTTTCCATTCCAAAGGAAATCCTAAAACCCTAACAGGTTAAAACGCGTTACATCTTCCTCCATTCTTTTTCTTTCGGATTTTTGATCTTTTCAATGCTCTTGATCCTAAACCATGTCTATCGGGTAAGTTCCTACACTGAAATAATATTGTTCTTCATCTAGGATCACACTGAAATAACATTGCAGGTGATAATAGATTACCTAGGATCACATGTTTGATTCACACTATAAAGAATCATAACTTATTTTACACATGCTTTTCTATTCAAGGTTAATCCTTTACATCTTTGGTTTTGTTGGCTTTTTTTTTTTTGAACTTCTAGGATTTTATTTATGTTTTTGTTTCTATTAGCCTGCTTTTTCATATAACTGATCTTTATTTTTATGAATGATGGTTTAGTTTACAGGATATGTATTATGGAATTAGAGGCAAAACTAAGCCCACTCTAAAAGTGACATATGAGGTTTGGAGTTTTGTTACATTTGTCTCATTTCTCAGAAATTAAATTAAGGAAATTTGTGACTCAGAAATACTATGCTGAATGTTGTAATACGCTTTATTTTTTTCCGCTCCTAATTCGCTTTATCTCCTCAACACCGTTGCATCGACATTCATAAACTCAGCATCCCAATTCCTTTACTAGCTTATGTTGGAGGATGCAGTCTACTCAATCACCTAGGATAACACCGCCACATTCTCACAAATTGGTGTTCTGGTCGGGTTGATCCTCAGTGGTACCACTCACTTTACAGTGGTCACTGCTTTGTGCCTGTGAGGCTTGGTAAGAATAAATAATAACGTCTGAAATAGAGCCAGACATACCATATTATTGTATACCCATCCACCAGGCCTCTTATACCTTGCCACTAGGCCTCTTAATGAGTGAGTGAGCTACAGAAAAAGAAATTTCCGACATGAAAAAGATTGAGGTAAACTCCTCAATGTCCTCATATACATTTTAGCAATTACATTGATGCCATTAGTAGTTAGTAAAAGCCAATTCTGATTGATAAAGTAGATACATCCTTATGAAACTCTGTTTTGGCTAATAAAATATGCACACAAACTGAATCTAATTTTCCTATATGTATGATTGTTTCAGAATTCGCGTATCTAAAATACATTGATCTTTGTACTTAATTCACTTGCTCTGTGATGGAGGACATTCATCGAGGATGATATTTGGTGGAGATAATAATGTTGCGGGTGATGGCAAACATGTTTCTCGGAGACGGTAGTATATTTTCAGCCAGTATGTACCTGCTAACCTTGCAAACATAAATCGCATTGTTATTGATGCCAACCTTGCAAAGATATGTACGATCCGTGGATACCTGTGTAAGTGTTAATCCTACCATACATTTGCATGGTTTTTAGCTCTTTCTTATTTGTCGATTTCACGGGGTTTTGTGGTTTATGTCTCTTGCTTTTCTAAGTGATGATGTGTTTTTTTCTGCTGATATCAGGGAAACAAATCATCACAAATGATGCAAAGGTGGTTTCATATAGGAACGCGGTAAAGGAACAACTACGAAACACTCTCAATTGATATGAGCGCCTTTATCACTTCTCAAGTATTTGAACCAATTAGTATTAAAGGAATCCTTTTTTACATGTACAAACTTCTACAGTCGGTGGTTTATTAAGATGTGGAATCTACTTTTTTTTTCTTCTATAAATCATTTGATAGAAAGGAGTATGGTGGAATAAATTACCTCACCTTTCCTTTCAACAATCCAAAGAAAGTTCTTGGTTTGCTGCATTATATCAGGAAAAGGTCTGCTAAGTAGCCATAGGTTCATTTTTTAGTTTAATTCGTTTGAAGTATATCATTATTGGTTGTTGCAGCAATAATGTCTTAAAATTTAGATTCCCAGTACTTGCAAGATGCTACGAAAAAGTTAATAGAAGTCCACTCACACCAAAAAAAAACATCGAGCAGCAAGTCTTCTTGCAAAAGAAGAAAGGCGGAAGACCTCCTATGATAGGGATGCCTTAATCTGGTAGTGCATAAGAGGTTCATTAAGGGATATGTGATTTGGAAAATGTGGTGATATATCTCCAATTTTACTTAGTAAATATTGTAGTTTCATGGTAACCAAGCGATCAGGCATCCATAATGATAATTCAGTAAGTCAATAATACACTACATGGACCAAATAAAAAATGAACTTTATGATTTCGTATCATGATCTCCAATCACAAGAGGCGGCAGTTATTTCATGACCAGCAGAGCCATTAGATTTGCTTGCAACCTTAAGTCCAATCTAAACCAATTAGTTCCTGAAAATTTACGATAAAAATGGTATACTTTCGAAGGGCTCATTGTTGTTGTCGAAGGCCAAACCTCCCTTTTAGTCGTGTAAATTTTGTATCTATGTCCTTTGTATACTGAATTGTAGTGGAAATTTGGTATGTCCTTTGTGTATTCGGATTCAAAGTTGGATAAAGCAAATTTAAGTAAGTATGATCAAAAAAGTAATTATTTGGAATTTCTTACATTCCTGCGTTGTAGATTCCATAGCTGGTGGTTCTCAAATAATTGAATATTTTCAGAAACTTATTTTTTTTAATACTTTCAAATGTGAGTATCAGGTAATACTATTTCTTAGTAGTTGTTTCATTATTTGAGTACTTAATGAGAAAGAGGCGGTGAGTAATTATGTAGTCTTTTGGAGTATTAGTTATCAACTTCAAAAATTGTTGACGATTGGCGATAGATTAGTCGTCCCAAATAGGCGGGCCAATATACTAATACTAAGTGACTTCTACATTTCTGCAGCTACAACTGTCCGATCTACTAATATTACATTTTGACACAATAGGAAAGACATGTCTCTACATTTCACAAATAATAATACAATTAACTTAGTCCCGTGCAACGCACGGGCAAGATACTAGTGGGATTATAAATTCCGGAATTAATGTAAATCCATCGCGTGTACCGTTTGGCATTACCTCAAAATCTTAAAATTGTATACATATATAGGTTTTAGACTTAAAAAAAGTGGTGTAATACCCCAAGTCTTTTTCGGGTTTAACAAAATCCATTAGTCGAATTCTCCATATAGAATTTCTGTAGCTCAAACACTCGAGTGTCATTAACACTTTTAGGTTGCCTGAATAAGAAATGTTCTTGTGCCTTTAACAATTTTGGGTGCCTTGAATATATATATAGATGATAGTTTCTTGTGGAAATTTTATGAATACCCCTACTATTTAAGAGTCTTCACAAATATCCTTATCAGCTATATTTTTACCCCCACCTTCTATAAAGGAAGTTAATTTTATTCGAAATTCCATAACTGCCCTCTTTACGTTAATAAAGTTATAGACCTTCCTTTTACAGACAAAATAAAAAATATTTCCCTTCTCTTTCCTTCTCTCGGCATCACCACCGCCACCTCTGCCACTACCACCACCACCACCTTCGCCGCCGTGAATAAATTGATCATCCGATTCATAATTCATATTCTTCTTATAGTTTATATTCTTCTTATACTTCTTCTTTTTCATTTTTAGATTCGATTTTCAAAATCAGAATCAATGAGATCTGAATGATTCGACTTTTTTTAGGTTTCGTTTTTGGGTAATTTTGATTTTTAGGTTTTGTTTCCGGATAATTTCAAAGAGATTTAACTGATTTTATTTTCAATCTAACATTAAGATGCTTTTTTGGGTCATGTTGAATTAGTGGATCCTGTTGATAGTTTAGTGTTTAGCGATTTAGGTTTTCTCTGTATGATAGTTTGTATTATGTATACTATTGATGATATTGTGTTTCTGTCAGGGAAGTGTAGTGCCTGCATCTTGAAGTGAAGGTATTTTACAACGGATTCAAATATGATAGATGATGATTATGGACTTTTGTTAATTTTAGAGTTGAACTTATTCGAATTATTAAAACTCAAGAAGTAATGACGGTGGATTGGTGGCGGCGATGGTGGAAGAGGTATGTATTTGAATCTATTTTCTGCTTTGGTTTTGAGATTTTGGGTTACATTAGATACTTTTTGTCTATTGTGAGTCTGTCGAGTGATTCAGATACAAGAAATAGTGGAATTGCAAATCTGATTGTTAAGTTAAAATAGGTCGTAATTTGTGTGAGTATGTGACTATTTGGCAGCTGGTATTTTTTAGACGAAGCTGGGTAGATTATTTGTTTGCAGCAGAATGATGTAGGCATGCTGCTGATCATATGATGGTAATAGAACTGTCAAAAATTATTAGGTAAGTTAAAAATGAAGTTGCCGATCTTTTATTGGTGAGATCTACACAAAGAAAACTTTATCTAGGGTTTTAGACATGCTATGATGCGTTAACTTGTTCCGTAAATCATTCCCTGCACATGATGAATGGATGCCGTCGTTGCATATGCTTTCACCATTTCTCTATTTCTAGGAGATTTCATAGACTTTTCTCGAATGATTAATTGGATTAAATTGGTTTAGTATCTTAAAGAACTAGTAATACTGCTACTGTAGAGATTTAGAAGCCTAAATTTCTTTGTCTAGATAGTGGTTTTTGCTAGTCTTTTGTGTAACAGTTTGAACCTTGGTTTCTTATGTGTTTTAGAGTTGTAAATTTTAGTACAAAAGAATATTGCAACATTTGGCACTACGGTGTATGGAATTTTTGTTCAATCATTCTCACATGTAGTATGTATCAACTACTTTAGTACTTAAAGCAATTGTGATGCAGTACAGAACATGTCAGAGATGGTTTATGTAGCATTTTCCTTTAAATGGGGAAGAAGAACCCACTTTTGAGTTTTGTCATGATGTATTAATTTTGAGTAGTTAAAATATCAATGAATGTGAGTGAGACATATTGTATACAGTGTTTGGTTTGTGTTCTCTTGTAGGTCCAATGAGGATGGTTCAAGCCATAGTAATGGGAAGACCGTGAATGTTGGAAATGTGGCTGCTTTGGCTACAGGACCATGGGCAGGTGCTTATAATTACTCTGCCACATAGTGTGCTATACATTCCCTTATTATACTTTGAGGTAGGTAACTGAATCTCCTTTTTAATTTTTTTTCCGTCATTTTTATTTTCATGGCCGTGATCGAGAGAAATAGACTGAAAAGAGCTCACAGGGAATGTGCTCAATCCCAGACACCTAAACAATGAACGAATATAATCAAACATCCAAGTCCAACACCTCCGTAAAACTTCTCGCAGTTGTTGCTCATTCTTATTTTTATACAAATGATAATTACCTTTGTCTCTTTACAATTGAACCATAGAAACAGGGTGGCAGCTATGTTGGAAGAATCTGTCTATATATAATAAGAATCTGTGGTGCAATGGTAGCGCAACTGACTCCATGTCAGAAGATGCGTGTTCGATTCACGTCAGTTTCACTAGTTTTAGTACATCAATTTTTGAGATCAACTTTGGTTGTTGATACTAGATTTTGGGATCAACTTTGATTGTTGACACCATATTTTGGGATCAACTTTGGTTGTTGATACTAGATTTTGATATCAACTTTGAATGTTGACACCATATTTTGGGATCAAGTTTGGTTGTTGATAATGTATATAATCCGTACATTTTCTGAATTTTTTATTTTGGGATCAACTTTAGTTGTTGATACCACATTTTGGGGTCAACTTTGGTTGTTGACACCAAATATAATTTGAATATTTTTCGAATCTTTAATTTTTGGATCAACATCGGTTGTTTACACCATATTTTTTATTTTATTTTATTTTTGATTTTTATTTTGGGATCAACTTTTATTGTTGACATCATATTATGTTTTTTCTTATTTTCTGATTTTTTTGTTTATGGGGACCAACTTCTGTTGTTGACACCATTTTTTTTCTTCTTCTTATTTTCTGATTTTTGTTTTTGGGATTAACTTCGGTTGTTGACGCCATTTTTTTCTTCTTATTTTCTGATTTTTGTTTTCGGGATCAACTTCGGTTGTTGACACCATATTATTTTTTATTTATTTTCTAATTTTTTTTGGGATCAACTTCGGTTGTTGACACCACGGGAGGTGGTGGTGGACTAGCGGCGCCGCCGCCAGCAGTGGTGGTGGTGTAGACTGGTGGCGGTGGTGGACTGGTGGCGGTGGATTGGTGGTGGTGGATTGGTGGTGACGGTGGTGGTGGTGGATTGGTGGTGGTGGTGGTGGTGGTGGTGGTGGAGTTGGAGGTGGCGGCGGTAGACTGGTGGTGGAGTGCTGGTGGTGAAATGAGAGAATATATTTTTTTTTTAAATGAAAAGAAATGTTTGTGTGATAAAATAAGAAAAAATTATATAATATAAAGGGTATTAATGTAATCCATCTTTAAATGGATAAGGTGAGGGGTATATTTATTATGTTGTAGGGGTATATTTGTTGGCCATGAAAACTAGGGGTATATAATTAATGAAACCTAGTTTCTTAACAGCGAATTTGTATTAATCTGAAATTATGGTGCCTTCATAAACATCCATGCATGATGCACACGTGTAGGTTCAGGGGAAGTCCTCCTTATGTTCCATAAATTATACTTGACTGGAAATTATACGGAAAAAAGAAGGAAAGGAAAGAAAGAAATTAGAACTTGACTGGAAATTATACTTGGAATTTGTAGTAGTATGATACATAAATTTCAAGATGAATTCCATTATTAGGGTGTTGTTGTGATGTAATCTTAGACTTGGAGTAACAAAAGAGGTAAGGGAAACTTCTTCTTCTCAACTTCAGTTTCATTTTTCCTTAAATCCTTGTTCATGATTGATGTTGTTCTTTGATTTTGAGTGAGGGGTATTTCGTCATCATGTTGTTGTTGTTGTTGTTGTTGTTGTTGTTGTTGTTGTTGTTGTTGTGGTCGTCGTCGCCGCCGCCGCCGCCGCCGTCGTCGCCGCCGTCGTCTTTTAGAGATTTGATTTCAAATGGTCTTGACTTGAAATTGTTGTGTTCTTCAATTAGGGTTCTTATGATGTTTGGGAACTTGTCATAATTCATTGATTAAACTTCAAATTATGTAAATTAACAATATGGGTTTGTGTCTTTTTTTCCCAAATTCATGTTGTATTGAAGAGAATTGCTCATTCCTTCTTGGTTACTTATGAACCCTAGAAAGTCTGATTTTGTTTTACAATTAGCGTTAGATCCAGTGGTTGGATTTTGACGAAATTTGAATACGTCATACCTTATTATGTTATAGATGTTCGACTAAAATTTTAGGACGATCAGGTCACAGATGCTACTTGAAAGTTTGAATAAACGGAGGCCGAAGTTAGCTGGAATCAAACCCTGGACAGCCAACTGTTTGTGGCGTTTCTTATTATCTGTTTATCGGATGAATCTAAGATTTTAGTATGATGTTTATATCTATGTAGGTGACCTACTGTAAACTTTTCATGAATTTCTGAGTATTTTAGGTGCCCCAAAGTATGGAAGGATTGGGACTGGATTCTGTGTTTCCATAGTGAAAGCAGACAGATAGTAATGCGTACATCTCTTTAATGAACCGTCAGAATATCATGATTTTTGGATATGTTTTGTGAAATTGAGTCATCAAGATGCTGTAGAAATTCAAGGATAATCAGATGTCGTTTACTATTGAAAAACATGTACTAAGCGTGATATAGCCATGAGTATGAATGTCAAATGATTTGAAGTTAAAGAATTATGAGTTATACTTGCAGGCCTTATTTAGGCTATGTAATTTGAGTAAGATAGTGTTATTATAAGCTAATGATGACATGGGGTCGAAAGGTTGATAATCTCGTATTTTATCTTCTTTCGTGTTCTTGCTGATAGCATTTTATCTCTTTAGGATGATTCCAATTTGGAATGTTTGAAATGGTCTGGTAGTTTATAATTTAATTGTGGATGTACCTTCTAATGTGCTTGTGATGGCATGCCTTTCTAATGGTGGGACATGTTCTAGTCCTTCTGAAGTTGGTACTTGAAAGATAAGGTATGCGCACAGTAGTTATAGTTAGTAGTGTTGCATATTGCTTTCTCCATTGGCCAGAGTAGTTGGACACCTATTTGAATGATAAGAGTCATATAGTGATTTATGATTGGACTATTTGTCAACTTTGCTTATGACCTACTTATTGGATATTATTCTGTCGTATGAATTGCTTGTGTGTATGCTTATATATATATATATATATATATGCTTGTGTGTATGCTTATATGCTTATATGTATATATGCTTATATATATAATGCTTGTGTGTATGCTTATATATATATGCTTGTGTGTATGCTTATATGTATGCTTATATATATCTATATTACAAAAAGAAGTGTTGTTTGTGTATGTGGACAATTACAACCATCGATTTCGTCATCCGGCGGCTCGGATCGATGGGTTATATGTTCTATAGGCGTCCGTCCGATCGTTGGGTTTCCTGATTTTGGTACGATTCGTTTATATCGAGTTTCCTGGTATAAGCCTATTTCCTAATTACAAACTAATACGTTGTTAAAATATATTTACACGACTTTAACTAAATTCCTTTCTCCCAGTGTTACTCTCTAACCATAGAATTATGTTTTCTGTCTCTAACAGAATTCTGTTTTCTATGCTTGGTCTTTTTTGCGGTCCTTGCTCCTCTATTTCAAGTTCTGAATACAGTTTGTTGATTCTTTTTTAGGTTTTTATTTTGTGCTTTAGGAGGTAATGCAGAATCAGATGGATGATGATGATGAGGAATATAAGGAGGTATACGTATAGAAATCCTTAAATTATATTCTTAGGGTTTTCTTTTTTATTCTTCCTGCAAGGAGGGAGATACAATGGCTTATCTTAGATATCAAAATCAAGGGCATACCTCTTCAAGTGCTCGACAGAGGTCCCCACCCAGTTCTCCCTTGCTTTACGCAGCTGCGACCATGGCTTTTTGATTGAAGAGCGGACGAAGCCAAGCATACTTCGAGGAGACTCTGATGTAGCATTCATTACCTCTCAGTCAAATATGTTCAAACTCTTTGGGATGCTTGCCTGAAAGCAACCACTGCCAGTAGTACTGGTGCAAGACCCTTCAATCATATCTGCTTTACTTTCACATGTTGAGGTACAACCTCTGGAATGGTTATTTATAGCAGCATTTACGTTGCACCCGATCCGACAAACATGTTTTTGTGTAGGAAATGCGGAATGGGGTACCCCTGAAATTAAGATTGTAAAAAGGTTTGTCTAAAACTAGCTTGCCAGTTTGATCATCATAACATTTGCCGCCTATTGCGGTGTTATTTATGCGAACTTCTGTCTCTGATACACTTAGAACCTCGATTGCGGAATCACCCGACCCAATGAAGGGCTTAGCAGGTTCAAAAGAAGTATTACAGCTAATAAAATACAACTGAAAAGCATCATCTTCAATATAAAAGCAATCATATCATTAGCATAATCCCCAAATGGGTATGTGATGGTAATGTTCCCACATTTAGATGGACAACCATGTTTAACCTGTTGGATTTCCGATGATTCAGTTGATGATGATGATAATAGGATCATGATCTGTAAGAATAAGAAGAGAACTAAAGGTAGGAACATTTTTAAGTAAGAAAGAAGGAAAAAAACTCAATTTTAGACAAATTTTTAGAGTTTTTTATTCTACTTTGTCTTAGCTTATATAACAGGCAAGGAGCCGAGGATCCTAATTAAAATTTGGAAATGGTATGAATACTTTCTTCAACACGTACGTCTCTGTCCCCTGCTAACAAGTAGACGCCTTTTCGGGCATATATATGTCAACTAGCAATATCATTAATCATTTTTAAACTTGGGGCTTTCCATTTGCGATAAATTATATGTGGTCCAAGCAAGCAAAGAATCATCCTATGGCTAATGACTATGAAGAATATTCCTCAACGTGAGGTAAGCCAAGCATACTTCGACATAGACGATGAAGAATATTCCTCAACGTGAGGTAATGTCTTAGCTAAAGGTATGTTTGTGACTATCATTCAATTTGCCTGTTATTTGAATGTGCAAGATTGCTTTCAGTTCGTTGTTGCTATCGTTCTCTAAATGTCTGCGTATTGTGACGATCATTCAATTTTTCTGTTATTTGAATGTGCAAGATTGCTTTCAGTTTTGTGCAAAGAGATATGGTAGTAACCAATGGACAATTACATTGTTGTGAGTATGTGTCAAAAATGCCCTGAAAAGATTGCGCATCTAAGAAAAATATAAATTCTGTTAAGCTTTCTGCTTTTCGTACCTGCATTTTTTGATTCTTAAGTCACTGACTAGGAATTCTTCCACAGCACCATGTAGTGCTGATACCAATCTCAATGTGATGATGTATTATAATTTCGAGAATACCTTCTACTTCAGGTAGGTTAGAGTATCAAAACTTGATGACTTGAATATTTTCCACTACATAGAGTAATCCTGAATACATAACCTTGCAGAAAAAAGTTAATTTAAGTTACTGCATAAACTTATTATTTGCAGTAAACTCGAGTCCACGTTCACTTAAAAAAACGATATTTTGGAAGAATCAATTGTTTTTTTCGCATTATTTATGTATATCTCATTGATGATGCGGTTGGACCTTTTTTGTCCGCCATGTATGTGTATCTCATCGCTACTAGAAAATGTAATCCATGTGGTGTTCCATAAGACAATTGAGTCTAGCCAACCCATATTGAGTCTAGCCAACCCAATATGTAGAATAAACATTCCATAGGTATCCTAATATAATTAGATTTCCTACTAATTTAATTCTCCTTAACACCATATATTAAAAGAATTTAAGGGCCCATGTCTCATTGATATCCTAGGTAATTCTTATCGATCAGTGGGTTCATGAAGTCGCATTTGGTGCACGTTTGATTATTATGACTAAACTCACAATTTCAATTCTTCATTCTTTTATCTTTGATTTAGTTCCATGTATTTAATTGATTAATTGCGGTTTGTTGATTTATTTTCCCAGGTACTTTTATAGGGAATGTAGAATCATCCTGGTAAAGTCGTTATGGTTGCAAGTCCCGACTAATTTTACATGACCAACAAAATATTAGGGCATGCTTAAGAGGCCACGACACAACCAACAAACCATTAGGGCATGCTTTAGACGCCACGGTCGGGGAAGTAAGCCCAGGATAATTTGTCACGACCAACAAAACACTTAGACATGCTTAAGAGGCCACGTCCGGGGCTGTAAGCCCCGACTGATTTGACCCGACCAACAAAACACTAGGACATGCTTATGGGGCCACGGCCGGGGCTGTAGGCCCCGGCTAATTTGACCCGACCAATAAAACACTAGGGTCGCAAGCCCCGATTTACTTATAGGCTCGATGTTTGACCGTTATAATCAGTTTTGTTAATGATTAATGATTTATTTTTATTTTTGGGGGGGAATACTGACCAGCCGACCGAACAACAAAAAAATAATTGAATAAGGTTGAACCCCGGCCTACGTAGTCTATATTATAAAAAAAAAAAGTGATGTTTGTGTATGTGGATAATTTCAACCATCGATTTCGTCATCCCACGGCACAGATCGATCGGTTATATGTTGTATAGAACGTCTGTTGGATCGTTGATTTCCTGATCCGGCTAAGCTTCCATAACTTAAAAATTCCAAACGCATTAAAAAAAAAAAAAAAAAAAAAAAACGTTCTGGATTTTCTAAATTTTTGTTAGGCTTTTTTGGAGAAAAAAAATTCTGATCATTAATTACTACGGGGTTTCCTTATTCCTTCCCCCATCGTGAGTTTCCATAATCATTCCTAATTGATATAGTAAAAAGTTCTATAATAATAATTTAATTTAAAATACTCATATTCATGTTGAATCAGATTAATGAATAACTTAATTAGTTAGGTGAGTGACAAAATATGTGTTTCATTTACACATGATTACTATGAAGAGTTTTTGTTGCACCATTCATATTTCAAGTGTCTCTATTCAGCGGTATAGCATGGTTTAGAGTGGCTTTAGAGCACCAATTTAATGCTCATGTTGGATTTCCATATATAGGGTCTAAAACGCACTCAAATTACTTGAAAATCTTTCCATTTAATGGACTTAGTTAAGTCTCTTTTCCTTTGCTGAAAATCTTTGAAATTTACAGCTACATGCGTATGCAGGAATATTAAGTTTTATGTTTAAGATTTTTGTGATTTTATGACTTACGAACCACCGCAGGAGGGTACGAGCTACAGGTTTATTGTCGTTGGACACTTCCACTAGATATTGGGACCGTTCTACTATGACCCGGCTAACTAAATATACTCCCGACTATTATTGACAAAACCAACTAACACACTAATTTTAATGTGGGCACTACATTTGCCTTTAAATTTTCTCCACGGCCGGGGCCGGCCCTGTTCGGCTACTATGATCCAACTAATTAAAAACGCTACTGTGACCCGACTAACTAACAGACTATAATATGACACGACCAACTAAATATTATGACCAAAATATTGTGGTCCCAAACTGACTAACTTACACGTTGACTAAAATATTGTGGAAGGATACCGGCTGACCAAACAACATAAATAAATCAATAAAGGTTGAGCCCGGGCCGTAGGCCCGGGTGATACCTAATATATATATATATATACTTGTTAATCAGTTATGCATGACACATGCTATTAATTTTGATGTGGATTATGTTTTCTTAATATATGACACAATTATGGGTGAAACATTTTAATAACTCTCTGGGTACCTATCAAGTGTTTGTATGGTTAGCACTCTAGTGCTATATTTCTATGTAGTGGTAGAGTAGTTGTCTAACTTGTTTTTCTCATACTTGTACTACTTAGTAAAAGAATGAGGTGGTGCTGGATGGGTGTCACACAAACTTCCTAAGCGAAACTCCATCATATCTAATAGCAACAAATTTGTCATTTTCATTGGTAATAGTGGAACAAACTGTTTTTTTTTTTTATTAACACTACAGTATTTTATCTAACTGTAATAGCACATTTGAATTCTCATTATCATAGTACATGGACTTATTGCTAGTTTTATGGAATTGGGTGCTTTTATAAGATGTTTTCCTTTTATCCATAAGATGTTTTCCTTTTATCCATTAGTTTACAGTTTGAGCAGACCTGGGGAAATATCATAAACATTTGTTTGGATTAAGGTGGACCTAATTCAAGATTGGTTTCTGATAGGTGTTTAAAACACATTGATTTATTATCTATTGTTTATGCTTTCTTTGCTATTTTTTGTGTGAATTATGTATCTTATGTTCGCTTTTGAGTTTCATAGGTGATTTGGAGTCATTTAAGGGAAAGACGCGAAATAGACGCTCAATTAGTTGCTTGGAGTCATTGGCGGTTGATGGATGTGGAGCTAGCAAGTCTCCATTGCATTTGAAGCAGAAATTATTAAAGGGCACCTCAGTGTGGTTGCCCTTATCCACTGGAATGGTGACAATAACCACCTCTGTTTTATTACACCCAACCACCATCTCAGATTTAACACCCAACCCCAAAACTGAGAACTATCAATTCCCAAATCATTTCTTCCACCCCAGAGTAAATGTGCAAAAGAAAGAAATGGAGGCGCAGGAGTAATTGTGCCTGAAATTCAAGAGAGATATTAAGAGAGGTGATTCTGTGAAGTGGATTTGAGAAGAAACCAGAGATGTATTTGTCACTGCTGCTGCAACAGATCGAGAAGAAATTGAATGTCGTTGCTGTAGAAGATGGATTTAATGGATTTCAGGGTTTTGGAGAAAGAAGATGATGCTGCTGTGAAATTAATGGATGGGGTATATTGAGTTTGAGTTTAAATCGAATCATGAGAAGTTTTGGCAGCGATTTGGGCATGAATTTGTAGAAGAAATCTTGGTCGAGAAATCAGGGAAGAACAGCGATTATCGCTGTTGATTTGAGCAACTGATGGAGGTTCTGTTACTGCTGTCGGTATGAGCTGAGATTGAGATGAAATTGAAGAAGATAGAGTTAAGAAATCAGAGAACAATGACTCTGTTAGGGTTTGTCTGATGGAGCAGATGGATTGGATTTGAGATAGAGATGGACATAATTGCACTGAGAAGAATATGGAGCAGATGGGTTTGAAGCAGATTCTCAGTTGGATGGAAGAATAGAGTTATAGCAGAAGATGATGTTTTATGGGAATGGGGTTAACTGAGCTTCTGGTACTACAAATGGGTGATGCCGTGACTAGTTATGAGCTGGAACTGGAGGCTTAAAATGGATGAGAGGTTGCAGGGTGGCTGAGGCACAAGTGAAGTAAATGGTGGTTTTGGTAACTGAAATTGGTATGATGTGTATGTGTGCTGTTCAAGATAGAAGAAGGTGATGTTCTGATGCTGAGAAACACACATATAATGTGTTTAGCTGTAGTGACTGAGCTGAGCAAGGAAGTTGCAGATGATGGTGCTGCGGCTTTGCCAGAATACAAGAGAAGGAGATGCAGTTTCAGAGATGGAGCTGAATGCAATGTTGTGTGCTGTTGGTTTGGAGCAGAGTCACAGAGCTGATACATGGGAATGCTGATATTAATTTAGGTAGGTCTGGTGGTGATTGAAGCTACAAGATGAGCTTAGATGCATGCTAGGAACTTCGCAGGAGAGATCTGCTGCAGCTGAAGGAATTGGTTGTTTGGTTACAATGTCTTTGGTTGTCTTGAATGGCTTGAGCTCAGATTGCAGGTGAGAATGAAGTGGATCGGTGGTGCTGCGTTGCTGTTGATTGTGAGGCTAGACTAAGAGATTTATGACTGAGTTGCGGATAAGAAGGTGTTGTTGGTGATGAACAATGGAGATGGAGGAAAATGCTGGTGGTGCTGGAATTGGCCAGTAGAACAAAGAGGCAAGGAAACTGTGGCTGCAATTGAAGATAATGCAAGGAAACGATGCAGAGATTGTTATTGTATGAGTTGCAGGCTGGGTTTGTCTGAGTGAATGAATGAGGATGATATGAATGTTGTGTATGAATTATGGCAGGGAAGAATAGCCTGAAATGGCCGGGAATCACCCAAAAATAGACAGAAATTCGACTGAGTCGGAGTCAGGCGAGTTGACTCACCGATCCAGGAGCTGACTCAGATGGATTTGGACTTGTTCTGACTGGGCTTCACTCATGGGCCGTATGGAAACGGACAGTGGCAATTGGTCGAGATTGAGAACAACTGAACAAGTTAGGATATAAAAAGCTTATTCACACAGCAACAAAAGGCATCTCTTTTATTATCTTCTTTACAGTACTTTTGTTCTAGGGTTTCACATGATAAAATTTTCCTTACTCTTTGTGATGATTTCCAAAAACACAAGTAGTTGATTTATTTATTTTAAAGATGTAGTTGGATTTTGAAAACAAGTTGTCGATTTGATGAATTAATTTTCTCTCATGATTATTGTTCAGTTTCTACGGTTTAATAATTGTATGATTGACGTATTGCAATATGATTGAATGTTTGTTTAGTTAAGTCTAGAATTGATTGAACTCACATCCATACCTATAGTTAACTTAGGATTTATCATCGAGCGATAATCTTGAATATGAGTAGCATGGTATGATTACGGATAGTAGTGATACTTTCTTGTAATCATACGTAGAAATTGGCCTTTGTTCGAATTGTTTGTGCAATGTATTTCAATTGCATTGATTAGCCTATTTCACCAATCTTAATGCTCTTTGGGAATTGAACTTGATTAGCGCAAGGCGTTGGGTTATTCTCTAGGTAGTATTCATGTTTGCATCGTTTTACATGGAAGTGTGATGATTATAGGAAATTAACGGAGTAACATGCTCTCTTAACACTCTAGGGCTTTTGATGATAGCGAGATTAAATATGAATTCTAATCATATATTAAATACTTGTTTACAATTGAAGATGAAACATTTATCCAATATTTCCACATCCTTGATTTGTGTGCTTTGCTTTCTTGTTTTGCTTTTATTTTAGTTTTTAGTTTATAAAAATCAGAAAACCCCCCTTGTTACTTATAAGATACCGAAACATGTTGACAACCAAGATATTTTGAGTAGTGAGAAAGTAATATTATTTTTGATGCATACGGCAACGATCAAATTTTGGCTCCCCTGTTATTTGTTTTTAGTTTCTTATTTTTGTTTTTAGTCTTGTTTCTTATTTGTTTTTAGTTTTTCTTATTTTCTGGTTTTTAACATAGTATTGAGAACTCTTGTTTCAGGTACCTATTTTCACATGGAAGGAGCACATTGGAACAATGGATACGGTTTTCAACCTCCTCAACACTATGACAATTTCCCACCATCTATGGTATATGCAGATTTCCACAATGGTCAGAAGTTTCATTGTCTCATATGGATATAACCAAAACCAATTTATTGGCTATGATGCATATCCTAGAGAACCTTATGGTGATTTTCATACATATCAACAACAACCTTGTAGTGGATATGTAAGTCAAGCACCAAGGTGGGACAATTCTACTTCCAATTGGCTTTATTCGAGTTGTATGCAGGCTATGAATGGATTGCAAGATATTCAACAAAGACTAGACCAACTTGACCGTGATAGAGAGAACGTCGCACAAACCAATTTCTGCAACACTTTTTCTTACCCGACTCCGGATCGTAGTTATGGTCATTCACCCATTCAAAGGGAAGAGTTATGGGAAAGAGAACCTATTTTAGTGACCGGTGGTAAGCGTGTGAACGTCAAGAAACTTGCACAGAAATTATACAAGTTGGAAGATGATGGAGCCTCAGAAGAGCTTGTCGATGAAATTAATAGTAGTTTTATTAAATCTTTTTCCTTAGCTTACAACTAGCAAGAGTTGGTGTTAATTCTTAGTTTATAATAATATGTGGACGACGGTTGATTTAGATCCTAAAACTGCTAGAGGTAGTTGCAGCCCATTTATTAGCGGTTCATACCACCTAATGAGAGATAATTCCTATCATTGTGGGTAGTTCATACTATCTAAACAATGACGAACTACGGTCGTGCTTGATTCCTTCGAGCAACGGGGAGGGTACGTAGGATCCTTTATGCGGTTCAACACGACTCTATAAGGTTGTTCATATCATCTGAAAGTGTTGGTTGTTGTTTTGGAAATTTACACCATTTTCAAAGATGATTGCAACTCTGTATTTTCGGCAGTTGTCCACCTTTTATTTTCGGCAACTGGCCGTCTCTGATTTTGGCAATTGGCCATCTTTTATTTTCGGCAATTGACCATCTTTTATTTTCGGCAATTGGCCGTTTGTTATTAATGACGACTAGTTGTTTCTTATTTTCAACAATTGATTGTTTGTTATTATTGGCAATTGGCCATTTGTTATTTCGACAACTGGTCGACTCTTATTTTTTGGAAATTGGAACTCTTGTGGAATTGTACGAGTAATATGGTATGGTACATATACTCATATAATTCTAACCTTGAGACCAATGAGATTTCTATTCAGCAGGATCTCAAGTTTGTTATTCGGTAAGAAACGATTGTTACCTACTGAGATAGGGATTTTATCAATGAACATAATTTTTTTTTAACTTGAGTGGCGTTTCAGGGAGCGGAGCTTGCCAAGCGGGTTGTAACCCGACCCATATGGAGCAAAAAATTTCGGATCCGTCACAAGTGGGTTCATAAATTCCTTGATAAGTTTCCTAATAAATCTTAGGGTCGGATTCCATATGGAGGATTTGCTGGAAAAGTGATTCTCGACACATGTCGACATATCATATGTCCCCCAACGCCCCATCAAAAATTTATCTATATAATGTGCTTGAAGAATAACTTTTTGGGGGGATTATGACTTTCAATTGAAGGCACAATTGGGGGATGTTAAAAAGAAAAAAAAAACACTATGAAGCAATTTAGGAACACCTTATCCAAATAATTTTTGTAATGACTAAATTACCCTTAAGTATCCCCAAGTGCGTTTAAAGTCGGCAGTGAGAAGTATTACCCGACAATGCCGACTAACACAGACGGTATTAGTTTCATCACCAAAATGATACCGACTATAACAGTCGGTATTGGTTTCATCACCAAAACAATACCGACAACAAACCTAATACCAATTTTAGGGTTTCAAATTGTTTTCTGTCAAAACAAGAACTAAGATGGAGGAAAATATGTGTACAATTAGAACCAACAAAATCAACAGTGGATGATTGATTGAATTATATCCTCTAGTGCATCACCAATTTTAAAAGTTTCGAAGTATAATATGCAATTTATGATATAATAAAAGTTGTCATAGATGTTGGAAGCTGGGATTCCGATAAACCTGAAGATAAATAGTTCTCGTATAATGAGGAACTTATCAATAATGAGGAACTTCAAATGAATACAGACCCATTACCTTATGTAATGTTACTTATAAGATTATTTCGAAAATCATCTCCAACAAATTGAAACCTTTACTTGCAAACCTCATTTCACCTACCCAATGTGCCTATGTACCTGGTAGACACATACAAAACAATGTTATAATTGCACATGAACTCATCCATGCTATGAAGAAAAAGAGAAAAGGAAAAGTTTCTTATATTGGCCTCAAGCTGGATATGTCGAAAGCTTTCGACAGACTTGAATGACCCTTTCTTTTTGACATCCTTCTGCATCTTGGTTTTCATCGGGACTGGATTCAGCTTGTTAAACAATGTATTACTACAACCATCATATATCCTCTCATCAATTGTTGGCCATCTACTTCTTTTACTCCAACACGCGGAATACGTCAAGGTTATCCATTATCACCATATATTTTCCTCATTATGGAAGCTTTCTCAAGAATTGTTCAATCTCAGATTCTATAAGGTAACCTGAAAGGAGTCAAAATTATGAAAAATAATCCAGAGGTGAGTCACCTTTTCTTCGCAGACGATTGCTTATTATTCCTTGAAGCTTCTCCTATTTATCTCAGAAATATACAATATATTCTAGATCAGTTCGGCAAAGCATCTGGGCAAGTAGTGAATTTGCAAAAATCAACGATTTTCTTAAGTAAAAATATCTCCCGTCTCTTTGAAGCCAACTTACTAACATTCTTCACATGAAAATTATGGGTCTTGGTGAAAATATTTAGGTATTCCTTTACTAATGCATCGTTCAAGAGCTAAGAATTGTTAGCCTATCTTGGAGCATATGACTGCGAAACTTCAAGGTTGGAGTAGTAAAATAATCAATCAAGCTGATAAGACAACTCAACTGAATTATGTTTGTTAGTACAATGAGCATGTACCATATGCAAGTTCTAAAATTACCTGATACTATCATTCATCAAACGGATCAAATCCAAAGAAACTATTGGTGGAACAACTCTTCAAACCATAAGAATAAACACTTTATATCCTGGTCTAATATGAATTTTCCTAAAAGATTAGGAGGATTAGGTTTGAAACATCTCCAACATTATAATTCTGCAATGTTAGCCAAATTAGCCTGGAATGTCATTCACAATCCAGATGAACCTTATGTACAATCGTTGAAGTCCAAATACTTTCCTTTACATGATATCAAATATGAGCCTCCTCCTGATACTGCTTATTCTAGTTGGATTTGGCAGAGAATTGTACATGGTATTCATATTGTACAACAATTCAGCAAATGGTAGATTGGTAATGGCACACGCATTAACATATGGAAGCACAATTGGATTCCATTGATCTCAACACCAATGAAATCCAATGGATTTCTCAATTAATCATTCCAGATATAACTCAATGGAATGTTCAGCTTCTTCATCAGTTGTTTACTCCTCTATAGGTGCACTCTATATTAACCATTCCTTTAAATCTTCATTCTCAAGATAAGTTGATATGGCAATTGGTCAGTTCTCAACTGCTTCCACTTATCATCACTTATGCAATGTTAATTCTCCATCAACACCTATTACTTTAAGCACCACTTTTTGGTTAAAATTTTTGAAGTTAAAAACACCTTTCAAGTTGCAGATCTTATGTGGAAAGTTATACAAACTGCACTCCCTGTTAAAGCTAATTTACATCATACAACTGATAATCTTTGTATCCTCTGCAATACTCATCAGATAGAAGATTTCAATCATTTGTTATTCTCCTGTCCTTTTGCTACTGCAATCTGGAGAGCTTGTTTACCACAACATTTTTAATTTTCTTCAACAGTTTCCTACACTTCAAGATTGGATTACTTCATGGACAACAAATCCCATTATCAACTTTAACTCAGAATCTCCTTCTTTACAGGGAATGATGTCAACTATTTGGTTTATATGGAAATTCAGGTGTAAAGTTCACTTTCAACAGGAAACAGTTAATCCAAACTCTGCTTTACATACTCTTTTTAAATATTTGGTTGGTATGGTTCATACTTCTCATGCATCTCATAATAGTCATACTGTAAGGCATGAGCATCATTGGTCTCTACCACCACCAGACACTCTAAAAATAAATATAGACGCCTCTTTTCACAAACTATTTCATTTGGTTGGAATTGCAATGTTAACTAGAGATTCTACAGGTTCGTATGTTGCAGGAAAATGAGTTCTTAGAAGAGTAACTAATGCTCACCAAGCAGAGAGTTGGGCTTTACTAGAAGCTATGCAATATGCAATACAACAAAACTTGGAATATGGTAATCTTTGAGTCTGACTGTAAAAATGTAATTTTATCTGTCAGTGAAGGTTTAATTCCTTCATGGCAATCTTCTCCTTTGTTAGATAAGTGTGTCAACTCTGTAACATTAACCTTGTGCTTATATCCCTAGAGTGTGTAATAAGGTGGCAGATTACTTGGCTAAATCTGTCGGTAACTCTAGAAATCCAGGAGAGTGGTAGCAGATACCATCACTATGAGTTACGTGTAAAACTTGTTAAAGATGTAATATTTGTTTAATATTTAATAAATTATCCTTTTGTCCAAAAAAAAAAAAACATTTGTTTAATATTTAAAAAAAGCTGGGATTACATCTCTTCTGTAAGGTGCGTGTTTGCTTAAATTATTAGTCCAAAAAGGATTTACATTTACTTATTTTGTTTTTATTTGTTTGTGAGCTTTCGGTAAATCTTACATATATTTCACGTTATATTGTATTTATCTCTAACAATACATGTGGATGTTCCATTCCACTGTTGACCACATTGTTAAAGAAAGATACACAATTGGAAGAGATGTAACGAATGGTTTCGGCATAGTATTCATGATGAAGACTCTGCCGACTATCTCTTGCCGGTTATATGGGGAAGAGATGCACCGTGGATGTGCCCATTCCATCTTGCGCCTCTTTTTTGTTTTTAATCTATCTTCCCTTGTATATGTTTCATCACCATAAAACTTAAAAATCTGTGTAAAACACTCATCTTGCCGGCACGATGTATTAGATGAAATCTATGCTTATGCTTAATTGTATTATATGAAATATCTATGTTTATACTTAAATGTTCGAGGCGATTTTACGAATTCTGAGAAATGGAACAACTCTTTTAACTAATTATGACAAGTTACTAGTTATTATTATTTTTATGTTTTTATTTAGAAGACACAATAGGGGATACCAAATTAAAAGTACCAAAATCTCCTCTTGTGATCTAAATTTTATGGAGCAAACACTTTCTATAGACAAATAACATGAGAGAGAAGCATTCATACAGTAGTAGCCATGAATACTCAGTCACAAATAACACCAGATACTCAAAGAATAACCAAATTACAATCAGTTCTCAATCAATACCTTGTTCAGCATCTATCAGTAACAGCCTTGATGATTCTCCAATATCAATAAGCAATAGATTAACATCAATCCAGAGGAAAAACAATATCCAAATCTCTTACATCCTTTCGAAAATAAAAAACTTAAACAACAACCTATGCAACCTCAAACTCAATATGAAAAAGCAAGAATAAGAATCCATTCCTCAGACTCTATCATCAAAGAAGATTAAAGTCAAATACAAATACCCTCTTTCTCAATTATTTTTTCGTTTAAGCCCTCTTCCCTTTCTTGCATTCCCTTTCTTCGTGTTCCCGGAGCCTGGAAAGTCGCTTGGGTTGTCTTTCCCTTGTTCCCCTGTCATGAGCTTTGATTCTTCTTTTTGTTCCTCTCCCTCGGTGTCCAAATCTATTACTTCCTGTCTCCGAAGTATTGAAGTTATATATGTAGGCCATGGAACTGGGATTGCTTCACCACCAGGACGAACAATGAAATCAATTTCCTCTGCAGGCACCCAAGTTTTGAAGATAGGTATTGTATACTTGGGTTCATCTCTAAATATATATCTCTGCATATTTAGTAACTTAAAATTCTCTTCTCCTTTTTTTCTTCTATGATTGCTCTTAAGAAACATAACCTATTTATAGATTTTCAATTAGGCAGAATTTCAATTGTCTCAACTTCTCAGAATGGTTTTAATATCCTTCTAATGGCTTTTGATCTGCAATCCCATACAGTTATTAAATTCACTGAACTTTTTTCTCAAATAATTTTCTTTTCATATCCTAATCTGGTTGTTGAGTTTCTTTTGATTCCATGCGTTGATTCCTTGCTGGATGCTCATTTACTCAGTGCTCCATGCACCCTACATCACCGGAACATTTTGCATTTGGACCTTGGGAGATGGGCAAGCTACTGTCACTTTCAGTCTGATCCAAAAACTGTCTTACCCTACGTCACCTTAATCTATTCTAGAAAAAATCCAAAGTCTAAGTTACTTGGAACCCAAGATGCTACTACTTTGATAGTCTCCCTGTGTTTGACCCAACAACCTCAAAGAAAAACTACAAACAACATTAATACCAACCTGTGGCTTTTGGAAAGGGTATCTGTCACTTTGCTTTCTATCTTAGTTTTCTCTATTCTGATAAGACAAATAAGCAGCAGAAATTTCTCAACATGTGAAGCTAGAATAGAATCTTTGTACTTGCACCTGTAATAATCACATGCCTGGATCTCTTATCACTCCTCATCACATCTCCCACCTTCATCCCACTACTAAAAAGCAGTCCTCTCTCTGAGATTTCTTAAATAATTACAGAACTATCCAGTTACCTCTGAAGACTTTCTTATTTCATCAAACAAATTCCAGATACTCTTGATTAATAATTTTCTCTCTTCTTGGAATTTTGTTTTAATGGCTCACTTATCTAAAGAGTCATCTGTGGATGAAATCACTAAAGCTATGCAAGCAAGTCAAATTCTCCATGATCCCTTAAGGCATGTTGTGTTTCTTAGCATAGATTCGTTGAAACCAGAACCGGTTCAGGATGATAAGTTGTGTGTTGTTGGAAACTACATAGTAATCTTCATGTAAATCATCAAGAAGCTCAATCTTACGCAAGGAAATTGTGGAACCTAAAAAAAGACATCCTTGTCACACCCTACCTAAAAAGAAAGAATCATTTCCATTTCCGTTTTCATCACCCGGCTGATATTCTCTCTGTAAACTACCCAAAGCCATGGTTGATCAATGACTCTATGTTGTCAATTATTCAGCTTCCTTTTGAAGGTGTTCAGAAAATACAAGAAGAAGAGTTTGATAGAGTTCTGATTAGTATCACTATGAAAAGAGTTCTTAATAACTATATAACATATAATGCTCTGGAAGGTATAACAAGGCATGTGGGAAAGATGTTGTTGTTTAAGGATCCTTATGGTAGATATTTTTATGAAAAGAATGTGGAAGTTATGGCTGAAATCAAAATTGATCACATCCTTCCTTATGGTACTCATTGCATGGTTGATGGAGTCAAGACGTGGATAGAGCTTACTTATTCTCTTCATCCTTTTAAGTTATGTCAATCCTGCAGAACCCTTGATCACTCAAGGAACAGCTGCACACCCAAAAGAAGAGAACTACTTGCTGCAAGAATAACTTTGAGCACGAAGAAACTGGTAAACCCAGCTTTCAATCATAAAATCCAAACTACGAGTGAAGCCTTTCAATCTCAAACCAACTCGGTAACGATTTCTTCCCCTCTTATTGAAGCATCTCATAACTCCTTTGCTGCTCTTGCCTCTACCTCAAAGAGCCCTCAATATACTTCAGGATATGTTGTTCAATCTCAAGAGCAGAATATGATGGTTGTCCCTCAAACAGTTGAATGTACTGAGGTCGAAGGAGATTCGGGTTACAATTTGATCTCTCTCGCACCAGCATCAAGCCAGTTCTTTGTCACTTCCAATAACAAAACTGTCCAGTTACAGCCTCAGAGCTTTGAAGATTTTACTTACAATCCATTCAAAGCCCGACCCATGAACAATATTATCTCTGAAGTGCTCACTATCCCTAATCAATCGTACCCACCGGGCTTTGGCCCATACCTCAATTTCTCCACACCTATCACTCACCAAAATCCCTCCGCCCCGTCAAATCCCAGAAAATGGATTCAAAACAAAACTAAGAAAACTGATATCTCCCTCAACCCTCTCATGCTGTGTTCTCTGATAATCAGTTAGGAATTAAGAAATGAAGAGATAATCAAGGTCCATATTCTTCTCAGGGGAAATCCAAAAATGTCATAAATCCAGCTAAAAAATCCATTCAAATTCAAAACCCTAACATTTAGTCTCCTAAGGAATTTAACAACAAAGATCCCTCCAATCTCAAATTTCTCTTAGGTTCTTCAGAAAAAGCCCCTTTCGCTGGCAGTAGCAGAAATCCCATCAAATCCCAAAAGTCGATCAAAGCTAGTAAGGTGAAGGTTCCCGTCAGAGGGCAAAGGGATAAGGTAGCAAACAAGGAGAAATCTTCGCCTTCAAATCATTTGGAGATCGAGAATGATCAGGTTAGCTTTTTCGAACCAATTATTTTCATTTCTGAAATGATTTACTCTAGTTTCAAACCCAAATTCCATGATCCCTTAGGTACTGCTAGTTGTAATACTCCAAATTTCTTGTGTTTTTCTTATCCTACAGTCTCTTATTTTTGGCAATTTTTTAAGATTTTGGCCTGGAACTGTCAAGGTCTAGGACCTATGAATACTAGACAACAATTAGAAAAAGTTGTCATCTCCCAAAATCCCGATATTCTGTTTCTTTCTGAAACAAAAAATTTAAAGCCTTTTGTTGAGAAAACTTTAAAAAATTCTTTGTATTATAATTTGGTTTGTCAAGACTCTGTTGGAAGTGCTGGAGGTCTGGCTGTTGCTTGGGATAATGCCACTAAACTTAGAGTCCTACACATTGATAATAATCAAATTAACTGTGGTATTTGGGATGAAAATTCTAAATCTGAATGGATCCTCACTTGTATGTATGGTAGTCCCTACAAGGATAGTAGAAAAGATGATTCCTGGAAATTACTTAACCAAATGGGAGAATCTATGAGCATACCTTGGTTAGTGCTAGGTGACTTAAATGTTATTCTTAATAAAGAAGAAAAAAGAGGGGGCAACCCTGCTAATGGTGCTGACATTAGGAAATTTTCTGCCATGTTCAATAATCTGGGTCTAAAAGCTATAGGCTTTATCGGTTTCCCCTTTACTTGGTATAATCACCAAGAGGGTGATTGTCACATAGAAGAAAGACTTGATAGGGGAATGGCAAATGGGCAATGGATTACTTAATTCCCAAATGCTAGTCTTAGACATTTAAATCACTATGGGTCTGACCACTCTGCTGTTCTGTTAGACTCTTCTATTCCCTGTCAGAATGGCTCCAAACCATTCAAATTCTTTGGTTTATACCAAGAAGAACAGAAATGTAGAGACATTATAAAATCTTCCTGGGAAAAAAGCTTCAGTGGTTCTAAAGCTTTTGTTCTGGTTAACAAACTGGCCATTGTCAAAAGGGAAGTTAGTTTGTGGAATAAATTTGAGTTTGGTAAAATAAAAACCACAACTTTAGTTTATACCAAGAAGAACAGAAATGTAGAGACATTATAAAATCTTCCCGGGAAAAACTTGATGCTAACAAATTGTGGAGAACCCAAATGTTAGACTAAACGATCAAAACCTTATTGCTACTAAGGCTGAAATTCAAAAACTTAATGACTATGAAGAGGAATTTTGGAAAATAAAAGGTAGAGATAACACTATAAAGCTAGGTGATAGGAATACGCATTACTTTCATTAAAATGTCATTATAAGACAAAGAAGAAACAATATTCAGAGGTTATATGATAGTAATAATATTTGGATAGAGGGTAGGGATAACATAGCCAACTGCTTGAATGTCCATTTTGAATCTCTTAACGACCTCTAGGCCTATCATTAATACTGATATAGTTAGTCTTGTTCCTCCCTCTATTACTGATATCAAAAATGGGAAACTTATGGAGCCTCCTTCTGAAGTTGATATCCATGATGCTTTGTTTGGAATGCCTCCAAACTCCTGCCCTGGCCCTGATGGCTTCCCGGCTTGTTTTTTGCAAAACAATTGGAACATAGTTAAAAAAGATGTCATTGAGACTGTTCTTGCTTTTTTCAACAGTGGCCATATGTTAACTAAATTGAATTTGACCTATATCTCCCTAATTCCCAAGGTATTTCACCCTACGGGCCCTAGTGACTACAAACCTATATGTTTGTGTAACATTGTGTACAAAATTATTTCAAAGGTCATAGCTAATAGAATAAAACCTTTCCTTGACAGACTTATCTCCCCGTACCAATCAGCTTTTGTTAAGCAACGTCTTATCTCAGACAACATTCTTGTTGCTCATGAGATAATACATGCTATGAGAAAGAAAAGGAAATGCAAAACTGATTTCATGGGCTTAAAAATCGATATGTCTAAGGCTTTCGATCGTTTGGAATGGAATTTTCTTATTGCCATTCTTCGTAGGATGGGTTTTTGTGAGCCTTGGTGTAACCTTATTAACCAGTGCATTAGCACCAGTCAATTTGCAATTCTGGTAAATGGGGTTCCGTGCAAGCCTTTCAAACCTTCTCGTGGTCTGAGGCAAGGGGACCCTTTGTCCCCTTATCTCTTTATTCTCTGCACGTAGTCTTTCTCCAGGACTCTCTCCAATGCAGAGCAAAAGGGATTATTCTATGATTTCAAAATTAATAAAAACTGTCTTGCTATTAGTCACCTGCTCTTCGCAGATGATTGTTTAATTTTTGCCAAAGCTAATACCACTCAAAGCCAAAACCTGCTGAAAATTCTTGAGGACTATGGAAGTTCCTCTGGGCAGATGATTTTTTTTTTTAAGTCTGGCATCTTTTTTACCCCTCACATACCTAACAACAAGGGCAGAGACATAATAAATATTCTCCGGGTAAAGAAAATCATATTAAATGATACATATTTAGGTGGCCCTCTATTCACTAATAAATCTAAAGTTGCCTGCTTTGAAAATCTATATGATAAAATGGAGGGTAGAATAAAAGGTTGGAAGAGTGAATCCATGTCTCCCCCTGGTAGAGGTATTATGGCTAAAGCGGTGCTTGAGTCTGTCCCTATTTATTCTATGTCGACTTTTATTTTACCTAAGACCACTGTCAAGATAGTTAATAACATAATAAGGGATTTTTGGTGGGGCAAACTTGGTCCAAAAAAGGGTTTTTATATGACTGGCTGGAGGGGTTTATTCAGGACTACTCAGTTCGCCTAAAGGGTTACATGAATAACAGCGTAAAAGATGTTGTTATCTTAGACTATTTCCGTGTGCAACATAGAAGAGTCAAAGGTCAACAACCAGTGGAATGCTTTTGGCAACCTCCGGAGAATTATGAGCTACAAATTTGTTGTGACGGTGCAGCAAGGGGAAATCCTGGTAGAGCTAGAGCAGGTGTGGTGGCGAGAGATGCCTCTTGCAATGTTATTGGAGCTATGTCTATTGGTTTGGGAGTTACAACTAATTATTTGGCTGAATTATATGGAATCATTGTTGGAATGGAATTGGCTACAAGATGGGGTCTAAGGCGTATTTGCATTCGTTCAGACTCATATAGTGTGGTGGAGGCTTTGAAAAATTATATTTACCTTGGTTTGCAAGACAAAGGTGGTTGACGGTTTGTAGAAACTATGATTCCATTAGATTTATTCATACTTATAGAGAAGCAAATTTTGCGGCGGATGCAATGGCAAAGCGAGGGTGTTTTCTTGACAATGGTGTTGGAATGCATTATGATGAAAGACCTATTTTCTTAATTTCAGTTGAATATCCAAATGTTGCTTATTATAGATTTAAATAGTTTTCAGTTTTTGGGGTTGCTGTGACCTCTTTTCTTGTAAACTATATCTTGTAAATTTTGTTATCTATTAATACAATTTTTGACTTACCAAAAAAAAAAAGTAAAACAAAAGAAAAAGGTGGCAACGGTCTTAAAAAACTTGATCTTATGAATTTATCTTTGATTGCTAAAAATGGATGGAGGTTATTCCATCAACCCAGCTCTGTTTTTTCCAAAACTATGAAAGGGAAATACTTCCCTACTACCAATCCTTTTCATGTTATATGCAATGATGGCTCTTCTTGGGCCTGGAAAGGGGTTTATAAAGGTATTATGATTATTAAGGAGTATAGCATTTGGCAAATAGGTAACGACTGTTAGGTTAATATCTGGAAAGACAATTGGGTGTCTGATGATGAAGGCAAGCCAATTAGCTTAGATGGATTAGGTATTTACAGTGATTTCACTCTTGTTAAAGACTTAATGAATGATAATGGTTGGAACATTGAGGTTCTAATTTACCTGTATGAGTGGGATGTTGTCACCAAAATCCTGACTATTACCCCTAAGAAAGATTCTGAGGATGTGTTACGATGGATTGACAATCGCAATAAGTCTTTATATAATCTCCTTGACAAAAAGTCTACTCAACCTAATGATCTATTAGCTAAGAAAATTGGTGATCTAAAGGTTATTCCTAGAGTCCAATTTTTTATTTGGAAAATGAAAAACAACCTGTTACCTTTTAGTGGTCATCTTGCAAGGTATAGTTATCATGTTGATCCCATTTGCACCTTGTGTAATAGCCACATTGAAACTGGTGAGCATTCCATTATGAATTGTAGCTTTGCCAAAGCTGTTTGGGCGCATTGCTCCATCAACCTTGAAACTACTTGTAATGGTTTTAACAATTTGACTGAGTGGTGCAATAGTTGGTTCTCTAGAAGAATTCCTACAACTCAATGGGGGTCTTGGGCAAGCATGTGTGCTACCATTTGCTGGTTTGTCTGGAAAGCCAGGTGCGACTCCGTTTTCAGGAATATAAAGCCTTGCTCAAGATTCACATGAACTCAGATTCGTAGTCACATGAACATGTCCACCATGCACCTGCTGGCAGCTGACAATAAACCTGATACCAAGAGTACTGAAGATGGGGATCAAACCTCAGTTAGGCATATCTCTTTTGCCTATAAAGTTGTTTATGATTCTATTACGGGCTAACAGGAATTGGTGTATGTATATTAGGTCCAACAGGAGAAACCATTGGCAGGAAAACCAGAGGGATTAGGACTCATGAAAGAGAAGAGGGAGAATGCTTAGCTGCTCAGGATGCTCTGGATTGGGCTTCTCAACTCAATTGCAGAGTCTTCAACTTATTGAGAGGTAACAAAAACATCATCAAAGCTATGCAAGGTGGAACAAGAAGTACAAGCTGAAGGACCAATGATAGACTAGATAATTTAATTTTGAGTCTAAACTCTTTTGAACAAGTTATATGTAAAACTATTAAGTATGGTAACTTCTCTGATCTGCAAAGACTATGCTTAGTCGACGTAAGATCTCAAAGTCTTCAAGTGTGGGAGGCTTCTACCCTTACAACCTTTTGTCAGTAAACTCTTTTTATCTATTAAAAAAAAAATTAAAAGTACCCTCTAGCCAAAATCCATCCCCATATAACCGTGGGTATCCACCAATTTGTGAGAGTATCCAATTGTGCCTTCTTTCAATTAACGGCTATTAAAAAGTTATACAAATGAGCTAATTATTCCCACATATAATTTTGGCGAGGAAACATGCTACTGATGGATCATCATCCACAGATTGGCTGCCAGTTGAAAATATAGTAAAACAATAACATAGAATCCAAAGATAAACAGGTCACAACAAATAGGCTTGGTCAATCTCTTCGCTGCACTTGAAGCTGCCATAGATTCCAACCATCTTAGAAAGATTTCTTTTCATAGAATACCAAATCATGAACACCGCCTTCAACTTGTGCTGCACCTGTGCGCACCTGGAAAACACGAAAAAATAGGATTCTTTCAAGAAACTAACCTACAACGTCTTGCACAAAGGCTATACATATCGTATTCCCAACTGCAGCACAGAAGATTCATTTTTGGAGTTCTAGGAATCATATAATGAAATGAAACAAGGTCTGACTTTTGTATTGAGCGTTCTACTCATCATGATAACCATTCTTTCCGAAACGTACGGTAATACTTCACCGCATTTGTTAGTAATTATATGAGTTTGCAATAAATCACCAAACCATAAGTTGACGAGGCATTATATTTTCAAGTTAACTTATCTGGATGAAGGACACGATGACTAGAACATCTACACAAATAACGATACGTTGATTGAATTCCTCGTAGATCCTAGGTGATGAAACCAAACTAAGCAGGCGCGCATACAATCACAGAAAATGAAGAAAAAGATTCCAATTTGAACCATATAGAAAAAGGTGAGAAAGCATACTTCAAGCCTTAGTACACTTGATCTTAAAAGATCATGAGCTGAAGGTATGGAGGATGCGCCTAGGTCTTGGAATCCTTGCTTGACTGCTTGCATTGTATAAGGAATCAACTTCAAAAGTGACCCTTTGTCTGCTACAGCACCTACAACTCCTTGAGCAATCTTTAGCTTCGATTTGTCGCCCAAGTATCGGGAGTCACTCCCTTTTGTCATGGCTTCAAGGGATCCCATTCCCCTGTACTTCTTAATCCTGCGTCCACCCTACAAAAGCAAAATCCTATGACAAGCAATTCCAAAATGTCGGAACAACAACAAAAATTGTACATTAATTACGACGACTATGTGAAAGAACACGAAGAGAAACGATCTTTAGTAAAAAGGCTATAGAAAATAAACCTGCTACACAGTTACTACACAAAAATACCATGAGATGAACTGCTAAGATGTTATCAAAACCTATGATAATGAAAGACATGCACATTCATTCCTGCTTAATCTCCCACATAATACATAATTGTGCGCCTTTCACTTTCAGGAAAAATAAGGAAATGGTTGATGATGGCAATGCTGTCTAGAAAAAAAACATAAGATTCTGCGAGAACAACTAAATATGGTTGATGAGCCTAGTTATGAATATTCTTTATTAAAGAGAAATAGATTACGAAAGTCAAACGATGCACACAATGACATGAAAGCTTATGAAATGTAGTGAGCGAATAACAAACCTAACTCTAAACAGATTTTCATAATGGTTGCTGCATATTTACCTGAACTTCGTAAGCCCCTGGAGCCTCATTACTACCAGCTAAGAAACTCCCCATCATAACAGTAGATGCACCAAGGGTTAAAGCTTTAACAATGTGTCCAGAATTTCCAATACCACCGTCAGCAATCACGGGGATCCCACTTTGAGAAGCAATAGACGAGACTTTGTATACGGCAGTTGCCTAAATAATTGCAAGAGAGATTAGCACCCCAAGGACTAACGAATCCCATAATAATTCAATAACATAAACATATATCATATTCACGAAACTATTTCAGGAGTATATCACCATTGCGATGTTATCTATTACAGTGTCCTGAAATACAGAACAAAATAAATAAGCGTAGCCTGTAGGCAATAGAATCTAACACCATGGGTGCAAGTCCAAATACCCTAATTAAGCTTTAACTCTTGATGCACTGCCGTATATGACAGTGCACAACTTAACTGATTGTATACGACATCCAGGTATCTTACTATAGCCAGAAATAAAATATTCCTACAAAATCTTTGAAGTTTCAACTTTTGTGCAGGAAAATTAATCTGAATGAAAATGTATATATACACGAGATAAAACGACTGGTTACCTGTCCTCGCCCAACTGCACAGACCTCTTGTGTTGTGCAAATTGACCCAGAACCCATACCAACCCTCAAGGCATCTGCTCCAGACTGAATCAGATTTTGTGCCTGATAAGCTGTAACAATATTACCGGCTATAACATCTAAATCTGGATAAGTTCTCTTCACAAACTTAGTCATCTCTATTTGATAAATCGAGTTGCCCTGTGAACTATCTACCACCACAACATTTGCCCCCGCCTTCACCAAATGTTCTAACCTCTCCTTATCTTGTTCCCTGGTTCCGATTGCAGCCCCGACCATGAAGTTTCCATCCTTTCCAAGTGAAGGAAGTCCTAATTTTGGGAAACCTTGAATCCTGTCCACATCACCCTTTGTGAACAAATCCACAACTTCACCATCGCTCTCACTAACCAAAGGTAAGTAATCCAATTTCTGAGAGGCTAAAACTGAAGCAGCCTGCTCAAACGTATAGCTTGATGGGGCCGAAACCGGGGATTTAAACATAAAATCAGAAAGTGGAGTCTCTTTATCAGTTAACTTCTCCCAATCCGACTTGCCCACTACACCTAACATCTTCGATTTTGAGTTCCCTGACTCAGTGACAAAAACACATGGTGATGAAGAGAAATCATCAATAGAATCAATCGAATCTGAAGGCGCTTTGAAAATTGGATCAGATATAAATGGAATATGACGAGATTTAGCAAATCTAATCAAGGCAGCTTGTTCAAAAGGCTGATTGTTGTAGTGAACAATACCAATGCCGCCAAGAGCTGCCATAGCTACAGCCATGGACGATTCAGTAACAGTATCCATTGGTGAAGCAACACATGGAATCGATAACTCAATATTTTTAGTAAGTTTTGTGCTTAGATTGACTGCATCGGTAGGAAAATCAATGTAATGAGGGAGGAAGATCACATCATCATAGGTATACGAATATCCTTGGTTAAAGAGACGATCCGCCGGAAACCCATCTTCTATTTGAAACTCAGCCATGATAATAGATGTCAGAAGATTGCGCTGTAAGAAAAAAATTGGCAGCAATCTATCATTTCAGGAAAAGTTACTAGATCAATACTCAAAGAACTTTCAACAGAAAAAAAAAAAAAAAAAACAGAATTCACTTTAAAAATAAAATAAGAAAGTACATTAAACCCTGAACCCTTATTTTTAAACTTCAAAACTAATGTCAAAGTAGAATCAAACCCATATTTCAAATTTTTATCAATGGTAAAATTTCTATGGAAATGCAACTCTTTTTGTAAAAACACATCCACTACCACTCTGTTATCTTCTCTTAATCAAGGAATCAATGAATACCAAGGGTTTTGTCCGGAATGTAAATTCATTATGGTACTTTAAGCTAAGTAGTTATATGAGAACAATTGCAACCAGTAACTCAAATTAACCTACAAAAATATTACAGATATCTAAAAAACAAATAACTAATGGGATCTGGGTTCAGAACTTGATTGTTTCTGAGAGTAATAAACTACACTCCGCTGTTGTTGCTGTGATCAAAAAAAGCTTTTTTGTTTTAGGTTTTGTTAAAAGAAGCATTGTTTTATTTGATTTTTAGCATTAAAGGAAAAAAAAGACTGAAAGTTACCAGTAAGTTCTGCAGTGCTGCTGCTCCTCCTCCACTCTACTACTTCCAAGCGTGGAGTTGGTGGCGATGTCTGAACTGACCCTTTCTCTATGTCCGAGTGAGGAAAGTAGATATTGAAATGAAAGAGGTGAGGGAGGGAGGGACTATTAATCAAAAAAGGAAAATGAAAGGGAGACTTAGGCTTGTCATATTTGTGCAATGATCCCGAAGAGGCAATAATAAGGAGGCGAGATCAACGGGCAGTGCTGCTCTCCGCGATTTCCGTCCGCAAGACCGGCATGTCATGGGGCTTTATGTTCGCAAGGGATATCTACATATGTCGTAACTAAAACATCTCAGAGGCGGGAAAAGGATGGATCAATGGGTCTTTACATGCAAGTGTAAAGACATTTTGTCGCGATGAAACTGGGGAAGACCTAACTAAGACCACACAAAAATGATGTCAATACTTCTGCCTAAATAAGAAGAGATAAATGAAATTCTTGATCTATGAAGATAACTGGCCGCAACAATACATTTCCAAAGGCAAAATACATAATGTCAACTAAAATCTTCCATCTCAAGATAAATGTATGGGAATGGGAAAGATGGAATATTGTTATTCATCACGAAAGAGTTATACAAATTAGCCAATTATATTATAAAGAAGAACTACCAAAAAAGGAGTGAAGTACTTGGGGAAAATCCAAGAAATACACTATAATAAGAATAGTAAATTATATTACAAGCAGAGAAAGAAAACAAAAAGATTTATCTCTTTGCAACCATTATTTTCACTCACAAATTGAGACCTCGAGACACAAAATAGGAGAAAGGGATATGAATGCAAAGGGATGTTGTGGTTCTTACAACATACCTCATATATCTAAAAAAACTTTTCTGTTGGCATTCAAGAACTGTTAATAATGTAAGGTGTAATAAAATAACCTCTCTATCGTATATCATATCTTTAAATGAAGTACTCGCAAGTGAAGACTAACATCCTAGGCTGCATTATCTAAAACTTTCGCAGCCTTGCGAATTCATCGTCACTATTTATAACAAAGAGGAAACGAATTTGATCAAGCAAGGAAATCCCGCTCAATTTGTAGTTCAAGGAGAGATTTTTGAAATTTTCGCGCACCATTGTTAGTAATCCGGCCTTTATCATCTATAAGGTCACTAATTTTCTTCCTCAAAATTTTGATTTTATTGACTTGATTTTTTAGCATTAAACCGCATCTATGAAGATTTGGTCCTAAGTTCATTTAATGGAAGGGAGTTAATTTTGTTTGATGAACTACTTAAAGAGTTGTTGAGGGCGAGCGAAGAAGGTATCCTGATCGAAATGTATGGGAGTAAGAATAGTGGGAGAGCGGCGAAAGCAAGTTAGGTAACAATAGGCATCCCATAAAGTTGCCGTTTGGAAGAGGGGACACCTTATCCCTTTGGGACTTCCGGTCTGATTTAACCGTTGAATTCTCTCGGGAGTTAGCAGGAAGCAATGACCATACACATACTAGACTCAAGTGCATTCAAAAGGTGGGACACAATTCTAGAGACTCCATTGAATGAATTGTTGCCTTCCAAGAAAGCAAAGATACATAGATCCATAACCCATCGATGGAATCTTCTTGGCGAGAGAAAAACACATCCACTACCACTCTGTTATCTTCTCTTAATCAAGGAATCAATGAATACCAAGGGTTTTGTCCGGAATGTAAATTCATTATGGTACTTTAAGCTAAGTAGTTATATGAGAACAATTGCAACCAGTAACTCAAATTAACCTACAAAAATATTACAGATATCTAAAAAATAACTAACTAATGGGATCTGGGTTCAGAACTTGATTGTTTCTGAGAGTAATAAACTACACTCCGCTGTTGTTGCTGTGATCAAAAAAAGCTTTTTTGTTTTAGGTTTTGTTAAAAGAAGCATTGTTTTATTTGATTTTTAGCATTAAAGGAAAAAAAAGACTGAAAGTTACCAGTAAGTTCTGCAGTGCTGCTGCTCCTCCTCCACTCTACTACTTCCAAGCGTGGAGTTGGTGGCGATGTCTGAACTGACCCTTTCTCTATGTCCGAGTGAGGAAAGTAGATATTGAAATGAAAGAGGTGAGGGAGGGAGGGACTATTAATTACTGAGACTGGAGACTGGGGGAAAATCAGTTGTATGTAGGGTTTTCGGAATAGATTCGACGCTTTACGCCCATGTGATATCGTGACTCACCACTTGCGTTTGTATGCAGTGCTAGTATATGACCTGTGCCGTAACGGCCCGGGGTTTGGTTTTATTATTACTTAGTGTTACCTTGACATAAATTTTCTTTTGATACAGCACATCTGCTAAGGGAATCAACTGCATAGAGCCTTGCGAGGTTCAAGAGATATGGATATCATCTCCGTCAGAATTTACATTTAACGGCTCTAACATGGTTCGAGCAAATTTTCATGGATTTTTCTTCTCTGCAAGATAGCATCTGTACATCATGTCCTCAAACTGCTGCTGCTTCACCCTTTTTCTTTCATCCTTTTTTGCCATCTCTTCATAATCGAGTGATTTATCACTGGCATCCTCCTCTTCTCCCTCATGTTGCTCCTCCTCATCTCCACTTTCACTTTCTATCACACTTCTGGTTTTGCCCCACGAACATTTGCAATCACCCATTCGTTGTAGTCTTTCTCTTGCTCGTCGTGCATCAATCGCATCACACTTTCTCATCCATAACTGAAATTCTTCATCATTCTCAATCCTTAACCTTTCAAATTCTTCTCACTCCTCTTGCTCTTTCTTTCTAGCCTTCTCACGATTCAGAAAAGGGATTAACCTCTCTATCTCAGCACTTGATAAATTCTCAATTTCCATCTTTGCATGTCGCATCTCTTCTGATTCCGGTGGTAAATCATTGTTATTTCCATTCTCTGAGTTATTCGCATTCTCCGTCATTGTTTTCTCATTTAATCTCTGGTGATAGTCTTTCTTCTTTTGGTATAATTTGGGATAATAATCTGTTTATTCCCCACTCTCACTTAAATAATGAGAGTAGATTAGCCATACATTGCCATTTATGGCGCTTGGTTAAACGTCTCGTCCCTTGGCTATCCACGCTAATTCAAAGTCGTGCGCAAATCCATCTCAACCATCATTACACTTTGCATACCTATTTTTAAACCCTAACTCTAGACCTTCCATTATTCGATAAACCTTTTAAAATTACCATTAAGAGGTGTATAGGTGGTTCACCTAATTTTGAAAAGTTTTTTTGGGCCCTAATTAAAATCTATGATTTTATGCAGATTCAGAGAAGGCAGCACCTGTTGAGAGGCGGCATCGCACTTTGGGGCATATTGGCTAGCCAGGTTGTAGATACATGCAATATGGGGTGTAACCAAATCACTAGTTCCTTCAACAGCCAGAAAAAGACCATTGTCCTTGCTCAAACAACTTTTGTAAAAGAGGTGTACTTCTTTCCCGCCCTATCTTTGTACCATTTCATTAAAAAAAAATCATCACCTTAATCACATTTGGCAGCATATGCTGGAGGAATTACAGCTACAACATAAAAGACAATTGCATTCATATCTCAACCACTACCCTTTACCTCATGCTTACGAATTTTGTTTATGCCAAACAACAAGCCCATATTCATATCCAAGGCAGATTTGTTTTATTAGCTTTATGTCATCAATCTCACGTGAACATTTGTACTCAACTATCCAGAAACTATCAGATAATAACTGGAAATGGTGTATGGTGGGGTATGTTTGTAGTGAGACTCTTGTTCCTACTTCATCTATTAGACATTATATCTGCTCTCAATGGCCTCTAGCCCAAACTCCTACTATCACTACTTTTAGTGGTTTGAGAAATAAAGTTCTTATAAGATTTCTAACTGAGTCTGATTTCAACATAGTATACGACTAACGTCCTTGGTTTGCTTATGGTTTATTAATAGTGCTAAGGGTCGTTCCACCATCTAGTTGGCCAGCAAATTATCAAGTTTCCTTTGCAGAAGAACTCATGTGGATCATTTTGTGTAATTGATAGACACATTTTTTGTGTCTAATTTGATCTCAATACTATATAATGTTGGCACTCGATTTTGTACTTATTATGGTGTTTTATGTGTGTGTAGGTATTTTTGGGAAATAAACATTTTTGGAAAAATCGGCTCGAAAAACTACTCAGAGAACCCCCGGAGGACACATGTTATTCGGACTCTCAGTTTTGGATAAGGGGCACCTCAATTACTAAGGGAAACCTCAATTTATAAGGGGCACCTTCTTTACTATTTGCACCCCAGGGCGGCAACTGCTATTCGCACCCCCATATCTATTAGGGGGAGGTCATCTTCTTCACGGGAAGAACAGATTTTGGCGGGAAGATTTTGTTTGAAATTCCGGTTCCCTGCGAGATATTCTGGATCGATTTTGGGTAGGAGTTTGAGAGATTAATCGGTCATATGGATTAATACCAGCCTGTTACGTCAAAACAGGTTTGGTAAGTGTTTTGGTTTCGAAAAAAAAAGGAATATATTCACCGATACGAAGAAAATATGGTTGGAGTTATCCTCGGGATTCTTTGAGTTATTTCTGGGAGTTGCATGAAGCTGCAAAGGGTTTGAGTTCGTCTGGAACGTGTTTCTGCATGATAGGAGTGTTTCAGTTGCGAGTTAACTCGTGAAGAAGTAAAACAGAGTAAGAAAATCCCGGTTATTTCCGTTTAGTAAAGAGAAGATATTCTCGCATTAAACCGAGATTATTTGAAGGCTGTCGAGTATAAATAGTCCGTGGAGGTAGCAGGGAAGGGGGATGGAGAGTTAGGGGAACAAAATAGGGTGAGAAATCAGAGTTGCAGAGCTTGTCTCTGCTGCTGCCATTGAAGACGAAGGACACGAAGAACAGACAGTCAAAGACCGTCGTTCTTCAACAGTGTTAACGACTCACAGCTGAGGGTCGTAGTTCGGAGACAGTCTTAAAGAAACAGTAACAACGACAATTACTATTTATCATTCTCTGTAACAGTTCGGTTTGTAACAAAAATAATTGTTACAAACCCGATTTTTCATTATTTCTCCCTTATTCATCATTTGTAAACCATTTTTGAGCAATGAAATCAACTTTTGAGCGTGTTTCCAATATGCGGAGCTAGAACCCATCACTGGGACAACGGAGGAAGCAACTTTTCATGATTGTGGTAAATGAATTAATTCTTTATATGACTTTTTGCATAGATTTAATTATTTTATGATTTCTATTAATTATCTGTTATTTTGTCTGATGTCGCATGCTTAGTTTAAATTACTTTTGATGCGTCATGCTTACGACTTACAGATAATGTTCTATGAAATCTATTTTTGGCAAGGAATTAAAGTCACAACTTCTTTTGTTTGAGTTATATTGTCTAGAGTTAATGACTGAACCACAAGAATATGAAACGTAGTGAAATCCTGCGTCCTAGTGACTCTTCATCCTGTGACAATATTTGTATATATTTTTCTTTTATTTTCTTTTATTAATTCTTAAAATCAATCTCATCAAGTACGAGTGAACGATAACCTTTCTATTACTACAACATCATTGAAAATAACCATCAGTAATGTTCCAAAGGAATGTACAAAATTTGAAGACTTAAAGAAACTTACTTTCAATCTTGGTACTCATTGATGCAAAATAACCATATGGAAATCATCTTTTGAAGAATATCAAATTTTGTGTGCGCATTTCTGTTCAACATGCCTTCCATACTGGTATTCCCCTGGTCACAAGAGGCAGAATTCAGCCATTTCTGATTGAATGTAGATACTTTAAAGTTCCAAGAAACTTTTGCACCTCATGTCGAGTATTTGATCATAAAGATGCAGTGTGTCCAGCTAGGCTACCAAAACAGAAACTCTTAAAAGAAGCCAGTACTTCAAATCCAAGATACACTCTTCCTAGAGTGTCTAAACTCATGATGCCACCCAAAGTGTTTGTTACACCACCAGTATTTGATGTCTCAGCTACTGCTAGTGATGCTACTATGGCTTCTGTTGAAACTGTTTGGGAGACTCAGGATGAGACGCATATATCTCAAAACAATGATAAAGGAAAATCTGCTGATACTAATCAACAAACTTTTTAAATAACACGATAGCCTCTCATTCTTGCTACAAGATCAAGTTAAGTACCAATCGTTCGTTCAAGACTAGCCTCCTTGTCGAATGAACCCTTGTGCCTCGATCTTTTCGAATGTCATTGATGCAAAATAACCATATTGGCTATTCCCGCGAAATCCATGAAATCATCTTTTTCAATATCCACGTACCTTCTTGGTGAATCAAGAATCGGTTTGTCCTCCCATCAAAGCTCCCTCCTCTTTCAAGCCGCAACTTTGCTTGCGCATTAAATCAATGGGCGTCACCATTAGCGACAAGCCTGATGATGTAACCTTCCTTTGAGTGTTGTTGATCTGGACATGTATTCCCCCGGTCACAAGAACAAGGCGGCATTCATCCGTCCACCAACACGAGCTCTCACACCTCTTGCTGCATCACCGTCTCGTTGGTTCCACGATTGAATGTAAGGCACATGCCCCTCCGAACGAGAACGAGAACTTGTGGACGTAAAGTTCCATCCTTCGTTGTCGATTTGAACAAAACTTCTCAAGGGTGCATTACCTCATGTCCGAGATACTGTATTTGATCATTGCCAAAAAAAAGAAAGAAAAAGACACCTAAATCGTCACGCAACTTTTAGAAAAGTCGAGATGTTATTCCAGCTATGCACGTGATGCGTTTATAACTTCCAGGAAGGTAAAACTTCAAAACGTCTCCAAAACTTGGATACCAATCCAGATGATCTTTTTTTTTTTTTTTTTTTTTAGGTGAAATCTCTTCTTCGTCCCCTTAGCCAAAAATGTTGGTGCAAAAATAATCACCCCAACGATCTTCGAGATGTGAGAAAGTTGATCCTTCGTTGATGAAGAATCTCCAAAGAATTGATTAAAGGAAGATACACTAAAATGGCAGATGTTCTTCCTAGATGTATCTCTTAAATTGTCAAAAATAGATGAAACCCTAGGGTTTTGTAGTTAAACTCCATGTACACATACAGATGACTAGATTCATGCTAAACCCTAGTTTAACATAATCCCAATCCTTTAGAATAATAATAAATACTATTTAAGTTTGATAAATCTTAAATAATGTTTACTAATTATTCCATGGAACCATTTACCCAAAGTACTGGCTTTGATGTCTCGAGCTTCATCAATAAGCCAGTGGTCCACTTAACCTTTGGGCTTCCATGATAAGCCACAAGAGTTCCCAAACTAAATCCCGGTTCCCATGTTAAACCAGGATTGCTCGCTATAAGCCCTATGGTTTCTATAAACCGATTCCTTAATAACCCGTCCTATTCTATAAACTGCCTTTTTTGGGAGACTGCGGGTCACAAGAGACGCGATTGAATGTAGATCTTTAAAGTTCCAAGAAACTTTTTGCACCTCATGTCGGTATTTGATCATAAAAGGAAAATAAACTCTTAAAAGAAGCAATTACTTCATATCCAAGATACACTCTTCCTAGAGTGTCTAAACTCATGATGCCACCTAAAGTGTTTGTTAAGCTACCGGGATGAGACGCCTATATCTCAAAACAATGTTAATACTAATCAACAAACCAATCATTTGCCCCTTTATCAATCGATCTGCTTCTCTCAAGATCTTCGATGTTGGTCCGATCCATCATAACCCAGTCAAACTGAATAACAGTCTTTCGGTTATTCTGAATCAACCACCAAATCAGATTGAAGTTGTTGTTGAATCCAGTCTGACTCCTGAGTTGGGGAAATCGGGTCTGATTCGTACCTCCAGTTCAACTAAAAGATTCAAATCATCAGTTGTTCCTTTACAAAAGACTACCGTCTCAAGAGATGAAGTTATTTCTTTAGTTGTTGAACATGATGCTCTTTCTAATCTCAAAAGGAAGATCAATCCTCGAGCTGACCTCCGTCAACGTACTACATCCAGCACTTTTACTCTAGCTAGTATTGTAGTTGTTCCTGAATCAAATGAATCCTCTGAGCATGATTACAACAACCTTTGTCCTCCTATTAAAAAATTAGGAGATCTCCCAACTATTAACCTTTCTAATTGTACCCTTAATACCCATTCCTTGGTTAATCCGTATGATAGCTACAATGTGCCTTCTGATGCTTCTCCAGAGAACAATGTCATCCCAATAATTCTCTTCACAATGCTGCCAATCTGGATCTTAATTCGGCTCAAGGAACTAACCAATCTGGTGGTACAACCAATTCCCAGCTTAATGACGATCCTCTATCCACCAATCAAGTACATTCTTCTACATCCCCTCCCATAAATGATTCTAATTCTGCTTCTAATTTTGTGATTGCTTGTCCTATCTTTAAAAAAAATCTGCCAACAAAGAATTAAACATTCTTTGCAAAAATATTAATCCTGATATAGTCTTTCTTTCTGAGACTAAAATTAAAAAAGATACTGCCGCTAGGAAAATGAGAAACATGGGCTTTACTTGTACCTTTCATGTTTCCAGTGTTGGAAGAAGTGGTGGTTTAGTTCTGGCTTGGAAAAAAGAGATCCATCTTAATAATTATCATCCAGTTTAAGGGGCATCTATGTTACGACCAATGACATTATTCACACTAAACTTTGTCATATTCACTTCATGTATGGAGAACCTAATAGTAGTCTTAAACAGGCCTTATGGGATAGCCAATGTCAAATGCCACAGATTCCCCCTAATGAGCTTGTTTTCTTTGTGGGGGGCTTCAATGCCCTTTCTAGGAACTGAAGATAAAAATGGTGGCTTAGAAGTAGATGACTCTGATTTTTTTAATCTTCGAAATTTTTGTAATGTTTTTGCTTTACATGATCTTGGTTTTTCTGGTCCTAGATTTACTTGGTCTAATATGCAACATGGTACTGACCTTATTCTAGAGAGATTGTACAGATGTCCCATTAATAGTACTGCTGAGTTTTTCTTTCCTAAATTGTGTGTTAATAATTTTCCTAGAGATTCTTCCGATAATTGCGCAATGCATATAGGTTTTAACTTTGATGAGTTTTTCATGCCTAGACCGTTTCATTTTATGGCCATGTGGATAGAAGACCCTACTTGTAGGGATATAATAGCTAATTCTTGGTCTGTTAATGTTGTGGGATCTCCTGCATATAAACTTAAAGCTAAACTATTAATACAAAAAAATGCCTCCGTGAATGGAAAAAATCCTCCTTTGGCAACATACAAACTAATATTTCAACTATTAGAGAGGAATTAGTTAAAATTCAAACTTCCAATCCTAGTGACTCTAGCTCTATCTTCAAACTTAGAGCCATATTGGAATACCTCTACAATTTGAAGGAACTGTATTGGAAGGATAAATCCAGGGAGGTTTGGCTTATGGAAGGAGATCGAAATTCTCCCTATTTCCATAAAGTCACTCTTTTCAAAAGGAAAAGAAATGCCATTAGTTGGATCAATGACTCTTTTGGTACTATTCTAACTAATAGAAATAGTGTTGGAAACTCCTTTATTGATTATTTTAAAACCCTTTATTCTTCACATCCTCAACAGTTTCAGGATAAAATCCTCCAAGATCTCCCTGTGAATTTTTCAGTGGCTGATAACACTCATCTGAGTTCCCCTCTTGCTACTGAGGAAATTAAAAATTTGTTTTCCAGATGGGAGGAAAAAAGGCCCCTGGTCCTGATGGTTCCACTGCCTTTTTTATCAAAATCATTGGGATATTGTTGGTGAGGCTGTTATTGATATGACCCAGACTTGTTTTAGAACTGGGCACATAGCTAAAGTCTTTAACCATACTAATATTGCTCTTATTCCCAAAGTTCCCCTTGCTGAATTAGTCTCCCAATATAGGCCTATAGGACTTTTTAACTTTATTTACAAGATTCTCTCTAAAACCCTAGCAAACAGACTGGAACCTTTTATGAATGACATTATTTCTCAAAACCAAAGTGCCTTTATTCCTAAGAGGAGTATTTCTGATAATATCCTTCTTGCTAATGAGGCTATATTTGTTGTTAACCATCATATGAAACCTAAAGGCATTGCTGCCATTAAAACTTATATGTCCAAAACTTATGATAATCTGGAATGGTCTTTTCTTGAAAAGGTTTTACAAAAAATTGGGTTATCTGATCACTGGGTTAAATTAATAAATCAGTATGTCTCTTTTGTTTCTTGTTCTGTCCTCCTCAATGGCAGTCCTACTAGACTAATTAAACCTGAAAGAGGTCTTAGATAAGGAGACCCTTTGTCTCCTTATCTGTACATCATTTGTTCTAAGGCTTTGTCTTCTTATATTGATACTCTTACTAATAAAGGTTTGGTTGATGGCACAAAAGTGTGCAAAGATGCCCCTGTTATGACACATCTTTTATTTGCTGATGACTCCTTGCTGTTTTCCAAAGCTACTATCAAGGATTTCCAGACTATCAAAGAGTACCTTCAAAAGTACTGCTTGGCCTCTAACCAAGAAATTAATTTTGAAAAGTCTAGCATTCTTTTTAGTAAGAAGATCCCTGGCTCTCTAAAAGACCAACTCTCTGACATCCTTGATATTTGAAATAGAGACTTAGGAGAAAAATATCTGGGTACTCCTACAGTTTATCAAGCTTCTAAAATTCAGACTCATATGGGTATTCTCCAAGATGTTGATGCCAGAATTTTCATTTGGTTTCATAAACTTCTGTCTCAGGCATACTAAATGGGGGTTTTCCTTATTCCAAAATATCTCTACAGAAATATGGATTCCCATCTTTGCAAGTTTTGGTGGGTAGAGACATTGGACCCAAAAGATAGGAAGCTTCACCTTCTGGGTTGGGACATTCTTTGTTCTCCTAAATCTGAAGGTGGTCTGGGTTTTAGGAAACCTGAACTTAATGGAGGAGAGAGAGGCTATAAGGATCGGTTAGTGACTCAGTGCATTAATCACAAAAAAATTCTTCGATCTTCTCAATCTTCACAGGTGGTTAACGGAAATCGAGATAATTTCAGGTATTTTTTTTCGTTTATCAATCATTATGCATCTCATTTAATCTGTCTTAACAAGTTCAAATTATGGTTTTAAGTGACAACACTGAAAACCCAGATAGGGTTCATCAGTTGTTGATATTTCAAAAATTTCTGAAGAACTTCCATTGATCTCTTTACTTAGTGATCTAGCTGATGAAAGATATGCTAAGTGGAGATTTTCTTTAATTGGTCGTTTAGATTTTCTCAAAATCAAATTTGTTGATGCGGTTTCAATTTTGAAAAATCAATGGAAATTGACTGGTTCATGTCATTTGATTCCCTTGGGAAGATATTTTTTCACTATCAAATTGGAGAATGAAATAGATAAGCAGTATGTTAAGAATGGAAAATGGGAGGTTGTTGATCAGTTTCTCCGTATTCGAAAATGGGTTCCAAACTTCAGACCAGAAAATCAGAAAATTTCTACTGCTATGTTGTGGGTAAATTTTCCCAGTCTCAGCTTAGAGTATTGGGATGAAGCAACTCTGTTCAAAATCAGTAAAGCTATTGGTAATCCAATTAAGGTTGATGAAGCAACTCTTCATTATGCAAGTGGATATTCAGCAAAGGTTCTCATTGAGATAGATTTATCTAAACCAAATCCTAATAAACTGTGGATTATTACAAAGTATGGAGCCTTCTCTCAAGGAATTATACTTCCTAAAATGCCTAATTTCTGTAGTAAATGCAAAATTGTGGGTCATTTTTTATCAGAATGCAAATTTAATCAGCAACAGCAAGAATCTACAAAACAAGATAGTGCCAAGCCTAAAGTTGCAGAAAATAATGTGCAGGAGAGTAACCAATCAACTCTAAAGAAAATGGTTCCTTTTGATATATGTCAAACTCCAGCACCTTCAGTAAATAAAGAAATCATTGGAGGTAATACTGGGATTTCTACAACTACTGGTGGTAAGTTTAGTCCTCTAATGGAAATGGATGAGACTGTGGAAACTGAAATCAGTGAAGTGATACCTAATAATGTAGATGCTTCTAAAATTCTTCAAATTGTGGATGATAGCTCTGTAGAAAAGAGTGTGGTGAATTTTGTAGATGGGAAAACATGATCAGTTTCTGCAACAAAAGTACCCTTTACTTCTTGGTCCAAAGCTGTCCATAAACCAGTATCTGCATCAGTTAAAACTCCTACAAGTAATCTGGAAGTTTCACATGAGGTAATTGTTTCAAAAATTGGTTCTCAAGCATCTTCATCAAGTCAAATTCATGCAAGTAATCTTGAGGCTACAAAAGAGGTAATTGTCTCAAAAATTAGTTCTCATGTTCCAGTTAAATATAATTTTAGAAAAGCTCAAGGAAAAGGAGGCACAAAAGGCCTCCATTCCAATCCATGAAAATACTTTTTTGGAATATAAGGGGCCTTAGAAGATCTAGGGCTCAAAATAAAGTTTGGTCTTTAGTCAACCAATTTAATCCTTCATTATTATTTTTAATAAAGTTTGGTCTTCTTTTTGCAATAAGTTGAATTTACCAGGAATGCAATCTATGGTAATTCATAACTCAGTAGCAAATAAAAAAGGCAACATATGGTTATTTTGGAATAAAAGTTTACCAACTCCAGTTGTTATTTCTATGTCAAGCCAAATGATCATTGTCATTATAGGTGATGTTCTTGTTTATGGTATTCATGCTCATGTGGGGGTTATGCAAAGAAGGTTTTTATGGACAGAAATGGAAGTTATCAGTGAGTTGAAGAAACCATGGTTGGCCATTGGTGATTTCAATGCCATAATTTCTTTGGATGAAAAACTAGGTGGTAGAAGCCCTAGTGGAAGAGCAATGATGGACTTTACTAATTTTTTGGATAGTTGTGAGTTATTACAAGCTCCCAAATCTGGATTACAATTCTCTTGGTCCAACTGCCAGCAAGGTAACAGTAGAATATTATCCAATTTGGACAGAGTAGTTTTTAACCAATTATGGCTGCAAAAATATAGTGATTGGGGTTATAAAGTGGGTTTAAGAGTTGCTTCTGATCATGCTCCCTTGTTAGGAGGTTGTGCAAATATTCCCAAACCACTGAATGTACCTAGAAAAATTCAAAAAATATGGTTGTCTCATCCGAATTTTATGGAAGTTGTTCAAAATTGCTGGTCTGAAACTATTGTGAGAGATCCAGCTTTTGTGTTTCAAAGCAAGTTGAAAAAATTAAAGAAAGTTCTCAATGATTGGAACTGGAGTGTCTTTGGAAACTTAAATGTTCAAATTAAGGAAGCTGAAGTTCAAGTTCAAGAAGCTATGCTATAGTCAGATGCTAACCCATTTGACATTACAGTTCTCAATACACTTGTAGATGCTCAAAAAAATTATAATTCAAAAGAGTTCAGTTGAATACTTTATTAAAACAAAAAGCAAGAATCAGGTGGATCAAGGAGGGTGCAGCTAATACCAATTTCTTACATACTAGTTTGAAGATCAGACAAGCAAGAAATTTTATTAGTGAGCTTGAGGATGGCAATGGCAATATTATAACTAATCAAGAGAAGATAGCTGGAGAATTAGTTAAATATTATGAGCAGAAATTTCAATTTCAACATGTATCAATTGAAGATTCTTTAGTGAATGCTATTCCAGAAGTAATCATTCAAGAAGATCAAGAAATGCTTGATAAGATCCCAGATGAAGAAGAAATTAAATCCATAATCTTTGACATGGATCCTGATAGTTCACCAGGACCAGATGGATTCTCTGGTTTTTTTTACAGAGCTTGTTGGCACATTATAAAGAAAGAGGTAGTGCAAGCCATTCAATTTTGCTGGAGTAGAAGATTTATTCCTAAGGGCTTGAACTCTAATTTCTTGGTTTTTACTCCCAAAAACTGAAGGTGCTAAATCTCCAAATTAGTTTAACCAATTGGTCTAAGCAATGTAAGTTACAAAATTTTTACAAAGATTATCACTGCAAGGTTAAGCAATCTTTTGGTAAAGTTAATCTCTCCACAACAAGCAGCATATGTGAAGGGTAGATGTATTCAAGAGCAAATAATGTTGGCTTCAGAATTAGTAAATGAAATGAAGAAAAAAAGAAGGGGTGGAAATATTGGTCTTAAGCTTGATATATCTTAAGCATATGATTCAGTAAGCTGGGAGTTTCTTTTTCAAGTTCTGCAGAAGTTTGGTTTTTCTGGTTCTTGGTGTGAATGGTTGCATACTCTATTTAAATCATCTAAACTCTCAGTTCTTTTTAATGGTTGATCGCTGTCGTAAGCGCCAAAAATAATTTCACTTTCTTACTCACTAAATATAAATGAAGTACAAGGTAAGGAAGAGTTCGTTTCCACAGAGAGGCAATTGTTGTTATGTGATTTCTAGCTTCTAAAGTAACCGAGGGGGGATGTTTGTTGTTTTAGCGAAATACTAAAGTAAAAATAAAATAAAGCAAAGCAAATAATTGGAATAATCAGTAGAGAGAAGATATTGGTCACGGGATAGTATCATTCACAAACATGTATTTTCATCAATGATTAGAATTGGTATTTTAATCTCTCATTTACTAAAAGTCCTAGGATACCTTGATCGCAAGTATATCCCGCTAATTCCCTGATTTCATCACAACCACATTAAAAGATGCATATGTGAATTCTTCCTAGAAAGCAACCTAAAGTGTAAAAACACAATTAGATTTAACTCCCTAAAAGCAATAAGTTCTATGGAATAAGACTAATCAATGCAAACGAATGTGTAAAAGCACTAATCCGTTTTAAAAAAAGTTATGATTCACTTGTGACTAGTAGGATATATCACTACAAACACTACCCACAATTATGCTACTTAGAATCAGGGATAAACAACTTTTTCGTATTGAAAACCCTAATATAGCTCTAGAGATGAATGTAAATCGGATTGATTCCGGACTCAACCAAACAAACTATCAAATCATATAACACTATTAATTGTGAATCACAAACAATAAAATATTGAGACAAAACTAATTCATTGAATCATATAAAATATTGAGAAATCAACTTTATCCCATAACCAATAATATTTGTTTAGCTACTCATAGCTATGGAGTTCATCATAAAAATATTAATTGAAAAGAAGAAGATGAACAAAAGCAAACCCTAGAAGCATAAACAAAACCGGCTCTCCAAAGTTCCAAGAATAATATGTATTCCCAAAGTTGTAGAAACTTTCTCCTTTTGTAGCTTTTCTCCAACTTTTAAAATTAGGTCTTCATAACCCAAAGCCCATGTGGTCCACCAAGCCCATGTGTGTGCAAAAACCCATGTGAAAATATGACCCAAAAGAGGTCACCGGAAATCTGGTATTGTGGCCGGAAAAGTCGTCGGCGAGCATCTCAGGTGACCGGCAAAGTCAAACCGGTCACCAGTCAACTGGGTCAAGGTCAGACCGAGTCAAACCGGGTCAGTGAGACATATCGGGTCAGATCATGAGTCAGTTGAGTCTGTCCTAACTGGGTGACTAGGCTGAGTTGGGTTCTTGGCCAAAGCCATTTTGCAAAGGCCAAAGTTGTGTTGCACCAGGATGGTGTATCACTACTTTGCTCCCAGCCATAGTGGCTTATTATTCCTTCTCTGCCACTTCCACACATCAGTTGCAATTGCACTATACCCTGCAGTTCTGTCACAAGCCATCAATACAAACATCAGTGCCACTCTCTGCCTGCATCCGTTCTGAAGTCAAGTATCATCACCAACAAATTCACTGCTACCTCAAACCAACAACCCTTGCATTACAGCCAACACAAGCTCCATCTGCAGTTTCTTGCCTGCACCAAATCCAGCACTACTGGCAGCACCACATATTTAACACAAAGCCAACCACCAAGTCCCCATTTCCTGAAATGACCTCAAGCAATAACCATCTCCAACTCTTCTCTCTGTAAATCTCATTCGAGTCCCCTTCAAAGACATACTACCGCCATGACCCACTCAGCCTTGTAACTCATACATTCTTCAGCCCTGTAACAGCATCACCAGTACCTAATTCATCTCAGAACCCATCTCAACTGCATCTCCACCAACACATATCTGCAGCAACATTTTCATTCCATCTGAGCTGCCACAGAGACTCATTACAGCACCACCTGAACCTATTGCTCGTCCTCAACACGCATTAAGCTCAACTGCTCCGCTGTAACCATTCTGTGCCCATTTCTCTTTGGCAGCACTGTTAACATCTCCAGTTGAACTGCAAGATCCACTGTAGCTCACCACCAATTCCACCTCCAACTGCAGTTCTCAACCAGTTGCTCATACTTCTTAATCTCAGGCAAATTCCAATAGCAGCCTAATCTCCTCATGTTCCCCATCTACTGCAGCACAACTCAACAAACTCCTTCTCAGGTTCATGACTGCAATCCCCAGTTCAACGTCAAGCTAAAACCGCCACCATCTGCAAACCTAACATTCATCTAAACAAACCCATTGCAATTCATCCATCCCAGCTGTAACTAGAACCAGCATCAACTCCATTAGCTTCACCATTCAACCCATTCTTCTCATCCTAACAGCAGCAACACTATCAGTGAACCCTGATTTCCTTGTCAATCTCATCCTGCTTCCCTGTAAACCTAGACATGCATCTAAAACAGCTTCGTATGCAGCAACATCAGCTCTCAATTAGCCATATCTCCTCAGCCAAAACCATGGCAACACCAGCAAGAACTTCACCAAGCCATATACCCTTCTCATCCATGAACCAACACCACTCTGTAACTCCTTTTCCATAGCATCAACAACAGCTTATCCTGCAGCTGCAAAACCCATTCACAATCCCAGGCCAGCACCAACTCAACCTCCCGCTACAACATGTTCTGTAGCTTCATGTACACATCATCTTCTTGCAGTTACTGCATCCATTTGAGACCAAATCCATCGAACCACCAGAAACATCTTCATTCCTGCTACATCTCAATCTCTACAGCAGAAAACCCTTCTTCTGTTAGGTAAAATCGAACTCATTCTCGATTGAAATCACAAATCCCATCTCCTTAATGGCCTCAGATCCTAGCGGTAGCATCTTCTTGATTAACAACAACTCCACCATTAATTTCTACACCAGAAGCCCTAATTCCTTCTCAATTCAAAACCCCTTCACTCCTAACTTAATCACCTCAAATCTTCAAATCAGAGCTTCAAAATTCAAACATCATAGAAACCCTAGTTTCTATTTCTTCTCAATAAACAGCAAATCATCCTCTTATCGATCTGAATCTGAGCAACAGATCCTCGTCCTTCTTAACCTTCATCTCCATCTTAAATTCTCACATCGATTCCTCTCTATTTCCACCTGAGCTCCTCTCGAAATTCAACCGCCACTGTTTTCTCGAGTTAGAAAATGAGAATGATTGAGAATGCATTTTCTCTTAATTCCAGGGCTTGTGTAGGAATGAAATGGATACATCCACCCAGATAAAGTGGATAAAGGGTATCCAAAATGACTATAAGCACCCACTCATTAACTAAAGGCCACCAAGGTTCTTTGCCCATGCTTCTCTAGACTAAGCTGCGGTGGTCGTCTCTTATCGCTGGCTAGGCTAGGCTCTCAATAGCAGTGCACATGAGAATTGTTGCCTTTTCTCCTTCTTTTGTTCCAAATGACTCCAAAGTACCTAAATAACTCAAAAACAAACATAAGATACATAATTTACTAGAAAAATAGCAAAGAAAGCATAACCAATATATAATAAATATGGTGTATTCTACACCCTATCAAATTCCCCCACACTTAGACTTTGCTAGTCCTCGAGCAAATTAACAAAAAAAATTTAAAACATACATACAACTCCGTGTCGTCGAGGCTACGGTCACTTTTAGCATAAATAACAAGCCTTTAAACCACTAGGTGTCCCTAGTGGACGAGTTATAGTCTCGTGAGGGTTTACTAGAGATATACCCACAAAACCTATTTTTCCAACTTACTAGTTCTCCGAAATGATAGTATCCAACGCGCTAAGAAGACATAGAAATTCTGCACACTGGTAATAAGAAGTTAGACACATAAATGAACACAATCTCATCCTTAAAAGTTGAGAGAGAAATAACCATCCCTTTTCGAAAGAAATTCGGGTTCGGAGTGATCGAAAGTCTCGACTCTGCCTCACAAGAAAGGGTTTTATGATATTGCTCTCAATAATAAATAGCTTTTTATGGGTCACACATGACGTGTTTTGGCTGTCGTCATTTTCAAAATACTAGTTCTCACGACAGCCAAAACACGTGAAAGATGTGAAGACCTAGCGAAGTTTAGGAGTGTCGCGAGATTGTATACTTGTACACTTGCGATATTTTGCAAGTCATTCCCGAAAATAAAGGACAGCTTAGCTGTCATCCATTGTGTACTACCCTATATAAAGAGTCGAACAAGCCTGTTTTGGGGGAGATCTTTTTCGGAGTGTTAGACAAGTCATTAGGAGAGAGAAAGTTTGTGGTGATTGTAATTTCTTTAGCTCTTTTCTATTTTATCTTGTAAACATTCAAGGAATTAATCAATAAAATCATTGTTATTCATCTTCAAATATCTTAGTTGTGTGGATTATTGTGAGGGGTGTAGTGTAGGATTTCCTGCAACTACAACAATAGTCTTCAACTTGTAAAAATTCGGCTCCTTGTTTTGTTGCTATACTTGAATCTGAAATCTGCTCAATTCTGTACCGTTGCTTGTATACCTTGAACGTCTTCAACTTTCCTTCGAATTTGTGATGCTCCTCTTGTTGATGATGATGGTGTTTCTATGGACCTGTTGGTGTAGAGAGAGATAAAGTGGATGGTGCTAACTGCGAACAAGATTACAAGTGCTATGTAAGTTAGCAATTCGATGTCACCATCATGGTTGATAAAAATAGCACTCAAGAGATCAAAATAGTGCTTCTATTGGTGGGAGGTTGGACAGCTCACCATTCTGCCCGGAATTTACGTATGGTGACACACACTCTAAAAGCACAAATTTAGACAGGTACAAAGAATTGAAGGTCGGTGCCTCTCATGATGTAACATGGGTAGTCTCCACTATAGGGGACCACTACTCTAATATCGAATTCGATCTGCACCTTATTTGCATTTGGCATGGTTAAATCCAACTTTAACTCTCATACAATTAAGAAACCCGATCATGTTCTCTGTCATCTCTAAGTTCAGTCACTCTTATGAGAATCTCACTGTAATCTTAGCGACATGTATACTATGTGACTCTAAACTAACCACAAGTTGGAGTTTTCTTATTCACTAATTTTACACAAAAGTTGAAAATTTTCAAAAATTTACAACGCAAATGCTTAACCACTCCCCCACACTTAAACTTTACATTGTCCTCAATGTAAATTGAATCGTCCAAAGTAAGTCAAGGTGGGAAATTCTAACAAAAAAATCAGAAAAAATAAAAACAAGACAAGAAAAAGCTAAAAACAAGACAAGAAATAAATACAAGACAAGAAATACTCATCCGATGGGTTGCCTCCCATTTAGCGCTTGGTTTAAAGTCGTCAGCCCGACTATCTCATTGCTTTCTATGACTCCTCCAGAGGGAGTACATCCACAAAATTAACTCCTTCCACCACTTCGGAAGTGAAATTCTCATAATATGGTTTCAACCGGTGCCCATTAACTTTAAGTTCTTTCCCTGTAGCTATGCTACGAATTTCCACTGCACCATGAGAAAACACATTAGTAACAATAAAAGGTCCGATCCATCGTGACCTTAATTTACCCGGAAATAAATGCAAGCGAGAATTAAACAAAAGCACTTTCTGCCCAATGCAAAATTGTTTTCTAGAAATCATGTTATCATGAAATGCTTTCGTCTTTTATTTGTAAATGCGTGAGCTTTCAAATGCATCATTGCGAAGCTCCTCTAGCTCTTGGACTTCCTTTGCTTTCCAGCCCCATCCATCTCCATATTGCATTGTTTAATAGCCCAAAACGCCTTATGCACAATTTCAACGGGTAAATGACAAGGTTTACCATACACAAGCCTAAAGGGAGACTTCCCTATAGGTGTCTTGTATGCGGTTCTATATTCCCGCAAAGCATCATTAAGTCGCATGCTCCAATCTTTCCTTGTTGGGTTCACCGTCTTTTCTAGAATAGATTTCACCTCCCGGTTAGACACCTCGGCTTGTCCATTTGTTTGGGGATGATAAGGTGTTGCAATCTTGTGCGACACATTGTACTTCGTCAATAAGCTTTGTAAAATCCTGTTTTTGAAGTGAGAACCCCCATCGCTAATTATGGCTCTTGGAATTCCAAATCTTGCAAAAATATTAGCTTGCACAAAATCTGAAACCACTTTAGAATCATTAGTTGGGGTGGCCTTAGCTTCCACCCATTTCAAGACATAATCAACCGCAAGTAAGATATAAAAATTCCCATGGGAGTTGACAAAAGGACCCATAAAATCAATACCCCATACATCAAAAACTTCAATAAATTGAATAAAAGTTTGTTGCATTTGATTTTGGGCACCTAGATTGCCGGTTCTTTGGCACCTATCACAAGTTGTACAAAATATATGTGCATCCTTAAACAAAGTTGGCCAATAAAAACCACTTTCAAGTACCTTGTGAGCGGTTCTCTTACTCCCAAAATGTCCTCCGCAAGCATAAGAGTGACAAAAACACATGATAGAATTAAATTCAGATTCGGGAACGCACCTTCGTATTACTTGGTCGCTACCATGTTTCCACAAGTATGGATCATCCCATATGTATTGGTTCCCTAACTTCTTAAGTTTGTCCCTCTCAGCACGAGACAAGTTCTTTGGGATTTGTTTAGAAACAAAGTAATTGACAATATCGGTATACCATGGTTCTCCAAAGGCAATTGAGAATAGTTGCTCATCCGGGAAACTTTCACGCAATTTGATAATCTCCTTGTCCACATCAAGACGGCTCAAGTGATCCGCAACGGTGTTCTCAATCCCTTTCTTGTCCTTGATTTCAATATCAACTCTTGCAAGAGTAAAATCCACCGTATAAGCCTCGGTTTCGCCTCTTTCTTTGTAAACAAGTACTTAAGCGCTGCATGATCAGAAAAGACAACAACTTTTGTACCAATTAGATAAGAGCAAAACTTTTCTAAAGCAAAAACAATGGCTAATAACTCTTTTTCAGTGGTTGTGTAGTTTTGTTGGGCCTCATTTAACGTTCTAGAAGCATAATAAATAGCATGAGGAAGCTTCCCCACACGTTGCCCAAGCACCGCACCAACCGCATAATCACTAGCATCACACATGAGCTCAAAAGGCTTGCTCCAATCCGGTGGTTTAATGATAGGGGATGAAATCAAAAGTTCTTTCAAACGATTGAATGCCGCCATACATTTTTCATCAAAGTTAAAAACCACATCTTTTTGCAATAAGTTACAAAGTGGTGATGCTATCTTGGAAAAGTCCTTGATGAATCTACGATAGAAACCTGCATGACCAAGAAAAGAACGTATCTCCCTCACCGTAGTGGGAGGGGTTAGAGCACGAATAAGGTCTATCTTAGATTTATCGACTTCCAAGCCTTTAGAAGATATTATATGGCCTAAAACTATGCCATGAGTTACCATGAAATGGCACTTCTCCCAATTCAAAGACAAGATTTGTTTCAACACATCGTTCAAGGATTAGAGACAAATTGTTCAAGCAAAGGTCAAATGAATCGCCAAAGACACTAAAGTCATCCATGAACACTTCGATTATGTTTTCAACATATTCCGAAAAGATACTTACCATATACCTTTGAAAAGTAGCTGGAGAATTGCATAAGCCAAAAGGCATCCTTCTATAAGCAAAAGTACTGAAAGGACAATTGAAAGTGGTTTTCTCTTGATCCTCCGGTGCTATCACAATCTGATTATAACCTGAATAGCCATCAAGGAAGCAATAATAAGAGTGTCCAGCTAAACGTTCAAGCATTTGATCAGTAAAAGGTAAAGGAAATTGATATTTTCTAGTAGTGGCATTCAATTTTCTATAATCAATACAAACCCTCCAACCGGTTTGCACACGAGTTGGGACAAGTTCATTCTTATCATTCTCCACCACCGTCACACCTGATTTCTTTGGTACTACTTGTACCGGGCTTACCCACTTGCTATCAGATATGGGGTAGATAACACCCACTTAAAAAAGCTTGAGTATCTCCTTTTTCACAACTTCCATCATGGGAGGGTTCAAACGACGTTGCGCTTCCCTTGTAGGCTTTGCATCGTCCTCCAAACGGATTTTGTGCATACAAACGGCAGGGCTTATACCCTTGATATCGGCGATTGTCCATCCTATGGCCGTCTTGTACTTCCCTAGCACCCTTAGAAGTTTTTGCTCCTGTAAATCACTAAGCTTGTTAGAAACAATCACAGGTAACTCTTCATTATCACCCAAGTACAAGTACTTAAGGTGATCGGGAAGAGGTTTCAATTCTAACTTTGGAGATTTAACAATTGAAGGTACAAGCTTTTCATCACTGCATGGTAAAGAAATAAAAGAGATATTATGAGTTTCCGGGCATCCTTGTAGTGAATTAAGATCACCAAGGGCTTCCTTGACTTCATTACCACACTTTACACCATTATCCATGGATGTAGTTAACACGGTTTCCAAAGCATCATTACCATTTAATTCAAACATTTGTTGTGCCAATGTATCCATAACATCAATGGAGAAACAAGAGTGGACATCACTAGGATATCTCATCGTCTCGAAAATGTTGAAACGTATTGTTTCTCCATCAAACTCCATGGTCAACGTTCCCTTGTCCACATCAATTATGGTTTTCGCCGTTTTCATGAAGGGACGCCCAAGTAGCAATGGAAGAGACGAGTCCGGTGAACCTTCATTCATCTCTAACACACAAAAGTCAGCTGGAAATACAAGTTGATTAACCTGCACAAGAACATCCTCAACAATACCCATTGGGTAGACATTAGAGCGATCGGCTAATTATAATACAATTTCAGCCTTTTTAAGAGGACCAAGATCAAGTGAATTATACATTGATGCAGGCATAACATTAACGGATGCACCTAAATCCAACATAGCTTTGTTAAATGTTGTGTTACCAATTGTGACGGGAATGTCAAAACTACCGGGGTCCTTGCACTTAAGTGGGAGTTTGTGTTGTAAGATTGCCGAAGCATTCTCCCCCACACTAAGCACTTCATTACCTTTGAGCCTTTGCTTATTGGTACACAAGTCCTTCAACACCTTTGCATACTTTGGAACTTGCTTAATAGCATCAATGAGTGGTATGTTCACATGGATCTTCTTTAGAACGTCTAAAATCTCCTTTTTTAGTTCCGCCTTCTTAGAACTTGCAAATGCATGATCTGAGGAAAGGGTAAAGGAGGAACATAAGTAGAAACCGGAGTTTTAGAGTTAGGAATAGGTACCTCGAAGTTTGGGGAGAATCCTCATTCTTCTCCTCCAAAACAGGTTCCTTTGGGTGTTTCCACCTTGCCCGAATCAGTAACTTCGGGTTGCACAAGTTGTGTACCACATCTCAACGTAATAGCATTGACACCCTCTTTTGGGTTAATAGGTGGAGAAGGGAGTTTCCCACTATTTTGTGCCTTCAATTGGTTCAACTCAATAGCCATGGAGCCCATTTGTGTTTGCAATTCCTTGATAGCACTCTTAGTTTCCTGCTGACTATCTTTAAACATGGTGGAAATGCCTTGCATCATTGTTTGAAACTTTGAATCAATATCGGAACCTTGATTTTGCATTGATTGTTGTGCTTGTGGTTCTTTGAAATTGTTGTCTCTACTGGAATTGTTGTTGTTGAGGTTGAAATCCACTTGAAGAGTTGAAGGTAGGTTGTTGAACCGCTCCTTGCTTGTTGGCATAGCTAAAATTGGGGTGATCTCTCCATCCCGGATTGCAAGTGTTAGAGTAGGGATCATACCGTCTTTGTTGATTTGGAAAGACCGCATTAGCTTGCTCATCTTCATAACATCGAGTAGAACTTGGTATAACCGCGGCTGCAACTTGTTGCATCATTGCTGACATGTTACCCATTTGTTGACGAAGTTCCTCAACCTCGCTCACTTCATTCACTCTTCTTAGAAGCATATCCGAACCACGGCTCAAAAACTGTTGGGAGTTTGCTGCCATGTTTTCAATCAACTCTCTAGCTTGTGCCACCGTCTTGCTAACTAGTACACCACCACCCGCAGCGTCAATAAGATTCCTATCACTTGATTGGAGTCCTTCATAGAAGTATTGGATGATCATAGCGTCACTGAATTGGTGGTGAGGGCAGCTTGCCACCAATCTCTTGTATCGTTCCCAACATTCATATAAGGATTTTCCCACGTTTTGCTTCATCCCACAAATCTCCTTTCGAATTTGAGTAGCCTTTGATGCAGGAAAATATCTCTCTAAAAAGAGTTTCTTCAGCCCATTCCATGTTGTGACACTTCCGAGAGGTAAATAGTACAACCAATCCTTAGCACTATCCATCAAAGAGAAACGGAAAACTTTTAACATTGCACCATCCGCCTCAACATCCGCTGGAAGCATAGCCGTGACAATGGTGTGGAAGTCCATAAGATGTTTGTTTGGGTCTTCATTCACCATGCCATGGAACTTTGGTAATTCTCTAAGCAACCCCGGCTTGATCTCAAAAGTAGAGTTTGTTTGAATACACCCTTGTTGTGTATCAAGCCTATGAGAAGCCAAGTCCTTGAGTGAACGATTTGCATCACCCATTGTTTCTTCTTCTTCAACTTGTGGTTCGTCTACGATTGGAACCTCTTGTTCTCCTTCTATTTGTAACTCTTTTTCCACTTCTAAATCTTGATTTTCTGTTGTGTCTTGACTTGGTTGGAGTATTGTGCCTCTTCGAGTAGATATCCCGCACCTTGGATAGTTCCAATCTTTAGAAGCCAGGGATTAGGTACCTGAAAATAATTCTCGCAAACAAGTGAGAAACAAGAAAAGAACCGAAAATCAAAGATAAAAGCAGAAATTATAAAAAGAAACTAAAAACTTAATAACAAGCCGTATGCCTCCCCGGCAACGGCGCCAAAATTTGATCGCTGTCGTAAGCGTCAAAAATAATTTCACTTTCTTACTCACTAAATATAAATGAAGTACAAGGTAAGGAAGAGTTCGTTTCCACAGAGAGGCAATTGTTGTTATGTGATTTTCAGCTTCTAAAGTAACCAAGGGGGGATGTTTGTTGTTTTAGCGAAATACTAAAGTAAAAATAAAATAAAGCAAAGCAAATAATTGGAATAATCAATAGAGAGAAGATATTGGTCACGGGATAGTTCATTCACAAACATGTATTTTCATCAATGATTAGAATTGGTATTTTAATCTCTCATTTACTAAAAGTCCTAGGATACCTTGATGGCAAGTATATCCCACTAATTCCCTGATTTCATCACAACCACGTTAAAAGATGCATATGTGAATTCTTCCTAGAAAGCAACCTAAAGTGTAAAAGCACAATTAGATTTAATCCCCTAAAAGCAATAAGTTCTATGGAATAAGACTAATCAATGCAAACGAATGTGTAAAAGCACTAATCCGTTTTAACAAAAGTTATGATTCACTTGTGACTAGTAGGATATATCACTACAAACACTACCCACAATTATGCTACTTAGAATCAGGGATAAACAACTTTTTCGTATTGAAAACCCTAATATAGCTCTAGAGATGAATGTAAATCGGATTGATTCCGGACTCAACCAAACAAACTATCAAATCATATAACACTATTAATCGTGAATCACAAACAATAAAATATTGAGACAAAACTAATTCATTGAATCATATAATATATTGAGAAATCAACTTTATCCCATAACCAATAATATTTGTTTAGCTACTCATAGCTATGGAGTTCATCATAAAAATATTAATTGAAAAGAAGAAGATGAACAAAAGCAAACCCTAGAAGCGTAAACAAAACTGGCTCTCCAAAGTTCCAAGAATAATATGTATTCCCAAAGTTGTAGAAACTTTCTCCTTTTGTAGCTTTTCTCCAACTTCTAAAATTAGATCTTCATAACCCAAAACCCATGTGGTCCACCAAGCCCATGTGTGTGCAAATACCCATGTGAAAATATGACCCAAAAGAGGACGCCGGAAATCTGGTATTGTGGCTGGAAATTGGCCGGAAAAGTCGTCGGCGAGCATCTCAGGTGATCGGCAAAGTCAAACCGGTCACCAGTCAACTGGGTCAACTCGGTCAAGGTCAGACCGAGTCAAACCGGGTCAGTGAGACAAATCGGGTCAGATCATGAGTCAGTTGAGTCTGTCCTAACTGGGTGACTAGGCTGAGTTAGGTTCTTGGCCAAAGCCATTTTGCAAAGGCCAAAGTTGTGTTGCACCAGGATGGTGTATCACTGCTTTGCTCCCAGCCATAGTGGCTCATTATTCCTTCTCTGCCACTTCCACACATCAGTTGCAATTGCACTATACCCTGCAGTTCTGTCACAAGCCATCAATACAAACATCAGTGCCACTCTCTACCTGCATCCGTGATGAGTGCCAAATATTGCATATTTCTACACCTTTTTATTGGCATTTAACTCATCTTTTGTGCTCAGAAATCAGATATTATCCCAAATTCTGTATTTTCCCTGTTTTCAAGAATAAATATTTGTACTAATTAATTTTGTGTTTTTAGGTAGTAAATAAAGCTCGGAGAAATTAAGGAGCCAAAAGAGCAGAAAATTGGAGGCAAGCGTCTATGGAGCAGAAAGCCAAAGCACGCGCGCGCATCAGTTGCAACCCAATAAGTTGCAACCCATTTGCAAAGATATGGGCTTGAGCAATCCAAGACCCGGCACACAACCCGGATCCAAGCCCATTCCATTTGAGCCGTGAGATCTCGCCCATCTGAATCCAACGCTCGCTCCACCCTACACATCATTTCTCGCTGCTCCCGCTCAACACCAAAACCGCCTATACCCCTACCCATCGACCAAACCCCAACCTCACCTTCATTTCTCTCTTTCTCTCCCGACAGAACTTGCAGAGCTCCCATCTCTCTTCTTCCCCCGACAACACCACACTACCGCCACCATTTCCTTCCCGACACCACACCACCACACCGCACCAAGACAACCACCTTCATCACCTCCTAGTCTCCCTCTATCTCTTTCATAGCTTCTTCACCCTAGAAGCTAAGTGAGAGATAGAAAGAGTTAGGGTTAGGGTTTCGTCAACAGCAGGGGGAGCATCAAATTAATGGATTTTAGAGACGAATTAGCAGAGGGAACAACAAATTCAGAGGTTGTGGGTGAGTGGGTCGACATTTAACTTCCAAATTGAAGTAAGTTAGGGCTTGCATGTATAAATAGAGGATGAGCAGTGAATGTAAAGGTTATGCCTGGATTATCCAGTGCACCAAACTTGAATTAATTTGTGTTTAATTGTTTCCTTTGATGTTTTAATTTAATTAGCTAGGGTGTTGTTGAAACCCCTAATTTCATGTCAAGTAATTTGTCTTTGATTCTGTTTTTGCCGAGCTATAATGTCTTAGGATTAGTAATTAACTAAAGAGCTTATGAGCCTGTGATGAGTTGTACTGTAAGAAGACAACTCATACTAGGGGTGAATTAGTGACAATTAGTTAATAAACACCCATTAGAGACCTTCAAGGGAAGGCACAAGAACTTAACCAGAGCCACATTACCTTAGCATGAGGTTAGAAGGTGGATTCACTACCCTAGTGTTCTCCAAATTAGTTATAATCTAATTGCTGCCTTAGTTTAGAATCACTATCACTCCATTCAGTCGTATCGACAACCCATATTTGTGTTACCTTCTTAGAAATCAGTTTAGCAAGCTTGAGATCAACTTTACACACACTCCATTTCCCGTGGATCGACCCGTGTACTTGCCCGCCTCCAATAGGCACTTGTGCACTTTGGTTTAACACGTAGGCGAGACACTTTTAACAGCCTACCAAGTTTTTGGCGCCGCTGCCGGGGATTTGGTAGTGTGCTGCGTTGATCATTTGCTAACTCTATTGGTTTCAGTTAATTTTGTATATATGTGTTAATACCTTCTTTATTTAGCTTCTGTTGTTGGTTTTACATTCCTGCATATTGGCATCATTCTCTACGTAACTTAGCCCACAACCCCTCAATTTTGTAGGATCATAGTTGCAATGTTGTGCATTGCACTTACTATCTCATTTAGCATCTGGCCTGGCTTGAGCTGTCACTACTCAACTACATTGCAAAATCCCTGTGATTAATTGCTAAAATCATCATCTGTGCTAGCTGAATCTTGTGTAGTGGTAGGTGCTTCTTGAACTGCATTCTTTCATCTCTTTTTGTTAAGCCCCGCGCATCTCATCGCATCACCGCCCGTAGTGTAACTTAGTGTAGCTGGTGCCATCTCAAGCTTGTAGTTCTCATCCAGTATTTTGTAGCTATACTTTTGAACTCTCTTTCACTTGCATTAGCTTGCATTCATGTAAACCGCATCCGTAGGTCTGTATATAGTAGTTGTAACTCTTAGTCCTAGCTGCAGTAATCCACTTTTCAGATCACATATTTGCATCTCATGCTTTGTCACTTAATAGCATCGTAACTTTGGTACTTTGGTATAACTTAGCATAATCACTTTGTTTTATATTTTGCATTTTAATCTCTTTAAAACCACTTGTAATTGTAATCTGTAGCTTAGCTAGTCCATCGATCATATAAATTTCATCTTAGCTCTTTAGTGTTAGCTGTAACCTTTGTCATTCCTTTCTCACCTGCATCTTTACTTTAAAGTAATTTGCATCTATAATCTGTAGTTTTTAGCTTTGCTGTGCTCTGAAGTTTGTTTATTCCATTGGTCCTTACAACCTGTAGCTTGGTAGCTTAGTTAGTCCATATTTCTTTTTTTTTTGCATTTTATAGCTTTCTCAATTTATAGTAACCTGCATCTTAGTGTTAGTTGTAACTCTTCATCCCAGTCAGTCCAAATAACCATTCATATCACCCTTCATGCTGTAGAATCTTCTCAGTTGTTTAAAATCCATATTGGTATTCCCTGTCTTTGCTTTACCTTCCTACTCCTAGGAACTAAAACTCTCCTTTGAGCTCACAGGTACTTGCAAAGCTGTTGTGAAAGCCAAGGCAAGGAAAAGCATAAAAAGGAGCAGCAGAATTATCGTGCCTAAACCCAGTTCTATACTGGCGGTATTGTAATCTCAAACTCTAATTCTGCCCTGAATAGTTGTCGTAACTACAAAATATCTCTCACTGAACTAGGATATCTCTATTGGCATAATCCTGTGACATCTGACATAATCCTGTGACATCTCAATCTCTGAACTGCTGATAATTGATTGAATGTTTCTTTGAGATTTGATATCTGTGTGCATGTTCTTTGCGCTATTCGAATAACATACTTGAGCATGCTCTGCGAACACTAAGGTTAGCCAAACCTGTGATAACCTGTGTCGAATGCTAAGCCTTATTCACCTGATAAACCATCAGCCCTGGTACCTTTGCATGATAAGCCAGTCACTTTGCTGAGCATTTATCAACCCTGCAATACCTGGAATTTTTGCTTGAGTCTGTGACATTTGAATAAAATTGTTGCCATCTGAACTTGTGTTTGTGTGTTCTGTGCTGTAATCCCTTGGCCTCGACAAGGTCTGTGCCTAACTCCAGCCCCTGTAGCTGTGTGAGTTGAACTGCAACTTGGATAGCCAAGTTAGCTGCAGCCCCAGTTGAAGTCAACTGAGACAGTTGATATCAACTCAGGCGTGATGCCACAGACCCTGTTGAGCCCTCTACACCCTTGTGTGAGCTGTTGAGCCAAGTTTTTGCCGGACCCCTTGCATGCCCCCGCTCAGTCAACTAAAGCTGTTAACAACCTTGTGTGATCATCTGTTGAACCTGTTGAGCCATCTACCTTACATTTTGGTACATAAACCAGTGAAAATTGGGATCAACTGACCCTGTTGATACCCTATCAACTGATCCTGTTGAATTCATCTGCCCTGCAATTTTTGAGCATAATCTGTGTATAACCTCTGAGAATTGAGATCACTTGACTTTGTTGACACTCTGAGCATGTTGTAAAGTGTGACATTGTTCATTTCTTTGTTTATCTGTTGCATATGTGCGGTTGCATATCTACATTGTCTTTGAAATCTTGAGCTCTCCTCTACTCTGTGCATTACTACTTGAGTGAAATCTCTTGCATCTGTTCCATCTGCCCTGCATCTTTGCACATGATTTGTGAAACCTTGAATAGCATGTTGACCTGTTGAATCTATTGAGCCATGATCCTCGCCAAGATAGTCACCCAATCCTCGCAACATCTTGGATCCATGCACATTCCCCTGATAGTGCATCTATGCTAAGCTTGTCTATCTGTAATGCCTGATATTGAGGGTCATCATTGTTTATAAGCATCAGTTCTATGCGTATGCATTTGTGTCTTGGCTGAGCAGTAATACATCCTTGAATCTGTGTGCAAAGGCAAAATCCTGTGAACATTTGAGTTATACATTGGCTAACTGAATTTGTTATTAGCTGTGCCGCACTTGAATGACCTTGAAACTTTGAATCCGCTGTCTATTTTCTTAGCCTCATCTGTGGCCCGGCATGTGCTCTAGTTACCCATTCTGGGGAGTTGTCTGGTATTTGGCATGTATGCTAGGCTAATATTATTTTGTTTTGTGACCAAAGTTATTGCCTGGCATGATAGGATTTTTGGATGGCATTAGGGATGAAGAATCATCACATAGGTCAATTAGAGAGCGTGTTTATGGGTATGCTTCACAATATGAATCCCCCACAGACCATAATGATTTTAGGGAGTATTATGAACCCTCTCAGGGTCAGGAGCTTGAATACGCATACCCAAATCATTATGCGCATATGTGTCATCAACCACCATGGGAGGTTGAACAATGCTGTCCTTCAATAAACCCTTGTATGCAGTCGATAATGGAGAATATCAAACTCATAGAGCAAAACAATGCTATACTTGAATGGAAAGCAATGCATGATCATCCATGTAGCAACATGTCTGAGTTTCCCTTGTGTAGTGAACTCTGTGCACAACCATGCAATGATCATTCATGTGAAGCATGCATACCCACTAGTGAAGACTCCCCTTCAATTGAACAGCTTAATATGTTCTTAAGGATGAATCTCAGTCATCTACAAAATGTAGAAAGGGAGTATGCCCTTAGTCAATCCACTAATGTTGAATATGAACCTCACCTAGAGGATAATGAGTTGACTGAAAACACCAATGTTGTTAATAGGGATGAGTATGCATATTACTCAGATGATGAATATGATATGTTAGAAGAGCATGTGTATGCTGAAAATATGGTGGAACCTGTGGACTCAGAAATATTAGGCTTTGCTCCAAATTTCATGAATGAGGCCTCTTCTAAATCTGCAGATGCATGCGATGTTAACTCTGAGTTTGGGTATGTGCAATTGTTCTGTGAAGGTGAGCATGCTATACCACCTGTTTGTGACTTGGGAAATGCTGAAATTTTTGTTGACACCAATGATACTATGCATGAAAACAACTTTGATGTATCCGATTCCATGCCTAGGTTCTGACATGATGTGTCTCCTGGTTCTCTTATGCATGAGGTTGAAATTTTTGATGATGATTATCAATTGAGACTTGCTAATTTGTTCAATGATTGTGAGCATGATACTGCAATTCTTGTCTCTGAATCAGGGAGAGTGTGTATTGATGTTAAGAGTCAAACGAATAAGAGCAAATTGGATGTATGTAGCCCCCTGTCCATGCTACAAGTTGATGGATTTCCACCCAACCTAGGTTTGGCCTGTCACAAAAATTTTAAACCAACTATTCTGAGAGTTCCTAATCTAGGCCTAGAGCTTTGTGCTTCCCAAGTCCTCTTGGACTATTTTGCATCAAAGTATAACACCTGTAGGGAGCCACAGTTGGAATGTGTATCTCTACCCGTTCCTAAAAGTGTCCATTTTGAACTAGATCTAGTGCATGATCTGCCTTTAAAATTGCAAGATTTTGTGTTCAAAAGCACATCTGTTGACAAGTTTAGGTTTGGGGGAAAATCATTTTCACTTATACAATCTTACTTACGCTCTCATGTTATATTTGTGTAAGGTTGTTGATGTCTCTGCATATCTTTTTTTGGGTGGATCCTCAACTCTTTAGATTGTTGGTGTATGGTGAATTTTTCTTGTATATAATCCAGTAGGGCTTGTTAAATTTTCTATCTTGAATCGGTTGAGTCTTCTTTTTATTGTGCTAATCCAATAAGATCTCAGAATGTTGGATTCTAGCCTTGACTAATGAAGCTCTAACCTTGCTTTCGCCGACATCCGGTAATCTCTTCCCTTTTCTCTACTCAACATAGTTCTCTTGGTATGTGACTTTTCGACTTTTTGAATTCTTATCATCTGTTGACACATTGAGGACAATGTTTGATTTAGGTTTGGGGGTGCATTTGCATATAGAGTTTTTAGTCTTTTATTTTTTTAAAAAAAAATTTCAAAACTCTTTGTAAATACTTGCATAAAAACCTCCAACTTTTAGAGATCTTAGAGTCACTAGCATGCTTCTAACTATGTTTACATAAAGAGTCTGACCGAAATAACTGAATTTGGAAGTATTAGAGAACACAATCGGGTTTCTTAGTTGATTAGAGCGTTAAAGTTGGATTTAACCATACCGGAGGGCGAATTAGGTGCTGTATAGATATTCGGTAGTAGAATTGTGATCACCCATAGTGGAGACTACCCATTTTTACATCAAGCGAGGCACCAACCTTCAATTTTTGTGACTTTCTAAAAAATCTGTTAGAGTGTGTGTTACCGTACTTCAATTCCGGGTAGGAATGGTGAGCTACCCAAATTCGCACCACTTTCAGCACTATTTTTGATCTCTTGAGTGCTAATTTCGTCAATCATGAGGGTGACGTTTAAAGATGAAAACTCCTTCTTGTAGTTCGATTTTAGTTAGCATCACTCTCTCCCTCTCAACAACATCAATGATTCATAGAAAACACATCGTCGAAGAAGCGGAGCATCATCGAATATTTGAAGAAAAGTTGAAATAGTCCAAGGTTTACATGCAACAATGCAAAGAAAAGAAAATAGGATGAGAATTAATGAAGTTTGTGAAATCAAAACAATACAAGTGTGGAAAATTGAGTTTTATTGTTATTTTTATTTCATGTTAAAAAAAAAAAAAAAAAAAAAAAAATGTTTGTCAAGTTTTTGTGAAGTTCAGAAGTTCGTCATCAACAATTGAAGACCGAAGATTGAAGACGTTTCTATGATTGCTAAGAGAGAGTGATATTAATTGCCGATCGGGTGAGAAGGTAAGTGAGTACTCCCATCCTTGCTAATGGTTGATTTCCTTTCTTAGAGATCATCAGAAAAGATTCTTTTTGTCCACAACTCTGTGGAGTCTCCAGAAATTATTTCGGAAGGTTGCCCTTCTCATCTTCAACGTGTGCAGGATTTCTCTCTTTATTCCTGCCTGCACACATGAGAGACTAAAAAAGCGGTCTTTTTGAGTGCAATTATCATAAAACCCTATTGGTGAGGCAGAAGTCGAGGCTTGTGATCACTATCGAATCCGAATTCTTTCATATGGTTTGGTTACTTCTCGCTCAACTCTTAAGGATGAGAATGCGTTCTTTGGTAGTTCTAACTTCGTGTTACTAGCATGCAGAAACTCTATATCCTCATAGCTCCTTGGATGCTTGAGACTCTTTTACACTCTAAAGTTGGAGAAGGTTTTGTGGGTACACCTCTGGTAAACCCTCACGAGACTACAACTCGTCCACTAGGGACACCTAGGGGTTTAAAGGCTTAGTGCATACGCTAAATGCATTCGAGAGACCAACGACAGTGGTATAGTTAGGATTTCTTAATTTCTGTTTCACTTGAGGACAAGTAAAATTCAGGTTTGGGGGTATTTGATGAGTGCCAAATATTGCACATTTCTACACCTTTTTATTGGCATTTAACTCATCTTTTGTGCTCAGAAATCAGATATTATCCCAAATTCTGTATTTTCCCTGTTTTCAAAAATAAATATTTGTACTAATTAATTTTGTGTTTTTAGGTAGTAAATAAAGCTCGGAGAAATTAAGGAGCCAAAAGAGCAGAAAATTGGAGGCAAGCGTCTATGGAGCAGAAAGCCAAAGCCCGCGCGCGCATCAGTTGCAACCCAACAAGTAGCAACCCATTTGCAAAGACATGGTCTTGAGAAATCCAAGACCCAGCACACAACCCGGATCCAAGCCCATTCCATCTGAGCCGTGAGATCTCGCCCATCTGAATCCAACGCTCGCTCCACCCTACACATCATTTCTCACTGCTCCCGCTCAACACCAAAACCGCCTATACCCCTACCCATCGACCAAACCCCAACCTCACCTTCATTTCTCTCTTTCTCTCCCGACAGAACTTGCAGAGCTCCCATCTCTCTTCTTCCCCCGACAACACCACACCACCGCCACCATTTCCTTCCCCCGACACCACAGCCACCACAGCCGCACCAGTACAACCACCTTCATCACCTCCTAGTCTCCCTATATCTCTTTCATAGCTTCTTCACCCTAGAAGCTAAGTGAGAGATAGAAAGAGTTAGGGTTAGGGTTTCGTCAACAGCAGGGGGAACATCAAATTAATGGAGTTCAGAGACGAATTAGCAGAGGGAACAACAAATTCAGAGGTTGTGGGTGAGTGGGTAGCCATTTAACTTCCAAATTGAAGTAAGTTAGGGCTTGCATGTATAAATAGAGGATGAGCAGTGAATGTAAAGGTTATGCCTGGATTAGCCAGTGCACCAAACTAGAATTAATTTGTGTTTAATTGTTTCCTTTGATGTTTTAATTTAATTAGCTAGGGTGTTGTTGAAACCCCTAATTTCATGTCAAGTAATTTGTCTTTGATTCTGTTTTTGCCAAGCTATAATGTCTTAGGATTAGTAATTAACTAAAGAGCTTATGAGCCTGTGATGAGTTGTACTGTAAGAAGACAACTCATACTAGGGGTGAATTAGTGACAATTAGTTAATAAACACCCATTAGAGACCTTCAAGGGAAGGCACAAGAACTTAACCAGAGCCACATTACCTTAGCATGAGGTTATAAGGTGGATTCACTACCCTAGTGTTCTCCAAATTAGTTACAATCTAATTTCTGCCTTAGTTTAGAATCACTATCACTCCATTCAGTCGTATCGACAACCCACATTTGTGTTACCTTCTTAGAAATCAGTTTAGCAAGCTTGAGATCAACTTTACACACACTCCATTTCCCTGTGGATCGACCTGTACTTGCCCTGCCTCCAATAGGCATTGTGCACTTGCAGTTTAACACGTAGGCGAGACACTCTTAACAGCCTACCAATCCGTTCTGCAGTCAAGTATCATCACCAACAACTTCACTGCTACCTCAAACCAACAACCCTTGCATTACAGCCAACACAAGCTCCATCTGCAGTTTCTTGCCTGCACCAAATCCAACACTACTGGCAGCACCACATATTTAACACAAAGCCAACCACCAAGTCCCCATTTCCTGAAATGACCTCAAGCAATAACCATCTCCAACTCTTCTCTGTAAATCTCATTCGAGTCCCCTTCAGCACATACTACTGCCACAACCACTCAGCCTTGTAACTCATACATTCTTCAGCCCTGTAACAGCATCACCAGTACCTAATTCATCTCAGAACCCATCTCAACTGCATCTCCACCAACACACATCTGCAGCAACATTTTCATTCCATCTGAGCTGCTACAGAGACTCATTACAGCACCACCTGAACCTATTGCTCATCCTCAACACGCATTAAGATCAACTGCTCCGCTGTAACCATTCTGTGCCCATTTCTCTTTGGCAGCACTGTTAACATCTCCAGCTGAACTGCAAGCTCCACTGTAGCTCACCACCAATTCCACCTCCAACTGCAGTTCTCAACCAGTTTCTCATACTTCTTAATCTCAGGCAAATTCCAATAGCAGCCTAATCTCCTCATGTTCCCCATCTACTGCAGCACAACTCAACAAACTCCTTCTCAGGTTCATGACTGCAATCCCTAGTTCAACATCAAGCTAAAACCGCCACCATCTGCAAACCTAACATTCATCTAAACAAACCCATTGCAATTCATCCATCCCAGTTGTAACTAGAACCAGCATCAACTCCATTAGCTTCACCATTTAACCCATTCTTCTCATCCTAACAGCAGCAACACTATCAGTGAACCCTGATTTCCTTGTCAATCTCATCCTGCTTCCCTGTAAACCTAGACATGCATCTAAAGCAGCTTCGTATGCAGCAACAGCAGCTCTCAATTAGCCATATATCCTCAGCCAAAACCATGGCAACACCAGCAAGAAGTCCACCAGGCCATATACCCTTCTCAGCCATGAACCAACACCACTCTGTAACTCCTTTTCCATAGCATCAACAACAGCTTATCCTGCAGCTGCAAAACCCATTCACAATCCTAGGCCAGCACCAGCTCAACCTCCCGCTACAACATGTTCTGTAGCTTCATGTACACATCATCTTCTTGCAGTTACTGCATCCATTTGAGACCAAATCCATCGAACCACCAGAAACATCTTCATTCCTGCTACATCTCAATCTCCACAGCAGAAAACCCTTCTTCTGTTAGGTAAACTCGAACTCATTCTCGATTGAAATCACAAATCCCATCTCCTTAATGGCCTCAGATCCTAGCGGTAGCATCTTCTTGATTAACAGCAACTCCACCATTAATTTCTACACCAGAAGCCCTAATTCCTTCTCAATTTTAAACCCCTTCACTCCTAACTTAATCACCTCAAATCTTCAAATCAGATCTTCAAAATTCAAACATCATAGAAACCCTAGTTTCTATTTCTTCTCAATAAACAGCAAATCATCCTCTTATCGATCTGAATCTGAGCAACAGATCCTCGTCCTTCTTAACCTTCATCTCCATCTTAAATTCTCACATCGATTCCTCTCTATTTCCACCTGAGCTCCTCTCGAAATTCAACCGCCACTGTTTTCTCGAGTTAGAAAATGAGAATGATTGAGAATGCATTTTCTCTTAATTCCAGGGCTTGTGTAGGAATGAAATGGATACATCCACCCAGATAAAGTGGATAAAGGGCATCCAAAATGACTATAAGCACCCACTCATTAACTAAAGGCCACCAAGGTTCTTTGCCCATGCTTCTCTAGACTAAGCTGCGGTGGTCGTCTCCTATCGCTGGCTAGGCTCGACTCTCAATAGCAGTGCACGTGAGAATTGTTGCCTTTTCTCCTTCTTTTGTTCCAAATGACTCCAAAGTACCTAAATAACTCAAAAACAAACATAAGATACATAATTTACTATAAAAATAGCAAAGAAAGCATAACCAATGAAATGAAGAAAAAAAGAAGGGGTGGAAATATTGTTCTTAAGCTTGATATATCTTAAGCATATGATTCAGTAAGCTGGGAGTTTCTTTTTCAAGTTCTGCAGAAGTTTGGTTTTTCTGGTTCTTGGTGTGAATGGTTGCATACTCTATTTAAATCAGCTAAACTCTCAGTTATTTTTAATGGTGGCCCTTGTGGATTCTTCTCAGTGGGTAGGGGCTTGAGGCAAGGAGGCCCTCTATCACCCATTTTATTTGTCTTAATGGAGGAGGTGTTAAGTAGAAATTTATCTAAAATGGTAAGTAAAAGAGCAATCATTCTTATGGTCACAAGAAATGGTATAAGTCCATCTCACCTTTTATTTGCAGATGATGTCTTCATCTTTCTAAATGGAGCAAAGAAGAGCATTGAAAATCTACAAAAACTGCTAAAAGATTACCAGCTCAGTTCAGGTCAATGCATCAACAAAATGAAGAGCAAGTGTTTTGTGGATGGGACTTCAGAATTGAGAAAAAAATTTATCAAAGATATTCTTCAGATGGAGTTAAGTGTGTTCCCTGATAAATATTTAGGTGTAATTCTATGCAATGGCAGAGTTAAATCCTCAACAGTCTGGCCAATGGTGAAATTGATGCAGAGGAAACTTGCAACTTGGAAAGGAAAGCTTTTGTCTTTTCAAGAAAGGTTAGTACTAATCAAGTCAGTTCTTTGTAGCATTCCATTATATAATATGGCAGTCTATAAATGGCCATCCTCAGTTATCAAAACTTGTGAGAAGATCATACGAAATTTTCTTTGGTATGGTGATAGTGAATCTAGAAAAAAACATTGTTTTGGGCTGGAAAAAAGTGTGTACTCCATTCAAGGAAGGTGGTTTGGGAATTCCAAGATTGGAAATTGTCAATAGATCTTTTCTTATGAAGATGTTGTGGAAAATCATAAAATCAAAGCAAGACTGGGCTTTATTTTTTAAAGTTAAATATCAAGATAAAAACAATCAATGGAGTTTAAAATGGCAATTATCTTCTATAAGAACAGGCTTATGCTGGGCTTGGCAATCATTTCAAGAAAATTTAAGGTGGTGTGTTGGAGATGGCAGGAAAATTTCTTTGTGGTTTGATACATGGATTGGTGAAACTCCCTTAATTAATACACTTAGCTCCAATCAGTATGTTCAAGAAAATAGTCAAATGAAGGTGGCAGATTTGTTAGATAATGGGAATTGGTATATTCCTCCTGAAGCTCAAAGTATTTTTTTCTGCTCTTAATCTCCCTGAAGTTGGAGGTGGAAATGATGAAATAATATGGAATGCATCTCTCTCTGAAGAATTTCTTGTTTCAACTGCAGTTGATAAAATGAGATTTAAAGAAGGAAATGTTAAATGGTCAAAATACTTATGGAATTCTTATATTCATCCAAGTATTGCTAGCAATGTATGGAAGCTAATTCATGGGCTTTATATGGATGATGAGAAAATGGTTAGTCATGGTTATGATATGGCATCTCAGTGTTGCATTTGTGAAAAAGATGAGGATAGCATGCACCATCTGCTCTGGGAATGTGATTTCAGCTCAAATATTTGGAATTGGTTGGTGGGCATCTTTCAGTTTGCAGTTCCTACATCTTTTGAAGATATTTGGAAAAGTGCAATAAATAAAAGTTCATTGGTTCAGCAAGTCTGGATCACAGCAGCCTGCAGTACATTGAAGGAGTTATGGTTTCAGAAGGATATAATTTTTTTTGACAATATTAAGCCAAACATCTCCTCCTTCAAGAGTAGAATAATGAAGATGGTTTTTGAAGGTGGCATGAGAATAACATGGAGCAAATGAGACCAGTTTTATGATCTTAATCTAATTACTTTCTTTAATCTGGGTCCAAGAAAATCTAAGATTCAATATATTAAGCCTTGTTATTGGTTTGCTCCTGAATATGACTTTACTCTATTTTGTTGTGATGGACCATGTCTTGGAAATCCTGGTGCAGCTGGTCTGGGAGTTGTGGTTAGAAACCATCTTTGTCAGGTAATGGGTGCAATTTCTGGTGGTTTAGGCACTGCCACCAATTACATAGCTGAAGTATATGCAGTTGTGGTAGCTGCTGAATTAGATGTTGATTGGGAGCTTCGGAAGATTATTATTCAGTCAGACTCAAAAACTGTGCTAAATCAATTTGCCTACAATAAAATTCCTTGGTTTATAAAAGTCAGATGGTACAATGCAGTTAAAAAGCTCACTGTGATCAGATTTGTTCATTGCTTCAGAGAAATTAATTTCTCAGCTGATTGTGCAGCTAAAAGAGGAGCAAGACTATTAGCAGGTGAAAGAAATATTTACATTGGAAGACCTACCTGGTTAGGGAGAGTAGAAATGCCAGAGGTAGTGTATTATAGATTATGTTAATGGGCTTGCAAATTGTTAAAAGAACTAAGAAGTAGTTCTGGGCTGGGTTAATTTGTAGGCTATTTTCCATGTTTATTTTGTATCTGTCAATTTCATTTTAATCAATAAAATTTGAGTGATTCAGAAAATAAAAATAAAAAAAAAAAAATAAAAAATAAAAAATAAAAAAACTGAGCTTAATAATCTGGCTATGTTAGCTAGGAATTCTTCGAGGATTATTGAAAATCATAATTGTCTGTTAGCTACTACTCTTAAAGCTAGATATTTTCCCAGATCTGATTTTCTAAATACTAAATGTCCTAATAATTGCTCTTGGTTTTGGAAGTGTTTACGTGCTATTAAAGAATTGATTAAACCTTTTATTTCCTGGATTGTGGGACATGGTCAATTTATTGACCCTTGGTGTGATAAATAGATTCCAACCTTGGGATCTGCTACTCCAAATCCCCTTGTTCCCCCTGATCATAATATTAAAGTTTCTTATTTTATTGATACTATTACTCGATCCTAGGATGTTAATAGACTAAATACCCACTTTGATGATGCTTCTGTTAAGAAAATCATCACCATTCCCTTAAGCCAATTATGCACTCTTGACAGGAGGGCTTGGGAACTTTCAAAGAATGGTAGATTTACTTATAAATTTGCTTATTTGGGATTCAGAGGACTTAGGTCTTCCCCTTGTAGTAATCTTTGGAAGCGCATTTGGAAAATCAGAGTTCCTTACAGAATTCAAGTTTTTACCTGGAAAGCTACTAGAAATGCCATACCTACTAGGACTGTTTTGAATACTAGAATGCATATGCATACTGTTGAATGCTCTAGATGTAATGACCCTCATGAATCTGTTATGCATTCTTTAGTTCTTTGTCCTTTTGCTAGTCGAGTGTGGTTTCTTTCTTCTATGTGTGTTAATACTCAGGTTTTTAGTAACAAGTCCATTCTGGATTGGATGATGTTTTGGGTTGTTGACCCTGGTTCTAAGCTTCCTGATGAAGCTCAATGCCTATTTGTCTCTATAATTTGGTCATTTTGGAAAAGTAGAAATAGCCTGGTTTTTCAAAACACTAAGGAAACCCATTTTGCTGTCTTGCATAAAGCTAGAGCCATGCTTTTAACTAGGAAGCTTAAGCTGCACATCTCACCCACTATAACCATTGTGTATTGTGACAAATGGATGCCCCCTCCCATTGGCTGGATAAAATGTACTACTGATGGTGCATTTGATGATTTATCTGGGAACAATGGTGCAGACTATGCGATGAGAGATTTTTCAAGCAAAGCCTCCTTTTGTGCGTCTATAGTTTTTGAAGTAAACTCTACAGAAGAAGCTGAAGCCATAGCTATTTGGACAGTCTTGAAGAAAGATGTGGAGCAAAATCTTACTCACATCATCATTGACAGTGATGCTAAGTATCTGATCGACCAATTTTTTGTTGGCGTGTTTGATGGAGATTCTAGAACAGATGTTATCTTTAAGGATATTCAGTACGTTTCTTCCAGTTTGGTTGCTTGCTTATTTACGTTTCAACCTCATGTTTGTAATTCTGTTTCTCATGATCTTGCTCAATGGGCTAAAACTCACAAGTCTTCTATGTATTGGTCTGTTCCTCCAATATGGCTCTTGCCAATTGTTGAGGGGGACCATTAGCCTTTTTAAAGGCCGTTGTTTATTAAAAAAAAAAAAAGGCTATAGTGAATGGTGGAAGCGGTGGCGGTTCTTAAAAAGTGGTGAGGTGGAAACATTAGTGGTGGTCAGGGGCGGAGTCACGCCCTATTGTAAATATTCTTGGTCTTTTAATCATAAAATGGGTTACTAAGTCCGTTTTGCACCCGTATCAACTTGCCAAGAATTTTTACTCTCCCTTCCTCAAAATCATGGCTCCGTCTCTAGTGGTAGTGGTGGAAAAAGTAGTGCGGAAATGTGCTGGTGAGTAGTGGTGGACTATATTAGTTATCTGTCGTTACAACACGGATAACATTGTATTGTGAAAGATATGGTTGGTCGTTTTTAGCACAATTGATAAAGGCAGGTACTATATATTTCAGGGATGATATCAAATCATATAGGACAAAATATTCATGACCGCTAGATCATCCAAATGGTACCTCTGTTATCTTTTGTACCAGATAGTACAACTCATGGTTTATAATGTTAAACAAAATTGAATGCAATACAAAAGAGAATATAATACGGAAAATAAATAATGGAATAAATTAATTGACGACCTAATTCTTTTCAATCTAAACCTCATAGTTTGTGATTGAAAATTAGATTTACACCCAACAACCTACAAGGGTGGACGACAATGATGGTGTCAGTGGCGGAGTCAGAAATTAACATTGAGGGGGATACTTTTCTTTTAAAGAAACATGTAAACTTGGGTGGACTAAACCCTAAATATAGATGGTCTAATTAAGTACTATTTATAGGATAATATTAAAGATTTTTATGTATTTATTAGAATTTTAAGGTGGGATAAATCTAGGTTAGTCAACCCCTGACTCCGCCACTGACTGGTGATAGAGAAAGAAATGATATCATGCGGTTTTATGGTGGTGGAGGGATTGGTGAGTAATACTGTAATAGTCTATGTTAATTCCATGACGCCACAAAACGTGTAACATTATAAAATATGAAAAGTGGTTGATCGTTTCGGTTAAAACACATGACAATTTAAAAAATATTGGAATCAATTGTCATGTTATTTAATAACTGCAGACGAACGACACGAATCAAAATAAGAACAAATGAAATTACTTATTATCGAGCTATGCCATTACGATGCGGGTTATATTCTAGTCAAGCATATAGAGCAGGATTTTGTACGTAAAAACAAAACAAAAAAAAACTGGAGGCGAGTGGTTGAGATAATGCTTACTTTTCCGATATAACGAACGTTGATTCCAAGAGCATGAAGTGCTTCAGTTAGAGTATTGCCATCCATATGAGAAACTTCAAGCGTACAAAGATCTTGCCCAAACTTGGGGAGAACAACATCTCTAAGATATGAGCCAGCTTTTCTCACATTTTCCTCATCTGCAGCCAACTCTTGGTAATTGATACAGGTATATCCCTTCTCCTCTTGGAAACTTAGTAAACCTCAAGCTAAGTTGAGGGAAGAATCATATATTAGGACGAAAACCTTATTTAGGCAGAATTCCTAGTTAGGAAAGAGTTTTGTTTTAGGCAACACTCTTAGTTTAGGAAATAGATTCCTAATGGAAGACCTTATCGGCTGAGTACGATGAAAGTCTATAAATATGGAGGTTTGTTGTTAACTAAACACACAGACCTAGAGAAAGCTGGTAGACAAATACATGTGTTATTGTCAAAGGCAAGCTTAGTGTTAGAGCACTGCTCGGTCGAACTCGCAAGCGTTGTTATCTCAAGCTTGTTTGTCAAGTTTAGTTGCCAAAACTATAAGTCTTGATTTGTAGTCTACTTATAGCTAAGTCTCGGATTAGGATAGAAAGTGTAGTCGATATTTAGACTTCACGGCGTTCATCGATTGAAGACGAAGAACTACTAAGGGGACCTTGTGGAACTTCATCAATAAAAGGTATGTGGAGACTTGAATTCATCGATCACTCAAAAGTTTATCTACTCTATCTCCTATTTGAGACAAAAGTCGTATGGCTATATAGACTTCAATTATACACATTTGATATTTCGAGTTGAGTTTAATTCGCTTACATATTTCTCGAAATATGTGTTGGTAAGTTTTCGCTTCAACCAAGTTCATCTTATATTATTGACGAAAGTCAAAAGATGATCACGTGAAAATCGCCCGGTAACATCTTACATGATTTGTGTGAGATAGTCATTTGATTTAGACTCAGAATGTTTCGTATTGATATCATTCGATCACTTGAAAATTGCTTTGAAGATAATAGTTTGTGTGAGACAGCTATTCCCGTCTTCCAAGAATGTTTCAATGGTTGAAATGAGAGTTTAGAACAATTGGATATAAGCATAGTATGCGTACTTGCATATATGTAATCCATGTCCGGGAACCATGGTAGGCATACCCGTATGCGTACTTGTCGGTTTTGTGAAGTCCGAGAACCCTGTATGCGTACTGGCGTAAGGTTCAGGTCCGTGAATTTCTGTTGAGTTTGGAAGGTATGCGTACATGTTCACATACTGGTGAAACCCAAACTTAGTCCGGCCATTTAGGTACGCGTACCCGTATGCATACCTAAGTGGATAATGTTCTAAAATTGATTTGTTCATGAACTAATACATTTATATATTAAGGAATGCAATCTTTTGCAAACCATGGCTATAATGTTCATGACTTGATTTGAGTGAATCAAAATCGATTTTGCTTCAATTGTGTCTTGTATACTTCTATGAGAATATAAACAACTGAACAACTCTACAACTAGTTTCATTTGATTCATTTGAACTAGTTATGGTTAAGATGAATGAGGTTGATATCAAAGTGTTCATATGGCTAACTTCGGTTAACTATTGTTGAGCCAACAAGGTGTACACGTTTAGGGTACGGTTACTCATATCCAAATGAAGGTACATTTCATTTGTGTGTAACAAGCTAAGTTCGATCTAACGGTTGAAAGATATTAGCTTGAGTCTAATAAGGTTTTCATCTAACGATGAATATTGAAAGCTTTGTTACCAAGGTTTTTCGGGGTAAAAGCGGATTCTGCTAGAAATGGTAAATTTGGTTATGCCGCAGAGAAACGAATCTAAACCCTAAACAAATACACTGCACGGGAGTACTTTAGATTCGAGAGATCAATCTGTACAATTCTGGCCTAAACCAAGAAATGGCCATTCCAGCCTTGCTTCGGTCACAAAGTGAAGGAGAAGGGTTGATCTTAGGGAGGGAAGCGAAGAAGGTGTTGAGATCAGAATGGTTAACTCTGAAGGTGTGGTTGTTTTATGACTTGTATCAAAATGTGGAACTCGCTTGCGGAATGCAAGCTATGAGTTCTTTGGTGTTTTTTCTGGATACTTGTGTTGATAACCGTTGTTGGTTAAAATAGGTTGAAAACCTATTTATATAAGTCATAGTTGAACGCACCCTGATCTCATAGGAAGTGGGAGTAGTTGAGTGATGGAGAAGTGGGATCGTGTGAAAATGTTGAAAACCATGTCTTTCAATGAGGGAAGACGGGTTGGTGTACACCCACTACTTCTCTGCTTCCACTAATTGTCCGCTTTTCCTGACACTTTCTTATAATGGGCATGTTGCACACCGCACGCTGTAAATCGCCAGACCAATACCCTGATAAACATCCCCTAGTTTGTGACATGATGTCTCGAGTATTTTCGTGAAAAATATGTAGCAAGTTGGTGAGTGGGTCTTGCTTGCAAGACCTAGCTATTTGACCAATCACGCGCAAGCTATGACGCGGGCGGTCATATGTTAGGAGTCAAGTCATGAGATTTTCCGCAAGAAATAGCATGTAATGCTTTTTAGGTCAAATAATTAAATTATTCGTGAAATCGATATTTATAAAACATCGTTTGTAATCAATGCATATAATGCATCGCTTTTAAGCAAGCGGCTTAAAATAATCGATGCTCATGAAGCATCGATGTATAAGGCTTGTTTAAGTTAGTCGCGGAGCCTAATGTCTTAAAAGGAGCGTGACCGGCCATTTTTGGGTAGTTGTTAAGAGACATTCACGCGCGTCAAAAGCAGGCCGGTCGGTCCTTATAGGAGAGTGACGGCTGGCGATCACGGCGACATCTTATTGGTCGCCTAAAGTTAGATCTAGGCCGGTCTATTCAGCTAGCGAAGTTGGACGGCCGAGATGATTTGCGGCAGTTAATGGCTGTTGTTGAATTTATTAAAATTTCTAAATGCAGCGCGACTAGCCACTTTTGGGCGATCGTTTGGGGGCCATATAGGCAAGCCGCGACTTGGCCGTTTGCAGCTTATGGAAGGGGGGTGGCCGATGATCATGTATTTGCAGGAAATCCCACACTACACCCCTCACAAGAACTCACACAATCAAATCATTTTAAGATGAACAACTATAAGTTTTATTGATCAAATTCCAGAAATATTACAAGATGAACAGGAGATAAACCAAAGAATTACAACCACTCTAAACTTTCTCTCTCTTAATGACTTGCTCAACACTCGAAAAAACCTCTCTTTCGTAAGCCTATTCGGCTCTTTATATAGGACATTACATAGTGGATGACAGCTAAGCTGTCCTTTATTTTCGGGTATGCCTTGCGAAATCTCGCAAATGTACAAATGTCAAATCTCGTGACACTCCTCGATCTCGCTACATCTTCACATCTTTCTCGTGTTTTGGCTGTCGTCATCCGTTACGTCGTTTTTACTTCCATCCCGCGATGTCTTCGCAGTGTGTCGTTTATGGACTTCGCGAGAATCTTGGTGTTGCGATATTCTGATCCTACATCTTGCCTCTTCTCATGTCTTCTCTGCGAAGAAGAGAACGTCATGAGAACTAGTATTTTCAAAATGCCGCAGCTGTTCATTTCTTCATATTTTTCTGTATTTGTATGATTCCGTACTATTACGCAGAATTTATTACATGTATCTCTTCTTCCACCCATTTCTTGACACGTCTCTTTCAACCGTTATTTATCAACCGTTCACGTCCCTTTTCGCATTAAATGTGTTTATCTTCTCGAGAATTCTTCTCTATATATAGTTTTCTCACCCTCCTCTTCCTCTTTTTTACTTTCTCTCTGCAATTTTTCTTCAACTCTCCTTCGTAATTTCCGTTTCTGATACTGTAAATCTTCTTCTTCTTCTTCTTTCTTTTGATATTCAGTTCTTCATTCATTCCCATACTGAAAATGACTCCAACCGGTCACAAATACGGAGCTTCTTTTGAAGAAATTCAAAAAGATCTTCAAGGAAAAGGTTTTACTTTAACCACCATTCCCGGTCAGGAATCTAAATCCATTCTTTCTGCCAAGTTGTTCACTGATCATCATTGTGATGATCATGAAATCATAATTTCGCTTGGTCAAATTCTCGTCGGCCTTCCCATTCCTCTTTATAACCCTAACCTTCCGTTATTCTATGAAATTCTTGCTCATGCGAACTTCTCGCGAGCTGTCTATCAACTAAGCGGGGATTGCATTCGTTTAATACTTGAGTTCGCCAATCGTGACGCTGGTAAGGGGTCTCTTTACCCAACAGAAGTTTGGGACCCAAAATTTAAGGAATTGGCAATTCTCGCTGAAAGATATACAGTCGAGAGTTTCTATGAGAATTATGAATTCATTCCTATGAGGAGGGATAATACTCGCTGGGGTGTTCGTCTCAAAAGAAAGGATGATGTTGCTGACGATAAGCTCCTTCTGCAAGATATTGACTGGCATTCTGGTAAAAACAACGTCCCGCGTCACTCTAAAGACGATAGATGGTGTATTTTTCCATTGGTGTTAAAGGGGCCTTATATCGCAGGCTCGAATGTACTTCCTGCGAACTTCGCTACTTATCGACCTTGGGTATTTAATTGGCCCTAGAAGAATAAAGAGGTATGTCTTCCAACTTCGCGTACTTCATAATCTTTCATTGGTTGCTTATTCCCTTATCCTTTGATTCTCGTGAAAAAATTTAGATTGAGAAGTTAAGATCGAGCTACAATCGGACCGGGAAAGCTAGCACTTTAGCCGCTCTTCGCTCCGTCATGGATGAAGTAAGAAACACTTCATTTTTGAATGAACAATATTGTTGCCTCTGTTTCTTATCTTCATTTTTGTGCGAAGGTTGGTGTTGAAGTTGTTGGAGAAGAAGAAAACCCTGAGGCTGCGAAGGCCAAAGGTAGAGGTAAAAATCCTCTTCGCAAGGAGAAGTCTGTTGCTCCGCCTCTGAAGAAGCGAAAACTTCACCTCCCCTCTCCTTCGAATCCTCAGTCAGGTGAAAATTCTGGTGATGAAAAATATGATGATGTGGATATCCCTTCTTCAAATTCTCCAACTGGAACTTCTATGGCACAGCTGTCCAGTATTTTTTCTGATTCTATGCAAGGGATGGGTGACGATCATCTTTCTAGTATATGCAAGGCTCTCGCGAGCATTTGCGATTCACCTTTACTTGAAAGTGATATTTCTCTTCATGGAATCTCCAGATCAGTGACTCCAAGCTTCTTAAATTCACTTAGTGTCTTGGTATGTTTTCGTTCTCTTTTTTTTTTTTTTTTTTTTTTTTAATTTTGATTTTAAATCATATCTTTTTAATTTATTTGTTTTCTTTTGCAGTCCGGGAGAGCTTCCTTTGCTGTTGCCTCAGATCTTGAGAAGAGGAGCTGTATTCTCGAAAAGAAGAATCTTCAGTTTCGTAAGAAAAATGAAGAATTGGGAGTAGAAGCTACTGCTCTTCGCAAGAGAAATGAAGAATTAGAAATTGAAGCCGCTACTCTTCGCGAGAAGAACAAGCAATTAGAAGCTGACTCTGCCACTCAGAGAAATAAGATTTCTAGCCTTTAGAGCTCCAACCAGCAACTTTATGGTATGAAACTTTTTCCTTTCTCCTTTGTTTTGTTCTCTTGTTATCTTCCCTCATCTGACTTATCATTTTCGCAGACGTTTATAATCTTTATGAGGAAGCCATTCTTCTTCATTCATTACCCGAACCTATGGATGATGATGCTCTTCTTGCTCATCTCAACAATTCTTTGGATAGTTTTTCAAATAATAAGATTAAATCTCTTCCTGTAAATGAACTTCAATCCAGATTTCGCCTCTTAGAACTTGATCATAGGTCTAGCTTAAGTTTAGCCAACCAACTGAAACGTATGTATCTTAGTTCTAAGGAGAAAATTAGTACTTTAAGGAAGAAAATTAGTGATCTCATAGATGATAAAGATCGCATTGCTAGTCAAGGTGCTCAATCATTAGCGAAATTCCAAAAGACTCTTCTTGAAGTTCAAATTGAACGGGATGAATCCATCCGTCAAAATACTATTTTTAGCGAAAGAGAGAATCAAATCCGTTCCCTTCTTCTTATAAACAATGATGATGAATTTGCTTGGGATGCGAAGGTTCTAGATGATGCTAGAAATAACTTAGGTGTTAACATTAGTCTTCAAGCTGAGCATACGGCCTTGGTTAAAGATATGATTTCTGACAGAGAAGGTTGTTTATTATTCTTCTTTATTTAATTGTTTTCATAAACTTGTCATCCAGTTGCTGATCCAATGTTATATGTTCGCAGTAAGTCAAGCAAGGTTCCGAAAGAGATTTGAAGAACTTGAATCTGAGAAAGAGCAGCTTGCCAAAAATCTTTCTTCTCGGGATGATAAATATTCTAAGCTGAAGAACCAACTGAAGATCACTGTCGCGAATTTTAAGAATGATGCTATTGTTTTTCGTAATCAGACTATTGAGATGGTCTGCGAGGACAATAACATCCCTCAGTCTAAGTACCCTTGCCTTCTTGATGAAATCCCCCAAAATATGCCTTCTCTGGATATTTCTGACAGCGATGCTAGTGAAGAAGAAGAGGAATCTAATGAAGATGAAGAAGTTGAAGGATCTGATGAAGATAATGAAGAAGAAGGATCAAATGAGAAATAATTTAATTTTCCTTTTTCTTCCTTTGTAATATTTGTACAATCATTTTTTCAATCTCCCGTCTTTGGGTTTATTCTTTTGCTGCGAATTTCTTGAGTCTTTGAATGCAATTTCTTTCTTTCTTGTTTCTTCCTGCACATAAAGAGCAATTCTTTTTTGCAATATGGTTAATCAATATATGCGTTCATATGAAGACAAATAGCATGCGAATTTCTTGTTCATTCACATACTTGCCTCTGTTGTTTGTATTCGAATGGGAGATTAAGCATAATTTCGCAGATATTTTCTGCCGAAATTTATCTTTGCGACAAGATCGCAGGACGTTCTTACATTTTCATGTAATGACCCATTGATCTTGCCTTATCATTTCTCTTGTGTGGTCTTATTTTGCCTTCCTAGTTAAAGGTCTTATTTTGCCACCTCTCATTTTTGCGACAAAATCGCAGGACGTCTTTACACTTTCATGTAATGACCCATTGATCTTGTCTTATCATTTATTTAGTATTATTGCCTGTGCAGGATATTTTTCTTGCGACAATATGACAGGTCTAAATATCCTTGCGAACATAAAGCCCCATGACATTGTCGTCTTTGCGATGAAATCGCAGGACGTCTTTACACTTGCATGCAATGACCCATTAATCTCGTCTTATCTACTCTTTTGTATTTTTGCCTCTTCAGGATTGTTGCACAAATATGACAAGCCTAAATATTCTTGCGAACATAAAGTCTCATGACATTTGCGTCTTTTTTGACACTATCAGCTCCCTAATGGAGGGTGCCGCCCTTATCTTCCCCCGGCTGCCCCTTCAAGGAGGCGTACTTCGCCATACAAGGCTAGCTCCTCCCATCCGGTCTTAACAACAACCGCTTGTTTTCGCAGCCTCTTATCCCTTTTGCCTATATGGCTTATGGTTACGAGACTGCACCCTAAGTGGAGTTTTCTTCGAGCCGAAAAGATAAGCCGAGACTTGCCAAGAATGGCCGAGACACTTCAAATGCCCCAGGCACCCTTGGATCAACCGTGTACCTCGGCGCCTTGGTCAAATTCCGACTCCTTAGAAGAGACCCCCGGTCGTCCAATCTAAGTCACTAGCTTAGATTGAAAATCCAGGGTACCTCTCCTGGATGGGTGTTATTACCCCCAATCTCCATGACTCAAGTTCCAGGGGCGGTGTAACATTTTCCCTGAGCCACGTTTACAGATACCCCCTTACATGACGCACTTTAGGTACATTGCCTCTTACGAAATTTTATTCGCGAACTAGGGTGTACGCCATGAAGGTTCGTCCCATTCTGATTATTTTGTTAATTCTTTGTTATGTGTAATAGGTACCCCATACTATGACGCACTTTAGGTACATTGCCTCTTGCGAAATTGTGTTCGCGAACTAGAGTGTACGCCATAGTAAGTTCGCCACTTTCTGATCATTTTGATGATTCTTCTGCATATATAAGCTCTTTTGTGCTTTCACAATATATTTGCCATTTGTAAAATATATTTTCTTCTTCTTCATATCAACTCCTACACAACTCCATTTTCACCATTCACGATTTTTTTTTTTATCAACTTACATTTGTAATCTTCTTCCCCATTTTTTCTCTGACAATCAACCATTACAGTTATTCTTTAGGTCTCTTACTTCTGCTACTTTCTGCCTCTGCATCTTTGAATTTTCCTGTCATTTTCTTGTCCGTTGCGAGACCTTCGCCACTTCCTATCATCATCATTTTTTGATTTTGAAATATTTCTTCCTCTCTTTGCTCTATTACATCTACCATTAACTTTTCATCTCTTTGTTTTTCTTTGATGTTGTTTTTCCAACTCCTCTGCTTCGCAGCTCTTTCTTCACAAGATGCTATATCAACTTCATAACACTTTTTCCCTTCTATCCAATCTCCTTTTATAATCCCAATACCAGTTGGATGAGGGAACTTGATACATTGATGAAAAGTCGATGCTACACCTAGAATCTCATGTAGCCAAGGTCGCCCAATTAATGCATTATATGGTGATTCCACATCAACAACACAGAATAAAATTTCAGAAGACAATCCTTTCAGTGGAATTCTCATGTGAACTTCTCCTTTAGGCTTATTTGCGGTACCATTAAAACCATAGATTTTGTACGTTGAAGGTATTAGATCTTCATCTTTTCCTCCCATAGTTTTATAAGTATGATAAAAGAGAATGTTCACGGAACTCCCCGTATCAATCAAAATTCTGTTAATTGCCCAAGAATTCTTAGCTTCATCATCTTTATCCTCGCTGGGTTTTGGGTTGATCTCCAATCTTACCACCAATGGGTTGTCATGCATTTCTCCAGCCTCAGGCACTTCTTCCGCGGTGAAAGAAATGATCTGCTTCTGCCATTCTTCCAGTTGCGACGTCTTCGCGGTGTTCATTATTTCTTTGTCATTGGCATCCCTTGCGAAAACCCTGCTGAGAGTAATATCGTGGAAATCTTCAATTATCTTGTACGAATGTACAATAGAGTTACAAAACAGATTTTTTGCTTTTTCCCCAACTTCTATCACAAACGTTTCACGTTCTTTTGTTGTATTCGCCCTGGGAATTTCTGGAGGAGGTGGTAATGCTTGAGGTTGAGCTTTCCTTACTAGAATTTGATTTAACTTTCCCTGATCTATCATCCTGAGAATGATTCTCTTTATATTTCTGCAGTCATTTGTTGTATGTCCATGGAAATGGTGATAAGAACAAAATTCATGGCTTCTCTCGCTTGGAGGTGGCTCCTTTCCCATGTTCCATGGTGTTGGTATACTTTCCATCAAGATTATAGCTTCCCATATTTTCTCCACGCTAGCATTCAGAGGTGACATATCAATTTCTTCCCATACTATCCTGCGGCTTCCTTGTCCCCTATGATAATTTTGCATTTGGCCTCCATAATTTTCTTGCGGCTGATCAAGTCTTTGAATTTTGTTATTTCTACCGCGGTTATAGAAATTTCTTTCTCTCTCGTATTCTTCTTGGTCACGACTCCCCATAGCTACTAGTTTCTGCTGATTATCACCCATTATCAACTCTGGTTGTCCTTGCGAAGTGCTCGCCACTGTATTTATCAACTTAGGTAACAAGCTTGCATTATTTGCATTTGCACTCGTGTTCGAATCGGGTATGATTCCATCTCATTTTGTTTTTCCTCGAGAGCAATATATTCCTCCCGTAATTCTCGCAGCTCAGTCATTGTGATTGTGTTCTTAACTCTGAAGATTTGAATGTATAATAGATTGGTTGCGAACATAGCATTAATGAATGATAAAATGAGATATCTCTCATCGACACGACCCGCCATGTCGCTACACATCGTCTTCCACCTCACGGTCAAATGTTTCAGACTTTCACCAACCCTTTGCTTTAATCCAAATACATCTTCAATGCCAGGTCGCGAGAAATTGTTACTTATGTACGCCCCTAAAAATATAGCCTGTAAATGATTGAAGGATGCTATAGTATTTTTTGGCAGGCCTTTAAACCATTTCAAAGCTTCTCCTGTTAAACTTGATGCAAAATATTTGCACAATATAGCGTCATGATTTTCTCACTGTAACATACATCTCAAATAAGCTTTGATGTGTTGTATTTCACAAGTTGATCCATCAAAATGCTGGTTAATGTAGGCAAATTGCACTTTGGGGGTATTCCTTCTAATTGTATTTCCCGTGTGAATAGGGTTTTCGCAGCTTCTTCTATAGCTTCGTCCAATTGTCTCCTACCTCCTTCTTTCTTATTATTTAACATTCCTCTCATTTCCGCTAGTTCTTTCAAAATTTGTTCGTTTATACTAGAATTATCTTCCATTGGCCTTTTTAACTCCGCCTCTCTTCTTCTGCGTTCATATCCGTGTTGATTCTCTGGATCATCATTTTCTTCTCGTCTTTCTCTGCGACCTTCTCTTTCGTTCCTTTCATGGATTCGCACACCATTATATCTCTCATTTTCTCCTCTTTGCCGTCTTTCAGTTCTCCTTAGTACTCTATCGTATTCCTCATTGATATTATCATTATTGCGATTACGCTCACGCCTCCTTTCTCGATTATCATGATTGTTTTGGGGAATTGCCTCTTGTAATTCTTGTTCTTCTATTTCTGCTCTTAGTCTTTCCCTCTCGCGAGCTAGATGTGCTTGTTCAGTATAATGCCTTTCAATTTCATCCTGAATTGCTTGATGATTTCTTTGTACTTCTCTCCCATGTAATATTCTCCTTCCTTCTTCTTGATTTTCTCCATCCTCTTGATTATTTCGCCTCTGCCGGTGTCTATCTCTTTGATTTCCATCGTTTTGCCCATCTTGGAGAGTTTCACCATGTTGGATATAATGATCTCCCCTTATTTCTCTTCTTTTCGGCGTTCCTCATCTAAATTTTGTATCTCTTCTTGAATTTCTTCATTAGCATTTTCTACAGGCATATCTCGTCTTACTTCTTCCCTTACTGATCTTGATCTTGTAGTGCTTCTTGACCTTCTATTCTGTAACCTTATGTTTTCCATCCTTAGCTCATGGTCTTGCCTTGTCAAATTTGCACGTTCTTCTGTTTCTAATCGCCTTTCTTCGCGTATTGTTTGTCTCAATGCCTCTAACGCTGTAATTTCTTCGTTTCCGTGAATTATTCCTCCAATCATTTCTTGATCTCTCTCTTCTTGTCCATTACCTCCTAATTGCTGCTCTTCCCCTATTTCATCTACAGAATCTGATCGCCAAGTGTGTACACTCACTCTGTCATAATCCTCAGTTCTATTCTGTATTGGTGCATGCTGAATTGGCGATTGAACCCGATTTTCTCCATTATTTCTTGTGTTTGCTCTTGAAGATTCTCCCATTTCATTTCTTTCTCCTCTAGCAAGTCTCCTACTCCTTCTAACAGTCGTTGGTTGTTCTGATGTATGTCCGCTTCTTGCCATTCTTTAATCTTAATGAATTGTTGAAAATTATATAAAATTCTTTATCTACTACTTCAAATCCTTCCAAATCACAGGTTCAATCCCTGTTTCTAGCGCCAATATGTAGTTGCAGGAAATCCCACACTACACCCCTCACAAGAATTCACACAATCAAATCATTTTAAGATGAACAACTATAAGTTTTATTGATCAAATTCCAGAAATATTACAAGATGAACAGGAGATAAACCAAAGAATTACAACCACTCTAAACTTTCTCTCTCTTAATGACTTGCTCAACACTCGAAAAAACCTCTCTTTCGTAAGCCTATTCGGCTCTTTATATAGGACATTACATAGTGGATGACAGCTAAGCTGTCCTTTATTTTTGGGTATGCCTTGCGAAATCTCGCAAATGTACAAATGTCAAATCTCGCGACACTCCTCGATCTCGCTACATCTTCACATCTTTCTCGTGTTTTGGCTGTCGTCATCCGTTACGTCGTTTTTACTTCCATCCCGCAATGTCTTCGCAGTGTGTCATTTATGGACTTCGCGAGAATCTTGGTGTTGCGATATTCTGATCCTACAGATAATGGCCACATCTTGTTGGCCGCCTAAAATAGAAGTTAGGCCGGCCGATTCGACTGGCGAAGTTGGGAGGCCGAGATGATTTGAGGCAGTTGATGGCTGCCATTGATTCAATTTAGGTTTTAAAATCCATGTGGCCAACCCATTTTGGACAAACGGTTTTTGGTGTTGGTGACATGTGTGGACCATTTGAATGGCCAGCGCTATAGTCGGACCGCTAGTGAGCGTATCCACGCTTTGTCCATCGATCAGAATTGAATCTAGTCCGGCCAATTCGGCTGGCAAAGCTGGACGACCGAGATCGTTTTGCGGCAGCAATGTAATCCTGCTTAATAGAAATTACGGTTTTGTAAGTCGCGCGGCCAACTAACTTTGGGCAATCGTTAAGTGGCTCTGTTGGCGAGTTGGAAGGGCTCCGATCGGCCGGAGTATTAGTGGGCCCACCGGTGTGCCTTATGACGCTTGTCAGGTCGCGTCAGGGAGTGGACAATCTCGGTAAATCAGCCGACAAAACGTGCGTCTGTGATCGTTTTGAGACTGACATGGGCAGCCTATGTATAATTCCTTAAGGAATTAAGTGTGTTGACCACAACTTCCATTTTTAATTGGAAGTGCATGTGGCGCTTTTAAAGCAATCTGATTGGTCGATGGGAAAGGGGGCCGGCAAGCAGCAACATGGAGCCGGCCACATGTGGCGCATGCTGAAGCAAATCGGTCGGCCAAGTGGCGCGGACACGCCTCCTCTTGCCGCTGCTCTTACTTGTTGTAGTTCCTCTTTATTTCTTGCTTTCTTATTTTTGGTAGGACCTTGCTCCTACTATCTCCATGATGGATCAATCTCCTAGTTTTCCTAGGTTTAGTTTCGACCAATAGGGTTCGAACTATCGCGCAGGGCGCAAAAAACCTAATTTTTGCAAATTGATAAAATTAGGATAAAGAACTGAATTTTGCGGATTGCCGCAAAATCAATCAATTTTTTGTGAATTTCGCGTATTGATACAAAAAATCACTAATTTAATATCAAAGGGCAGCATAACTTTGCGTGCCTCTGATTGAGTACTTCTACACGCATCTTAATCCTGACACTTCGGGAGATTCATGCTACTCAGCTGCGAGCGAACATTAGTCGTCATGTCATGTCAGTATTAAGAGTTCAACTGGGGAACATGGCATAGAATACTCAGAAGCACGCACCATTCTGGATAAATTTCATATAAATATATTGAGTTGCTTAATACATATGTGAGTAAAGAGGCCTAGGCACTCGTTACTTTTAAATGGCTCTGTTTCTTTGCAGAACGACGACACATTAAATACAGGGTCTTACAATTATAGCCCTGAACTAAAAACCACCATCAACACAAGGTAACATTGATTGCAAACCCTGATTTGAAGACTATATAAAGGAGAACTTTAGCAACTGGGAAACCTAATCCCCACGCCTCATGTGTGATACTAGTTGCGACTAGAGTCAATTCTCCTTTAACCTTAGGTTTTTCACGAAACCCTGTAGGTTAACGACTTAAAGACTTCATTGGGATTGTGAAGCCAGACCTAACTATTTTCACTGTAGTTGCGTGATCTGATCTTGCTGTTTCTATCGTATTGAGTACTATCTTCTTTAAGATTGGCTCGAGATTTAATCTCCGATAGGCAAGATAAAAAGTAATCACAAACATCTTCGTCTCATCGTTTGTGATTCCACAATATCTTGTTTCGCTACCATACGATTAAGATTATTGTGAGGTGATTGATATTTCTAGGTTGTTCTTCGGGAATATAAGTCCGGTATATTAATTGGTTCCTGTTCACCTTGATTTATCAAAAGACGTAACAAAACTCATAGGTTTATCTGTGGGAGACAAATTATCTATACAATAGACTTTTCTGTGTGAGACAGATTTGTTTATCAAGTCTTCGACTTTGGGTCGTAGAAACTCTTAGTTGTGGGTGAGATCAGCTAAGGGAATCAAGTGCGTAGAGTCCTGCTGGGATTTAGAGACGTAAGGAGAGCAATTGTACCTTGATCAGTGTGAGATTCGTTAGGGATCAACTACATTCCTGTCCGAAGTTAACTTGGAGTAGGCTAGTGTCTGTAGCGGCTTAACACAGTGTGGTGTTCAAATCTGGACTAGGTCCCAAGGTTTTTCTGCATTTACGGTTTCCTCGTTAACAAAATTTCTGGTGTCTGTGTTATTTCTTTTCCGCATTATATTTTGTTATATAATAGAAATATCACAGGTTCTGCGTAGTTCAATCAATTAGAGAATCCAACCTTTGGTTGTTCATTATATTGATTGACACTTGAACATTGGTCTTTGGTACCGTTCAAGTTGTTTCACATAATAATCAGGCTCACGGATTTCTATCTGTTTGATTTATTGATTACATTGTGAAACAGAGATACAACTCTTGGATATATTTCCATTGATTGAGTCTGACTGTCTAGTTGATTCTCTTGGAATTATATTAGAGTTTGTCCATACAGATTGGTAAGCGAAATATTGGGTGTGGTTGTTAGACCCCCGCTTTTTTTAATTGGTATTAGAGCAGGCAAACACGTCTAAGACCTCATAAGTCTGTGTTTGTATCGATCTGACTATATGGATATAGATGTTATCTCTATAAACGTACCACCAGTCTTCGATGGCTCAAATTACTCATGGTGGAAAATTGCTATGCGTGCCTTTCTTCAAGCGCGTGATTTTCAAACATGGGTTTATGTTGTTAATGGCTATGATCCTCCAATGGTTACAGTAGACGGTGTATCTGTTGCTAAGGATATTGGTAGCTATGAACCTAACGAGATTCTCGCTGCAAAGCAATATTCTGACGGTTTAAATGCTATCATATATGCCATTAACCCAGATCTTCAGCACCATGTGACTACGTGCACTTGGTCTAAATATGCGTTGGATATCTTAGAAACTATATTAAAAGGAAAATCCTCTGAGAAAGAAGCTAGGCTTCAAAACCTATCTTCTGATTGGGAAAACCTTCATATGGCTGATGAGGATTCATTTGATGAGTTTAATCACAAAGTGTCTGAAATTGTTAATGCATCTTTTGCGTTGGGTAAGACTATTCCTGAAAAGGACATTGTGATGAAAATTCTCAGATCATTGCCAGCCAAATACCATTCTAAGAAGCATGCCATCGTTGAAGGAAATAACCTTGATACTCTTTCCAGAAATACTCTTGTTGGAAAGCTAAAGATTTTTGATCTTGAACTGTGTCAAAGAGTGAAACGTCACTTGTTAGGCAACCCGGTTGCTGCATCTGATAAAAAATCTCGAAGTCCTAAAATGATTGATACAAGGGATGAGAATTGCTTTAATTCAACTGTTTCACTGTTTGTTCAACAGTTAAAGAAAACTCTTAGACAGAGTAAAAGAAAGTCTAAAAAAAAAAGCTCAGTCAATCAATAAAAAGGATGAAAAAGTTCAGAAAAACTAAGATAATGGAACTTGTTCCAAGTGCTATAGAAGTTTCCATGATACTGTCAAAATTCCCGAAGAAAAAATTAGTGAGTTAACTAAAGCATGGATGGCAACTCTTGACTATTGTCCTGAGGAAGATGTCCGTGAAAGTTCTATGTTTCTGTTTACATTAAGCTAGTAAGCAGCCCCGGAGAAGTTAGGACATCGTTTGGATTTGAACCACTTGACCAAACCGGAGAATGGAAACATGATGATGTTTATAAATATGATGAAAAATCTCCAGAAACTTCTAAATCAGGAAGCCCATCATGGTACGTACGATGTTCTCAGATTCCTAGTTCTTGAATTATGTTGAAACCTTTAGCTGTTTTGTGAGTAATTCAAGCTGTTTCGAAACAAGGATATAAATTGCATTCTTTAGGAATTTAAATTGTATCACAAATCCTCTTTGCATAAACGTTTTATGGCTACGGCTAGCTTGTACGCAATGCAAATTGGCCTGATGCACGATCTAGTACCGATGAGACTTAAGTGGCAAGTAACTCTTTCTCATTATCATATACTTTTCCACTGTGTAAAGACTTTTGTCGGTGTCATGTCCAGTACTAAACTTTAACAGCTTCTATCACAAGCGGTCGTTAAGCATTTAATGCTCCATTTTGGATAGACACAGTTAGTTTTCAAATAAACAATTAGTGTCTCGGTGCCTAGTTCACCACGGTTTCTTCCAAAATTGGGTATTGTTGAACTAAGAATACCATCTGATTGAATTAGTAGAGATGGTCCGGAGATTAATCAAACTGAAATTTATTTTACTTCCCAATTCCTTGATACATATACTTAAAACTCTGCTATAGTTGACAGCCTAGTACATAACCAGACGGATTATTTTCAGGGGATATTCGACGTTTATGAAAAGGTCCGCGGTGGAGACATATCTCAAGGATGATTGCCTTAGCATTAACTGTACGGTCGGAGTAGTGCAAACTCGTGTTGAAGAGGGGAAATATTATGTTATTCCTGTACCTCCATCAGATATGATTCAGAATCTCAAGGGTTTGCTGGAATCTGGAGTTGGTTCTGATATTAGTTTTCAAGTGAGCGATGAATTCTTCAAAGCCCATAAGTGGATTCTTTCAGCTCGATCTCTTGTATTTAGAGCTCAGTTTTTTGGACTAGTGGGTAATCCAGATATGAAAACAATAGTCATTGAAGAATTTGATCCCTTTGCTTTTAAGGTAAGGCTTTCTGACAATTTGTTATTTTGTTGCCATGCTTTAGATTCAAAAATACGGTCGGATCTATGTTTCACCTCTATGTATAATTAAGTTTACCAGGGCCGTTAACCTTATAATTTAATGATGTGATGCAGGCAATGTTGTTATTTTTGTACTCAGATGAACTTCCTGAAGCACATGAACTTTCTGATTCAGATTCTGTTTGCAAATCCATTGCACTCATGCAACATCTCTTAGCTGCAGCCGATCGCTTTGACCTTGCTCGATTGAAACTCATGTGCGAGGCAAAATTATGTGAAGATATAGCTGCAGATACAGTGGAAGACACACTGTCCCTAGCAGAACGATACCGATGCCAGGAACTGAAAACAGTATGCCTAAACTTTGCAACTAAACCAGAAAATTTTGGAGGTAAATGTTGTATTTAGAGTTCTGATAGAGTAGTTGGCTATTTGTATGGATTTCACCAGGATTACCAAGTGTATCTGTTCATTCTCGGTTAAACAATTATTTTCTTACCCTTAAAATTTTTTTACATGCAGAGATTATGAAGTCTGATGGGTGTTCACATGTGGAGAAGTGGTGTCCCTCACTATTAACAGATCTTTTGAAGAAGTGCATGCGGTTGTAGATAAAAAAAAATGAAGACAAAACAACAACAACTGCACCAACACTGATTTCCTAGGGCTAGTTTTTTATTGTTCTTGACTTTGTGGTTAAGAAATTTATTATGTGATGTGGATTGTGAATCTAAATAGGTCGGGTTTTAATATCTGATAAATAGGACTAGGGCGAAAAGAGCACTTCATTACTTAGCAAAATCATTGTTGATGTGTTTGGAACAATACATAGTGTTTGATGCATTATAGATCCTGGCTAAATTAGGGCCTATGCCCATTAATTTGGGCCTATGACTACAGGACAAAAAAAGTTATTAAGAGATGGAACTACCAATTTACCCTCTATCGAATATTGATACTACTAATTTGCCCCCATTAAATCCAAATCATAAAATTAAAAACTAAAATCAAAATCATAAAATTTAAAAACTAAAATCAAAATCAAAATCATAAAATTAAAAACTAAAATCAAAATCAAAATCAAATTCATTTCCATCTTCATCTCCATCTCCATCTCCATCTCCACTTCAACTTATTCTTCTTTTCTTTTCAACCCAATCCTCTAAACTAGGTGTTAGTAACACGCAATCGCTCAAAAATTGAAAATTTTGAAATCAATTTTTTCCGGGTTTACCAGAATCGGTTAACGTTAATGTATATGTGATCCGATTGCAAATAGAAACGGTTTATATTCATGCCCACAAAGACCGATTGTCCTTGATATGTTTTCTGGTTCGAGAAATTTGATTTAGTGAAATTAAACTAGAGATCAACTAATCTTGATTCATCATCAAAACATGAATTTTTTTTTTTTTGAAAAAAAATCAAACCAGAATCGGTATATGTTCATGCTCTCATAAACCGATTTTGGTTTGATTTTTTCAATTCACAAAAAAACCCAGAATCGGTTTTTACACATGTACACAAAAAACCGATTATTGGAAAAACAATCAAACATTATTTAAATCATACTCGATCTGAAAATGAGTATGATTTCATACTCGATTTCAGTTCGCATATAAATTTCATACTCATTTTGAGATCGAGTATGAAATCATACTCGTTTTGAAATTGGGTAAAATCATACTAATACTCATTTTTAATTCGGGTATAACCAAAATCGGTTTACACGATGCAGACATAAAAACCGATTATTGACATTGCACGACAGGAATCGGTTTATAAAAGTGCTCATGTAACCCGATCCTAACAAAAAAAAAAGATACAAAAAAATTGGGAATTTTTTCTTACAGCAATCGGTTTACTCGACACACATATAAAATCCGATTCTAGCATTATACATCAACAATCAGTTTTTATAAGTGCTAATGTAATCCGATTATGGGTTAAGCAGTTATGAATTCAAATGGTATACAATCGGTTTTTGTGGACGTACATATAATCCAATTCCAACAGAAAAATGGTTATCCCTACCGTCACCCGATTAACACTAATTAATTAGGGGTAAATTAGTCATTATGTAAAATAGTTGGATAAGGGGTTACCTTTTTTACCTTTTAATGACCTTTTTTGTCCCGTAGTCATAGGCCCAAATTAATGGGCATATGCCCCAATTTAGCCAGGTTATAGATCGGAGGTGTTTGATTTTTTTTATTTCTTTTACAATTTGATCTCTGACTTTGATTTTCGACCTCCTATCAATGCTTTATTGGATTAATGCGATCGTTTTTACCGTTTCTAGAAAAGACGTGTGAAATATATCTTTCAAAGTTGGACACCTAACTAGAAGCAAACAAATGAGGGAAAAATCTCGAAAATTTCATTAACAGATACAGATGACAGGTTACAATGAGTTTAACACCGAAAATAAGAGAGTACAATGTAACAATAACATACCATAAAAGTACAATGCTGAGAAATCCGACAAGAGAAAGAGAAGGATTACCGGAGTAAGACAAATACAAGTATGAATAAGATCCGATTAGATCGGAGGAAGGATGGTTTTTCTTGGAAGTAAACCCTAACCATTTAGTTTGTTTTTCTTCTTTAGATATGCTCCCAAAATAGGAGTGATTTGCTCAAATCTCTTGTAACTAGTGATGAGGCTTCCATCGTCAAAAAAATCACCGACGAAGATGAAGATTCATCGTTGGAGAGCATCACTATCGATCTTAGAACCCAACCCAATAACCAAGAATCACCATTAAATCGAAGATAAACCTCAAAAGAGTAGATAAAACTACCATAATGGTGTAGATAAATAGAAAACATAATAAAAACTAAGCTAAAACTACTAACTAACCTATAAAACAAGAAATAGTGAAGAAATCTGCGATCCAAAATAGACCAACAGAGAATGAATGGAGTGAGGGAGAGGAGAGAGAAACAAAATGTATAAACTTAGTATCCCAATACTAGAGTCATTGAAAGATTGACACACAATTCTCTCTCGAGGATATTTGCAGGAGAACCAACGCATATTTGTTTGTAGCTAAAATCATCTATTTATCGTATTTAATCGCGTTCTTTTTCAACCGCAAGGAGTCAGACATTTCGAAGAAAATTATAGTGTCATAAAATGAGATTTGTTCACAAAATGGGCAACAAATGGAAATGGTAATGTTATTTGAGATTATCCGAGTGAAGCTGGATAATTGGTGCTGGATCACACTCCTCAATTTTCAAAAAATAAATACTCTCAATTTTTTTTTTAACTAGGCATAGGCCCGTCCTGCCACCTGGCAGCGTACCACAGACTTACTCCCCCGAGCAAACTCGGCCCCCTTCCCCATAGTATAAATACACGAGATCTCCAATGTTTGAGAAGAGACTCGAACTGCTGACCTCCTACTTGAGAGTCAAACTCCTGGCCAACTGGGCTAACCCCAGATGGTTATCCTCTCACTTTTTTATTTGGCTTATTTTGGACTAAAATAATAAAGTTCTACTACTCTTATTAAGTAACACCGACTAAGAGCAATTCCTATGGGATGAACAAACTCAGAGTTTGTTCATTTTGCTCCCACTATGGAATGAACAAACATGAAAAATGGATGTTCAAATCAACAGATCTGTTGATTTGAACATCGAGTTAGAACATCTGGCGTGCGTCTGTTGCAAGGACGCGCGTCATCCCTACTAACGCTGGCGCTATTCGTGTTGACGCCCGCGTTTTCACTAAAAACGCGAGTTTTTACTTACAGCGTCAGAGTCCTTACCAAAAACGCCAGCGTCTGACCCAATGGCGCCAACGGTTCCATCTGAATGGCTGAAAAATCTGGTGATCCAACGGCTACATTTTTTGAATTCTATAAATACTCCTCATTTCAACTCTAAATTCACACATTCTACACATTCTTCTCTCTCAAATCATTTACAAAAATGCCTCCCAGAGTTAGTGTTGTTAGATTCACTCAACAAGAGGATTTAGCTATTTGTCGAGCCTTTGTTTTTCACACACAAGATGCTGTCATGCGTAATGTAGACGATTCGACGTTGACTTTCTGGGAGAAAGTTTTCAGAATGTTCGCCGCTGAAACGGGGAACATCCATGGGCGTGATTCTAGCGGATTGCAGCATCGTTTTAGTTTAATAAGTACGAATGTATTGGAGTTCGTCGCCCAACTAATGGAGAATCATCAAAATAAGCTCAACGGTGAAGCCGAACATGAAGTGTTGCCCAGAACTCTAGTGATGTGGACAGCATCTCACCGCGGTCGTCCTTTCGACTTCCATGCTTGTTTCAACATTCTTAGGGTGCTCAACAGATACGATCCCTACACCCCCTAGGAATTCCACCACCCGCCAAGAATTGACGCATATGTGGTAGTTGTTTTAATTTTTAATGTATTTCTTTTATTCTCATGTATGATGTGGTTGTTCAATGCAGTATTTTTTTATTTATGAAATTGATGGTTTTAGATAATCGTAATAACACGGAATAAACAACAAATTAAATAACATAATACATAGTGAATCGATTTGTCCAACAACTTCAATCAACCCACTCCACCAAAAAATACATGGGACATTCCCAGAAATGCCTTCCATATGTGTCTTCTTCAGAAGAAGTCCGCAAATGCATAAAAGTCCTGCAACCGGTCTTTGAGCATGAACTGATTCTCTGTGGACAATGTTTGTATTCGTGATCTCCATATCCACAATACTTGCAGTGTAATAACTCCTTCTTCAATTCGGCTTTAAGTTTGAAGTTTTTGCAGAGTGTTGCAATCTTTTCTTCTTCTTGTTTTTTAATCTTCATAGCATCATCTAGCATATGTGGTTCCTCTGGACAATTGGGATCTTGACATTGCAAATACCTGAGCTTTTCCGGTTGTGATTCAATCACCATTCTGATGCGTGAACAACCTTCCCGCGGACACTTTGAATACATCCAAGGACATTGCATAAGAATGTGGTTATCCATGAAACATAATGGGCAAACCTCTTTTTCTTCGATACATAATATTTGCTTCGCTTTGCCTTTAGAAAATATGGTGGATGATGAGAGAGTAATCAGTTGGTTTGGTTTAGAATAAAATCTAGTGATTGTATTTATAATAGAAAATAGGCGTTGGTGATTCAAACGGGCGCTCAAAGGAAAGTCGCCCGTGACTTTTATACAAACGCTAACGGCTAAATTCCCATTTCCAACGACAAATTTTTCTTTCTCGTCCTATAAATTTCATTCCTCCCATCTCCAAAATCACATCTTCTTCTTCTTCTTTCTTATATCTCTCCTCCTTTGCAGAAATGTCTGTTAGAAATCGTGGTCCCAAGTTTACCGAAGAAGAGGATATAACTCTATGCAAATCATATTTCTTTCATAGGGTAATCACTGGTGTTCTTATTTCTCATGACAGTTCTTTTTGGGAGAACGTTTTTTCAATGTTCGTCTCATTGACGGGAAACCCAGGAAACCGACATGCTCGTCGATTGCGTGCTCGGTTTTATTCTATTAGGCTTGCAGTCCAGCCATTTCTTGCTCTGGTAATAGAAATTGATCGAGAAAAGTTCAGCGGTGTAATTGAAGATGAAGTGATACAAACAACTCTTGATAATTGGGAGGAAGCTCACAGTAAGCCTTTTCGTTACGAAGCGTGTTTCAGAATTCTAAACGATGGTCCATATCAAGCACATCGTTACTGCACTCGAATGCCGCTGCCGGAATTTATAATGGAAGAAGATGTTGCTCTTGTTCGGTGTTGGTTACATCATATGGTGAGACCAATGAACAATGACAATTTCTGGGAAAGAGTATTGGGACATTTTGTAGCATCGCGGAACGAAGACATAAGAAACAGTAAGAGCCTAGAACTAAGAATTTCATTCATCACTAGTGAAGTCAAACATTATACGAAAGTATTGTGGATGGTTCATCGTAGCAATTCTGGATTATCCAACGAAGAACTGGAAACCATCGCTCATACCAAGTTTACCGAAGAAAGCGGGAGAGAGTTTAGGCATTTTGAATGCTATGAACTTAACAGAGAGAATGTCGCTGGATTTGATGTTTTTGTTGTGGTTTATTAAAATGTAGTTTGATGTTATTTGCAAGTTTAATAAATTTTAATAAATTTCACTTAATCTGAAGTGGAAATCTATTTAAAATATAAATATTTTCATTCATTGATATTACTGCCAATTCTTTTACAAGATATAAACTTAGACAATAATAAAAACTTCAATAAAAATCAAATACAAGTTTTGGCCTCCTGTTTATCTTCATTTGATGTATTTTCCATTCAACGCGCTCTTTGACAGTTTCACCTTTGTTTTTGAATTTTCTGTTGTTAACTTTCAAAACTGGAGCTCTTCTTTGCCTTTTAGCGGAACATTTTCTTGGAGCAGCTTCTAAAACTTGCACTTCCCTTTTACAATTTTCAATCTTTTTAAAACTCCCACATATCTTAGAAACAGCAGCTTCAAGTTTTGCATCGCAAAAAAGTGTGATCGCCTTTTCAGCCATTTTTAGAAGAGAATATTCCAGTGAATTTTGGTGTGAGTGAATTGTTTGAAGATGGTGGTAATTTATAGAGGTAAAAAGTGAAGTTCGAATTTTTAAAAACTACCCGTTGGCGTTCGTGGCAAAAACGCCGATGCTTTTTTTTTTTCTGACGCCGCGTTGGCTCTTCCGTCGCCCGCGTTTGTCCTCCCGTCGCCTGCGTTGGGTCTACTGACGCCAGCGTTTTAAGCTGGCTTGCGCGCCTATTAATCTAACGCCCACTGCTTTACCATAGTGGAAAATCTAATTTGACCATCACCTGGCCGAACAAAAGAATTTGTTTGTTCATTCCCACTGAAATATTTATTGCTTTAATGTTCAAGAGTCAAAAACCCAAGACTTTAAAAGGGTATTCTCGTCTTGTCTCTGTAATATTTTATTCTTTCCCTAACATTTCATTTTGATACTAATTTTTGTCTGTAGTTCTGAATTCTTAAATAATGGGGAAAAGAATCCCTCCTCCTAGTCTTCCACCGGAAATACCAGAAGAAGAGGTCTATGTATCAGATGAGGATGTCTTAGAAAATACCCAGGGTGTTAATTTTATTGAATCCATAGATTGTAAAGCGCTGATCAGGTACATACCCTCATCCTCCTTTGTTTCGTTTACTGTTTATTTTGAATAATTTCGTTGGGTTTAGGGTTTTAGAAGGCAACTTATAACGATCTAGTTAAAATTTTAAATATTTTGCATTTCTGGAACTTAATCGGCAGCAATGTGTTCTCAGAAATCTCCAGTTATGGTTTTGTTGATTAATTGTAGTTATTTTGGGTTGAAAATTTGACCTGATTGTAGATATTTATTTGTTTTGTCAGAAGCTATGAAAAGAAGGAGGATGATATTGAAGTTCACTATGAGAGGACTAATGGTATTTTTCTGTCTCTAGGCCGAGGAAGTTCTTTCAAGTAAGAAGAGTAAACTGGCAAAGTTAGGAATGGTGCTGCTCATTGATCCAAAGTCAAATATAAAATCGACAAAAGAGATAGTGCAGCTTTCCAAGGGTGAAAATCAAGCTACTATTAAGATTGGGCTCCTCTTTTATTAGATGTCTTTGAAGATCTGGGTAATTTTCATGCTTTGCCACAGTATATCAGTTCACTACTCTTGACGTGGGGTTACTTCTGATGTTCTTTTACTGCGTGCAACAGTTATCGGATCAAATTTCCCACTGAAAATGAGCTGGAGATGAATGTTTCGAAGGAAGTGAAGAAAATGCGGTTCTATGAATCAACACTGTTGACATCTTAAGTCATGACATCAACCAGGGGTCTAGTATACCTGTGGAAGATGTTGTTACATTATTGAGTGAAAGATTCTTACGTGCGTTCATCCAAAAAAAATCTAGTTTGTCTCATATTAAGTTATTCCTTTCACTTATTCACTTGATTTCAAGTGAGGTCCAAAACCTAGTGGTACACTATCTGTGATTGCTGTAAGCCCATGTAAACATGCTCAATTAGTTTTATGGAGGTCCCATAATTATGGGAGTAACTGTAGAACTGTTGAAATCTGAACTATGTTCACTAGAAGGGAGTTTAGGGGCAAACGCCATTTTAGTTTTGGTGTGAGGCAGGTTGGTTGAGATGGTTGCTCCTCTGCTGAGTCTGTAGAGAAAAAGCAAAGTTTAAAACCTACAGGGCTTTGGAATCATGTTACATGGATTTTAACCTTGACCATAATTTCAAATGGACAGAAATTCTTGACACGTAGTTATAGTTACTTCTAATCATATGTTCTTTGTGATTTGTGATTTTATATATACTGCTCAACAGGCTTTTCCTGCTGGATTTTTATGATATATTATTTTTTACTAGGATAGACCTTACAACTAATTTTTCTTACTTGTATTCTGAAGGTGTGCCTTCAGAGGCTAATAGTCTTACAGAAGCAATCATCCTTCCAACATGTTGCCGTAGTTGCATGTGTTCTTTGCTGGATGCAGTACCTGATTTCAACATTTGTGGGAATTTGCTAACTGCTGTCATCAATATAACATGAGCTTCCCAGATGATGTCATAAGGTTCTGTTAAATATGAGCTTTGAACTTTGCTCTTTTAGGCTTTGCTTGGGATTTTATGTTTCTCTCTTCAGTTATTGTTGATCGGTAGTGCTATGTTCAGTTTAGGAGGTAATCGTCATGAGTAGGGTTTATCTTTATGAAGATGCTTCAATTGGTTGCAGGAACTTTGCTGGACCGCTATGAAATCGCTATTTCTTAACGAGGGCAAACATAGTGGTGAAGCAACTGTGGAGGCTGTTCACTTGATTGCAAATCTTGTAAACTTATACGAGTGTCGGCTGTATCCTGATACAATCGAGGTATAATATTATCTTCTTCCTACCAACATTAAGTATTGCTTCCTTTGAATATATCCTTTTGCCCTGTCTTTTGAGTGGATTGGTGTTTTCTCAAACATACTGTTGCAGTAACAATTTGGGTTACTCGTAAAAAAACACGTGTTTAAAACTGTCAATTAAATCCCTCATGAAAGAACATAGAAACTTACTATTTAAGAATATCCCAAAAAATATGTGCTTTATATAATCGCGGAGTATGAATGATCTAAGTTCTGCTAAATGAACCTATACACCAGCATCTTTTAAATTGAAGTATCTTTAACAGGACCATAGTATTATGGAGAACCCATCGCTTGCCAAATTAAGTTTCTGATTTACTAGATTACCCAACCAATTGTGATAAGATATGTAGGTGTACTTAAAATCAAGCTGTTTTAGCTGAATCCGATGTTATTGTTAGGAACTTTATTGATGAGTTTTAGAGGGCAACCAAGTCAAGTTATTTCATGGAATTTAGAAAACATCGATGATAACACAAATTATTAACTTGAGGTAAAAAGTGAATAAAGCAAAAGGATCACTGCCATACTAAGATATGCTGCAAGGATATAGATAATCTGACTATTTGCAGGGCACTGGGGCTAAACAAAGTTGGAAGATAATGATAGGAAAGTTTGCAAGTAATATAGACTGAAAAGAAAGAAAAACACTTCAACTCAGTTTCCTTAGCAATCTCCAAGCCTCAATCTGTAATCTATTTTCGCACTATTCCACTGTTAGTAGTTTACAGATGAAAAAAAGTGTTTTCACCAGTCTTCTCAAGTTCCCCAGATATAGTTTTCCTAGAATGATAACCTTACATGGATGAAATATTACAAAAAGGCCTCTTTTGTTGGCCATGTTTACTTCCGCTTAAACTAATCTATACTTGTTTCCTCTGCACATTGTCCATATTTTTCTTTCATTAGATTTTTCTGGAGGATATGGGGAAGGATGATATGTCAAAGGGGGAGAAGAGAGTTGGTTAAAGATAAAAAAGGGGAATGGAAAAAGCTGAAGAGTCGGAACAAACCACCCGTGAACAACAAATAGAGAAGTAGGCAAGACTTGGAGACAAAGACTAGAGAGGAGGTGTTCTTTCATCTACGACAACCACCCACTTTCTTATGTTGAAATTCATTAATCTTGTTCATCCAGTAACAAGGTTTTGATTGTTTCTTTGATGCAGATTTAAAAGCTGTTACCTTTGCTCCAGATGCACTGGAGCGCAGAAGAATGCAATCAGATACTTTTTCTGCCGTATTTCTAACATATTTTCGAGAAGCACACCATAGAGACAAGTTCAACCAGGTATATAATATAATTTCCATATCTTAGATTTCTTCCTCCCTCAATCCCAAAAAGACATATTTTGCTGAAATGCTCTCGCTGGTGCCAGGGCACCTGATGCTTTGGGGCTGATTTTGTTTGAAATCTAGATTGCAACATCATTTTAGGAGGAGAACATTAGATGTGATCCTGCACTGAACTCTTAGAGCTCTCATGACATATAAGTACGAGTCAATTGAACTCTCATCATAATTAGGATCCAATACCTATAAGTCTCTTTTAATCATGCCAACCTTTTATCAATACCTACAAGTCTCGTTTAATCATCCTAAGTTTTTTTTCTTTTTCTTTTTTTATAAGAATCATCCTGAACAAGTACTGTAACTACTGGAAATCCAGTAGTACACCCAAAAAGAAAGTAACCAAGATCTAAGACATGTTAAGTAGTATAAACTAGAAAATCTTTATTGATGAACCAACCAAAGAAACAAAATACAAGTTCTCGAATACAAGGAAACCCTAATTTTACTCTCTAAGTTTAGCTCTCCCTTCTCTCCAAAATCCCCGCTTTGTCCCTTGTCCAAGGACCTCTATTTATAGGCCAATCAACCCTAATGGTGTACAACTCATTTTACTTCGCTGCGTTCTCGCGGAGATGCTTTATACTTCGCCCAGACCATTTTCCATAAAGTTTTTCCCCTTCTTTCGCTACCTTCACATGGGCTTGTCCATAATTTATTTACTTCGCGGCTTGTCTTCTCAGCCAAGTAATCTTACTTTGCCCTTTACGACTTCGTCCTTGATATCTTGTTGGATACTCCAATTCGGTCTTTCGTATCTTAGAATCTTCGTGCGAGCCTCCTCGTTTCTGTACGCATCCTCTTTGTACTTCGCAAGATTGATTGGTGACGAGGTAATTCTGACATTCGAATTGACAAGTCCCTGACTGGGATTTTTAAGTGAGATTTTCTAGCCCTATTTCTTCCCTTTATGTCTGACACATGGCGAGCCTATTTCGTGTGCCTACATTTTGCCTTTTCTTATTCTATTCGAGTCGTACGAAAATGGAATAAGAACCGCTTCAGATTCACTGGCTGCCACGTTCTCCACTTTCCTGCCTCCATGTGACCACGTTCTCTAGGTAATCGTTTATTGCCGGTTAGCATACCTCGAACGTGCCGTCAACCCACTGAGCCAGTCATCTTCTCCGTGCTATTTATATCCAACCTGACTTGGGTTTGGGGTTTCCTTTTCTCTTCTTCCTTACTTTGCTATGTGTTTATCTGGTTTCGGCGCTTTCTCCTTCTTCTGCCATTGTTGCCTTCCTTCTCTACCCTCTACTCTTCTTTCGTTATCATGGCTCCCAAGAAGGTTTCCACAACTACCTCACTCAAATCCCTTGAGGAATTCCAAGCAGATTTTCAAAAGATGGGTTTAACCCTAACTCCTGCTGTTGATTCTTTGAGTCCACCGGTTATTGCTACTCAGGACATGGAACTGAACTATAGGTGGATTCAGTCGGATACTTGGATTGCCGACAAGATGATCGTCATTGTTGGTCAGTTGAGGGCTGATTGTCTTTCCCACTTTACGATCCTTCTAGCCCCATCTTCCTAGAGATTCTAGGAAAACTGCAGTGCGGGGTTTTTCAACTTTCTGGTAACGCAATCCGCATCTCCAACGAATTTAGGATTCGCTCAGGTAATGGTACTTCGCAAGTTCCATCAACAGCCGAAGAATTCGATTCTCGCGACTTCAACGTGGATTCTTTCGTGGCCAACTATTCGGCTAAATCCACGGGCATGAGGGAGCATCAGGAGTGGGGTATTGAGCTTGTTCATAATGTCACCTCGGCGCCAACTAAAGCTCTCCGGTTAGATGTGGATTCCCAACTTCGCCTCTCCTGTGATGATGATTGGGCGATGTTCCCTCTGGTGGTAGGTGGCCCTTGCGTTTAGGGTTTTGACGAAAAGGGGGTTCCTCGCCACGGCCCCCTTCCTAAACACTTCTACCTTGCTGGTTGTGATCCTTGGAGGCTTCGGTGGTCTGTGATACCCGAGGTATGGCTTCCTTCTTTAAGATTTATCTTGCTTTGGGGTTCAATTAGTTCTCATGTTCCCCTTTTCTTTCAGCTCGTGATGCCCGCCGCTGGCCTTCTCAGAACGTGTAAGGAAAGATCTGTTACTACTGAGTCTCCACCTCCCAATCAGGTATTCACTTCGCCTATTTTCCTCATTTTGTGATAACCTTAAATTCTAACCCTTTACTCCTCGTAGGATAACACTCTCCTCGTTAAGCAGCCCACTTCTGGGTTAACAAAGGGGCGGAAAAGGCGTGATCACCCTGCTCCACCTCCTCCTTCTTCTCAGGTTTCTTTGCTTCGCCATAATTATCATTTCGTGCATTTCAAACTTTTAGCCACCTTTCACGCTGAACTTGTTATTTCGCAGACTGGTACCCATGAGGTCTCGTGCCTTAGAATCTTTGGTGACTTTTAGTGCTCATGACTTCCTCTCTCAAGAATCATCCGTGCTGCTAAATGCCTCCATGAACTTGTCTCTCCAACAACATTCAGCATTGATGAACCAGGTGAGCCTTTTATGCTCTTTCCGTTATGGCTTCTCCCTGTCCCGAGATTTATTTCCTGAGTTTCGATTTCCCAATTCGCAGGAGGTCAACCGTCACATGGCCAGCCTCGTGGAAATTAGACTTGTTCGTGAGAAAGCAAAGAAGGACGAGGCTCAGATCAAAGTTTTGACGAAGGAGCTTCAAGAGGAAAAGGAGCATTCCAAAGAAGCGAGAGTCGAAGATAGAGAAGCTTCTGAGTAAGTTCCCTCTCCTCGCAGATTCGTTCTTTGCCTTTGCTTTTACTTCTGTTATTTTCTTATTTTGTATTTCGTCAAGCTCAATGCATGCAACGCCAAATGAATGCCTCCGAATCATCCGCCTCACTAGAAGATATTCGTGCTGAGAATCTAAACCCCGTGACCCAGAATAATTGCTATGTGTCTGAGAACCAGATTTTGAATGAGAAGGTCAAGACCCTTTTTTCGCAAGTGGACCGCCTGTCTACCGATTGTCTCGTAACGAGGAACTGAATTATCATCTTCACGACGAGAATGAGCGCCTTAAGCTAGAACTTCAACGGGTCAGCAGTTCTCTCAATACCTTGAGGAACCTCCATTCCTCGTCATTAGCCGCCTATAGGAGACTAGAAGAAGATAACGAGCGCGTGATTAGCAGTAAAAATAAGGTTGTGGTTGATCTTCGCAAATCTCGCAATAAAGTAGCTGGTCTAAACGAAGAGATTGATTGTCTGAAGAAGAAAGTGGAACTCCTTCAAGCTCAGCTAGATAACTTATCTCGCCCAAAGTCTGTCAAATCTTCCTCTCAAGCCAAGTCCGTAGATCCTTGCAAGAACAAGGGTGCTCTTGTCATTCAATCTGACAAAGATACTTCGAAGTCCGGTCATGGTAAAGGTTGGGACAATGCATATCACGAGTTATGTGTCCAACTCCAAGAGTGTGATCTAGCAATCTCCAAGCTGGATCATTTGTATACCGACATCCAAGAAACCTTGAATACCACTATCTTGCAGATGGAAGGTAGTTTTAGGTGCGGTACGAAATACTATTGATTATGTTAAACTTCTAGTTTCTGATGAAGTTTTGTTTTTTGTTTTTGCAGAATCCGAAGAGCGCCATAAGAGTCAAGTCCTTCGCCTTTCCCATGAAAGGGATGAGTCCCGCACAAAGGTTTCTCGCCTCCAAAATAAGGTCAGTGATTTGAACGTTGATATGGACGATATGATTGAAACTTCTGCGAAGGTAGCGAAGTTAGCTCGCAAAAACAGTCAGAACTATCTGGTCTCTCTTTTCGGCGATTTCTGCGACAAGCATGGCCTTTCTCATCCTACTTTTTCTCGAGGTGTTCTCCGATGACGAGCAACCAAAGGATGATAGGATCATCTCGGGTGAAGAAGAGAGGCTCACTGAAGATGGCGAGGAGCAGAAGATCGATGTGGCGAAGGTCGAGGAGGAAGAGTCCAAGGGTGCCTCTGCTAGTACTGGTGCTGGTCTTGGTGGAGCGGGTGATGAAATCCCTGAGACAACATTAACTGACGGCGCCCTCTTCAGTAACAGTTTTAGCTTTCTTTTTAGTTTTATGCTTAACTATTTCGGAAACAATTTATCTTTCTGGGCGCTCCCAAGCTTGGGGGGCAAAACATCTTAACTTCTTTGGGTAGCACTTTGATTGAATTGTATGTCAATATTATGATTTTCTATTTCGTCATGTATATACTTACCGAGGGAATACTCAAAAGAATAATGAAATTTAAAGTATATACTTGCCTCTTATTCTTTTGTGTATTTCCGAGGTAGGGCGTAAAGTTCCTCAAGGTAACGAGGAACTTTACGAAGCATCTCGCCGTGGACCCTGCGAAGAAGATCCTCGTTACTAGAAGAAGATAACGAGCGCGTTATAGTGCTTGGAGGTTCATATTCGCGGAAGACTTGATTTGTTGGAGTGATCCCCAACTTTTCAGACTATACATATATGCTTTGGAGTTTACTTTGGTGCAACCTCACCTTGTTTGAGGTTCTTTATGTGGGCAAACATGGATGCAAAGATTATGCTTTATGGGAGTCAACCCATACGATTTCGCTTCATGGGAGTCAACCCATCAGATTTGTTTTCTTTCCTCTATCTTTTATTTGTTTGCTTGAATTTCCCATCTTAATTTCTACGTTGGATGACTCAATTACATTGAGGACAATGTAATGTTTAAGTGTGGGGGTGTGGCATTTTGGTTAGGCTTTGAAAAAAAAAAAAAACAAAACAAAAAGAAAAAAAAAAAAAAAATATTTTTTTTTGCATATTATGACCAGCTGTGTAGCGGGTCTTAAAAAAAATATAATAAAAAAAAATTAAAAAAATTGGATTTTATGACCAATTGTGTAGCGGGTCTAACTCTCTCTTATGATATGACAAATTTGTTTAGCGGGTCTACAAAAAAAAATAAAAATTGACCAAATTGTTTAGCGGGTCTTTTTGTCTAGCTATTTAGAGACATCTCTCGATCTTGTTTGTTTAGCGGATCCGTCTAGCCGTTTAGCATACATTTTTATACCACTCGTTTAGTGGTTTTCGTCTCATTGTTTAGCAGACATTTCTCGGTCTTCCGCTTAGCAGATCCGTCTCATTGTTTAGCAGACAATACTATTCATATCCAAATTGTGTAGTGGTTATATTCTTTGTTTTGCTTGAGGACTAGCAAAATATAAGTGTGGGGGTGTTGATAAGCACGTATGTGCTATATTTTATACCCATATTTATATTAGCTAGGACTCAATATTTTGGCTAACCACTCTATTTTAGTGCTTTTGTAGAAAGTACAAACGAATCTCGATCGTCCATAAAATAAACGGTTAAAGTTAGAGCTAAATGGCGTTTGCCACCAAATTGAGCAAAATCACTCGCAAAGCCACCGCTTAGCCGCATATGACCACGACAGGACCGGGGAACAAGGAAATACGTCTCTCGCCAAAGCATGTGTCCGAAAGAGAAAATGCAACGTGTCCATCTTTCATCACCATATTTCTCGTGTGGTTCATGTCAAATATTACAAGTAGCCGCAATTCATTTCCTTGAACTTTCTTTTACACATGTCGGTGGCGATGGGAAAAATATAATAGAAGAAGCTTGGGGAAAGAAGTGTATGGCCGATAAAGAATCGGAGGAAGATGTCGATACGAGTTTGCGCAGTTTTGGTGATGAATTGGAGTTTCTTTGTGGTGGCTATGAGTCCTCTAATGCGCCTACGTAGTGATTAACGGAAATGGTTATGGTGGCCTTAGTTTGATTGAAGGTGTTAGAAGGCTTGAGAACTGATGGATGTATGGGAGAGATGGAGACATGACAGAGATTCCAACGACCAGGGAGAGTATATTCTTCATGGTTTCTGTTGTTCTAATGGATCAAAGAATCAAAGTCTAGCAACAACGGAGATGGAGAGAGATATTTGTTTGTGGTTCTGACGAAGCCATCGCCATCGATTCAAGACTCGGACGAGGTGCTTAGATACGGTCAGGGAAAAGAAATTGGTATCTTGCCCGTAGCCGGTACGAGAAGAGGTGATTGGTTGTGATCATTCTACGTCCGAATAACAAAGAAAGCATAAAGTGCCGCAGACCAAGATGGGAGAACTTGGACATGGCCGAGATTATTTGTATGAGCTAGTGATCTTTGGTGAAGAGTGATAGACTAATGAAGGAGAAGACGAAGAGGAATCTGTGCTTATGGAGTCGAACCAGGAATGATGGGTTTCATCCCGAGCTTTGTGTATGTTTACTGCGAAGAGAGCTGCAATCAGGAGTGGAGCAAGTACTTTTGGCGGTGGATGCATTGATGGACAGATAAAGAAGTGAGTTGTAATCTTGGTTCAAGAAGATGCCGTGTCTCATGAATAAAGTTAGCAACATCACTACTTGGAGATGCTGATGGATTTAAGGTCGATGGCATGGTCTCGTTGGCTAAATAGTTGCAAAGCGGCAGTGGGAGTTCATATTCAAAAGTCGTTGGCGATCGTTACAACGAGAGGGTGCTTACAAGGGCAGCATTACTTGAGATGCTCGTGTTGGTCGAATGTTTAGAAACCTGTCTTCCTAGTTCAAACCGGTGGGTAATGAATTTAGAAGTACGGGAGTATCAACCAAAGTTGTGAACAGAGTTTGGAAAGAAGTTGGAAACGAATTCGGACCGGAATTGAATGGGCTTTGGTGGTCATTTGTTATCCAACATAAAAAAAGAAGTGTGTTTGGTCTGTTGGAACGTGGAGGCCCTAGCTCGTAGTACTTAGAGACGAGGGAGACCGGTTTTGGGAGTTCCTTTTTTGGGGAGAGTTGCGGCTACAAGACAAAACCAGAGAAGAGAAGGAGGCGCTACTGGAAGTCCTCATACGGAAGGGGAGAACGACCGGTTCCATCGTGGTGATGGCGATTGTGATCGGTTTATCTTTCTCATCTCTTAGTCATTTGTTTTGCGTGGGTTTTAAGAAACCCATAGCCATGTTCTAATATCTTCGTAACTAGGGTTTTATGTTTGAAACTACTTTGGGTATTAGGCTATTTTGATTGATTATATATCAATAGACCATTATGATTTGAATAAATTGATCTTCGAATATTGTTTATTGGTTTATTGAAAAATGAGTTGTTGCTCCACCGGTTTAGTAATAACCTTTGTGCGTAATTGGATAATTTTACAAATAGTTTTGGTCTCGTTATTTGATAGTTCATGCTTGGGTTGAATCCTTTGATGGGTTATACTTAGAAGAGCCGGGTACAATTTGTGAATCGATAATTTAGTTTCGTATAACTTTTTCGCTAACACAATTTGATGGTGCTTGTTTAGGTTTAGTCTTTTGATGTGCCATGCTTAGGGTGTCCTAGTGATATTTGCGACTCTAATACATATAATAGGTGGTGTCGATAGAACGAAGAATAAACATATATTTGCAATCATGTTTCATTTCAATAATCAAATAGAGATAGTAGTGGATACCACGAAACCCCCGGTTACCGACTCTCCTATTGACTTTCTTTTATTAGTTTAGTTTAATTTTATTATTTCTTTTTACGTTTATCAATTATAAAAATCTCAAGAATATCATTTCTGATTATTAGTGATATTGATAACAGTATTTCCACCGCTCCTTATGGGAACGACCCGTACTTGCCTCTGTCTACTAGTTAGACACCGTGGATTGCGGTTTATATAAATAGGTATCTCCGGATCCTATCAATTTTTGGCGCCGCTTCCGGGGAGCGGTTGTGGAATATTGTGATTGGTATTTTTGATTTTGTAAATATCTTTTTATTTTTATTCTTTGTGCAATTTTTTTTTCCTTTTGATTTGTTTTGTGCTTCAGAATTTTATTTCAGGAACCTTTTTGAGAACGATGAATGCTTTGCGCGAGACGTCGTCTATGACGCTTGGTGAATATAAGTATGGGTCACGGTATAAGGAAGTTCTAGCTTATAATCGTCTCAGGTATGGAACTTGGAATCCACGTAATTTCGCTATGGGTGGATATTCAGATGAGTATCAATACCATGAGGGTGAAAATGAACTTTACACTAGAAGTGATTTTAGGAATTATGATACCGATATAATATCTGAATATATTGTATCCTACCCAACTCATGATCATTTAACTGATTATTTGTCTATTCACAAGGACGAGAGTTGTGTTAGAGACGTCATTTATTCAGATAGTGATGATTTAGAAGAACATATTTATACAAAAGATACTATTGTTGAGTCTGATGGCTTAGAGACAATAGACGTGCATAATGAGATATTTTCTAATCATTCAAATAATGAGTTTCCTATAAGTCACTTAGTTGCAGATAGTGATGAGGCGATTATTCATGATATTGTTGCTCCACTGTGCTCTTGTTTTTTTGATCAATCTAGTGATTTTCTGAATGCTGATGTGAATGTTGAACATATTGATATTGGTCAGATAACTTGTGTCGATGATTTTGAGCCTTTATCTGTTTGTTTAGCCCACTTTTCTGATTCCGATGACCCTATGATCATTGATATTATCAATGCATTGCGACCTCCAATAGTTAATCAAGGTAACTCAACAACGGAAGTTATTTCCATGAGACTTAGAACCAGATTTAAGAGTTACCGATTTTGATAAACTTGAACCACAATATGCATATTTAGGTCATTGTCTTGAGTTTGATGATTCTTTGCCTTTTGAAAATGTCTATTCATTACCTCCTCTCGATTTCTAGTGATAATAATGTGTCGACCGAATGTATTTCAATTTGATTTAGAACCCGATTTAGAGTGTGCTTCCCAAATAAAAAATAATATACATTCTATGTTTGTTGTCCATGTGAGTGATTTATTTATCTCGACTAAGGACTATTTTCCGTTGGGAATGAATTTACACTTCTTTTTGGAGGTTTATAGTGCTTGCAGTTCATATTCGCATGCAGACTTGATTTGTTGGAGTGATCCCCAACTTTTCAGACTATACATATATGCTTTGCAGTTTACTTTGGTGCAACCTCACCTTGTTTGAGGTTCTTTATGTGCGCAAACATGGATGCAAAGATTATGCTTTATGGGAGTCAACCCATACGATTTCGCTTCATGGGAGTCAACCCATCAGATTTGTTTTCTTTCCTCTATCTTTTATTTGTTTGCTTGAATTTCCCATCTTAATTTCTACGTTGGATGACTCAATTACATTGAGGACAATGTAATGTTTAAGTGTGGGGGAGTGGCATTTTGGTTAGGCTTTGAAAAAAAAAAAAAAAAAAAAAAAAAAAAAAAAAAAAAAAAAAAAAATATTTTTTTGCATATTATGACCAGCTGTGTAGCGGGTCTTAAAAAAATATAATAAAAAAATATTAAAAAAAAAATTGCATTTTATGACCAGCTGTGTAGCGGGTCTAACTCTCTCTTATGATATGACCAGCTGTTTAGCGGGTCTACAAAAAAATAAATATTGACCAGCTGTTTAGCGGGTCTTTCTGTCTAGCTATTTAGCAGACATCTCTCGATCTTGCTGTTTAGCGGATCCGTCTAGCTGTTTAGCATACATTTTTATACCACTGTTTAGTGGTTTCGTCTCGCTGTTTAGCAGACATTTCTCGGTCTTGCTGCTTAGCAGATCCGTCTCGCTGTTTAGCAGACAATACTATTCATATCCAGCTGTGTAGTGGTTATATTCTTTGTTTTGCTTGAGGACTAGCAAAATATAAGTGTGGGGGTGTTGATAAGCACGTATGTGCTATATTTTATACCCATATTTATATTAGCTAGGACTCAATATTTTGGCTAACCACTCTATTTTAGTGCTTTTGTAGAAAGTACAAACGAATTCTGATCGTCCATAAAATAAACGGTTAAAGTTAGAGCTAAATGGCGTTTGCCACCAAATTGAGCAAAATCACTCGCAAAGCCACCGGTTTAGCTGCATATGACCACGACAGGACCAGGGGAACAAGGAAATACGTCTCTCTGCCAAAGCATGTGTCTGAAAGAGAAAATACAACGTGTCCATCTTTCATCACCATATTTCTCGTGTGGTTCGTGTCAAATATTACAAGTAGCTGCAATTCATTTCCTTGAACTTTCTTTTACACATGTCAGTGGCCAGTGGGAAAAATATAATAGAAGAAGCTTGGGGAAAGAAGTATATGGCGGTAAAGAACCGGAGGAAGATCTTCGATACGAGTTTGCGATTGCTTAGGTGATGAATTGGAGTTTGCTGTGGTGGCTATGAGTCCTCTAATGCGCCTACGTAGTGATTAACTGGAAATGGTTGTGGTGGCCTTAGTTTGATTGAAGGTGTTAGAAGGCTTGAGAACTGATGGATGTATGGGAGAGATGGAGACATGACAGAGATTCCAACGACCAGGGAGAGTATATTCTTCATGGTTTCTGGTTGTTCTAATGGATCAAAGAATCAAAGTCTAGCAACAACGGAGATGGAGAGAGATATTTGTTTGCTGGTTCTGTACGAAGCCATCGCCATCGATTCAGTACTCGGACGAGGTGCTTAGATACGGTCAGGGAAAAGAAATTGGTATGTTGCCAGAGCTGGTACGAGAAGAGGTGATTGGTTGTGATCATTCTACGTCTGAATAACAACAGAAAGCATAAAGTGCCGCAGCCAAGATGGGAGAACTTGGACATGGCTGAGATTATTTGTATGAGCTAGTGATCTTTGGTGAAGAGTGATAGACTAATGAAGGAGAAGACGAAGAGGAACTGTGCTTATGGAGTCGAGAACAGGGAATGATGGGTTTCATCCGAGTTTGTGTATGTTTCTGCGAAGAGAGCGGCAATCGGTGGAGCAAGTACTTTTGGCGGTGGATGCATTGATGGACAGATAAAGAAGTGAGTTGTAACTGGTTCAAGAAGATGCTGTGTCTGCGGAATAAAGTTAGCAACATCACTACTTGGAGATGCTGATGGATTTAAGGTCGATGGCATGGTCTCGTTGGCTAAATAGTTGCAGGCGGCAGTGGAGTTCATATTCAAAAGCTGTTGGCGATCGTTACAACGAGAGGGTGCTTACAAGGGCAGCATTACTTGAGATGCTCGTGTTGGTCGAATGTTTAGAAACTGTCTTCCTAGTTCAAACCGGTGGGTAACAGAATTTAGAAGTACAGGGAGTATCAACCAAAGTTGTGAACGAGTTTGGAAAGAAGTTGGAAACGGGCTGGACCGGAATTGAATGGGCTTTGGTGGTATTTGTTATCCAACGAGAAAAAAAAGAAGTGTGTTTGGTCATGTTGGAACGTGGAGGCCCTAGCTCGTAGTACTTAGAGACGAGGGAGACCGGTTTTGGGGAGTTCCTTTTTTTGGGGGGAGAGTTGCGGCTACAAGACAAAACCCAGAGAAGAGAAGGAGGCGCGGATGGAAGTCCTCATACGGGAAGGGGAGAACGACTGGTTCCATCGTGGTGATGGCGATTGTGATCGGTTTATCTTTCTCATCTCTTAGTCATTTGTTTTGCGTGGGTTTTAAGAAACCCATAGCCATGTTCTAATATCTTCGTAACTAGGCTTTTATGTTTGAAACTACTTTGGGTATTAGGCTATTTTGATTGATTATATATCAATAGACCATTATGATTTGAATAAATTGATCTTCGAATATTGTTTATTGGTTTATTGAAAAATGAGTTGTTGCTCCACCCGTTTAGTAATAACCTTTGTGCGTAATTGGATAATTTTACAAATAGTTTTGGTCTCGTTATTTGATAGTTCATGCTTGGGTTGAATCCTTTGATGGGTTATACTTAGAAGAGCCGGGTACAATTTGTGAATCGATAATTTAGTTTCGTATAACTTTTTCGCTAACACAATTTGATGGTGCTTGTTTGGGTTTAGTCTTTTGATGTGCCATGCTTAGGGTGTCCTAGTGATATTTGCGACTCTAATACATATAATAGGTGGTGTCGATAGAACGAAGAATAAACATATATTTGCAATCATGTTTCATTTCAATAATCAAATAGAGATAGTAGTGGATACCACGAAACCACAGTTACCGACTCTCCTATTGACTTTCTTTTATTAGTTTAGTTTAATTTTATTATTTCTTTTTACGTTTATCAATTATAAAAATCTCAAGAATATCATTTCTGATTATTAGTGATATTGATAACAGTATTTCCACCGCTCCTTATGGGAACGACCCGTACTTGCCTCTGTCTACTAGTTAGACACCGTGGATTGCGGTTTATATAAATAGGTATCTCCGGATCCTATCAATTTTTGGCGCCGCTTCCGGGGAGCGGTTGTGGAATATTGTGATTGGTATTTTTGATTTTGTAAATATCTTTTTTTTTTTATTCTTTGTGCAATTTTTTTTTTTAAGGATTTCTTTTTCCTTTTGATTTGTTTTGTGCTTCAGAATTTTATTTCAGGAACCTTTTTGAGAACGATGAATGCTTTGCGCGAGACGTCGTCTATGACGCTTGGTGAATATAAGTATGGGTCACGGTATAAGGAAGTTCTAGCTTATAATCGTCTCAGGTATGGAACTTGGAATCCACGTAATTTCGCTATGGGTGGATATTGGATGAGTATCAATACCATGAGGGTGAAAATGAACTTGACACTAGAAGTGATTTTAGGAATTATGATACCGATATAATATCTGAATATATTGTATCCTACCCAACTCATGATCATTTAACTGATTATTTGTCTATTCACAAGGACGAGAGTTGTGTTAGAGACGTCATTTATTCGAGATAGTGATGATTTAGAAGAACATATTTATACAAAAGATACTATTGTTGAGTCTGATGGCTTAGAGACAATAGACGTGCATAATGAGATATTTTCTAATCATTCAAATAATGAGTTTCCTATAAGTCACTTAGTTGCAGATAGTGATGAGGTGATTATTCATGATATTGTTGCTCCATTGTGCTCTTGTTTTTTTGATCAATCTAGTGATTTTCTGAATGCTGATGTGAATGTTGAACATATTGATATTGGTCAGATAACTTGTGTCGATGATTTTGAGCCTTTATCTGTTTGTTTAGCCCACTTTTCTGATTCCGATGACCCTATGATCATGATATTATCAATGCATTGCGACCTCCAATAGTTAATCAAGGTAACTCAACAACGGAAGTTATTTCCGCAGACTTAGAACCAGATTTAAGAGTTACTGATTTTGATAAACTTGAACCACAATATGCATATTTAGGTCATTGTGCTGAGTTTGATGATTCTTTTCCTTTTGAAAATGTCTATTCATTACCTCCTCTGATTTCTAGTGATAATAATGTGTCGACCGAATGTATTTCAGCTGATTTAGAACCTGATTTAGAGTGTGCTTCCCAAATAAAAAATAATATACATTCTATGTTTGTTGTCCATGTGAGTGATTTATTTATCTCGACTAAGGACTATTTTCCGTTGGGAATGAATTTACACTTCTTTTTGGAGGTTTATAGTGCTTGCAGGTTCATATTCGCCGCAGACTTGATTTGTTGGAGTGATCCCCAACTTTTCAGACTATACATATATGCTTTGGAGTTTACTTTGGTGCAACCTCACCTTGTTTGAGGTTCTTTATGTGCGCAAACATGGATGCAAAGATTATGCTTTATGGGAGTCAACCCATACGATTTCGCTTCATGGGAGTCAACCCATCAGATTTGTTTTCTTTCCTCTATCTTTTATTTGTTTACTTGAATTTCCCATCTTAATTTCTACGTTGGATGACTCAATTACATTGAGGACAATGTAATGTTTAAGTGTGGGGGAGTGGCATTTTGGTTAGGCTTTTAAAAAAAAAAAAAAAAAACAAGAACGGCCCCTAGCTCAGCTGGTCATCCCCGTTCCCCAAAGTTTAATGCGCTCCAGGAGGTCCCAGGTTCGAGTCCCCAATGGTGTAATATTGCAGGAATTAACATGGAAGGTAGTGTTAATTTCCCCTTGTGACACAATCTCGCCCCCCCTCCCGCCGTTTCGGCTCCCCTTGGCAAGGTTTCCCATGAGGCCCGCTGGTAGACTAGCACATCAACCTGTTCAATTAATGTAGTAGTATGTCGTTGGAGCTTAGCTTGTTAGGCTTCCAACTAATTTCATGTAATAATAATACCTTAAATAATGCTTCTTTAAAAGAAAAAAAAAAGAAAAAAATATTTTTTTTGCATATTATGACCAGCTGTGTAGCGGGTCTTAAAAAAATATAATAAAAAAATATTAAAAAAAATATTGCATTTTATGACCAGCTGTGTAGCGGGTCTAACTCTCTCTTATGATATGACCAGCTCTTTAGCGGGTCTACAAAAAAATAAAAATTGACCAGCTGTTTAGCGGGTCTTTCTGTCTAGCTATTTAGCAGACATCTCTCGATCTTTCTGTTTAGCGGATCCGTCTAGCTGTTTAGCATACATTTTTATACCACTGTTTAGTGGTTTCGTCTCGCTGTTTAGCAGACATTTCTCGGTCTTGCTGCTTAGCAGATCCGTCTCATTGTTTAGCGAGACAATACTATTCATATCCAATTTGTGTAGTGGTTATATTCTTTGTTTTGCTTGAGGACTAGCAAAATATAAGTGTGGGGGTGTTGATAAGCACGTATGTGCTACATTTTATACCCATATTTATATTAGCTAGGACTCAATATTTTGGCTAACCACTCTATTTTAGTGCTTTTGTAGAAAGTACAAACGAATTCTGATCGTCCATAAAATAAACGGTTAAAGTTAGAGCTAAATGGCGTTTGCCACCAAATTGAGCAAAATCACTCGCAAAGCCACCGGCTTAGCTGCATATGACCACGACAGGACTAGGGGAACAAGGAAATACGTCTCTCTGCCAAAGCATGTGTCTGAAAGAGAAAATGAAACGTGTCCATCTTTCATCACCATATTTATCGTGTGGTTCGTGTCAAATATTACAAGTAGCTGCAATTCATTTCCTTGAACTTTCTTTTACACATGTCAGTGGCCAGTGGGATAAATATAATAGAAGAAGCTTGGGGAAAGAAGTGTATGGCCGGTAAAGAACTAGAGGAAGATGCTGATACGAGTTTGCAGTTGCCGGTGATGAATTGGAGTTTGCTGTGGTGGATATGAGTCCTCTAATGCGCCTACGTAGTGATTAACTGGAAATGGTTGTGGTGGCCTTAGTTTGATTGAAGGTGTTAGAAGGCTTGAGAACTGATGGATGTATGAGAGAGATGGAGACATGACAGAGATTCCAACGACCAGGGAGAGTATATTCTTCATGGTTTCTGGTTGTTCTAATGGATCAAAGAATCAAAGTCTAGCAACAACGGAGATGGAGAGAGATATTTGTTTGTTGGTTGCATACGAAGCCATCGCCATCGATTCAGTACTCGGACGAGGTGCTTAGATACGGTCAGGGAAAAGAAATTGGTATGCTGCCAGAGCTGGTACGAGAAGAGGTGATTGGTTGTGATCATTCTACGTCTGAATAACAACAGAAAGCATAAAGTGCCGCAGCCAAGATGGGAGAACTTGGACATGGCTGAGATTATTTGTATGAGCTAGTGATGCTGGTGAAGAGAGATAAACTAATGAAGGAGAAGACGAAGAGGAACTGTGCTTATGGAGTCAGGAACCGGGAATGATGGGTTTCATCCTGAGCTGTGTATGTTTACTGCGAAGAGAGCTGGCAATCGGTGGAGCAGTACTTTTGGCAGTGGATGCATTGATGGACAGATAAAGAAGTGAGTTGTAGCTGGTTCAAGAAGATGCTGTGTCTGCGGAATAAAGTTAGCAACATCACTACTTGGAGATGCTGATGGATTTAAGGTCGATGGCATGGTCTCGTTGGCTAAATAGTTGCAGGCGGCAGTGGAGTTCATATTCAAAAGCTGTTGGCGATCGTTACAACGAGAGGGTGCTTACAAGGGCAGCATTACTTGAGATGCTCGTGTTGGTCGAATGTTTAGAAACTGTCTTCCTAGTTCAAACCGGTGGGTAACAGAATTTAGAAGTACAGGGAGTATCAACCAAAGTTGTGAACAGAGTTTGGAAAGAAGTTGGAAACGGGGCTGGACCGGAATTGAATGGGCTTTGGTGGTCGCTGTTATCCAACAGAAAAAAAAGAAGTGTGTTTGGTCTGTTGGAACGTGGAGGCCCTAGCTCGTAGTACTTAGAGACGAGGGAGACCGGTTTGGGGAGTTCCTTTTTTGGGGAGAGTTGCGGCTACAAGACAAAAACCAGAGAAGAGAAGGAGGCGCGGGCTGGAAGTCCTCATACGGAAGGGGAGAACGATTTGGTTCCATCGTGGTGATGGCGATTTTGTGATCGGTTTATCTTTCTCATCTCTTAGTCATTTGTTTTGCGTGGGTTTTAAGAAACCCATAGCCATGTTCTAATATCTTCGTAACTAGGGTTTTATGTTTGAAACTACTTTGGGTATTAGGCTATTTTGATTGATTATATATCAATAGACCATTATGATTTGAATAAATTGATCTTCGAATATTGTTTATTGGTTTATTGAAAAATGAGTTGTTGCTCCACCGGTTTAGTAATAACCTTTGTGCGTAATTGGATAATTTTACAAATAGTTTTGGTCTCGTTATTTGATAGTTCATGCTTGGGTTGAATCCTTTGATGGGTTATACTTAGAAGAGCCGGGTACAATTTGTGAATCGATAATTTAGTTTCGTATAACTTTCTCGCTAACACAATTTGATGGTGCTTGTTTGGGTTTAGTCTTTTGATGTGCCATGCTTAGGGTGTCCTAGTGATATTTGCGACTCTACATATAATAGGTGGTGTCGATAGAACGAAGAATAAACATATATTTGCAATCATGTTTCATTTCAATAATCAAATAGAGATAGTAGTGGATACCACGAAACCCTGGTTACCGACTCTCCTATTGACTTTCTTTTATTAGTTTAGTTTAATTTTATTATTTCTTTTTACGTTTATCAATTATAAAAATCTCAAGAATATCATTTCTAATTATTAGTGATATTGATAACAGTATTTCCACTACTCCTTATGGGAACGACCCGTACTTGCCTCTGTCTACTAGTTAGACACCGTGGATTGCGGTTTATATAAATAGGTATCTCCGGATCCTATCAATTTTTGGCGCCGCTTCCGGGGAGCGGTTGTGGAATATTGTGATTGGTATTTTTGATTTTGTAAATATCTTTTTATTTTTATTCTTTGTGCAATTTTTTTTTTTAAGGATTTCTTTTTCCTTTTGATTTGTTTTGTGCTTCAGAATTTTATTTCAGGAACCTTTTTGAGAACGATGAATGCTTTGCGCGAGACGTCGTCTATGACGCTTGGTGAATATAAGTATGGGTCACGGTATAAGGAAGTTCTAGCTTATAATCGTCTCAGGTATGGAACTTGGAATCCACGTAATTTCGCTATGGGTGGATATTCAGATGAGTATCAATACCATGAGGGTGAAAATGAACTTGACACTAGAAGTGATTTTAGGAATTATGATACCGATATAATATCTGAATATATTGTATCCTACCCAACTCATGATCATTTAACTGATTATTTGTCTATTCACAAGGACGAGAGTTGTGTTAGAGACGTCATTTATTCAGATAGTGATGATTTAGAAGAACATATTTATACAAAAGATACTATTGTTGAGTCGATGGCTTAGAGACAATAGACGTGCATAATGAGATATTTTCTAATCATTCAAATAATGAGTTTCCTATAAGTCACTTAGTTGCGAGATAGTGATGAGGCGATTATTCATGATATTGTTGCTCCACTTTGTGCTCTTGTTTTTTTGATCAATCTAGTGATTTTCTCGAATCTTCGATGTGAATGTTGAACATATTGATATTGGTCGAGATAACTTGTGTCGATGATTTTGAGCCTTTATCTGTTTGTTTAGCCCACTTTTCACGATTCCGATGACCCTATGATCATTGATATTATCAATGCATTGCGACCTCCAATAGTTAATCAAGGTAACTCAACAACGGAAGTTATTTCCATGAGACTTAGAACCAGATTTAAGAGTTCTTGATTTTGATAAACTTGAACCACAATATGCATATTTAGGTCATTGTGCTGAGTTTGATGATTCTTTGCCTTTTGAAAATGTCTATTCATTACCTCCTCTGATTTCTAGTGATAATAATGTGTCGACCGAATGTATTTCAGCTGATTTAGAACCTGATTTAGAGTGTGCTTCCCAAATAAAAAATAATATACATTCTATGTTTGTTGTCCATGTGAGTGATTTATTTATCTCGACTAAGGACTATTTTCCGTTGGGAATGAATTTACACTTCTTTTTGGAGGTTTATAGTGCTTGCAGGTTCATATTCGCCGCAGACTTGATTTGTTGGAGTGATCCCCAACTTTTCAGACTATACATATATGCTTTGGAGTTTACTTTGGTGCAACCTCACCTTGTTTGAGGTTCTTTATGTGCGCAAACATGGATGCAAAGATTATGCTTTATGGGAGTCAACCCATACGATTTCGCTTCATGGGAGTCAACCCATCAGATTTGTTTTCTTTCCTCTATCTTTTATTTGTTTGCTTGAATTTCCCATCTTAATTTCTACGTTGGATGACTCAATTACATTGAGGACAATGTAATGTTTAAGTGTGGGGAGTGGCATTTTGGTTAGGCTTTGAAAAAAAAAAAAAAAAAAAAAAAAAAAAAAAAAAAAAAATATTTTTTTTGCATATTATGATAAATTGTGTAGTGGGTCTTAAAAAATATAATAAAAAAATATTAAAAAAATTGCATTTTATGACCAGTATGTGTAGCGGGTCTAACTCTCTCTTATGATATGACCAAATTGTTTAGCGGGTCTACAAAAAATAAATATTGACCAAATTGTTTAGCGGGTCTTTCTGTCTAGCTATTTAGCAGACATCTCTCGATCTTCTTTGTTTAGCGGATCCGTCTAGCTGTTTAGCATACATTTTTATACCATTGTTTAGTGGTTTCGTCTCTCATTGTTTAGCAGACATTTCTCGGTCTTGCTTGCTTAGCAGATCCGTCTCGCTGTTTAGCAGACAATACTATTCATATCCAGCTGTGTAGTGGTTATATTCTTTGTTTTGCTTGAGGACTAGCAAAATATAAGTGTGGGGGTGTTGATAAGCACGTATGTGCTATATTTTATACCCATATTTATATTAGCTAGGACTCAATATTTTGGCTAACCACTCTATTTTAGTGCTTTTGTAGAAAGTACAAACGAATTCTGATCGTCCATAAAATAAACGGTTAAAGTTAGAGCTAAATGGCGTTTGCCACCAAATTGAGCAAAATCACTCGCAAAGCCACCGGCTTAGCTGCATATGACCACGACAGGACCAGGGGAACAAGGAAATACGTCTCTCTGCCAAAGCATGTGTCTGAAAGAGAAAATGCAACGTGTCCATCTTTCATCACCATATTTCTCGTGTGGTTCGTGTCAAATATTACAAGTAGCTGCAATTCATTTCCTTGAACTTTCTTTTACACATGTCAGTGGCCAGTGGGAAAAATATAATAGAAGAAGCTTGGGGAAAGAAGTATATGGCCGGTAAAGAACCGGAGGAAGATGCTGATACGAGTTTGCAGTTGCCGGTGATGAATTGGAGTTTGCTGTGGTGGATATGAGTCCTCTAATGCGCCTACGTAGTGATTAACTGGAAATGGTTGTGGTGGCCTTAGTTTGATTGAAGGTGTTAGAAGGCTTGAGAACTGATGGATGTATGGGAGAGATGGAGACATGACAGAGATTCCAACGACCAGGGAGAGTATATTCTTCATGGTTTCTGGTTGTTCTAATGGATCAAAGAATCAAAGTCTAGCAACAACGGAGATGGAGAGAGATATTTGTTTGCTGGTTCTGTACGAAGCCATCGCCATCGATTCAGTACTCGGACGAGGTGCTTAGATACGGTCAGGGAAAAGAAATTGGTATGCTGCCAGAGCTGGTACGAGAAGAGGTGATTGGTTGTGATCATTCTACGTCTGAACAACAACAGAAAGCATAAAGTGCCGCAGCCAAGATGGGAGAACTTGGACATGGCTGAGATTATTTGTATGAGCTAGTGATGCTGGTGAAGAGTGATAGACTAATGAAGGAGAAGACGAAGAGGAACTGTGCTTATGGAGTCAGGAACCGGGAATGATGGGTTTCATCCTGAGCTGTGTATGTTTACTGCGAAGAGAGCTGGCAATCGGTGGAGCAGTACTTTTGGCAGTGGATGCATTGATGGACAGATAAAGAAGTGAGTTGTAACTGGTTCAAGAAGATGCTGTGTCTGCGGAATAAAGTTAGCAACATCACTACTTGGAGATGCTGATGGATTTAAGGTAGATGGCATGGTCTCGTTGGCTAAATAGTTGCAGGCGGCAGTGGAGTTCATATTCAAAAGCTGTTGGCGATCGTTACAACGAGAGGGTGCTTACAAGGGCAGCATTACTTGAGATGCTCGTGTTGGTCGAATGTTTAGAAACTGTCTTCCTAGTTCAAACCGGTGGGTAACAGAATTTAGAAGTACATGGAGTATCAACCAAAGTTGTGAACAGAGTTTGGAAAGAAGTTGGAAACGGGGCTGGACCGGAATTGAATGGGCTTTGGTGGTCGCTGTTATCCAACAGAAAAAAAAGAAGTGTGTTTGGTCTGTTGGAACGTGGAGGCCCTAGCTCGTAGTACTTAGAGACGAGGGAGACCGGTTTTGGGGAGTTCCTTTTTTTGGGGAGAGTTGCGGCTACAAGACAAAACCAGAGAAGAGAAGGAGGCGCGGCTGGAAGTCCTCATACGGAAGGGGAGAACGACTGGTTCCATCGTGGTGATGGCGATTGTGATCGGTTTATCTTTCTCATCTCTTAGTCATTTGTTTTGCGTGGGTTTTAAGAAACCCATAGCCATGTTCTAATATCTTCGTAACTAGGGTTTTATGTTTGAAACTACTTTGGGTATTAGGCTATTTTGATTGATTATATATCAATAGACCATTATGATTTGAATAAATTGATCTTCGAATATTGTTTATTGGTTTATTGAAAAATGAGTTGTTGCTCCACCGGTTTAGTAATAACCTTTGTGCGTAATTGGATAATTTTACAAATAGTTTTGGTCTCTTTATTTGATAGTTCATGCTTAGGTTGAATCCTTTGATAGGTTATACTTAGAAGAGCCGGGTACAATTTGTGAATCGATAATTTAGTTTCGTATAACTTTTTTCGCTAACACAATTTGATGGTGCTTGTTTGGGTTTAGTCTTTTGATGTGCCATGCTTAGGGTGTCCTAGTGATATTTGCGACTCTAATACATATAATAGGTGGTGTCGATAGAACGAAGAATAAACATATATTTGCAATCATGTTTCATTTCAATAATCAAATAGAGATAGTAGTGGATACCACGAAACCCTGGTTACCGACTCTCCTATTGACTTTCTTTTATTAGTTTAGTTTAATTTTATTATTTCTTTTTACGTTTATCAATTATAAAAATCTCAAGAATATCATTTCTGATTATTAGTGATATTGATAACAGTATTTCCACCGCTCCTTATGGGAACGACCCGTACTTGCCTCTGTCTACTAGTTAGACACCGTGGATTGCGGTTTATATAAATAGGTATCTCCGGATCCTATCAATTTTTGGCGCCGCTTCCGGGGAGCGGTTGTGGAATATTGTGATTGGTATTTTTGATTTTGTAAATATCTTTTTATTTTTATTCTTTGTGCAATTTTTTTTTCCTTTTGATTTGTTTTGTGCTTCAGAATTTTATTTCGAGAACCTTTTGAGAACGATGAATGCTTTGCGCGAGACGTCGTCTATGACGCTTGGTGAATATAAGTATGGGTCACGGTATAAGGAAGTTCTAGCTTATAATCGTCTCAGGTATGGAACTTGGAATCCACGTAATTTCGCTATGGGTGGATATTCAGATGAGTATCAATACCATGAGGGTGAAAATGAACTTGACACTAGAAGTGATTTTAGGAATTATGATACCGATATAATATCTGAATATATTGTATCCTACCCAACTCATGATCATTTAACTGATTATTTGTCTATTCACAAGGACGAGAGTTGTGTTAGAGACGTCATTTATTCAGATAGTGATGATTTAGAAGAACATATTTATACAAAAGATACTATTGTTGAGTCTGATGGCTTAGAGACAATAGACGTGCATAATGAGATATTTTCTAATCATTCAAATAATGAGTTTCCTATAAGTCACTTAGTTGCAGATAGTGATGAGGCGATTATTCATGATATTGTTGCTCCACTGTGCTCTTGTTTTTTTGATCAATCTAGTGATTTTCTGAATGCTGATGTGAATGTTGAACATATTGATATTGGTCAGATAACTTGTGTCGATGATTTTGAGCCTTTATCTGTTTGTTTAGCCCACTTTTCTGATTCCGATGACCCTATGATCATTGATATTATCAATGCATTGCGACCTCCAATAGTTAATCAAGGTAACTCAACAACGGAAGTTATTTCCGCAGACTTAGAACCAGATTTAAGAGTTACTGATTTTGATAAACTTGAACCACAATATGCATATTTAGGTCATTGTGCTGAGTTTGATGATTCTTTGCCTTTTGAAAATGTCTATTCATTACCTCCTCTGATTTCTAGTGATAATAATGTGTCGACCGAATGTATTTCAGCTGATTTAGAACCTGATTTAGAGTGTGCTTCCCAAATAAAAAATAATATACATTCTATGTTTGTTGTCCATGTGAGTGATTTATTTATCTCGACTAAGGACTATTTTCCGTTGGGAATGAATTTACACTTGTTTTTGGAGGTTTATAGTGCTTGCGGGTTCATATTCGCCATGAGACTTGATTTGTTGGAGTGATCCCCAACTTTTCAGACTATACATATATGCTTTGGAGTTTACTTTGGTGCAACCTCACCTTGTTTGAGGTTCTTTATGTGCGCAAACATGGATGCAAAGATTATGCTTTATGGGAGTCAACCCATACGATTTCGCTTCATGGGAGTCAACCCATCAGATTTGTTTTCTTTCCTCTATCTTTTATTTGTTTGCTTGAATTTCCCATCTTAATTTCTACGTTGGATGACTCAATTACATTGAGGACAATGTAATGTTTAAGTGTGGGGGAGTGGCATTTTGGTTAGGCTTTGAAAAAAAAAAAAAAACAAAACAAAAAGAAAAAAAAAAAAAAAAATATTTTTTTTGCATATTATGACCAGCTGTGTAGCGGGTCTTAAAAAAATATAATAAAAAAATATTAAAAAAAAAAATTGCATTTTATGACCAGCTGTGTAGCGGGTCTAACTCTCTCTTATGATATGACCAGCTGTTTAGCGGGTCTACAAAAAAATAAATATTGACCCAATTGTTTAGCGGGTCTTTCTGTCTAGCTATTTAGACATCTCTCGATCTTGCTTTGTTTAGCGGATCCGTCTATTTGTTTAGCATACATTTTTATACCACTGTTTAGTGGTTTCGTCTCATTGTTTGTTTAGCAGACATTTCTCGGTCTTCCGCTTAGCAGATCCGTCTCATTGCTTAGAGACAATACTATTCATATCCAGCTGTGTAGTGGTTATATTCTTTGTTTTGCTTGAGGACTAGCAAAATATAAGTGTGGGGGTGTTGATAAGCACGTATGTGCTACATTTTATACCCATATTTATATTAGCTAGGACTCAATATTTTGGCCAACCACTCTATTTTAGTGCTTTTGTAGAAAGTACAAACGAATTCTGATCGTCCATAAAATAAACGGTTAAAGTTAGAGCTAAATGGCGTTTGCCACCAAATTGAGCAAAATCACTCGCAAAGCCACCGGCTTAGCTGCATATGACCACGACAGACCGGGGGAACAAGGAAATACGTCTCTCTGCCAAAGCATGTGTCTGAAAGAGAAAATGCAACGTGTCCATCTTTCATCACCATATTTCTCGTGTGGTTCGTGTCAAATATTACAAGTAGCTGCAATTCATTTCCTTGAACTTTCTTTTACACATGTCAGTGGCCAGTGGGAAAAATATAATAGAAGAAGCTTGGGGAAAGAAGTGTATGGCCGGTAAAGAACTGGAGGAAGATGCTGATACGAGTTTGCAGTTGCCGGTGATGAATTGGAGTTTGCTGTGGTGGCTATGAGTCCTCTAATGCACCTACAACTGGAAATGGTTGTGGTGGCCTTAGTTTGATTGAAGGTGTTAGAAGGCTTGAGAACTGATGGATGTATGGGAGAGATGGAGACATGACAGAGATTCCAACGACCAGGGAGAGTATATTCTTCATGGTTTCTGGTTGTTCTAATGGATCAAAGAATCAAAGTCTAGCAACAACGGAGATGGAGAGAGATATTTGTTTGTTGGTTCTCAGACGAAGCCATCGCCATCGATTCAGTACTCGGACGAGGTGCTTAGATACGGTCAGGGAAAAGAAATTGGTATGCTGCCAGAGCTGGTACGAGAAGAGGTGATTGGTTGTGATCATTCTACGTCTGAATAACAACAGAAAGCATAAAGTGCCGCAGCCAAGATGGGAGAACTTGGACATGGCTGAGATTATTTGTATGAGCTAGTGATCTTTGGTGAAGAGAGATAGACTAATGAAGGAGAAGACGAAGAGGAACCGTGCTTATGGAGTCGAGAACCAGGGAATGATGGGTTTCATCCTGAGCTGTGTATGTTTCTGCGAAGAGAGCGGCAATCGGTGGGAGCAAGACTTTTGGCGGTGGATGCATTGATGGACAGATAAAGAAGTGAGTTGTAACTGGTTCAAGAAGATGCGTGGTTCATGAATAAAGTTAGCAACATCACTACTTGGAGATGCTGATGGATTTAAGGTCGATGGCATGGTCTCGTTGGCTAAATAGTTGCAAAGCGGCAAAGTGGAGTTCATATTCAAAAGTCATTTGGCGATCGTTACAACGAGAGGGTGCTTACAAGGGCAGCATTACTTGAGATGCTCGTGTTGGTCGAATGTTTAGAAACCTGTCTTCCTAGTTCAAACCGGTGGGTAACGGAGAATTTAGAAGTACATGGAGTATCAACCAAAGTTGTGAACAGAGTTTGGAAAGAAGTTGGAAACTGGGGTGGACCGGAATTGAATGGGCTTTGGTGGTCGTTGTTATCCAACAGAAAAAAGAAGTGTGTTTGGTCTGTTGGAACGTGGAGGCCCTAGCTCGTAGTACTTAGAGACGAGGTAGACCGGTTTTGGGGAGTTCCTTTTTTTGGGGAGAGTTGCGGCTACAAGACAAAACCAGAGAAGAGAAGGAGGCGCGGCTGGAAGTCCTCATACGGAAGGGGAGAACGACTGGTTCCATCGTGGTGATGGCGATTGTGATCGGTTTATCTTTCTCATCTCTTAGTCATTTGTTTTGCGTGGGTTTTAAGAAACCCATAGCCATGTTCTAATATCTTCGTAACTAGGGTTTTATGTTTGAAACTACTTTGGGTATTAGGCTATTTTGATTGATTATATATCAATAGACCATTATGATTTGAATAAATTGATCTTCGAATATTATTTATTGGTTTATTGAAAAATGAGTTGTTGCTCCACCGGTTTAGTAATAACCTTTGTGCGTAATTGGATAATTTTACAAATAGTTTTGGTCTCGTTATTTGATAGTTCATGCTTGGGTTGAATCCTTTGATGGGTTATACTTAGAAGAGCCGGATACAATTTGTGAATCGATAATTTAGTTTCGTATAACTTTCTCGCTAACACAATTTGATGGTGCTTGTTTGGGTTTAGTCTTTTGATGTGCCATGCTTAGGGTGTCCTAGTGATATTTGCGACTCTAATACATATAATAGGTGGTGTCGATAGAACGAAGAATAAACATATATTTGCAATCATGTTTCATTTCAATAATCAAATAGAGATAGTAGTGGATACCACGAAACCCTGGTTACCGACTCTCCTATTGACTTTCTTTTATTAGTTTAGTTTAATTTTATTATTTCTTTTTACGTTTATCAATTATAAAAATCTCAAGAATATCATTTCTGATTATTAGTGATATTGATAACAGTATTTCCACCGCTCCTTATGGGAACGACCCGTACTTGCCTCTGTCTACTAGTTAGACACCGTGGATTGCGGTTTATATAAATAGGTATCTCCGGATCCTATCAATTTTTGGCGCCGCTTCCGGGGAGCGGTTGTGGAATATTGTGATTGGTATTTTTGATTTTGTAAATATTTTTTTATTTTTATTCTTTGTGCAATTTTTTTTTTTTAAGGATTTCTTTTTCCTTTTGATTTGTTTTGTGCTTCAGAATTTTATTTCAGGAACCTTTTTGAGAACGATGAATGCTTTGCGCGAGACGTCGTCTATGACGCTTGGTGAATATAAGTATGGGTCACGGTATAAGGAAGTTCTAGCTTATAATCGTCTCAGGTATGGAACTTGGAATCCACGTAATTTCGCTATGGGTGGATATTCAGATGAGTATCAATACCATGAGGGTGAAAATGAACTTGACACTAGAAGTGATTTTAGGAATTATGATACCGATATAATATCTGAATATATTGTATCCTACCCAACTCATGATCATTTAACTGATTTTTTGTCTATTCACAAGGACGAGAGTTGTGTTAGAGACGTCATTTATTCAGATAATGATGATTTAGAAGAACATATTTATACAAAAGATACTATTGTTGAGTCTGATGGCTTAGAGACAATAGACGTGCATAATGAGATATTTTCTAATCATTCAAATAATGAGTTTCCTATAAGTCACTTAGTTGCAGATAGTGATGAGGCGATTATTCATGATATTGTTGCTCCACTGTGCTCTTGTTTTTCTGATCAATCTTGTGATTTTCTGAATGCTGATGTGAATGTTGAACATATTGATATTGGTCAGATAACTTGTGTCGATGATTTTGAGCCTTTATCTGTTTGTTTAGCCCACTTTTCTGATTCCGATAACCCTATGATCATTGATATTATCAATGCATTGCGACCTCTAATAGTTAATCAAGGTAACTCAACAACGGAAGTTATTTCCGAAGACTTAGAACCAGATTTAAGAGTTACTGATTTTGATAAACTTGAACCACAATATGCATATTTAGGTCATTGTGCTGAGTTTGATGATTCTTTGCCTTTTGAAAATGTCGATTCATTACCTCCTCTGATTTCTAGTGATAATAATGTGTCGACCGAATGTATTTCAGCTGATTTAGAACCTGATTTAGAGTGTGCTTCCCAATTTAAAAATAATATACATTCTATGTTTGTTGTCCATGTGAGTGATTTATTTATCTCGACTAAGGACTATTTTCCGTTGGGAATGAATTTACACTTCTTTTTGGAGGTTTATAGTGCTTGCAAGTTCATATTCGCGGAAGACTTGATTTGTTGGAGTGATCCCCAACTTTTCAGACTTTACATATATGCTTTGCAGTTTACTTTGGTGCAACCTCACCTTGTTTGAGGTTCTTTATGTGCGCAAACATGGATGCAAAGATTATGCTTTATGGGAGTCAACCCATCAGATTTGTTTTCTTTCCTCTATCTTTTATTTGTTTGCTTGAATTTCCCATCTTAATTTCTACGTTGGATGACTCAATTACATTGAGGACAATTTAATGTTTAAGTGTGGGGGAGTGGCATTTTGGTTAGGCTTTGAAAAAAAAAAGAACAAAAAAAAAAAAAACAACTTTTTTTTTGCATATTATGACCAGCTGTGTAGCGGGTCTTAAAAAAAAAATTTGCATTTTATGACCAACTGTGTAGCGGATCTAACTCTCTCTTATGATATGACCAGCTGTTTAGCGGGCCTACAAAAAAAAAAATTTGACCAGCTATTTAGCGGGTCTTTCTGTCTAGCTATTTAGCAGACATCTCTCGATCTTGTTGTTTGGCGGATTCGTCTAGCTGTTTAGCAGACATTTTTATACCACTGTTTAGTGGTTTCGTCTCGCTGTTTAGCAGACATTTCTCGGTCTTGCTGCTTAGCAGATCCGTCTCACTGTTTAGCAGACAATACTATTCATATCCAGCTGTGTAGCGGTTATATTCTTTGTTTTGCTTGAGGACTAGCAAAATATAAGTGTGGGGGTGTTGATAAGCACGTATGTGCTACATTTTATACCCATATTTATATTAGCTAGGACTCAATATTTTGGCTAACCACTCTATTTTAGTGCTTTTGCAGAAAGTACAAACGAATTCTGATCGTCCATAATATAAACGGTTAAAGTTAGAGCTAAATGGCGTTTGCCACCAAATTGAGCAAAATCACTCGCAAAGCCACCGGCTTAGCTTCATATGACCGCGGCAGGACCAGGGGAACAAGGAAATACGTCTCTCTTCCAAAACATGTGTCTGAAAGAGAAAATGCAACGTGTCCATCTTTCATCACCATATTTCTCGTGTGGTTCGTGTCAAATATTACAAGTAGCTACAATTAATTTCCTTGAACTTTCTTTTACACATGTCAGTGGCCAGTGGGAAAAATATAATAGAAGAAGCTTGGGGAAAGAAGTGTATGGCCGGTAAAGAACTGGAGGAAGATGCTGATACAAGTTTGCAGTTGCCGGTGATGAATTGGAGTTTGTTGTGGTGGCTATGAGTCCTCTAATGTCCATGAACAATGGTTTCAATAAGAATGCGCATGCGTAGTGATTAACTGGAAATGGTTGTGGTGTGCTTAGTTTGATTGAAGGTGTTAGAAGGCTTGAGAACTGATGGCTGTATGGGAGAGATGGAGACATGACAGAGATTCCAACGACCAGGGAGAGTATATTCTTCATGGTTTCTGGTTGTTCTAATGGATCAAAGAATCAAAGTCTAGCAACAACGGAGATGGAGAGATGTTTGTTGGCTGGTTCTGTACGGGACCATTGCCATCGATTCAGTACTCGGACAAGGTGCTTAGATACGGCCAGGGAAAAGAAATTGGTATGCTGCCAAAGCTGGTACGGGAAGAGGTGATTGGTTGTGATCATTCTACGTCTGAACAACAACAGAAAGCATAAAGTGCCGCAGCCGAGATGGGAGAACTTGGACATGGCTGAGATTATTTGTATGAGCTAGTGATGCTGGTGAAGAGAGATAGACTAATGAAGGAGAAGACGAAGAGGAACTGTGCTTATGGAGTTAGGAACCGGGAATGATGGGTTTCAGCCTGAGCTGTGTATGTTTACTGTGAAGAGAGATGGCAATCGGTGGAGCAGTACTTTTGGCAGTGGATGCATTGATGGACAGATAAAGAAGTGAGTTGTAGTTGGTTCAAGAAGATGCTGTGTCTGCGGAATAAAGTTAGCAACATCACTACTTGGAGATGCTGATGGATTTAAGGTCGATGGCATGGTCTCGTTGGCTAAATAGTTGCATGCGGCAGTGGAGTTCATATTCAAAAGCTGTTGGCGATCGTTACAACGAGAGGGTGCTTACAAGGGTAGCATTACTTGAGATGCTCGTGTTGGTCGAATGTTTGGAAACTGTCTTCCTAGTTCAAACCGGTGGGTAACAAAATTTAGAAGTACAGGGAGTATCAACCAAAGTTGTGAACAGAGTTTGGAAAGAAGTTGGAAACTGGACTGGACCGGAATTGAATGGGCTTTGGTGGTCGCTGTTATCCGACAGAAAAGAAAGAAGTGTGTTTGGTCTGTTGGAACATGGAGGCCCTAGCTCGTAGTACTTAGAGACGAGGGAGGCCGGTTTTGGGGAGTTCTTTTTTTTTTTGGGAGAGTTGCGGCTACAGGCCAAAACCAGAGAAGAGAAGGAGGCGCGGCTGGAAGTCCTCATACGGAAGGGGAGAACGACTGGTTCCATCGTGGTGACGGCGATTGTGATCGGTTTATCTTTCTCATCTCTTAGTCACTTGTTTTGCGTTGGTTTTAAGAAACCCATAGCCATGTTCTAATATCTTCGTAGCTAGGGTTTTATGTTTGAAACTACTTTGGGTATTAGGCTATTTTGATTGATTATATATCAATAGACCATTATGATTTGAATAAATTGATGTTCGAATATTTTTTATTGGTTTATTGAAAAATGAGTTGTTGCTCCACCGGTTTAGTAATAACCTTTGTGCGTAATTGGATAATTTTACAAATAGTTTTGGTCTCGTTATTTGATAGTTCATGCTTAGGTTGAATCCTTTGATAGGTTATACTTAGAAGAGCCGGGTACAATTTGTGAATCGATAATTTAGTTTCGTATAACTTTCTCGCTAACACAATTTGATGGTGCTTGTTTGGGTTTAGTATTTTGATGTGCCATGCTTAGGGTGTCCCAGTGATATTTGCGACTCTAATACATATAATAGGTGGTGTCGATAGAACGAAGAATAAACATATATTTGCAATCATGTTTCATTTCAGTAATCAAATAGAGATAGTAGTGGATACCATGAAACCCTGGTTACCGACTCTCCCATTGAATTTCTTTTATTAGTTTAGTTTAATTTTATTATTTCTTTTTACGTTTCTCAATTATAAAAATCTCAAGAATATCATTTCTGATTATTTGTGATATTGATAACAGTATTTCCACCGCTCCTTGTGGGAACGACCCGTACTTGCCCCTGTCTACTAGTTAGACACCGTGCGATTGCGGTTTATATAAATAGGTATCTCCGGATCCTATCATTAACCCTAACATGCATGTTGGTCTCCTCCCATCCAGTTATTATGACATTCAGTTGTTTTCTTGACTTCTTATCACCTTCGTCGATATGGCTTAGGATTACGAAGTCACACCCTAAGTGAGGTTTCTTTGGGATCGAGTGCATCGTAGCCAAGACTTGCCATACGGACATGGCCGGTAACGCTCCAGACGTCCCAGGCACCTGCAGCTCAACCGAATACGTCGGGGCCTTGGTCATATTTCTGCACTCGTTACCGAAGGCCATCATAAAAGGGACCCTCAGCGGATAGGTCTTATCATTTCCCCTAGCTTTCTCTCTGAGAGTTGTTCACGACATGCGTTAGGTCTTGCCTCTTACACTTTCGTGCGAACTAGGGTGCATGTCGTGGATTCTCAGCCTTCCTAGGTGAAGGTTTTAAGTTTCCCTAGAAACTGCTTATTTCGTGAATCTTATTTGCCTCCTAATGCGAGGTCTTATCTTTCTTTGTTTATCTTGTACGTTTGAAAATTCATATTCATGATACGATTCATCAAAATTCATCAAAACTTCATTGCTATCCTTTTGAAAATTTGATACATTATCAATTGATAGATTATGATAAGTACATTCATATTGTTTCTACGACCCTTCCTCGATTATCAGTGTTCTTCTTCCATGTGAATGTGCTCAGATTGGTATCTTTTCAATTCCCTCATCTTCACTTCGTTCCTAATCTTGAACAACATCGCGAATAATGGTTGCCTAGTTGATAGCGCATAGATGAACGAGCGCACTAAATCTTCCTCCGAAATCCTTCCTTTTAGTTATTTACAAATCGCATCCCATCTCGCTACTAGACTTCGCAAACTTTCATTTTCCCTTTGCTTTAACGAGAACAGTGCCGCTATTTCTGGCTTGTATGGTTGGTTTTTTGCGCATCTGTTTATTATCTTTGGCTGCAATCCGGTTGCCTTTTCTGTCATTGGTATACTGTTCCTTTTCCCACCGTCCATCATCGATTGCCGCATTAGATACTCTCTTTCTCTGAATTCCCTAATGCTATTCTCTATGGCTCTCTTTAGGTCTTCTCGTTCATTTTGTTCCCCTCGCCCCTTGATTTCTCGCCGGTTTTCGTGATGTCCTTCAGCTACTAATGCCCTTTCCGGAGCATATTTTCCTCTTTGTGCATTGCTCTCCGCTTGTTTTCTTTTTAAATGATTGTTCTTAATTACAAGTTTCTCGTTTTGCCTTTCCAACCTTATGCGCTCCCTCACCAAGTCTTCCTTCTTTCGTCTTTCTTGATAGAGTTCCTTCTTCAACCGTTCCATATCTTCCTTTTCGCAATCCTTTTTTCCATTATCTAGAAATTCATACAATTCAACGCTTCCCTCAGCCTCTTGTATCAATAACTTTTTGCGCTTAGTGGTGTTTGTCTTTGCTCCTCCTCGCGGGGTTCGTTTTTCCTTGACAGCAGGGGTTTCTTTCTCACTTCTCGCTACCTCGCTTCCTTTAGCCGTTTTCCCTTCTTCGCCTTTCCACTTTGCTTTATTTCGGCTTGGCCTTCCTTTTCTAGAGTTATCTCGCTTTCCTTCTCACCATCAATCGTCATTTTTTCCGCCTCTTCTATGTCTTTCTGTGTTGCAACCAGCTCTTCGCTTGTTCCAATTATGAATACCATCAGCTGCTCTGCTCTTCTTTCTTCGCACGCCTTTTTTTTTGTTCTATTTTATTTCTTAGTTTCTCCTCATAGTTATGGACATCCTTTTTAATACAATCTTGCGCGTCCTTGAGATCTCCCCTTATCTCGCCAATTGCACGAGGGATAGGAAACCGTATGGCCTGATGATATGTAGATGCAATCCCTTTTATCCCGTGTATCCATGATCTTCCTATAAGAGCATTGTAAGGTGAGTCTATGTCTATCACGCAGACTGTGACTTTCGTTTCCAGCTCGCCAGCGATTTTTTTTACAACTAGCTCTCCCTTTGGCTTAGATGCAACCCCATTAAACCCATATATGATGTACGTCGATGGCACGAGATCCGAGTCCTTGTATCCCATGGTTTTAAATGTGTGATAAAAGATTATGTTGACCGAGCTCCCCTTATCTACCAAGATCCTGTCAATTGCCCAGATTTTCCTTTTCTCGGCTTGATCTTCTTCCCACTTTGAGTATTTCCTAAAATTTAGGGTTACAACCAAAGGGTTTGTATGCGAATTTCCTCCTTCGGGTGCATCCTTCGCTGAGAACGTTATTTCTCTTTTCTGCCATTCCTCTAATGGTTCCTTCGTTGTGACGCTAAATATTTCGTTTCCTTCGAAGTCCCTCTTATGTACTTTCTTGAGTATGTTGTCATGGAAATTTTAGATGCTCTTCGCTGCATGTATTATCGTATTACAATTCGGCCTTTGTGCTCCCTGATCTATTTCAATTCGGTATATCTGCTGATTGTCACGAGGTGGTGGTGGTGGCACATAATTTTCTAGGAAATGCGCGAGTTTTCCCTGCTCTATCAGACGAAGTATAATTCGCCGAATGTTCCTACTGTCATTTGTGTGATGCCCATGAAAGCGATGATAAGGTGGCTCTCTTCCCAAATTTGGTGGTGGTGGGATACCCTCTGTTAAGACTATTTCCTCCCATACCTTTTCCACAGTTGTGTTAAGTCTAGGGAGCTTTACGTCTTCAAAAGCTGGTGCGTTTGGTCTCCGCACTCCAAATCTGGGCCCTTGATTGTTCCTTTGTTGATATCCCGTGTTGTATCGTGGCTCATAATTCTTTCGTCTGGACTCTTCATATCTTTGTTGATCGATCCATTCTTGATCTCCACTTGATACATCTACAAGCTTCGCTAGGACTGGAGTTGACGGCTCTCCTTTTTCATATTTCGGATCATTCTCCACGACATGCACTGCCCTTGGTAATAGCCTTGAATTCCCTTCCTTCGCTGAAATCGGTGCTACTTCGCTTACTTGCCTCTGCTTTTCTTCCAACGCTATGTACTCCTCTTGGTACTCTCTTAATTCATTCATCGTTAAAGAGTTTCGGATGATAAATATTTGAGTGTACAACAGGTCAGTCGGGATCAATGCGTTTACGAAATCTAGGATGAAAATTTTCTCGTCAACTCTCCCTGCAAGCTCGCTGCATACCGTTCTCCACCTCGTTACCAATCCTCGCAGGCTTTCCGTAGGCCTCCTTCTTAAGTTGAATAGAGTCTCGATCCCCGGCCTTAGCATGTTGTTAGTTATATAAGTGGTCAGGAATATGCCCTGTAAGTCTTTGAACGACGAAATCTATCTTTCTGGTAGCCCGTCAAACCAAGCCAATGCTTCCCACGCCAAGCTCGCGGGGAAGTATCGACAAAGTACCGCATCGTTTCGTCCCCATTGCATCAATGAAAGAGTGTATTGTTTCAAGTGCTGCACAGCACTTTCGGATCCGCTGAATATGCTCGGGAGCGTCGACAACACACATTTGTCTGGAATGTCCGTGTACATTATCTCATAAGAAAATGGAGATTTATCGGCCTCTTCTATTGCCTCCGCCTGTTGCACTCTGCCGCCTCTTCGTGAATTGTTTATCAGCGTCCTCATATCTCGCAGCTCATCCAAGACTTCCTGGTTCAGGTTCCCTCCGTTTTCTTCCCGACGGCCACCTCTCATCACGCTGAGCCTTCCTTCACCATGTCTCATCTCTTCCTCATTCCTCCGCTTGAATTCGCGATGTCTTTCCTCTTCTTGCCTCCTCTCATTTTCATCGTATCTTCGCTCTTCTTCATACCTTCGCCTTTGATCTTCCCAACTTGATATTTCCAATGACCTTCTCAGTTCTCTTTCTTCACTGATTTCTCTTCGTCGTCTCCTTCTTCGCTCACCTCCGTCGTCCTCGCGGGTGTATCTCCTTTTTCGTAACTCTTCTTCTCCTGATGATATCGTGTTCACTTCTGAATCCGTTGCGACAGCTGCCGCTTCCTTGTTTAGTTGGCGATTCTGCAACATCAACCTGGCGTTTTGCTTCGTCAATCGGGTATGCTGCTCCGCTAGATCCATGTATCGTTCTCTTTCAAGGCGGAGCGTCTCCCTTAGCTGGTCCAACGTCATGTCTTCTTCACCGATATTCTCCTTCATTTCCTCACGAGTCATCTCTTCTCCTGCGATGGTGTCCGTATCGGAAGTGTGCACAGAACCCTCTCCGAAGTTATCTTCGTTGGCCTCCTCAGTCCGTCGCTGGTTCACGCATTGTCTTTCTCCTGCAGCCGACGTTCCTCCCCTTTCCATTCTTCCTCCTCTTTTGGCCTCCAATCGCTTGCTTCTCCTCGTCGCTATCATGGGTGCCGCTCGATCTGGTGTTCTAGTCATCAACTTATCCTAGTTTCAATATCGATTATCCTTTAAACCCTAATCTTAAGAGGGATGTCTCGCTAAGATCTCTCACTCCTACAACTTTAGCTTCTCTCCAATCCTTAGATGAGGATGAATCCCCAGTCTAAGTTCCCTGTTTCTAGCGCCAAAATATAACTACTGGAAATTCAGTATTACACCCAAAAGGAAAGTAACCAAGATCTAAGACATGTTAAGTAGTATAAACTAGAAAATCTTTATTGATGAACCAACCAAAGAAACAAAATACAAGTTCTCGAATACAAGGAAACCCTAATTTCACTCTCTAAGTTTAGCTCTCTCTTATCTCCAAAATCCACGCTTTGTCCCTTGTCCAAGGACCTCTATTTATAGGCCAATCAACCCTAATGGTGTACAACTCATTTTACTTCGCTGCGTTCTCGCGGAGATTCTTTATACTTCTCCCAGACCATTTTTCATAAAGTTTTTCCCCTTGTTTCGCTACCTTCATATGGGCTTCTCGGGACACCTGTCTCTTTTCTTGTTCCATAATTTATTTACTTCACGGCTTGTCTTCTCAGCCAAGTAATTTTACTTCGCCCTTTACGACTTCGTCCTGGATATCTTGTTGGATACTCCAATTCGGTCTTTCGTATCTTAGATCTTCATGCGAGCCTCTTCGTTTCTGTACGCATCCTCTTTGTACTTAACAAGATTGATTGGTGACGAGGTAATTCTGACATTCGAATTGACAAGTCCCTGACTGAGATCTTTAAGTGAGATTTTCTAGCCCTATTTCTTCCCTTTATGTCTGACACATGACGAGCCTATTTCGTGTACCTACAAGTACCACCAAACATATACTCCCAGACTCTTCTCATTGTATAGACCCCTGTAGCAAACATATCTAGATAATGTCACCATGCAGTGGAGTCATCGTCATTATTTCTTTTATCTTGTGATTCTTGTCTCCTAGTAGTGGTCTCTTAATTTGCTCTGTTTCTTTCTGGATTGATACAAGTAACGTTCTTCATTTGGTGAATTTGAGGAATACCCATTACTTGCTCCTAGTAGTGGTCTCTTAATGTGTGCCATTTCTAAGTCTCCGTCAACGCTAAACTCAGAAGGATGCATGTGGTACTTTGCGTTTTGTCTTATTCCTATGGTTTATTTCCTTTAGTTGTTTTATGGGTAGTTCATGTTGTGAAGCTGTTTAGGACGGTAGACTAGCACTAGCTTTATATGTAGTGCAAATTGGCCTAGTGCAACTCATACATGCAGTACCGAACTTCAGATCTAGTAATAAATGCATCGGACAACAAAGTTCACGTGTGTCTTGTGTCAAACTTTAGGACAACACAATGGAATTAGTTGTTCTGCTTGGCACAATTAACAGCTTCTATTAAATCGCTAAGCAGCGAATTGAATTTTTGCACTCCACAAAGCTTTTTTTTTTTTTTTTTTATTTACACTCCCATTCGTTGATATAGAAATTTGTAAAGGAAAACCTAGAGCATAGATGACGTTTTTATGCGGATTAATTTCAGGGGACGTAGAAAGTATATGTCCAGGTCGGACTTGGAGGCCTCGAGTTATCTCAAGGATGATTGTCTTAGCATTCATTCTACAGTCAGAGTACTGCAAGAGCGAAGTCGTGTTGAAGAGCCGAAACATTATGTTATTCCTGTACCTCCATCAGATATGAGTCAGAATCTCAAGGGTTTGCTGCAATCTGAAATTGGTTCTGATGTAACTTTTCAAGTTGGCAATGAACTCTTCAGAGCTCATAAGTCAATTCTTGCAGCTCGGTCTCCTGTATTCAGAGTTCAGTTCTTTGGATTAGTGGGTAATACAGACAAGGAAAAGGTAGCCATTGAAGAGTTTGATCCTTTTGCCTTTAAGGTAAGGCTTTCCACAATTCATTGTTATCTTGTATGGTTTAGATTAAAAAAATACAATATCATAATCTGTGTTTATTTCATCTATGCATAAATTTACGAGTGTGGCTACCTTAATTAATATGATGTGTTGCAGGCCATGTTGTTATTTTAATACTCAGATGAACTTCCTGAACCGCATGAACTTTTTGATTCAGATTCCCTTTGCACTTCAACTACAATCGCGCAACTTTTATTAGCTGCAGCAGATCGTTTTGTTCTTGCTCGATTGAAACTCATGTGCGAGGCCAAATTATGTGAAGATATAACCGCAAGTACTGTGGCAACAACACTGGACCTAGCAGAAACATACCAATGCCAAGAACTGAAAAGTGTGTGTCTAAACTTTGCAGCTAAACTCGAAAATTTAGAAGGTAAATGTTGTATTTACAGTTATGAGAAAGTGACTAGCTATTTGTGTAGATTTTATGAGGAGTACCAAGTGTGTCTGTTCAGTTTCGGTTAAATAATTACTAAAATTTTCTTACTCATTAAAATGTTTTACGTGTAGAGGTTGTGAAGTCTGATGGGTTTGCAGATTTGGGGAAGAGTTATCCCTCACTTTGGATGGATCTGTTGAAGACTAACGTAGTGGTCAATAAAAAATAAAGCCTAATACTTTGCAGTAAAGGAATATAAGGAAAAGCAACAACCACAAACAACAACAACACCAGCCTCATAAGGCTAGTTTCTGATAGTTCTGACTTTGCGATTAAGTAATTTTGATGAGTTTATGCCTGTGATCGTCAGTGAAATCCAGTTTTATATCTCATTGTTACACAATTCCCTTAAAAATCTATATAATTCTGTAGAAAATTTATCATTACAAATCTTGGCTACTCTACCAATCTTTACAAGACATTTTATATTTTACTGAGCTCACTTTTATGTCTTTGTGTTGAGCCCAACATAACTAAGAGGAAGACGAAAAAGTATTTAATATTTTGGGCAATTGTTTTATTAGAAGTACCTAGATTTTAAAATAGGTAATCAGAATCTTTTACGAATAGAAGTTGTATTGTTTTCCTTTAAAAGGCGGAGGTAAATCTGTTGTGAATTTTCTCAATAAATATCTAGCTTTTACTATCTTGCTCTTTGCTTCACGAGAATTCTCTGTCAGTTTCAATATCTAAAGATGATCATGGCCCCTAGTACTGCAGCAAAAAGACCAAGAGTTAATACTAATGATCACGACGAGATGTCCTCATCGCAGTTGTTTAATAAGACCGTGAATGGTTCTCATGAGTTTAAGATAAACGGATATTCTCTAATAAAGGGAATGGGAGTTGGGGAGTACAAGTCTAGTGGCAAATTCACAGTTGTTGGTTATGATTGGAAGATACGTTTTTATCCAGACGGCTATGTTCCAGCCAACGAGGGGTACGTCTCCGTATCAATGTGTTAAAAACCGGACCGGTCATCAAACCAGTAAAATTAGTGGGTCAGGGTCAAATGGTTCAACCAGTGGTTCACTGGGTCATATATATAATAATATTTTTTTTGGAGTGATAATTAGGGGAAAATAAAGAAGCAGAGAGGAGTTTTCATTGATAAGAATAATAGGGTTACATGGAACAATCCTTTACATATATGTGGAAGGGAATACCAATAGGCTTCCGTTTTGGACCGTACATCCATGGGCATGGGCCCTTTAACACTCCCCCTTGTGCGGTTCAATAATGGAACTCCAGATGTACTGCCACATATAGTGCTTTGAATGTAGTTCTTCAAATGTTGTTCTCTCCTTGATGACATGTGCCGAAATCAATTGTCTTGTTAAAACTTTGACAAGGAAAAACCCAGTGGGATAAAACCTTGGTACAACTCTTCACATGTAGTACTTTACATGTTTTCTCATACTTTACATGTAGTTCATCACATGCAATACGATCTTCAAAGATCGATGAGCCTAAGTTAATTGCCTCGTTAAAACTTCGTCAGGGAAACCCAAAGGGACAAAACCCGAGCTAAAGAAAAAGAGTACAATATTACGCAAACGTAGAACATAGTTAGACTCGAATATGTTGCCTCATTAAAACCTTGACAAGGGTACAACGTGACAGATGCAAGTAAAGGTGATCTGTTGCATATGATCACTTTTCACCATTGAAGTTAACTGGTTGCTTCACAACTCCTGAGGCAGAAAATCCTCGTGGAAAAGACAATAGCCTTACCTGGGAAATTACTTCCTGGTGTTTGTTGTTGTCTCATTAAAAACCTTGCCGAGTAACAAAACCCTGTGGAAAAAAGCAACCTCGGTGAAGGAAAATAGTTCAACACACTATTAGATGCTCCCCCTGATGTCAGACAATTTCATTAGTCTAATGCAATCAGAATAAGTTTATCACACTTTACTTTGGTGACTTGAATGTTTATAAGACCTTGTTGTTGATTCTGGAAGTTACGTTGCTTAACAGACTATTGCGTTTCATTTCTTTGATTCAGATATTTTCAGTAATATCAACGCGATCTTTATGTCTTCAACGTTCAACATACTTGATGTTTTTGATGTTGTATCGCTCAAAACCTTGTGGAGTAACAAAACCCTTTGGGAAAAACTATTCTCGATCGAAGGGAAAAAGAGTACAACACAGCTTCAATTTCGAAGTAAAATATGTCGAAATCATATCCTTGGATCCTCCCCCTGATGTCGGCATCTCCCCCTGATTACATTCAAAGTTGTACCAGATAGTTCCTTTAGTCATGTACTTTTCGAAACTGAATATTGGTAATGACTTTGAAAATAGTCTACCATATCTCCTCCTGATTACTTTCGTTGGAGAAGATATTATTGTTCCTTCATAATCAAAAACCTTTGGACTGCAGTTCCTTTAGCATTCATTTTATGTCTTTGCAGAGATAAAATAAATTTATGTCAATGGTTACTTTTATGTACATGATTACGTTCATTATACCATTCCAATGACGTTGCGTTGGCGCTGAGCTATATCTAGCTAACAAGTTCACTGAGGATGTAACATTTGGTCGAGTATATTATGCTAAGTACAATAATGCGTCTATTATACTTAGATAAGGAAAGTTCATCTCCCGACCCAACTTCGTCATCTTCCTTTAGACGAATTGGTCATTTATGTACATTTGAAACTCGACTAATCATGGGAGTGCTAGCAGCATGTACGTCCTTGTTAAATTGCCTGACAATGGAAATATGCAAACTGGTGGAATAATATACCACAAGCTCGGTCTTCTAGTTTATAACATAGATAAGATCGAGATTTCCCAGGATTTTCATCTCAAATTCAGATTTTAAATAGCTTGTAAGATCTCTTATTCCATTAAGAGTACTTATCATGTCCATACCGTCGACATAGATAGCTATAATTATGAATCAGGAACTTATTTAATACGCATGGCACGAAACCTTACTTGTTTATCCCTTACCAATCAAATAGTCACTTAGACGGGTATACCACATCCGCCTGATTGTTTAAATCAATAAATGGGTGTTATAGTGTAACTGCAAACACACTCCGTGGTTTAGAGTCATTCGACTTGGGAAGCAAAAGGCCATCATGCACTTTTGCAAATATCTTTGAGTCTAAATCTCCAGAGATATAACCACATCTACTATGTTTCAAGTTCTTTTGAAACTACCAAGAAAACTAATTAGCTGAACATTATGATGTTCAAAAGAGTAAGCGATCCAGGGGTTTGTGAGAAACCTCGCGCCACAAGGTGATTCTTTATACTTTAAGACCTCATTCTTCTCACTACACTTTGTGACAAATAACCACATATGTCCCACAGGCTTTACACTAGGTTGGTTAGCACTACCACACCAAATACCCGTATATTTGTCAAAGAACTAAATTCTACCTGGATTGCGGAGGCCAAATATGCTATTTATTTGAAATAAATCAAAATAAAGCATGGTTCTATCTCATTGTGCTCGACTTATGGAGCAACTATTTATGGATTATATCATCATTGTGCACGCATGATCCTTCCATTGACTCATATGTATTCTCATGATCCGTTAGCATTTCATTGTTCTCTAGAATCATTTAAAACTTCGGAGCATCCTCCAATTTGATTCATGGACATATTCAGAGACAATCTTATGAGATGATTTCTGATGATATAAATAAGTTGTGCCTTACTCACCTACTTCCTTTCTAGGTGAGGATTGATCGAACCAAGTGGTCTCTCCAACTTCCTTTATGGAGCCACGACCTCAAACACACTTCCACTGAGTGTAGTTGCAATACCTTAGCCTATGGTATATATCCCGTATTGAGGATTTGTAACTTTGCAGGTAGGTTTGCAGCTGGTATGTGTGATCTCATCATTTTAGCAACATCAGTGTACATTCTGAAAATCGAATATTCTTTATCACTTCACATTTACATTTATGGAGTACAAGAATCAATATGAGACACAGTGGGAACACACCACGACAATTCCTGTCGTTCCCTTAGAAAATACTTTTTCTTATCTCCCCCTAACGATGGGAAGACTGTCTCATTAAAGTGATAACCCGCAAATCTAGCGGTAAGAGATCTCCTGCCAAAAGTTTTGAAATGCGGATAATTGTTGGGAACTTATTTCCAACATAACTACTTAACAGTTTTGAAGACCCATCATAGTACAATATGGAGTCGTAATGGCACATATATAGTGCAACCAAAAATGCGTAAGAACACGAATGTCAGGCTTAAATCCAGTTACCAACTGGTACGCAGAAAATGTTGACTAATATTGGGTTCTAAAAATGAATTAAGTAAGATGCGTGTAATATTGCATATACCCAAAGCAATAAAATATAGGTTGATACGCATAACCTATTCCTTAGGCACCATATGTAACCTTTGATGGTAGCCTCTGGAGACCATTGGGTATAAGATGTTATATATTAATCCTATTAAACATGCAATATTCATCAAGTCCTTTTGATGTAAATTCTATAGCATTAATAAGGGTGGTGAGCCTTTGCACTTTGTCTTGTGTAATATGTGCTAGGAGTTTTTAAACACAAATTTATTGGGAACTATAACTAGTCCAAAATGTCAAAACATTCACCAGAGCCATAAGTCACTTTAATGGTCCGCATTCTGCATGAATATTTTTCTAAATTTCACCTTGTTATCTTTGTAATATGGATTGTTTACCATTTGCATCTTAGGATGGTCTCGATCTGTTTTTTATCAAGACTTTGTAAAATGAGTGATATGCTCTCTTACATAAAAGCATAATGGGAGGGAGGAGGGGGTTGTGCATCTGGTACTTTAGAAAACACTGGTTGAGAGATATGCCTTTACTTCGCATTCTGTCAATCTTTTTCCCATTGTCTCGTCCACTCAAACACAGCGATGTACGTATGAGTCCTTTCAAAACGAAACATCATGTCCCAACCAGAGTGCCTTTATGGTTATCTCAAAGTCTGTATGAGTCAATTTCCAACATTTCATCGTCGGAGTCAATATGGATTCAATAATCCAAATTAATACTATAGTGATTTACATTTCACTAAATTGACTCATTAGTCTCTCTAAAGTATGTTTCCTTCCAAATACATTAGTGACTATAAAAGATGCAATCAATTACATTATCATCACAATCAGGTTCCACATGATATCCATTTGCATGGGTTTCTTTGGAATTTAACAAGGTGTGATTATCTCTCGGTACATATTGAGATTTTGTGACGTCTTTGTTCTATCTTGAAAACAAATTTTTGAGCAGTGTTGCACTCGATAATCCAATCCTCGTAGTCACATTATAAGGAAATAGTTCAACAACTAGTTTAAATTCCTTAAGCTAGTGGAAGAAAAACAATTATGAGTTAGACATTTGGGTTTTGAGAGTTTTAATAAGTGGTGTGGCCTTATTACGTAATAAAAGTGGGATTCAACTCAAGTACTTTAGACTGAATATCTTTTACGTTTCACCCAATATATCTCAAGTGCTTTAGAGAATTTATGTCTCGTGTTTTCATTCCATAGGTGCATATATTGGATCTAATTCAACTGAATAAGATAGTCAATTGGCCCGGCAAAGTTCTTGTTGCCATTAAAGTTGATGTGAAAATTGGTTGCTACTATGATACACACATTATATTGTATATAGAAACACCTATAACCAGGTGCATTTCCAACTCTTTCATTTATGATGGGAGCTAGAATTACATCCTAGCTTCATCCCATATTCAACTTATACCTATACTTTGGTGTCATTACTACTGGAAAAAAAAAATACATTTTTGTCTCATGATATATATGTCCCTTTTCACATGCTTTATATGAGTCATTACGTCTAACCCTTATTACTTCGGGGTTCTTTCCATTTTCAATTTTTCTACATTTAGCTTAATTTGAGAAATTTCTTTATCTCAATAGGCCAAGAAAATCTCACTAGACATGTCAACAAATTACTTTAGGATGCCACAGACCCTGTTGAGCCATCTACTCCCCTGTATGACCTGTTGAGCCAAGTTGTTGCCAGACCCCTGCATCTGCTGCAACTTGTGTGTAACCCTGTTGGCCCTGTCAACCATTTGCATAATCTGTGAAAATTATAACATCAACCAACACAGTTGACATTTTCAAGTCAGGTGCCCTGTGATAGTGCTGAATTGTTCTTCAGTTTCTGCAAATTGTGTGTACCCCTGTGGCATTTAATTGAGTTGTTGAGTGACAGAAATTGTGTAGCAATCACTTGTTGTATGTCACACACAAACCCAGCATATGCTTCACCATTGAGTGAGCACATCCATTACCCTGTGCACATCACAAAATTTTTGATTCTCTTTTGCACCGACAATGCGCAGGCGGTGCATAAACTGTCTTTGTCTTTGTGTAAAACCGCCATCTTGTGTACAAACTGCGCTGTGCACCATTTCTGTCTTGTGCTGAGCACAAGACCAGTGCATAAGCTTGAGATGCACTAAAACCTGTGATGTATAAGCTGAGCTACACTTAAAGCTCTATCATTTAGACCTGCTAAACTGGACAGAAACCCAGTTCTACTGGGCTTTGCATAACTACTGGGTTGTGCATTTGCACATGACCTGGGCTGCAAACAAACTGAAGCCCATATAAACTGGGCTCTTCATTTTTGTAGTTTTTGCTTTTCTGTATTGAACTTGATTGTTGTTAACATGCTAGATGCGCTAGCTAGGCTATGATTGTGTCTTTTAGAGACCAAACAAATCGACTAGTTAGAATCCGCCCGGACGAAATCGTCAGCATACCCAGTTCTTCAACAGAAAGCCCAAATCCATCAGAAAGCCCAAATCCAACAGAAAGCCCAAATCCATCAGAAAGCCCAAATCCATCAGAAAGCCCAAGCTCACCCGAAACAGAAACCATGGGTGATGAACAAAACCAACCCCGTAGTCTCAAGGACTACATGTACCCAACTAGGGCAAGCCAGCCCTCTTGCATCATTCTGCCAGCCGATGTTGGTCAGTTTGAACTGAAAGCAAGCACCATTCACATGCTACCCGTGTTTAGAGGGGTCGATGCTGAGAACCCCTACCATCACGTGAGAGATTTTGAGGATATTTGTGGGACTCTGTGTTTTAACCAAATGCCAGAGGAGTCCCTCAAACTGAGATTGTTTCCTTTTTCTCTGAAAGACAAAGCCAAGTCATGGCTTCATGCCCTACAACCACAGTCCATTAGAACTTGGGATGACCTCACAAAAGAGTTTTTTCAAAAAGTTTTTCCCCAACCATAAGACGGCGACAATTCGCCAAACTCTAAATGGTTTTGTGCAATTAGAAGACGAAACTCTAGCAAAGTACTTGGAGAGATTCAATGAATTATTACTCCAATGTCCCAACCATGGTTTTGAAAAATGGAGACTCGTCCAAATTTTGTATGAGGGTCTAGATGTTAGAACCCGAACCACAGTCGAGTCAATGTGCAATGGTGCATTTATTGACAAGAGTCTCGATGACGCTTGGACTTTCTTAATCGAAGTTCTTTGAAAAGACTCAACAGTGGGAGTCCATCCGAGAGAACCAAAAGGACTACCCCGCAAACAATGTTCATAGAATTGAGTCGACTTTGAGGGAAATGCAAAAATGGCATATTTGGCCCGGAGAATAGAAGTGCTTGAGTTGCAAAAGAATGTAAAATCTAATGCCCCTACTCTCCGTGACCAAATTGAAATGGCCACTTGTGCCGCATGCCATAGCTCTGACCACCTAGTGGACAGCTGTCCTGACTTACATGCATTCCAAGAGTCTAAAACCGAGCAAGCCAATGCATTATACCATAGGCAAGAGAACAACCCGTATTCTCAAACCTACAACCCAGGGTGGAGGAATCACCCTAACTTCTCATGGTCCAAAGGGCCAGTACAAGGGGGACCAACAAATAACAACCAAGGATACTCATATCCTAGAAACCCCCAAGTACAACCACACCCTCAGTACCCTGTAGAGAAAAAGCCTAGCTTTGAAGACTGTGTCGGTCTGTTAACCCAATATCTTTCACAACTTCAAAAAACTACCGACCAACGTTTCACAAGTCTAGAACTTAAGATGGGTCAAATCTGTGATGCATTGAATGAGAGAGAGAAAGGCAAATTCCCTAGTCAACCCCAACAAAATCCAAAGAATGTGTTTCAAGCAGGCTCCTCTACCTGCAATGAAACTCCACATAGTCATGTGAATGCTGTCACCACTCTCCGTAGTAGTAGAGTTGTTGAGAACAATGTAGGTGTACCACCGTCAAGCGAGTCTAAATCAGACTCACCAGTACACACAACACCGCAGAAAACATCTACTGTAGAAAAAGAATCTGAGCCTGTTGATAAAATCAAGAGTCCTACTGATATAGATGTTCCTTTGCCAAGTCATGTACCTGTTGCTCCATTTCCACAACGGTTGGTGCAACAGAACGGGGGTAACCAATACAATGAGATTTTGGAAATGTTCAAAAGAGTTAACATAAACATTCCATTTCTCGAAGCAATCAGACAAATACCCACCTATGCTAAGTTTTTGAAGGACTTGTGCACACAAAAGTGAAAGCTTCATGTGCATAAGCGTGCCTTTCTCACTGAGCAAGTGAGCTCCATAATCCAAAACAAAATTCCAACTAAGTTTAGAGACCCAGGTAGTCCAACGATTACATGCACCATAGGCGACCACACGGTCGAAAAGGCATTACTAGACTTAGGAGCCAGTGTGAATCTATTGCCATACCCTGTGTATGTGCAACTGGACCTTGGGGAGCTGAAGCCCACACCTGTTACGCTACAGTTAGCGGACAGATCTGTGAAAATCCCCCGTGGTATTATCGAAGATGTGTTAATCAAGGTTGATAAATTTTTCTTTCCTGTGGACTTCATCGTCTTAGATACTCAACCCGTGCAAAACCCAAGTAATCACATCCTCGTGATTTTAGGACGTCCTTTCCTAGCGACGTCCAATGCCATCATCAACTGTCGTAATGGTGTGTTGAAATTGTCTTTTGGTAACATGACCGTAGAGCTGAATGTTTTTAACACTAGTCAACAACCCATTGATTGTGATGATACTGATTTGCATGAGATTAACATGATCGAGAGTCTGATCCAAGACTCTTTGCCCGATATTTTGTCAGTAGACCCTTTGCAAGCATGTTTAGATAATTTTGAATTAGATCTCTTCGAGTCTAAGTACATTGGTGAAATTCACTCTTTGCTTGAATCTGTTCCACCCATGGATATTGCTAAATGACAGAATGCAGTGAAACCACTTCCACTCTCTGATTCCAAATCTGCCCCACCTCTTGATGTACCACCTAAGCTTGATTTGAAACCATTACCTGATACCTTGAAGTATGCTTTCTTAGGTCCTTCTGATACTTTACCTGTGATTATTGCATCATGTTTAGACACAGAACAGGAAAGTCGACTCTTAGAAGTACTTAAAGAACATAAAGGAGCCTTAGGTTGGACCATCTCAGATCTTAAGGGTATAAGTCCCACAATTTGCATGCATCACATAAATCTTGAAGAAAACACTAAACCATCTAGGGAAATGCAAAGGAGACTTAACCCCAACACGAGAGATGTTGTCAAAGGTGAGATTCTGAAATTGCTGGATGCGGATATCATATACCCGGTTCCAGATAGCCAGTGGGTCAGCCCCATTCAAGTGGTACCCAAAAAGTCTGGCATTACTGTAGTTCAAAATGAGATGAACGAGCTTGTTCCCACCCGTGTTACCACAGGGTGGCGAGTTTGTATTGATTATAGAAAACTGAACACAGTAACAAAGAAAGACCATTTTCCCCTTCCCTTCATTGACCAAATGCTGGAAAGGTTGGAGAAGCATAGTCACTATTGCTTCTTAGATGGCTATTCTGGCTACAACCAAATTCACATAGCACCCGAAGACCAACAAAAGACCACATTTACATGTCCTTATGGAACATTTGCTTATCGCCGCATGCATTTCGGGTTGTGTAATGCACCCGCTACTTTTCAACGTTGCATGATGAGCATATTTTCTGACATGGTAGATAAGTTTCTTGAAATTTTCATGGATGATTTTTCTGTGTTTGGGTCTTCTTTTGATGAGTGTTTGCATCACCTCACTTGTGTGCTGATTAGGTGTAAGGAAAAGAATTTGGTTTTGAATTGGGAAAAATGTCATTTCATGGTTCACTCGGGCATTGTTCTAGGGCATATCATCTCGGAAAAAGGCATAGAAGTAGACAAAGCCAAGGTTGATCTCATTCAATACTTGCCTCAACCTCGTTCTGTGAGGGACATAAGATCAATTCTAGGCCATGCGGGTTTTTACCGCCGATTCATCAAAGACTTTAGTAAAATTTCAAGACCCTTGTGTAATCTTCTTGCAAAAGATGTTGCATTTGTCTTTGATGATGCTTGTAAAGAAGCATGGGAGCAACTGAAGGCTCTCCTTACATCTGCCCCTATAGTCGACCACCTGTTTGGACATTACCATTTGAGATTATGTGTGATGCGTCTGACTATGCTGTAGGAGCTGTTTTGGGCCAGCGAGTAGACAAACTTCCTTATGTGATCTACTATGCTAGTAAAACACTTAATGATGCTCAATTGAATTATTCCACAACTGAGAAAGAGTTGCTAGCTGTTGTGTTTGCATTAGATAAGTTTAGATCTTATTTGATAGGGTCTAAGGTCATCATATATTCGACCATGTTTGCATTGAGATATCTTTTGTCTAAAAAAGATACTAAGGCTCGTCTAATTCGATGGATACTCTTGTTACAAGAGTTTGACCTCGAAATTCGAGATAAGAAAGGGTCAGAAAATGTTGTTGCTGATCACTTGTCTAGGTTGAATGTCGATTCTACTGATAAACCCGTGTTGATTAGGGAATCATTCCCTGATGAGCAATTGATGCTTGTGTCTGAAATGCCTTGGTTTGCTGATATTGTGAACTACCTTGCTACAGGTAGAATGCCCTTGCATTGGTCTAAACAAGACCGTTCTAAGTTCTTGGCTGAAGTTAAACATTTCCTTTGGGATGACCCATATTTGTTTAAGTACTTGCCAAGACCAAATCATTAGGAGATGTGTCCCCAATTCTGAACAAAGGGATGTCATCTCTTTCTGTCATGACCATGCATGTGGAGGCCACTTTAGTGCCAAGAAAACTGCTGCAAAGATCTTGCAAAGCGGTTTCTATTGGCCAACACTATTTAAGGATAGCCATGCGTTTTGTGTTGCTTGTGACCGATGCCGAAATTAGGAAGTATCACTAAGAGAAACATGATGCCCTTACAACCCATTTTGATTGTTGAGTGTTTGATGTTTGGGGTATTGATTTCATGGGACCATTTCCTAACTCGAAGGTAAGTTATACATTCTTGTTCTTTGTTGATTATGTCTCTAAGTGGGTAGAGGCCATTGCATCCAAAACCAACGACCATAAAGTTGTTCTTTCTTTTCTTAAGGAAAACATTTTCTCCCGTTTTGGAACCCCTAGAGCGATAATCAGTGATGGAGGTAGTCATTTTTGCAATAGACCCTTTGAATCATTAGTGCGCAAGTATGGAATCACCCATAAGGTAGCAACACCTTACCATCCTCAAACCAGTGGCCAAGTAGAAGTTTCTAATAGGGAAATTAAGCATATCCTTGAGAAGACTGTCAATCCTTCTAGGAAAGATTGGTCTTTGCGCTTAAACGATGCTTTGTGGGCCTATAGAACTGCATACAAGACTCCCATTGGGATGTCTCCTTACAGACTTGTGTACGGAAAAGCATGTCATCTACCTGTTGAGTTAGAACACCGTGCATATTGGGATGTGAAGAAGTTGAATTTTGATCTTGATAAAGCTGGTACCCATAGGAAACTTCAACTCAATGAGTTAGAAGAGTTGAGAAATGATGCATATGATAGTGCCAAAACGTACAAACAAAGAATGAAAGTGTTTCACGACAAGCGCATTCTCGCGCAAGTCCTTCACACCAGTCGAAAGTTTTATTGTACAACACTCGTTTGCACTTGTTTCCGTGAAAGCTACGTTCTCGATGGTCGGGACCATTCTTGGTACGCACCGTCTTTCCCCATGGAGCTGTAGAAGTTGAAAACCCAGCAACCAAGAATATTTTCAAGGTCAATGGTCGAGATCGAAACCATTTCGGGAGCATCTTCCACCGTGAAGTTGAGACCGTCGACTTGGAAGACCCCATCTACGTGGACTGATCTAGTTCACTTGTGTACATACATATGGACTAAAAATCCATCTTCTTTCCCATTTTCTTTTTCTTTTTGCATAATTTTTATGTGTGCTAACCAAACTTTTTGTCTTGCCCCTTGGGTATTTGCTTTCAAAGCATTCACCCTCCCTTGGTTTAGCAACACTCTTGTACATCCGGTAATCTCTTCCCTTTTCTTTACTCAACATAGTTCTCTGGGTATGTGACTGTTTAAAATTTTATCATCTGTTGACACATTGAGGACAATGTTTGATTTAGGTTTGGGGGTGCATTTGCATGTAGAGTTTTTAGTCTTTGTTAAATTTTTTTTTTTTCAAAACTCTTTGTAAATATGTACATAAAAACCTCCAACTATAGAGATTTTAGAGTCACTAGCATGCTTCTAGCTATGTTTACATAGAGAGTCTAACCGAAATAACAGAACTTGGAAGTACTGGAGAACACAATCGGGTTTCTTAGTTGATTAGAGCGTTAAAGTTGGATTTAACCATACCGGAGGGCGAATTAGGTGTTGTTTAGATATTCGGTAGTAGAATTGTGATCAACCATAGTGGAGACTACCCATTTTACATCAAGCGAGGCACCGACCTTCAGTTTTTATGATTTTCTAGAAAAGCTGTTAGAGTGTGTGTCACCGTACGTCAACTCCGGGTAGGAATGGTGAGCTACCCAACTTCGCACCAATTTCAGCACTATTTTTGATCTCTTGAGTGTTAATTCCGTCAATCATGAGGGTGACATTTAAAGATGAAAACTCCTTCTAAATATCGATTTGCAGTTAGCATCACTCTCTCTCCCTCTCAACAACATCAACACTTTCATAGAAACACATCGTCGTCAGCAAGCGGAGCATCATCAGAATATTTGAAGAGAATTGAAATAGTCCAAGGTTTACATGCAACAAAGAAAAGAAAATAGGATGAGAATTAATGAAGTTTATAAAGTCAAGACAATACAAGTTGTGAAAATTTGAGTCTTATTGTTTTATTGTTATTTTAATTTCATGTCAAAAAAAAAAAAAAAAAAAAATTCAAGCAACAAGGAATTTGAATAGAAAAGTTATAAATTGTCAAGTTTTTGTGAAGTTCAGAAGTTCGTCATCAACATTTGAAGACCGAAGACCGAAGATTGAAGACGTTTCTATGAATGCTGAGAGAGTGATATTAATTGCCGATTGGGTGAGAAGGTAAGTGAGTACTCCCATCCTTGCTAATGGTTGATTTCCTTTCTTAGAGATCATCAGAAAAAGATTCTTTTTGTCCACACCTTTGTGGAGTCTCGAGAAATTATTTGGAAGGATATCCTTCTCACCTACAACGTGTGCAGGATTTCTCTCTTTATTCCCGCGCCGCACACATGAGAGACTAAAAAGCGATCTTTTTGAGTGCAATTATCATAAAACCCTAATGGTGAGGCAGAAGTCGAGGCTTATGATCACAATCGAATCCGAATTCTTTCATATGGTATGGTTACTTCTCGCTCAAGCACTTAAGGATGAGAATGCGTTCTTTGGTAGTTCTAACTTCGTGTTACTAGCATGCGAAACTCTATGTCCTCATAGCTCCTTGGATGCTTGAGACTCTTTTAAACTCGAAGTTGGAGAAGGTTTTGTGGGTACACCTCTGGTAAACCCTCACGAGACTACAACTCGTCCACTAGGGACACCTAGGGGTTTAAAGGCTTAGTGCATACGCTAAATGCATTCGAGAGACTGCGACGAAGGGGGTATAGTTAGGATTTCTTAATTTCTGTTTTACTTGAGGACAAGTAAAATTCAGGTTTGGGGGTATTTGATGAGTGCCAAATATTGCATATTTCTACATCTATTTATTGGCATTTAACTCATCTTTTGTGCTCGTAAATCGATATTATCCAGCATTCGTGTTTTCTTTGTTTTCAAGAATAAATATTTGTACTAATTAGTTTTGTGTTTTTAGGTAGTAAATAAAGCTCGGAGAAACTGAGGAGCCAAAAGAGCAAATAATTGGAGACGAGCGTCTATGGAGCATAAAGCCAAAGCCCGCGCGCATCAGTTGCAACCCAACAAGGAGCAACCCATTTACAAGACATGGGCTCGAGCTACCCACAACCCGGATCCGAGCCCGCACCATTTGAGCCGTTCAGATCTCGCCCATCCGCATCCAATGCTCGCTCCGTAATTCCCATCAACACTCGATGTGCCTGCTTCACAACAAAACCCACCTACACCTTTACCCTATCGACCAAAACCATTTTCTCCTCCATCTTCTCTTTCTTCTCCCCCGACACCAGTTCAGAGAAACCACCATACCTCCTCTTCCCCCGACCTTACCAGAGCTATCACTACCACCTCCATCTCCTGACAGTCTCAACCACTCCATCAGCCACCTTCTCCGCCACCCTCGGTTCACCCATCTCCATCTATAGCTTCTCCCATACCCTAGAAGCTAGGATTGAGATGGTTGAAACTAGGGTTTTGTTGAACAACCCCTGCATGGTCGATTCAGAGATGAAGTAAGGGAGGAAAGAGGTTTGGGTCGTTATCTTATTGCTAATTTGAGTGTTTTGGGAGATATAAATTGATGTTCTTGATGTGAGAGAAGGACAGTCGGTTTTTAGGGTTTGAGTTTTGTAAACCAATTTCAATTTGTTTTATTTCTGCATGATGTTCTAAGCAATTAAACTAGGGTGTATATGAAACCCTTTAGCTCAATGAGAAGTTAATTTGATTCCCAATCTGTTCTTGTTGATTATATTGTCTAGGAGTATAATTAGTTGTCACTTAGCAAGCTCCGTGATCAATGGTACCGTAAGAAGACCATTGATACTAGGGGTGAGTGAATGTATGCAGCTAACTAATTACCCATTTGAGGTCTTCAAGGGGAAGGCATGAGAACAGTTTGGTAATTTGCATTACCTTAGCATAGGACTAGAGGGTGGAATTAATCACTCTAGTGCCACAAAATCAATAGTCTCAACATCTTTTCAATACTTGTTACCTTAGAAGTATAGTCACAATTCCAACTCAGTCGTATCGACAAACAATCAACATTTGTGTCACACTTCCCTGGAAATCAGTTAGTAAATCACTAGGATAAACACCACAGCAACCCCATTTCCCTGAGGATCGACTTGTGCTTGCCACGCCTCCAACAGGCGCTGTGCACTTGCAGTTATACACGTAGGAAAACACTTTTAAGCTCCTACCAATATGCATGCATGGTATCTCGATGATGGGACCATCATTGGAGATACGCTGGAGGTGTCAAAAGCTCTTAAAATCATCCATCAAGGAGGATTGGAAAGAGGATTGCACTTAAACATCAAGAAAATGAAACTTTTCTGGCCAACTTCAGATCCGAGGAGTTTTCTGGCAGATATTTTCCCAACGACTATCGGCAGGGCTTCAAAGGGTGTCAAGTTGCTTGGAGGGTCTGTCAGCCTTGACAACCAATTTTGCAGTGACTTAGTTATGTTTAGAGCTGAGAAAACAATCCACTTAATGAATTCTTTGAGGCAGTTGAAAGACCCACAGAGTGAGCTCTTACTTCTACGAAACTACACCGGTGTTTCGAGATTGTATTTCACTTTGCGGACAACAAACCCCGAAGCCTTGCAGGCTGCCACAACCTATTATGATCAACACTTGATGCTACATCTCCAACATTTGATCACAGGTGATGGGGCTGGATTTGGTCCCCTTCAACAAAGACTTGTCACACTGCCTCTTAAATACGGAGGGTTTGGTGTATATACAATGGCGGACACAATCCAGTTTTGTTATTTGGCATCGCTTACTCAAACTCAGCGCTTGCAGAATACTATTTTGAGCTCCATTGATGTGTCAGCACCGAGCCATGCCTATCAATATGCTCTCGACAAGTTCTTACAGGTCTGTGGTCTTTCTTCTTTCATCGTCAATTCCACTGCCCCACATCCTATGAAAGTTTTGGCAGCACAGTTTTTCGATGTTGTTAAGAGGGAGATTCCAGCTAAGTTCAACTTGTCAGCGCGAGATGCAGCTTTGTGGCAGAGTAATAAACTTGACCATGCCATGGATTATTTGAAAGCTATTCCCATTTCTGGCCTTAACCAATCACTTGGGTCGCGGCAGTTTCGTGAAATTGCTCAGTATCGGTTAGGCATACCATTATTTCCTGTAGATAGCACCTGTTCATGTTGTGGTCGTGCTATGGACGTCTTCGGAGACCACGCACTCCATTGTGCAAGCGAAGTTGGTATTAAATTCAGGCACAATGTGGTACGGGATGTCCTTATGGATATTTGTTATAGATGTGGTGTTGCGGTGGGAAAGAAGTCCCTTTGGGATTTTTATCTCGACAATGATAACGCCCTCGAGCCGCCGACATCCTCATATATAATTGGATCAACGGACAAGATACTTGCTTCGACGTCACCGGAGTTTCACCATTTTCAGGCGGAGGGATTCATAACTTCACACCTAGCCATGCTATTTCTGCGGCAGTTGTTCGTAAGCGCAACAAGTATTTAGACAAGTGCACGTCGCAGGGATATCAGTTTTGCGCCTTGGCTTTCTCAACTTTGGGTGAGCTTGGAGAAGACCTCGTTATTTTGTTAAGGAGATTGAAGAATTGTCTAACCAACTATGATGTTAACAACAAAGTAGGGAGTTTTCTTTTCCATAGGGTAGGTTTGGCTATCCAAAAGGGCATTGGTGCACAAATTGTTGCCCGACTCCCGCCCATTCATGTACAAAATGACTTTGATTTTGTTTAATAAAAGCCCCTGGAGGCAATCTTTTATAATAATAATAATAATAATAATAATAATCTTTTATAATCTGGGTGTTTGAAGTACCAGATTCGTTGGTAGTTTTCTTCGTGATTCTCCATTGTTGGGGATTCAATTAGGATTTTTGAAGTCTTGTTTTTCTTTGAGTGAAGTTAGGGTTCTGTTCTTTCTTTGGTTCTTTGTGGGAGACTTTGACGATTGATGATATCGGTGTTCTTTGTGGGGTTTTGAGGAGTTTCACCACCACCCTCGTAAGTGATTTTCTTTTCTCTATATTTAGAGTTGGTGGTATTCGATTGCAGGATTCTGTTCTTTCGTCTGGCTGATCAAAATTAACGGTGTTGGGAATTGATTTTGGGATTTTGGTTTTGCTGTTGGCTCCTTGTCAATCCAATTTCTCACATTCGTTCTTTGAGTAGGCAATTGTTTCACTTTGATTTCTATTTGCAATTGGAGTTTTGGGTTTCCTTTAGGTTTTTGAGTTTTGGGTAGTATCAGTTCTTTTGGTGATTGAAGTAACAGATTCTCGAAATAGATTTGGGGTTTTATGTGAGCAAAAGAAGTGGAAGTGTGAGAAGGGGATAAGGTTGACCACTTAGCTATCAGTCCTCAGTGGTGCAAGGAATTATAAAATCAGGATTGTTGTTTGTAGTTGAAGTTTGAAAGGTTGGTTCTTGTGGTTCGGTTGCAAGTGTGAAGATTGATCAAGTTCTCAAGTATCAGTGTTTAAACGGTCATCCTGTGATAATGCCGTGTACGAGATCACAATCACAATCAATTTCCTTAGCTGAACATACAACCGTGGTCTCATCTGCAACTCAGGTTGAATCTTCTTCTGGGTCATATGTTAATCAATCAGGCCATGACAATGACACTGATTTTGATACATACTGTCACTGTCCTTTTAAGAATTATGAGGATTGCCATGATGGTGTTGGTGGAAGAGGATATGTCAAGACGTCTATTCTCAAGCATATACATGATCGACATTATCCTACTCCCAAACACGTTTCTATCTGCCAAGATAGAATATGCTCCGAAATTAGTGTATACATGGCATGGGAAAGGGTTTTACGACAATTACAGATGTGGCTGTGTGTTACATGTATGCAGTGTTACTCTTGGAAGCGTCCTTGTCGTGATCATGATGGTGGTGCGGCCGTTGTTAATGGTCCGTTTAATGGCGGGGGCTGATTTTCTCATATATGGTGTTGACAAACCCACATTACCATTTCGTACCTCCGATACCACCTACTTCAATGTTGTTTGGTGAATGTTCGGCGTTTCGGGGTGAAGGCGATTCATTGGGGTTGTCAGTGGAGTTGCTCAATCTGGTTTTCCAGAAACAGATCGCAACAGTATCGAGCATCCCTCCACAGTGTAGGCTTAATTTCTCTAGAACTTTAAAATTTACTCTTGATAGAGTGTTAAGTCATCCCGATGATACAAGTGCATGGCTACGGTTGCTCTTACTTCCGTATGCTCTCTTAGTCTATACTTCCCCAAAAGTTCTTCGGAGGAGAGATCGGCACGAGAAAGAGACTTGATCGCTTGATAAATAAATAGTGCCCTTGCTAGGTGGAGAGAACCACAGGGTTGTGTAGCGCTGGTGCAACAGTGTCTGCTGATGCATAAGGAGATTCAAAAAGGACGGAAACATGGCAAAAAGAAGCGGCAAACTAATGTGGAAGCCTGCAAGAAGAAGATAAGTTATGGCCACTATAACGCAGCTATTAGGATTTTATCTTCTAATGGTGTTGCACCTGACAGTCCAGACACCTTGCATGAATTGCAACTAAAACATCCAAGTGCACCTCCTCCCATTATTCCTTCAGGTGATGTTGCAATTACTCCGGTTTCAGTGGATGGAAAAACAGTGTTAGAGGCAATTAGGAGTTTTCCTAAAGGTACATCTTGTGGCGAGATGGGCTTCGTGCTCAACACCCGTTGGATGCTTTAAGTGGTCTGCGGCGGCAGGTTTCGAGGAATTACTAACCTCAATCTGGGGTAGTAAACTTATGGTTGGTAGGGATTGTCTGCTGTTCTAGGGCAATATATTGCTAGTGCCCCTTTAACTCCACTACTCAAGCCAGATGGAGGCCTTAGACCCATAGCAGTTGGGACAATCTGGAGGCGTCTTTGCTCAAAAATCGCAGCAACCTCAGTGGGTAGAGAAATGGCTAGATACTTGGGTGATCACCAATTTGGTGTTGGAATCCCTTGTGGTGGTGAAAGTATTCTTCATGCAGCAAACAGGCTAATGGAACTAAAAGGTACACAGGGTAATATTACTATGATGCTTGTGGATTTCTCGAATGCCTTTAATGCGGTGGCCAGAACAACCATGATTAGTGAAGTAAGAACTAAGTGTCCCAAAGATCTCTCGGTGGGTCGAGTTCTGCTATGCTCGGCCTGCTAGACTATACTATAATGATAAAATTTTATCATCTCGCAGTATGCGTTCAACGGGGTGATCCTTGGACCGCTTCTTTTTGCATTAGTTCTTCATCCCCTAGTCCGTAAGATTGCTTTGCGGGATGTTCTCTTGATATGCATGCATGGTATCTCGATGATGGGACCATCATTGGAGATCTGTTGGAGGTGTCAAAAGCTCTTAAAATCATCCGTCAAGGAGGAGTGGGAAAGAGGATTGCACTTAAACATCAAGAAAATGAAACTTTTACGGCCAACCTCGAGATCCGAGGAGTTTTTTGGTAGATGTTTTTCCAACGACTATTGGCGGGGCTTCAAAGGGTGTCAAGTTGCTTGGAGGGTCTGTCGGCCTTGACAACCAATTTTGTAGTGACTTAGTTATGATTAGAGTGAGAAAACAATCCACTTAATGAATTTCTTTGAGGCGGTTAAAAGACCCTCGAGTGAGCTCTTACTTTTACGAAACCGCACCGGTGTTTCGAGATTGCATTTCACTTTGCGGACAACAAGCCCCGAAGTCTTGCAGGCTGCCACAACCTATTATGACCAACACTTGATGCAACATCTCCAACATTTGATCACAGGTGACGGGGCTGGATTTGGTCCCCTTCAACAAAGACTCGTCACACTGCCTATTAAAGACGGAGGGTTTGGCATATATACCATGGCAGACACAAGCCAGTTTTGTTATTTGGCATCACTTACTCAAACTCAGGGATTGCAGAGTACTATTTTGAGCTCCATTGATGTTTCAGCACCGAGCCATGCTTATCAAGTTGCGCTCGACAAGTTCTTACAGGTCTGTGGTCTTTCTTCTTTCCTCGTCAATTCCACTGCCCCACATCCTATGAAAGTTTTGGCAGCACAGTTTTTTGATGTTGTTAAGAGGGAGATTCCAGCTAAGTTTAACTTGTCAGCGCGAGATGCAGCTTTGTGGCAGTGTAATAAACTTGTCCATGCTATGGATTATTTGAAGGCTATTCCCATCCCTGGCCTTAACCAATCACTTGGTCGCGCAGTTTCGTGCTATTGCTCAAAGATCGGTTAGGTATACCATTATTTCCTGTAGATAGCACCTGTTCATGTTGTGGTCGTGCTATGGATGTCTTCGGAGACCACGCACTCCATTGTGCAAGCGAAGTTGGTATAAAATTCAGGCACAATTTGGTGCGGGATGTTCTTATGGATATTTGCTATAGGTGTGGTGTTGCAGCTGGGAAGGAAGTCCCTTTGGGATTTTTATCTGACAATGATAACGCCCTCAGACCTGCCGACATCCTCATATATAATTGGATCAACGGACAAGATACTTGCTTCGACGTCACCGGAGTTTCACCATTTTCAGGCGGAGGGATTCATAACTTCACACCTGGCCATGCTATTTCTGCGGCAGTTGTTCGAAAGCGCAACAAGTATTTAGACAAGTGCACGTCACGGGGATATCGGTTTTGCGCCTTGGCTTTCTCAACTTTGGGTGAGCTTGGAGATGACCTCGTTATTTTGTTGCGGAGATTGAAGAATTGTCTAACTAGCTATGATGTTAACAGTAAAGTAGGGAGTTTTCTTTTCCATAGGGTAGGTTTGGTTATCCAAAAGGGTGTTGGAGCACAAATTGTTGCCCGACTCCCGCCCATTCATGTACAAAATGACTTTGATTGTTTTTAATAAAAGCCCCTGGAGGCAATCTTTATAATAATAATAATAATAATAATATATATAATAAATAATAATTATATAATAATAAATAATAATAACAAGAACGGGCCCTAGCTCACTTTGGTCATCCCCAAGGTTTCCCCAAAGTTTAATGTGCTCAATTAATGGAGGTCCCAAGTTCGAGTCCCCAATGGCGTAATATTGCAGGAATTAACATGGAAGGTAGTGTTAGTTTGCCCCCCCTTATGACACAATCTCAGCCCCTCCTCCCGCCGTTTCGGATCCCTTGTCTAGGTTACCCATGAGGCTCGTTGGTAGGTTAGCACAGCAACCTGTTCAATTAATGTAGTAGTATGTCATTGGAGCTTAGCTTGTTAGGCTTCCAACTAGTTTCATGTAATAATATTTAAATAATAATAATAATAATAATGATAATAATAAACGGGCCCCTAGCTCAGCTGGTCATCCCCGTTCCCCAAAGTTTAATGCGCTCCAGGAGGTCCCAGGTTCGAGTCCCCAATGGCGTAATATTGCAGGAATTAACATGGAAGGTAGTGTTAGTTTGCCCCCCTTGTGACACAATCTCAGCCCCCTCCCGCCGTTTCGGCTCCCTTGGCTAGGTTACCCATGAGGCTCGCTGGTAGGTTAGCACAACAACCTGTTCAATTAATGTAGTAGTATGTCGTTAGAGCTTAGCTTGTTAGGCTTCCAACTAGTTTCATGTAATAATATTAATACATAAAAAATAATAATAATAATAATAATAAAGAAAACCTTACCCTTAAGCTTTACCTTGAATGAAAGAGAAGCTCTCTTATGGCAACACAACTAGGAAAAGCATGCTATGGACTTTCTTAAAGCTATTCCTATTGTCGGGTTGAATCAAGCGGTTGGGACAAGACAATTTAGCGTTGTGCTTCAATACCGCTTAGGCATACCCTTCTTTGAAGCTGGGAGTTTGTGTTCTATCTGTGCAAGACCTATAGACCAATACGGTGATCATGCAATACATTGTGCGAGTGAAGTGGGTATCAAGTTCAGGCATGATATGGTTAGGGATGGCTTTGCTGACATGTGCTACAAAGCTGGAGTGGCTGCAAGGAAAGAAGTTTCTTTGGGATTTCTCGCCAACAGTGCCAAATCTTTGAAGCCCGCGGATGTCCTTGTCTATAACTGGATAGATGGTAAAGATGTTTTGTTTGACGTCACATGAGTCTCTCCGTTTACAAGTGCTAGAACTTGCTCCTTTACTCCAGGTCATGCCATTTCAGCCGCCGTGTCTCGTAAGGTGCATAAATATCAAGAAATTTGTGCAAGACACGGCTATGTCTTTCAGGTTTTAGCCTTCACTACCTTAGGTGAATTAAGTGACGACACTGTCACTTTTCTTAAGCGGTTGAAGAACTGCCTTGTTAGATATGACGCCAATCATAAAATTGGTAGTTCTCTTTTTCATAGATTAGGTATTATTATCCAAAAGGGAGTTGGCGCCCAGCTTGTGGCTAGGCTTCCAACACACCATGTGTAATTCTTGACTCGTTTTGCTTCTTTATAATAATAATAATAATAATAATAATAATAATAAAATGTTTAATAAAATATTTTATAATAATAATAATAATAATAAAAATAATGTAATAATCGTTAGGCTTCCAACTAGTTAATTCTTGACTCGTTTTGCTTCTTTTTCGTTGGAGCTTAGCTTGTTAGGCTTCCAACTAGTTAATGTAATAATCGTTATCTAATAAATTAGTTATATAATAAAAATAATATGATAAGAATAATAAGAATAAGAATCGAATTTCCCAGTTTATAGAGTGTGAGTTTTCTCTCTCTCGTTTTTTTTTTCTCGTTGAATCCAAAAGTTCGAAGATTCAATTGAACTTCTTCTTTGTAGATTCAATTAGGGTTTTTTTTTAAGAATCGAATTTCCCAGTTTATATAGTGTGAGTTGGTTGAATCAAGGAGTTGAGTTGATTAGGGCTCGTGTTGATTGAAAGTGGTGTTTCTGTGAAATAGTGGTGTTCAGGTTGATAGTTTTGTGATTTTTGAACGTAAATTCGTGTTGGGTTTTTGTGGTTTGGCTGCGAGGGAATCAATTAGCTCTCCATCTTCAACTATATATTTCTTTTTGAATTAGGGATTTGATTTCTTGTTTTTCCAGCAGTTCTGTTCAGTTTTTGGGAATTTGAGCAGCGGGGTTTCGTCAATTGCAGAACTGGTTGAATTAGGGTTGGGTTTTGTGGTTTGATTACAAGGGAGAAGGTTGATCAATTAGCTCTCAATCCTCAGTGGTGCAAGGCAGTGGTGTTTCATCAATTGAAGATTTGGGGGAGTTTACAACCACCAATTGTTCTTTAGTAAGTGTCTTCTCCAATCTTTGTATGTGTTTGTGGTTACAGATTTCTTTGGAGGTGTTGTTTGTAATTCGAATTATGGTTTTGAATTTTGTTCTGTGAGTGATTAGTGTTACAGAACTAGGTGTGTTTGAATTGGAATTCACGGTTTTGAGTTGGTTGAATTTGTATTGGTGGTTCTACATCAGTGAAAGCCTACAATTTCTAGACCCTGATATGATAGATAGAGAATAGGCTACACAAGTAGAATAAAAGAACTAACAGATTGCAATAGAAACGTTTTATCTTTATTGCTTGTTTTGAAAGAAAAATACAATGTTATCCTTTAATCTATTTTCTGCCCTAGGAATTGTACCCTTGTTCTTCTTTTGCTATAGATTTTTCTTACTAGTATTTTATCTAGTAATCTCTAGTTTCTCTCCCATGCCTACAGGTACTAAACTGCACCTTATTTATAGGTTGAGTTACTTCTAAATATTAGTCTTTCTATGAAGGGAAACTTCCCTATGTTTGTAATCTTCTAAAAATAGGTCTCATTCTAGGATTAAGAAGCTACTTCTAGAATTACTAGGACTAATCCTCTTGTATACAGACTTGGGTATAGGGTCTTTTGACGGACCTATACCTAAAAAACGGATCAGACCTCCCCCATCAGGAGGCTTTTGGTCCCTCAAAAGCATTGAGTTAAGAGTTGCGGAAGTTTAGTCCGCAACTGTAGTACTTTTGAATACCATTTTGCATGCTTTGAACTTTTCCCGTTAATATAGTCTTGAGACAAATCTTGTTCTCTTGCTGTAGTCATTTGTGTCTTTCTGCTAAGAGTCGGATTATCTTTTGTCACTTCACTTAGAGCCAAGTCTTGCGGAACTTGTAATGATGGCGACTTATTTTTCTCGTCAAGTAGCTTGAATTCTGGTTCCACGCGCTGTTTTGGTGGTTCCTTCTGCGGCTGTTGCAAGGTGTCTTCAAACCCTTCTAACAACTGTTGTTGATTGTTCTTTTGAGTTTTAGTGCACTCGCAAGAGTTTGCACAAACCCATTCACTAGGTTCTTTGACAGTTTGTCGAATCGTGAGTAGACTAAACTTCGACCAAAGATTTACTAAGTGTTTGGTTGGCTGTGCAGGCAGAAGTTGTAGTTTCTTCTTCTCTTTAGAAGCTAGAATGCGAAACCTTTTTCCACATTTTACCAGCCTCCAAACCTTTTCTCGTCTTGAGAACATTGCATCTCTATCCCATAGGTAAGGACTACCAAATACAATATGACAAACATCTAATGGGACAACATCACATGTTACCTGATCTACGTATTTCTTGTTGATGGTGAATCCGAAGGTGCATTGAGCAGTCACTTGCATCTCTTTATCCTTCTTCAACCATCCCAACGGGTACGGCTTTGGGTGTGGTTTTGTATTCAACTTCAGCTTCTTCACTAGTTGTTCAGATATTAAGTTTCGTTGCGATCCGCTATCAAATAGAGTGAGAACAGGTATTTTCTTAACTTCTGCATTCACCCAAAATAGCTCTTCTTTAGTAGATTCTGAGATAGCAGATTTTGGTCTTGTGAGTTTTCCTTGTGTCGCAGTTAAAACCCCTTTTCTTGCCATCATTACAACTTTGTTTTCGGGATTTGGCGATCCATCGATTACCTCATCTTCATCCCCTTCTTCTTCTTTGTTATAGATGGTTGTGTTAGCTTGCTTGTGGTCTTTCCACCATGCTGGTCTTAGCTCCGGATGTAATATCCAACATCCTTCCTTTGAATGTCGAAAAGTTTTGCAGTTTTCGCAGTATCGGATGTTTTCGTTCGCCACTACATGATTAGTTCTTCCCTCTTTATGGACAAATTTCACAATCTCTCCTTCTTCGGTTCTTGATTGCTTTGCTGCAACGGGTTGATTCTTCATCTCAATGTACATAGCTTTCTTACAAGCATCGTCAATGTCGGTCACTGAAAATAACGCAGGTTCTGTCCGTATACCAAAAGGCAAACCTCCTATATATTTCTCAATAGTCTCGGAATCTCTCATATTCACGTTTAATGCTATAGCTTGCTTGCGAAATTCAGTAGTGTATTCTTGGACGTTCTGCCCTTTTACTTGTCGCAAGAATTGCCATTGTTCGCGTAGTCGTTCTTTATAACCAATTGGGTAAAACTGATTTTGGATAGCAGTTGTGAATTGCTTCCAAGTAGTTACTGGTGCTTCATTGCTAAGGGCCAAACCTGAAGTATACGCTTCCCACCAAATTAGGGCATGTCCATCAAGTTTTAGCCTACCGAAACTTACCTGTTGCTCTTTAGTAAATCCCTTGGTGCTAAAGTAAACCTCCATAGATTTGAGCCAACCATCTAATTTTTCTGGATTCAGATCCCCATCGTATGCTGGGATTTCAATTCTTGCCTCCACTTTGAACGGCGAACTGTCTATGAACCTTACTTGTTTTCCCATGTTCATAGCTAAATCAGAACCATCTGTTGATTTGGTATGTGAAAGCTGTAATCCTTTTATCATCTCTTTTAGCTCTGCCATATCTTTCTTCATTGTTTTCATATCTTCCTCCAATTTCTCCATTGCGTTTTCTTGTAGATTGGATGATGATGATGAGACAGATGTTTTCTTTCTTCTATCAATATTAGGATCTAACTGTAATACCTTGTTACCCTTGGATCGAAGCCCTTCCATTCATCGCCGGAAACATTGCTTACTTAACTTCTTGCTCTGATACCACTGATCAATTTCTAGACCCTGATATGATAGATAGAGAATAGGCTACACAAGTAGAATAAAAGAACTAACATATTGCAATAGAAACGTTTTATCTTTATTGCTTGTTTTGAAAGAAAAATACAATGTTATCCTTTAAGCTAGGGTTAAGGTTTTTCGATTTGATTGATTGTTGTGTGTAATTGAAGTTAATTTAGGGTTGGGAATTGTGGTTTTGATTGTAAGGGAGAAGTTTTAATCAATTAGCTCTTAATCCTCAGTTGTGCACTGGTGTAAGAGCTTTAAAATTAGGACTTTTCTGTGTAATTAAAATTGAATTTGGGAAGGGTATTGTGGTTTGATTGCAAGGGAGAAGATTCATCATTAGCTCTCAGTCCTTTGTGGTTTTGCAATCTAACTGGTTTGAGTTTGCATTGTGGTTGTTTATCCTTTGGGAAGGTATAATTAGTGTTTAGTTATATGGTAATTTGAGTTTTCTTTGGTGTTGAAAACTTAAATTCCCATACACTAAACTCTGATTTTAATTTCGGGTAGCCTTTTTCATTCACTTGTTTTCGGTTAGGGAAGTTACTTTGTTCATCCTGTAATAATGCCACGTACGAGATCACAATCACAATCCACATCATCAGTTGTACATACGCCTGTGGTCTCACCTGCAACACAGTTATCGACGGTTACCATCATGCCCAGATCCCGAGCACGTTCTTCCTCAAGGGTTTCTTCATCTCAACCTGTTGCATCATCATCTTATCTTGCATCTCCGTCTGGTTCATCTACATCACAGTCTCCTTACAACCATGTACCGAGACCTTCTTCTAATTGTGGTAACCGGATTCATTGTCCATTCAAAGATTATGATGATTGCAGTGGTGGTGTTAATGGCAGAGGATACGTCCGCAGTTCTTTTCAGAGACACCTTAATGACAGGCACTTTCCAACCGAAGAGTCTAAGCAACAATGCAGAGAACGACTACGCAGTAATAGGGTTACATACATAGCTTGGGAGGCGGTTCTACAACAATTGCACTGTTGGTTTTGCAGTCATTGCATGATTTTACATGCCTGGAAGAAAACCTGCAAACACAATAACATTGTCATCCCATGACCGTATAATGGTAGACATGTTGATTTTCTTATATCAGATATTCCCAGGCCTGAAGCAGCAGACTGTGCTCCATCTTCGACAGATATGCCTTCTGTAGCTCTCTCCCTGGAATTACTAAATGAAGTTTTTCAGCGACAATTTACTACCATTTCAAGCATCCCTCCACCTTGCAGGCTAAGTTTCTCTCGAACCCTTACTTCTGGCCTTGATGCTGTTATTCTTAATCCTAGAGATATGTCTTCTTGGATAAGATTATTGTTGTTACCTATATGTACCCTCAATTTGTGTAGCCCCAAAAACTCTTCAGAGGAACGATCAGGCAACCGTAAGAAGTTACAAATTGCAGCTATTCACAAATCCCTTTTCGACTAGAGAGAACCTAATGGCTGCCTCACCTTGATCAGTAGATTGTTGGAACTCCCCAAACGTCAATAGCCAAGCAAACCAAAGAGCAAGCAATCGCAAGATAGTGCCACTCTAGATGCATGCCGGAAGAAGTTATCCAATGGACATTATACTGCTGATATAAGGGTGCTCTCATCAAATTGTGTGGCTCCATGCACTGAAGCTACAATCTCAGAATTATCAGATAAGCACCCTCCTGCTCCACCGCCAACCATCCCTGCTGATCCCATTCCCTGCGATGCTTTTACAGTGGACACTGTGTCAGTCCTTAAAGCCATTAAAAGCTTTCCGAAAGGTACGCCGTGTGGTCGAGACGGGTTGAGGACTCAACATCTTCTTGATGCTATGAGTGGTGCGGCTAATGCGGTTGCAGATGAACTACTGGCCTCAATGACTAAGGTGGTTAACTTATGGCTATCTGGTAAGTGTCCATCTCCTCTTGGAAAGTTTATAGCTAGCGCTCCTCTCACCCCCTTTGCAGAAACCAGGAGGTGGTCTTCGACCCATCGCAGTGGGTACCATTTGGAGGAGATTAGTATCTAAGCTGGCTGCCATCAAAGTTGGGAAAGCTATGTCCATGTACCTTGGTGACTACCAGTTTGGCGTGGGCATACCTTGTGGAGGAGAAAGTATTCTCCATTCTGTCAACAGGCTGATGGAACTGAAAGGTCACAGGTCCGACACCTCCATGATTCTTATTGATTTCACAAATGCATTCAATATGGTGGACATGACTACTCTGATTAAAGAGGTTCGATTGCAATACCCAGCAATTTCACATTGGGTCGAGTTTTGTTATGCAACCCCTGCCAGATTATATTACAATGACATTATGCTTTCATCTGCACAAGGAGTACAGCAGGGCGACCCGTTGGGACCATTACTTTTTTCCCTTACACTCCACCCTATTGTGAAGAACATCTCAACCAACTGCAAACTAGATCTTCAGGCATGGTATTTGGATGACAGCACAGTAATCGGGGATACATTAGAGGTTTCCAGGGATTTTCATATCATTCAAACAGAAGGTGTTGCAAGGGGTCTTCATCTAAACATACAGAAAACTGAGGTTTTTTGGCCCACAGTAGACCCAAGAAGCTATGCACCTGACGTTTTTCCCAACAATATTAGCAGGCCATCATCTGGAGTCAAATTGCTCTGCGGCCCTGTCAACTTAGACTTACAATTCTGTAAGGACATGGTCCTTCAGAGAGTCGAGAAGACAATTCAGCTTATGACTGCAATCAAGAAGCTCAAAGATCCCCAATGTGAACTGTTGTTATTGCGCAACTGCTCCGGAGTTTCTAAATTATACTTTACTATGCGCACATCATATCCTGCAGCATTAGAACAAGCTATATCTCGCTTCGACACACACCTGTACCAATACATGAGGTTGCTAGTTACTGCAGATGGTGCTGGGTTTGGTCCCTTATAATTTCGGCTGGCAACTCTTCCTCTTAGAGATGGTGGGCTTGGAGTTTACACTATGGAGGACACCTATAAGTATTGTTATCTGGCTTCAAATTTCCAAACTCAAGCCGTGCAGCGTATTATTCTAAACTTCATCATGCCGGAAGAACACAGTCCCGTGTTCCAGCTAGCTTTACAGACTTACACACAGGTATGTGGACTTGATTCTTCTCCACTTAGATTTGATGTTTCTACCCCCCCCCCCTCTCATGCATACAATGTATTCCTTGGCCGCAACATATTTCGACGCAGTGAAGAAACAATTGCCCACTACCTTTTCCATGTCTGCATGAGACAGTGTGCTTTGGCAGAGAAACCAGATGAAACACGCTCAAGACTACTTGCTCGCACTACCCATCAGTGGATTAAACCAAACACTCGTCCCTCGACAGTTTAGGTGTGTGCTTAGCTACCGTCTTGGAATCCCCCTTTTTGCTGAAGGTAGTCAGTGCACTAGTTGTAAGAGGGAGATTGATATATATGGAGACCATACATTACACTGCGCTAGCGAAGTGGGTATTAAATTTCGTCACGATATGGTACGTGATGTATACATAGATATATGTTTCAGGGAAGGAGTTGTGTCTAGGAAGGAAGCTTCTTTGGGTCTCTACTCCAACGATAATACTAAATTGTAGCCTGATGACTTGCTAGTGTATAATTGGGAGAATGGTAAGGATACTTGCCTATATATTACTGCTGTCTCGCCTTTCACGTGTGACATCCGTTACTTCACACCCGGCCAAGCAATTGCTAAAGCAGTCCTTCGCAAGCGTAACAAGTATCTTGCCACATGCGAGATTCATGGGTACAGTTTGGGCATTCTTGCATTCACTACTTTGGGCGAACTAAGCGAAGATACTATCACCTTCTTGAAGAGATTGAAGAATTGTCTTGCTAACAACAATGTAATTTGTGACACCGGTAGCTTTTTGTTTCATAGAATAGGTATTGCAATTCAAAAGGGAGTTGGTGCCCAATTGGTGGCCAATGTCCTCCTTCCCTCGGAGAATACATCGCCAGCGCCCCATTAACGCCACTCCTAAAGCCGGATGGAGGCTTACGACCAATTGCTATCGGTACCATTTGGCGGCGGTTGTGCTCAAAGCTGGCGGCTTCCACTGTTTGCAAGGATACATCCAGCTATCTAGGCGACCATTAATTTGGTGTCGGCATCCCTTGTGGAGGCGAAAGCATCTTACACTCTGCGAACAGGCTGCTCGAACTTAAAGGTACACACAGTAACCTCACTATGATGCTCATCGACTTCACAAATGCGTTTAACTTGGTAGACAGATCGACACTCATCCAAGAGGTTCGAGACAGATGCCCCAGTATATCGCGTTGGGTTGAATTTTGCTATGCACAACCATCCCGGTTGTACTATAATGATGCAGTATTAGCCTCAACCCAGGGTGTGCAACAAGGGGATCCGTTAGGCCCTTTGCTCTTCGCCTTGGTCTTACACCCTCTCGTTCGCATGATTGCCTCACAATGTTTTCTAGACTTCCATGCGTGGTACTTAGACGACGACACCATCATTGGAGACACAATGGAGGTGTCCAAAGCCTTATCGATTATACAAAGCGAAGGTGCTGCGAAAGGGCTGCATTTAAACATAAGGAAGACCGAAATCTTCTGGCCTACTACAGATCCCAGGTCCCTTGCTAAGGATGTTTTTCCAACCAATATCGGCCGACCCACAGGTGGAGTGAAGATACTAGTGGGACTAGTAAGCCAAGACACGCAATATTGCAGTCAGATGGTTATGCAAAGGGCGGAAAAAACAGTTAAACTCATGGACTGTGTTAAAACCTTGAAGGATCCTCAATGTGAGCTTTTGCTGTTGCGTAATTACGCTGGAGTGTCAAAACTCTACTTCACCCTCCGCACGACGGACCCTCAAGTTCTGCAGCCTTCCATAACATACTTTGATCAACACTTGGTTCAATTCTTACAACACCTAGTCACTGGCGATGGAGCAGGTTTCGGTCCTCTTCAACAAAGGTTAACAACCCTGACTATTAAAGACGGGGGTCTCGGAGTATATACGATGCAAGACACCATCCACTACTGCTTCCTGGCTTCCCAGATTCAGACGCATCAACTACAGCGTACCATCCTGCACTCCGATGATATTTCTGCCCCAAGCTCTAGCTATCAACATGCTCTCACCAAGTTCATGCAGGCCTGCAGCCTTTATCCCTTGTCATTAGATGTTACTTCCACTACCCCACAGCCTATGAAAAAACTGGCAGTTTAGTATTTCGATGCCGTAAAGAAAGAGGTTGCTTCCAAGTTCACCTTATCTACAAGAGACGCAATTTTGTGGCAGATTAATAAGTCAGACCATGCTATGGACTATCTGAAGGCTATCCCATGGCTAAACCAATCCATCGGTTCTAGGCAGTTTATGGCCATCACCCAGTACCGCTTTGGTATACCTATATTCCCCGAGGATAGCATATGCCCCTGCTGCGACCGGAACATGGACATTTTGGAGATCATGCCCTCCATTGTGTGATAGGTGTAGAATACACCTAATTTACTATCTAGTAGTTTATGCTTTCTTTGCTATTTTCCGTGTAAATTATGTATTTTACGCTTGTTTTGAGTTATTAGGTACTCTGGAGTCGCACGGAGGAAAAGAAGCGGAAATTACCCAAATTAAGCAAAAGGGGCAAAATTGTCACTTCAAATCAATAGCGGACACTATCTGGAGCTGAGCCATGGTTAAGGGGTGCAAATCAAGATAGCCCTTATTTAATGAGGGGTGCCTAAATTCAATGTGGTTACCCCTTATCCTGTCCTACTCGAGTGGTTATATCCACTCCCATTCTCTTACACTGACCTTGGAATTCGGTGAGAAGTAAATATCTCACTATTATCGATCGATTGAGAGATTGAAATTCGAGAGAGGAAACAAGCAACGGTGGCTGCTGCTTTGTCTGATTCGAGAAGTTCCGGGATCAGTTCGTTGGAGTCAAGATGTTAATATCGATCTCAGTAGATAGATCGAGACAGGGAAGAGGGTTTTAACGGATTTGGATATGGCAGTGGTTGATGTTGTTTTGAGCTGTGAAGACTCAAATGGAGGAGTAAATGTGGTGATCGTCTGAGAGTTTTCATCTGATATCAACGAGCACAGGGAAGAATCGAGAAGATGATTGAGCGATTGATGCTCAAATTGAAGAGGGGATCCGAGTTCGGTGGAGAGATTCATGAAGCTCGGGGAAGAAACTGGAATCGAGAAATTGAAGTTGAAATTGGTAATTGCTTCTTTCGATCGAAATGGGTTTCTGCTGTTATAGATGAAGTAGAAAGAGAGATGGGTTCGTGAATATCAGATGTGGCTGTGGAAGGTTGAATGAGAAGGTTTGAAGAATGAATGTAGAAAGGGAATCTGGTGATGAGTGTGGAACTGTGCCTCCATGGTGAATCTGGTGGTCTCTGAGTTGATTGAAGTTGCAGGTGAACTCAACAAGAAATGGATAACACCAAGGAACATGAGGTGCAGTTAAGGAGAATAGGGAGTAGATGGCTATTGATGGAGAACTGGTGATGATGGGTCTGTGAAAGAAGAGTTTTGCCTGTAATGGGGTTGAGACATGGTTTGTCTTGCAGCTGTGTTGAATGGCAAGGTTTGTGCTGCTGAGATGGAGCATTGGTTCTGAGTTTGAAGGCTGTGCTGGTGTTGTGTGTGCCTATAACAGGTAAATGGTGGATGCAGTGAAGTTGTTGGTGGCTCAGGGCAGGAAGGTGAAGCTGTTGGTGTTAGTGGCAGGTGCATAGTTTGTTGGTTGCAGGTTGCAACCTGGCCTGAGCTGGTGCAGGTTGATGTTGCCAGAGTGAAGCTGGTGAAGTTGTGGCATTGTTAACAAGGGTTCTGAGATTGGATGGCAAGATGGATCTGGCAAGGGTTTGAAGTAATGAATGAATATGGTGGCTTGGTAACTGCAATGGAGTGAGTTACAAAGGTGCAGGCCAAAGTGACATTCTTTGGTGAGCTCAATGGGTATTGCTCTGTGTTTGTGGTCATTGCGATTGGTGCGGGGAGGAATTGGTAGTGCGGGTGTACTGGGTGCTGCTGGGATTGAAGCGAGAATGGCTCGGTGGACCAATTCAGCCGGAGCCGGTGGTTAACGGGGAGGTTTGCTCGTGGTGTTGAACTCGGGGATTTGTGGAGGTGGTGCACTCGGTTCAATTGCGTGTGGGGTTCCGCTAAAGGGGTTTGTGAAATCTCGAATGTAGAAGATGCGATTCTTTGGTTCTCGGGGATTCTAGAGATGGAATGTATTTGAGTGACACTTGATATGTTGTTCGTGTGAACTAAGGCGTGGTTGCAGTGCTTGCATTACGGTGATGGAGATGGTCTTTGTCTTTGGATGAAATAGCCCTCATGGCTGTGAAGAAGTGTTTGCAATAGCCTGAGCTTGTGGCTCTTAAGTTGCAGGGTCAGGTGGAATGCATGGCAGAATGCAGGCTTGTTACAAGTGCAGTGGCTGTGAGTTAAATGCATGGAGCTGCAGACTGGTGGCAGAGATGAATGATGGGTTTGCAAGATGGTGGATGTGCGGGTTTCTGTGGTGTTGAGTTGAGCTGTTCATGGCAGTGGGAGTGAGCTGTTTTAGGAAGATGGTAATGCTGTTGTAGAATGAGCAGGACATGATGAGGATTTGTGCTGGTAAGATGCAAGATGAACAGCCATCTTGGCTGGCTTGTACTGGTAAAGCAAGACCATTGCACTACATACAAACGATCCGGCTTATGCAATTTCAAGCTAAGCCTGATCAAAGCTAGTTAACACCTGACTCAGCTGATTAGTCATCTAACTCATTGATTTGGCTGACTCACTTGATGAACCGGTCCGACTGAGTTGACCAGCATTGGTCCGACCGATCCGACCCGTTGACCGGTGACCGGGCGACTTTGCCGGTCACCTGAGCTAGTTTTCCGGCGACTTTCCGACCGATTTCCGCCACAATCCCAGTTTTCCGGCGAGCAAAATTCCAAAACTTTCTATGGACTTCTCTCATGGGCATGAAGACTTGGGCTAGGAATTGGATGGAGAATTGGACTCAAATTTGGAAAGAGAAGGTGGAAGAGTTGAGAAAAGCTTGGAATTGGAAATTGATTTGCAAAAGGAAAAGGATTCTACTCCTTAGAAGATTTGGAGAATATTGAAGCCTATAAATAGAGAAGTTTTCTACAACTTCTACACACCTCTCTACACACACATCACTTGTGTTTTTGCTTGCTTTTCTAAGATTTTTTTTTAATTACTTGTGTGAATTTGAAAATTCTTCTATTAATTATTATTATTTGTGTGAATTTCAAAAATATGAGTAGCTAATTTTCTTATTGATTGAGGATGAATTCCTAGTTCTTAACATGATTTGAGTTTTTGTTTTCAATTCTATCTTGAGATTTTTCACATGATTATCGATTGTTTTTACTAATAGGAGTGATCTTAAAGACATTCATGATTGATTGATAGATTGTTTGGAGTGCACGCTAAATTGATTTGTTAATTGATCTATATCTAGTATAAGTTAGGGAATACGTAATCGTTCTCGACACTTTACACAAGTAGAAAACACGAGACCTTGCGGAGGGATTCCGTGGAGCAATTGTGTGTAGAAACAACGCTAGAAAGTGAACCAAGCGAACCGAGTTTAACTACTAGTACTAAACCTAAATTCATAAATCTTAATGCATTCTCGGGAATTACATCTTGTAAGCGGACCTCAAGGTGGTTCTTTTGAATAGAATCGATAACTAAGCGGACTGTTACTCGGTGAAATTAGGGATTTTGGGGCTAGCTAAGCGGACTCGCTATCCTACGGTTGGTGATAATTTGTGACTAATAACAAGTAGAATAGAACATAACTTGATTCATTGTTTCGTAACGAAGAAGGATTCCTTGATCTTCTCTCTCTTATTGCTTTCATCTTTCAACTTTCGATTTTAATTGCTTTGTTTATTTTTATTTTGCTATTTACACCCCCCTTTCGTGACAACTTTTACAACTAAGATCTCTTGCTCCTCGTGGGAACGAACTTGACTTCCATTATATTATTTTTAATTGAGTGGAAATTTTGAATTAATTTGATTGCACCTACGACACGCATCAAATTTTGGCGCCGATGTCCGGGAGCAACGGGCGATTTTTAGTTGTTTTTATTTTTCTTTTTGCTTTATTCTTGCTTTGTTAGATTCTTTACCGTATCTAACTTAGTTTGTGAGAATCTTGTTTCGGTGTTATACCTTTGGTGAATGCTAAAAGGGGGTAGACCGAGTCCAATACGTCTTCGATCCGGCACTCAACTAAAGGATTTCATTCGTGCGATTAACACTCCACTTTCTCCTTCTTCATCAAGTGATTCGGACAAAGAGGAAGACACAATGGCTGATCGTACACTAAAGGACCTAGCTTCTCACAAGCTTGATACACAACAATGGTGTATCCAAACTAACTCAACCTTCGAAATCAAGCCGGGGTTGATTAGAGAGTTACCAAAGTTCCATGGCATGGTGAATGAGGACCCAAATAAACATCTTATGGACTTTTATGCCATAGTTATGGCTATGCTTCCACCGGAGACTAATGCGGATGGAGCATTGTTGAAAGCTTTCCCGTTTTCTTTGGCGGGTAATGCTAAGGAATGGTTATATTATTTGCCTTCCGGAAGTATCACAACATGGAATGGGATGAAGAAACTTTTCCTCGAGAGATATTTTCCCGCATCCAAAGCTACTCAAATTCGCAAGGAGATTTGTGGATTGAAACAACAAGTGGGAGAATCATTGTATGAATGTTGGGAGCGATACAAGAGGTTGGTAGCAAGCTGTCCACACCATCAATTTAGTGACGTTATGATACTTCAATACTTCTATGAAGCTCTCCACTCAAGTGATAGGTCTCTTCTTGACGCCGCGGGTGGTGGTGCACTAATGAACAAGACTTTGACCGAAGCTAGAGAGTTGATTGAAAGTATGGCGGCAAACTCGCAACAATTCTACACAAGGGATGAACCAATGGTTAGGCGAGTGCATGAAGTTAGTGATTCTTCATCACATCTTGATCAAAGGATGAGTAACATGGAGACAATGATTCAAAGGATGGCCGCGGTAATTATTCCGGATGGTGAGACCGAACAAGTGAATGCTTTATATCCAAATCAAAGGCCAAGGTACGATCCATACTCCAATACCTATAATCCCGGGTGGAGGGATCATCCTAATTTTAGTTATGCAAACAAGCAAGCGGCGGTTTCTAATCCATATGAGCCACAAGGTGGTTTTCAACAATCACGTTTCCAACCTCAACAACAATTTCAACCACAACAAGTCAAGGAGCGTGATTCTTTGAATGATGACAAGCTCAATGCGTTAATGCAAGGTTTGCAAGGTCTTACTTCTATGTTCCAACAAAGCCAACAAAGCCAACAAAAGACCGATTCGGCCATCAAGGACTTACAAACTCAAATGGGACAATTGGCGACCGATGTGAATTTATTGAAATCTCAAGCATCCACAAAACTTCCTTCACAACCGTTTGTGAATCCAAGAGAGAATGTTAATGCGGTTACTTTAAGAAGTGGAAGAAAAGTGGAGGGTCCAAGTCATCATGAGGAAGTTAGTGAAGAGGTAGTCAATGACAAGGAGGAAACCGCACCAAAGGAGAATTCCACACCAAAAGACCAATCCAAGGAACCGGTTCCTACTTTCACTACTCCACCTCCTTTTCCTAGTCGTTTTGCTAAATCCAAGAAAGAAGCTCAAGATAAGGCACTTATGGATATCTTCAAGAAGATTGAAATCAACATCCCATTCATTGAGGCCATTAAGACAATTCCAAGGTATGCCAAGTTCATGAAGGAATTATGCATCAAGAAGGATAGGTTGCTTGATAATGAAATTACTAAAGTTGGCGAAAGTGCGTCGGCTATGTTATTGAAGAAGATGCCTACAAAGTGCACGGATCCCGGTGGTTTCACGGTGCCAATTACTATTGGTAAACAAAGGTTTGAACATGCTTTACTTGATTTGGGAGCTTCCATTAGTGTGATGTCGGCCGAAATATATGACTCCTTGAATCTTGGACCTTTGAAAGAGACGAGAGTTATTATCCAATTGGCAAACAAGTCTAACATATATCCTAAGGGGCTTGTAGAAGACGTGCTAGTGCAAGTAAATGAGCTTATTTTTCCGGTGGATTTCTTTGTGGTGGATATGGACAACAATGAGAACCGTTCATCTACTTCTTTACTTCTTGGGAGGCCATTCATGAAGACCGCAAAGACGAAGATTGATGTTGATAAGGGTACACTCACTATGGAATTTGACAAGGAGATAATACACTTTAACATATTTGAAGCCATGCGCTACCCAAGTGATGTGCATTCCGTTTACTCCATTGATGTGGTTGATTCATTAGCGCAACAAATGGTGGAATTGAACCAAGAGGATGAACTTGATGTGGTGTTGCAAAAGAGCATTGAATTGGATGTCCATGGCTTGTCTAACTTGGATGTTGAAATCTCCAAGGAGTTGGTGGAGATATGTGGGGCTTTGGCGACATTGCAAGAAGCTAAAAAGGGTGATGTTTCATATATTTCTTTACCCGTGAATGATGAAGTACTTGTACCATCTATTGTGAAGGCACCCAAACTAGAATTGAAGCCGCTTAGGACCATTTGAAGTATGCTTTCTTGGGAGATGGAGATGAGCTTCCGGTGATTATTTCTAAGAACCTTACACGGTACAAGAAGACCGTTTGCTTAGAGTCTTGAAAGAGCACAAAACGGCTATTGGGTGGACAATTGCGGACATCAAAGGCATTAGTCCATCCATGTGCATGCATAGGATTCTAATGGAAGAGAACGTGAAGCCGGTACGTGATGCTCAACGTCGGCTAAATCCTCCCATGATGGAGGTTGTGAAAAAAGAGATACTCAAATTGCTAAGTGTGGGGGTAATCTACCCAATTTCCGATAGCAAGTGGGTAAGTCCGGTGCAAGTGGTACCAAAGAAGTCCGGTGTCACGGTTGTTCGAAATCAAGACGATGAACTTGTTCCTACAAGAGTTCAAACCGGTTGGAGAGTGTGCATTGACTATAGAAAGCTTAATTCCGCAACCCGCAAGGATCACTTTCCTTTACCTTTCATTGATCAAATGTTGGAGCGGTTAGCGGGGCATTCTTATTATTGCTTTTTGGATGGTTATTCGGGATACAATCAAATTGTTATTGCACCGGAGGACCAAGAAAAGACCACTTTCACTTGTCCGTTTGGAACGTTTGCATATAGACGGATGCCATTTGGCCTTTGCAATGCGCCGGCTACTTTTCAAAGATGCATGGTGAGTATATTCTCGGATTATGTGGAGCGCATCATCGAGGTATTTATGGATGACTTTAGTGTTTATGGCAATTCTTTTGATGGTTGTTTAAATAACCTTGAACTAATTCTTAAACGATGCATAGACACAAACCTTGTCCTTAATTGGGAGAAATGTCACTTTATGGTAAACCATGGCATAGTACTTGGTCACATTGTGTCCTCTCGAGGGCTCGAAGTGGACAAGTCAAAGATAGATTTAATAAAAAACTTACAATATCCCACTTCGGTGAGGGAAATCCGTTCTTTTCTTGGTCATGCAGGTTTCTATAGGCGGTTTATCAAGGATTTCTCCAAAATCTCCATGCCGATGTGCAAGTTATTACAAAAGGAGGTACCTTTCGACTTCAACAAGGAATGCGAGGATGCTTTTGACAAATTAAAGGAGATGTTGACAAGTGCGCCAATTATCAAATCACCGGATTGGAATCTTCCATTTGAATTAATGTGTGATGCTAGTGATTATGCGGTTGGAGCCGTTTTGGGTCAAAGGGTGGACAAGTTGTCCCATGTTATCTATTATGCATCTAGGACCCTTAATGATGCACAAATCAATTATTCTACCACGGAAAAGGAGTTATTGGCTATAGTTTTTGCGTTGGAAAAATTTCGATCATACTTGGTGGGTACAAAGGTTATTGTGTATTCCGATCATGCCGCACTAAGACACTTGATAAAGAAGAAAGAAGCTAAGCCAAGATTAATCCGGTGGATCTTATTGTTACAAGAGTTCGACATAGAAATTCGTGATAAGAGGGGTGTGGAGAATACCGTTGCGGATCATCTTAGTAGGCTTGTGATGTCTCAAGAGGAACTTCCATTACATGACCGCTTTCCGGACGAACAACTTTTCTCCATGGACGAATCAACACCTTGGTATGCGGATATAGTGAATTACTTGGTGACAAGGAAAGTACCTAGTACAATGTCTAATTTCCAAAAGATGAAACTTAAGAAGGTCGCTAAGCAATATGTGTGGGATGAACCATACTTATGGAAATATGGCGTTGATCAAATAATGCGAAGGTGCGTGCCTAATTCCGAATTTCAATCCATTCTCTCCTTTTGCCACACTTTTGCATGTGGTGGCCACTTTGGTTTTAAACGTACCGCTCTCAAAGTTCTAGAGAGTGGATTTTATTGGCCCACCTTGTTTGAAGATTCATATGTTTTTTGTAAATCGTGTGATAGATGTCAACGAACGGGCAATCTAGGTGCTCGAAATCAAATGCCACTCACACCAATTCTCGCCGTTGAGATTTTTGATGTGTGGGGTATTGATTTTATGGGCCCTTTTGTCAATTCGAATGGGAATTTTTATATACTTCTTGCCGTTGATTATGTTTCGAAATGGGTGGAAGCTAGAGCCACCAAAACTAATGACTCTCAAGTTGTTTGTGATTTTGTAAGGGAAAACATTTTCAATAGGCATGGAACACCAAGAGTGGTGATAAGCGATGGAGGCTCACATTTCAAGAAGGCTTTCCACGCTCTCCTCAAGAAGTACAACATAACACACAAAATTGGTACGCCTTATCATCCACAAACTAGTGGACAAGCGGAAATTTCGAATCGTGAGATAAAGTCCATTCTTGAGAAAACGGTGAATACCACGAGGAAAGATTGGAGCTTTAAGCTCAATGATGCACTTTGGGCGTATAGAACGGCGTATAAGACGCCGATTGGTATGTCTCCATATAGGATGGTTTATGGCAAGGCTTGTCATCTTCCGGTTGAACTTGAACATAAGGCTTATTGGGCGATAAAGAAATTCAACATGGAGTATGATGAAGCGGGGAAACAAAGGAAGTTACAACTACATGAGCTAGAGGAGATACGTAATGATGCTTACGAGAGTGCCCGGATTTACAAGGAAAAGACTAAGCTTTTTCATGACAAGATGATTTCGCGGAAAAGTTTTGTTGTGGGGCAGAAAGTCCTTTTATTTAATACTCGTTTACGGTTATTTCCGGGAAAGCTTAAGTCCCGTTGGGTGGGACCATTTGTTGTTACTAATGTTTATGCTCATGGTGCAGTTGATATTGTTAGCGAAAAAACAGGACAACAATTGAAAGTCAACGGCCATAGGTTAAAGCCATATTATGAAAACTTTCCAACGGAGCATGTGGACATAATTGGACTTCAAGATGCACTCCTCCGGAGGAGTAATGTGCCGCAAGAGCTAAGTCGGGCCGTCGACTTTAAAACAAGCGCTTAATGGGAGGCAACCCATCGGTTTTGTATTTCTTATCCTTTTGCTTTTTGTTATTTCTTTTTCTTGTTTCTTATCATGTTAAAATTTCCCACCTTGACTTTACTAGGAGGATTCAATTACATTGAGGACAATGTAAGGTTTAAGTGTGGGGAGTGGTTAAGCATGTTTTTAAAACAAAAATTACAAAAAATTAAAAAAAAAAAAAAAAAAAAAAAAAGTTTTACATAAAAATTCCAACTTTTAAAGATTTTAGAGTCCCTAGCATACTTCTAGGTATGTTTACATAGAGATTTTGACCGACATAATTGAACTTGGAAATGTTAGAGAACTACATTCGGATTTCTTGTTTGTTTGAGTGTTAAATAATGGATTTAATCATGCCGGTGATGCGAATTTGGTGCAGGGAGAAAGGCGTTATTAGAGTTGCTGATCAATCATTAGTGGAGACTACCCGTATTCATATCATGAGAGGCACCGACCAGAATTCTTCCATCTACTAAAGAGCTTCTTTTGAGTGTGTGTCACCGTAAGTTAATTCCGGGTAGAATGGTGAGCTACCCAACCTCCCACCAATAGAAGCACTACTCTTTGATCTCTTGAGTGCTAATTTTGTCAATCATGAGGGTGACGTCCATGGATGAAAGCTTCCTTCTTGTAGTTCGATTTGCGGTTAGCACCATTCTCTCTCTCGACAACAACGGATCCATAGAAACACTCTCATCATTAACAAGGAGCGACATCAAAATCTACAAGGAAAGTTGGAAAAGTTTAAGGTTTACAAGCAACGGAATGAGAAAAAGAGCAAATTTCAAATACAAGTAAAGCAACATACAAAGAGCGGATTTTTACATATATGTTGAAGACTTACACTACAATGAGGTAATTTTATATTCAAGTATGAAGACTTATTCATGAAAGCGAAGAAAATTAAAAGGTGAGAATTTTTGAAGTTTATGATTTCAAGTTGTGAAGAATCAAGCGGTAAAATACTTCTTCCACGGCCATGGTTTATTTTTGTATTTAATTTCTCTTAGTTCTTAAAAAAAAAAAAAAAAAAAAAAAAAGAAGAAGAAAAACACAAGAGAAATATTTGTTCTTATTTTTATTAAATGAGCCGTGGGGAAGGAAAATATATAAGGAAGTTTCAAGCAACAAGGATTTTTAAGGTAAAAAGAGTTACAAATTGTTAAGGATTTATGAAATTCAAGGGTTTATCATCAATAGTTGAAACCGAAGACGAAGAAGATAAAGACGAGGAGCGGAAGACGTTTCTATTGGATGCCGTGAGAGTGGTGTTATCATAATTGGCGATCGGATGTGAAGGTGAGTAAGTAATCTCATCCTCGATAATAATGGTTGATTTCCTTTCTTAGAGATCGTCAGAAAAATGGTTTTTCAAAATATTAAAAGATGTGGGTTTTTAAAAATATTTCGGAAGTTGTCCTTCCCACCATTCAACGTGTCGCAGGAATTTTCTCTTCATTCCTACCTGCACACATGTGAGAACCATAAAAAAGCCGTCTTTTTGAGTGCAATTATCATAAAATCTTATTTGGTGAGGCAGAAGTCGAGGCGAAATGCTTATTGATCGTTTCTCAAACACGCGTTCTCTCATTATGGTATGGTTATTTCTCACTCAACATTTAAGAATGAGAATATGTTCTTTAGTATTGCTAACTTCTTATTACTAGCATGCAGAAATTCTATGTCCTCATAACTCTTTGGATGCTTGTGACGCTTGAACGCTTTGAAGTTGTGAGTTTTTAGTTTGATTTGCTCGAGGACTAGCAAAGTCTAAGTGTGGGGGAATTTGATAGGTGTAGAATACACCTAATTTACTATCTAGTAGTTTATGCTTTCTTTGCTATTTTCCGTGTAAATTATGTATTTTACGCTTGTTTTGAGTTATTAGGTACTCTGGAGTCGCACGGAGGAAAAGAAGCGGAAATTACCCAAATTAAGCAAAAGGGGCAAAATTGTCACTTCAAATCAATAGCGGACACTATCTGGAGCTGAGCCATGGTTAAGGGGTGCAAATCAAGATAGCCCTTATCTAATGAGGGGTGCCTAAATTCAATGTGGTTACCCCTTATCTGTCCTACTCGAGTGGCTATATCCACTCCCATTCTCTTACACAGCCTTGGAATTCAGTGAGAAGTAAATATCTCACTATTATCGATCTGATTGAGAGATTGAAATTCAGAGAGGAAACAAGCAACAGTGGCTGCTGCTGCTTTGTCTGATTCGAGAAGTTCCGGGATCAGTTCGTTGGAGTCAAGATGTTAATATCGATCTCAGTAGATAGATCGAGACAGGGAAGAGGGTTTTAACGGATTTGGATATGGCAGTGGTTGATGTTGTTTTGAGCTGTGAAGACTCAAATGGAGGAGTAAATGTGGTGATCGTCTGAGAGTTTTCATCTGATATCAACGAGCACAGGGAAGAATCGAGAAGATGATTGAGCGATTGATGCTCAAATTGAAGAGGGGATCTGAGTTCTGGTGGAGAGATTCATGAAGCTCAGGAAGAAACTGGAATCGAGAAATTGAAGTTGAAATTGGTAATTGCTTCTTTCGATCGAAATGGGTTTCTGCTGTTATAGATGAAGTAGAAAGAGAGATGGGTTCGTGAATATCAGATGTGGCTGTGGAAGGTTGAATGAGAAGGTTTGAAGAATGAATGTAGAAAGGGAATCTGGTGATGAGTGTGGAACTGTGCCTCCATGGTGAATCTGGTGGTCTCTGAGTTGATTGAAGTTGCAGGTGAACTCAACAAGAAATGGATAACACCAGGGAACATGAGGTGCAGTTAAGGAGAATAGGGAGTAGATGGCTATTGATGGAGAACTGGTGATGATGGGTCTGTGAAAGAAGAGTTTTGCCTGTAATGGGGTTGAGACATGGTTTGTCTTGCAGCTGTGTTGAATGGCAAGGTTTGTGCTGCTGAGATGGAGCATTGGTTCTGAGTTTGAAGGCTGTGCTGGTGTTGTGTGTGCCTATAACAGGTAAATGGTGGATGCAGTGAAGTTGTTGGTGGCTCAGGGCAGGAAGGTGAAGCTGTTGGTGTTAGTGGCAGGTGCATAGTTTGTTGGTTGCAGGTTGCAACCTGGCCTCGAGCTGGTGCGGAGTTGATGTTGCAGAGTGAAGTTGGTGAAGTTGTGGCATTGTTAACAAGGGTTACGAGATTGGATGGCAAGATGGATGCGGCAAGGGTTTGAAGTAATGAATGAATATGGTGGCTTGGTAACCGCAATGGAGTGAGTTACAAAGGTGCGGGCCAAAGTGACATTCTTGGTGAGCTCAATGGGTATTGCTCTGTGTTTGTGGGCTGTTGCGATTGGTGCGGGAGGAATTGGTAGTGCAGGTGTGTCTGTGCTGCTGGGATTGAAGCGAGAATGGCTCGGTGGACCAATTCGAGCCAGAGCTGGTGGTTAACGAGGGGGAGGTTTGCTGTGGTGTTGAACTCGGGGATTTGTGGAGGTGGTGCACTGGTTCAATTGCAGTGTCCGGGTTACGCTAAAGGGGTTTGTGAAATCGAATGTAGAAGATGCGATTCTTGGTTCTCAGGGATTCTAGAGATGGAATGTAGCTGAGTGACACTTGATATGTTGTTCTGTGTGAACTAAGCTAGTTGCAGGTGCTTGCATTACAGTGATGGAGATGGTGCTGTGCTGGATGAAATAGCCCTCATGGCTGTGAAGAAGTGTTTGCAATAGCCTGAGCTTGTGGCTCTTAAGTTGCGGTGGTCGGAGTGGAATGCATGGCGAGAATGCGGAGCTTGTTACAAGTGCGGTGTTTGTGAGTTAAATGCATGGAGCTGCAGACTGGTGGCGAGAGATGAATGATGGGTTTGCAAGATGGTGGATGTGCGGTTTTTCGTGGTGTTGAGTTGAGCTGTTCATGGGCGGTGGGAGTGAGTCGTTTTAGGAAGATGGTAATGCTGTTGTAGAATGAGCAGGACATGATGAGGATTTGTGCTGGTAAGATGCAAGATGAACAGCCATCTTGGCTGGCTTGTACTGGTAAAGCAAGACCATTGCACTACATACACAACATCTGGCTTATGCAATTTCAAGCTAAGCCCAGTCAGGCTAGTTAACACCTGACTCAGCTGATTAGTCATCTAACTCATTGATTTGGCTGACTCACTTGATGAACCGGTCCGACTGAGTTGACCAGCATTGGTCCGACCGATCCGACCCGTTGACCGGTGACCGGGCGACTTTGCCGGTCACCTGAGCTAGTTTTCCGGCGACTTTCCGACCGATTTCCGGCCACAATCCCAGTTTTCCGGTGAGCAAAATTCCAAAACTTTCTATGGACTTCTCTCATGGGCATGAAGACTTGGGCTAGGAATTGGATGGAGAATTGGACTCAAATTTGGAAAGAGAAGGTGGAAGAGTTGAGAAAAGCTTGGAATTGGAAATTGATTTGCAAAAGGAAAAGGATTCTACTCCTTAGAAGATTTGGAGAATATTGAAGCCTATAAATAGAGAAGTTTTCTACAACTTCTACACACCTCTCTACACACACATCACTTGTGTTTTTGCTTGCTTTTCTAAGATTTTTCTTTTTAATTACTTGTGTGAATTTGAAAATTCTTCTTTTAATTATTATTATTTGTGTGAATTTCAAAAATATGAGTAGCTAATTTTCTTATTGATTGAGGATGAATTCCTAGTTCTTAACATGATTTGAGTTTTTGTTTTCAATTCTATCTTGAGATTTTTCACATGATTATCGATTGTTTTTACTAATAGGAGTGATCTTAAAGACATTCATGATTGATTGATAGATTGTTTGGAGTGCACGCTAAATTGATTTGTTAATTGATCTATATCTAGTATAAGTTAGGGAATACGTAATCGTTCTCGACACTTTACACAAGTAGAAAACACGAGACCTTGCGGAGGGATTCCGTGGAGCAATTGTGTGTAGAAACAACGCTAGAAAGTGAACCAAGCGAACCGAGTTTAACTACTAGTACTAAACCTAAATTCATAAATCTTAATGCATTCGGGAATTACATCTTGTAAGCGGACCTCAAGGTGGTTCTTTTGAATAGAATCTGATAACTAAGCGGACCTGTTACTCAGTGAAATTAGGGATTTTGGGGCTAGCTAAGCGGACCTGCTATCCTACGGTTGGTGATAATCTGTGACTAATAACAAGTAGAATAGAACATAACTTGATTCATTGTTTCGTAACGAAGAAGGATTCCTTGATCTTCTCTCTCTTATTGCTTTCATCTTTCAACTTTCGATTTTAATTGCTTTGTTTATTTTTATTTTGCTTTTTACACCCCCTTTCGTGACAACTTTTACAACTAAGATCTCTTGCTCCTCGTGGGAACGAACTTGACTTCCATTATATTATTTTTAATTGAGTGGAAATTTTGAATTAATTTGATTGCACCTACGACACGCATCATTGTGCGAGCGAAGTAGGCCTAAAATTCCGTCACGACTTGGTCCGAGATGTCATCCTTGATATATGTTTTAGAGCTGGTGTTGCTGCCAGGAAAGAGGCCTCCTTAGGCTTTTTGACAGACAATGCTCCGGTCGAAAGCCTGCGGATATTCTGGTGTAAAATTGGGAGAATGGCTTGAGTACTTGCTTCGACGTCACCGGTGTATCGCCATTTTCTGGTGGAGGAGGTCACAGCTTCACTCCCGGACATGCTATCACTTCTGCAGTCAGCCGTAAACGGAACAAATATTTGGACTTATGCACATCTCATGGCTACAGCTTTGGCGTCTTGGCCTTCACTACTCTTGGCGAATTAGGCGAGGACATGGTTGTTTTTCTGAGAAGATTGAAGAACTGCTTGGCTAACTACGATGTTAATAGCAAAGTCGGTGGCTCCCTCTTTCACAGGGTAGGCTTAGCAATCCAGAAAGGGGTTGGAGCACAGATTGTCGCCCGACTCCCACCCATTGATGTACCTAATGACGTGATGTAAACTCATTTTATTTTCTAATAAAATGCCCTCCGTGGCTCCTTTCATAATAATAATATTAATAATAATAATAATAATAATAATAAAAGCCTTTGCGGCGTTCATCATTCCTTCGTATTTTTTGAATGCTCGTTCGTGCATTCAAGTGCTCGTTAGTGCATTATTGCTAAGTACACTTGCACCATTTTGGACGGGACTTACTCGATAGCGGCTCAGATGCCCGTACGTTGAATATTTATTACTAACCCATGGAATTCTGCTGGGAAGAGCCATGAATTAAAGTACTGAAATATTATAAAGAACGTAGAATATTTTCTAGGAATTCAGTTAATGAATTTAGTGACTAGAAATAATCAATTGATGGTTCTATACTAGCACGTCGTCTAGGAGCATTAATTATTCAAGAATTGAGCGATATGAGCTTGTTGAAGCGTCATATTCCTTTTATATAGTCAGGGAAAACATTGTTACATCCTGAAGACGTTATCGCTCTATACTAGCAGGCACGCTGTCTAGGAGCCGTCCAATCGTTCGATTCTATATAGAATTAATTAATGAAATTGCTCAGTATTCATGAGATATGTCGTTGCCTCAGTTGAGAGACTGCATATTCACGTACGCTCTGATAGACAATATACTCAGTCAGAGATTCTTGTGGCATGAGCTTTCATGCTTCAATGAGAGACATGAGCCTCAATACTCATCTAATTGCTGGATCAGGAATATGTAAGATTATGGTTTTATAATTTTATCCTTTGTCAAAAATCCACCATCTACAACACTAGGTTGAAGATGACAACCAAACTTGACATACCAACACTTGGTCGGTTCAACCGAGCTATGCTCTAACAATCTCCCCCTTTGTCTTATTACATATGGATCTAAACGAATTACAAAATAACTCATTCTTCATACGCTTGATTCCAAGTTTCAACATAACAATAACCTGCATATAATCAATAAATAAATGTCGATGTTGACATTTGAATAACAAAAGCTTTTATCCCCCTAAAGGAAAGCTAGGTAAATATTCAATCTGAACATCTTTGTTATTCCCCTTTTGTAGTATGAAATACTACACAGCATTATGATATGTTTATCCCTCTTAGTCTATGATTTACTGTTTCGTTAGATTTAACGTTTAAGCCTAAATGTCCTTTCTTAGTGATTAAAAATTACTTGTTTACTCCATATATTTCTCCCCCTTTTTGTCACAAAAATGACAAAGGTACAAGCAAACAAATGACAAACCGAAATGATCTTACAAATCTATAAAACTTGTACAACCTATAAGAGTTAAGCACGAAGGTTTCACATACCATTTTAGATAAGCAATACTAAAATCGAAACTACAAAAGTAATTTAGTTTCAATATGTTATCAAGGAAATAGTTTCCCGATGCAATTTACCCTTTAGTCCGACAAATCGACTAAGATACTTAATTTTTTTGTCGAACCGATTGCGTATGTACAATCGCTTATTTCGAAAAGACTCAAATAGAGATCAGAATTAACTCTATTTCTCTTATCAGGCTCTAATTATTCTAGAAAATAATATAGACCTTTCCCTTTAGACAACACAAACACTAGGTTAGTTAACTAGTTTTTCTTGTCAAGGAATTCGATTAGACTTGAATAACTGAATACTCCAATTGATAAGTCTAACTAAGATCAGAATTAACTTAGTTTCTCTTATCCGCAATCATATGTACTAAACATATGACCCCGTAATTTTGTTAAGCCAAAAACAATAGATACAAACCAAAAGAAATTGACTTGTCATTGTTTTTCTCAGCCGGAAGCAATTGAAACAAATATAATCATTGTAAGCACCGCAATTGCAGCGAATTTTGTTAAGCAAAAACCCCTGATACCAAACAATAAAGAAGATACCAAAATATAATCCAAATAAATTGACATAGTTTTTCTTAACCGGAAACAATTGAATCATAAAAATCAATCCACACAGCACAATGGAACATATCAATTGTACCGAAATTTTGTTAAGCAAAAGCAAAATATATGCAATAAACTCAAGCTTTTCTTAAAAAGGAAAAACGATTAACTAACAATAAAATTGTTACCTAAATTTCCGCAGCCACTTCTCCCTTGAAAGATATATCGTTTAAGCACCATTTCAATAAGAACTCTCCCCCAGTATGTTGTCATCCTCTCGCAAGAACAAAAGAACAACAACAAAAGCAACCTTTACCAGAGAAAGGTTGAATCGGTTTTAACTAATGCGTGCCAAAAGCAAAATTTTAAACCCGAAACACATATGTTATGCTAAACACAACTTATGTAAACATAAATTGATTATCAACATATTGTGACTTTTCACATATGAGTTTCAATCGGAACACCTTATGATCCTTTGATAAAGCCTACCAACATGGGCTAGAACTTAATCTTGCTAAATCAAAAAGCCACACAAACCATAAAGGTTACACAACATAAGATCGAATATTTAGGTTAATAAAAAACGAAACTAAACATCTCATAAATCCGAAAGCACATAGCATTATAATATAAGCATTCATACACAGGCTATGCAATCGGAACTATCAAATAATGAAACAAAGATTATATAATAATAAATTTTATTCATTCATAAATAGATAGTTTTATTCAAATAGACCCTATAAAATATCGAAATAAATCAACAAATTGATATCTATTTTCTGGATCAAGTATCTTAGCATATGACTTAATCCCTAGTGGTGCTCTGATTGTTCACTGAGGTTTCTTCGGTGTTCAAGTTCTTGAGTTTCCTCTTTTGTTTCATCTGATTGAGTCGCCTCCTCAAAAGATTCAAATCCACAATCATCTTCAGAAGTTTTGACTCGAGCCATTCCTCATTCTTTTTAGAAGCCTCTAATTATTCACGCGCAATTTCAAAGTCTCGCATTAGCATAAACATGAGCTCAATAGATAACTGATTCCCCTTGTGTTCTCTTGAAAAATAACACTTAATTTCAGAAGGGAGATAAGTTTCAAGCTTCTGTAATTGAGAATCAATATCAATAGTATTTTCACCTATCTTGAACCGCAATCTTATTGCCGAGAAGAGACTCGGTTTTTAAGATGTTTTATATATCAAATAAAACATGATTTCCAAGTTTCAAACCACTTAAAAAGGTATTTTATTTGATATTAGAAACAGGTGTGAACAAACTCAAGTTCGGAAATAAATCAAGGAAGATTTTCCGAAATATTGTCGTCAAGAAAGTCTGAATATCTCTTGTAAAAATTTATCATGAACTTTCTTAGTATGGACCGAAAGTATTACTCCATGTAGTTGCAGGAAATCCTACACTACACCCCTCACAATAATCCACACAACTAAGACATTTGAAGATGAATAACAATGATTTTATTGATTAAATCCTTGAATGATTTTATTGATTAAATCCTACACTTCCTTCGTGCTTCTCTCCCATGCAATATTCTTCTTCCTTCTTCTTGATTTTCTTCATCCATTGGTTGATTCTGCTCCCGACGTTGCCTATTTCCTTGGTTTCCACCATTCTGCTCATTTTGAAGAGTCTCGGGGCGTGGGATATAACGATCTTCCATCATTTCTCTTCTCTCTCAATGTTCTGTGCCTTGATTTTGCGCTTCTTCTTGGTTTTCTTCATCAGCATTTTCTGTAGGTAAAATTCTCCTTCTTTCCTCTCTAACTGATCTTGAGCTTTACCTTGTAGTGCTTCTCGACCTTCTATTTTGTAATCTCATGTTTTCCATCCTCAGCTCATGATTCTGTCTTGTCAAGTTTGCACGTTCCTCTGCCTCTAATCGTCGCTCTTCATGTATTGTTTTCCTCAACGCCTCTAATGCTGCGATTTCTTCATTTCCACGAATTATTTCTCCATTCCTTTCTCGATCTCTCCCTCTTGTCCATTGTTTACCAATTGTTGTTCTTCTTCCCCTTCGTCCACAGAGTCTGATCTCCAAGTATGCACGCTTACTCTATCATAATCCACTGTTCTATCCGCTATTGGTTGAATTGGTGATTGAATTTGATTTTCTTCATCATTCCTTAAGTTCCTTCTTGAAGATTCTCCCATTTCATTTCTCTCTTCTCCGGCAAGTCTCCTACTCCTTCTAACAGTTGTGGGTTGCTCTGATGCATTTCTCCTTCTAGCCATTTCTTAATTTTGATAAACTGTTGAAAATTATATGAAATTCTTTCCCTTCTACTCTAAATTCTTTCAAATCACGATGTCAATCCTTACTCTCCTCCCTGTTTCTAGCGCCAATATGTAGTTGCAGGAAATCCTACACTACACCCCTCACAATAATCCACACAACTAAGACATTTGAAGATGAATAACAATGATTTTATTGATTAAATCCTTGAATGTTTACAAGATAAGATAGAAAAGAGCTAAAGAAATTACAATCACCACCAACTTTCTCTCTCCTAAAGACTTGTCTAACACTTCGAAAAAAGCTCTCCCCCCCAACAGGCTTATTCAACTCTTTATATAGGGTAATACACAATGGATGACAGCTAAGCTGTCCTTTATTTTCGGAAATGACTTGCGAAATATCGCAAGTGTACAAGTATTCATTCTTGCAACTGTCCTAAATTTCGCTAGGTCTTCACACCTTTCTCGTGTTTTGGCTGTCGTCATTCATTGCGTCATTTATATTACTCTTTTGCGACGCCCTCGCAATGCTATTGTTTATTGATCCCGCCGAAGTATTGATGTCGCGATATTCGATCCTACATCTTGCCTCTTCTCATGTCTTCTCTGCGAAGAAGAGAATGTCATGAGAACTAGTATTTTGAAATGCCGCAACTGCTCATCTTTATCCGTTACAATCCCGTACTTTTATACGGAATTTATTACACATGTTTCTTCTTCCACTCTTTTCTTGACACGTCTCTTTCAACCGTTTTTTCTTGACCACTCACGTCCCCTCTCGCATTAAATGCATTTGTCTTCTCGAGAATTCTTCTCTCTATAAATAGTTTTTTCTCTCCCCTCCTCTTCTTTTTTACTTTTTCTATGCAACTTTTCTTCAACTTTCTTCTTCCGCAATTTGCGCTTCTGCACTTCTGCTACTGTAAATCTTCCTTTTCTTCTTTCTCTTGATCTTTGATTTTCTAATCATTCCCATACTCTAAAAATGGCTCCACCTAGTCGTAAATATGAAACCCTTTTAGATGAAACTCAAAAGAAACTTCAAGACAAGGGTTTCACCTTATCTACTATTCCCAATCAAGAATCTTCATATATTCTTTCTGCAAAGTTGTTTACTGATCATCAGTGTGATGGTCAGAAAATCATAATCTCGCTAGGTCAAATCCTCGCAGGTCTTCCCATTCCCATGTACGATCCCGAGTTGCCCTTGTTCTATGAAATCCTTGCTCATGAGAAATTCCCGCGAGCTATTTATCAATTAAGTGGTGATTGCATCCGTCTAATGCTTGAATTTGCCAATCGCGGCGCTGGTAAGGGATCTCTATATCCTGATAACGTTAAAGATCCTAACTTCGCAAGTTTGGAGATAGTCGCTGCAAAATACACTGTAGAAAACTTCTTTGAAAATTATGAAGTGATAAACATGAAGAATGATAAATCTCGCTGGGGTGCCCAATTGAAAAGAAAAGAGAACGTTTCCGACGATGAGATACTCATGCTAGATATTGACTGGCATTCTGGCAAGAACAACGTTCCTCGATATTCTAAAGATGAGAGGTGGTCTGTTTTTCCATTATTTTTGAGTGGACCTTACATTTCTGGTTCCAATATACTCCCTGCGAATCTCGCAAATTATCAGCCTTGGGTATTTAATTGGCCCGAAAAGGCAAAAGATGTATACTTCCTAATTTTTACTTATTTTACAATCTTCACTCCCTCTTATATCTAATCTTGCGAATTTTTCAGATCACCAAATTAAGAAAGAGCTACAAAAGAAATCCAAAAGCGAGTACTCTGGCGATACTTCGTTCAATCACGGATGAAGTAAGAAATATTTTTCCTTATTATTTTTAACAATATTGTTGCCTCTGTTTCTTATCTTCATTCGTGTGCGAAGGTTGGCGTTGAAAAAATTGACATTCCTGAAGCTGCGAAGGCTAAAGGCAAGAATAAAATCACTCTTCGCAAGTATAAATCTTCTGCTCCATCTTCTAAAAAACGGAAAATCCATCCCTCTTCTCATTCTAATTCCCAATCCAGCGAAAATTCTGATGAAGATGAAAATGAGGTTGATATTTCTCCAGCGAAGGAGAATCATTCGGTCGAGTCTGCTATCGCGCAATTGTCTAGTGTTTTCTATGATTCTATGCAAGGATTGGGAGATGATCGTTTTTCTGCTACTTGCGAAGCTCTCGCAAATATCTGCGATGCCCCCCTGCTAGTGGATAATGATTCTTTACGTGGAGTTTCCCGGACAATGACTCCCAGTTTCTTAAATGCACTTAGTGCCTTGGTATGTTCATATTTCTTTATTTCTTTGTGATTTCGATTATAAATCTTATCTTAACAACTCCTTTATTTTCCTTTATAGTATGGGAGAGCTTCCTTTGTCGTTGCCTCAGATCTTGAGAAGAGGCGCAACAATCTTGAAAAGAAAAATCTCCAACTTAAGGAGAAGAATAAAGAACTAGAAGTTGAAGTTGCGACATCTCGCAAAAAGGATGAAAGTGAGACTGCCGCTCTTCGCGAAAAAATTCAACAGCTGGAAGTTGAGTCTTCTACCCAGAAGAACAAAATATCTACTCTTCAAAGTGCTAATCAGCAGCTTTATGGTATAATACCCTTCTCTTTTCTTCATTTCTACTTTGTCATTTATTTTTCTTTACCTGACTTATCATTTTCGCAGACATTTATAATCTTTCTGAAGAAGCCATCCTTCTCCATTCATTCCCTGAACCTATGGATGATTATGCTCTTCTCGCTCATCTCAATGAATCTTTAAGTAGTTCTTCAAACAAGATTAATTCTCTCTCATTAAATGAACTTCGAACCAAATTTCATCTCTTAGAAATTGAGCATAGATCTAGTTTAGGTTTAGCCAACCGATTTAAATGTTTATATCTTAGCTCCCATGAGAATAATAATATTCTAAGGAAGAAAATTAGCAGCCACATAGATGATAAGGATCGCATTGCTAATCAAGGTGCACAAGCATTAGCGAAATTCCAAAAGACTCTTCTTGAAGTCCAAATTGAACGAGATGAATCTCTTCGCCAAAACGCCATACTTAATGAGCGAGAAAATCAAATTCGTTCACTCCTTGTCATAAATAGTGATGATGAATTCGCTTGGGCTGCGAAAGTTCTAGATAATGCCAGAAATAACTTAGGTGTTAATGTCAGTCTTCATGCTTTGATCATCTTGCCTTGGTTAAAGATATGATTTACGACGACAGAGAAGGTTGTTAACTGTTCTTCTTTATTTTACCACTTCTTTTTTATGAAACTGCTATTAAGTTACTGACTCATTATCATACGTTCACAGAAGCTGAGAAGAGATATCAAACAAGGATTGAAGAACTTGAATCTGAAAAAGAACAACTTGCCAAGAACCTCTCTCTTCGCAACGACAAGTATTCCATGTTGAAGAAACAATTACAAGCTACTGTAGCGAATTTTAATAATAATGTTGTTCGTTTTCGCAATCAAACTATTAAGACAGTTTGCGATGACCACAGTATTCCTCATTCTTCTTACCCTTGTCTTCTTGATGAAATTCCTTAAGATATACCTTCCTTTGATGTTTCTGATAGTGAAGCTAGCAAAGAGGAAGAATCTGATAAAGAATCCGATGACAAAGAAGAATGAACTGAGAGATAGCTCCATTTCCCTTTTTCTGATATATGTACATTTATCCTTTTAACCTTCCATCTTTGTAATTTCTCACTGTAAATCTATCATATGGAAATAAATAACAAATTCTTACTGTAATCATTCCCATACTTGCCTCTGTTACTTATTTTCATATGAGAGATTATATCGATAATCTTTAAAATATAACCGTAATCGCAAGCTTATTTGCTTACTCGATTTCTTGTGTTGTCTTATCTTCATTTATGTTAAAATTTATCATTGCGACAAAATCGCAGGACGTCTTTACATTTTCATGTAATGACCCATTGATCTTGCCTTAACATTGTTTTGTGTGGTCGTATTTTGCCTTCCTAGTTAAAGGTCTTATTTTTCCACCCCTCATTTTGCGTCAATATGACAGTCTAAAGATTCTTCCGAACATAAAGTCCCATGACATTGCCGTCTTGCGACAAAATCGCAGGACGTCGTTACACTTTCATGTAACGACCCATTGATCTTGTCTTATCATTTCTTTAGTATTATTGCCTCTGCAGGATATTTTTGTTGCGACAATATGACAGGCCTAAATGTTCTTGCGAACTTGAAGCCCCATGACATTGCCGTCTTGCGACGAAATCGCAGGACGTCTTTACACTTGCATGTAAAGACCCATTGATCTCGTCTTACCCTCGCGTTAGTATTATTGCCTCTTCAGGATCATTGCACAAATATGACAAGCCTAAATTTTCTTGCGAAAATAGAGCCTCATGACATTTGCGTCTTTTGACACTTATCAGCTCCCTAATGGAGGGTGCCGCCCTTATCATCTCCCTGGTTGCCCCTTCAAGGAGGCGTACATCGGCCATACAAGACTAGCTCCTCCCATCCGGTCTTAACAACAACCAGTTGTTTTCGCAGACTCTTATCCCTTATACCTATAGGGTTTATGGTTACGAGACTGCACCCTAAGTGGAGTTTTCTTCGGGCCGAGTGCATGTGCCAAGACTTGCCAAGAATGGCCGAGACACTTCAAATGCCCCAGGTACTCTTGGCTCAACCGTGTACCTCGGCGCCTTGGTCATACACTGACTCCTTGGAAGAGACCCTGGGTCGTCCAACCAGGGTATAACCTTATATATATAGTTGGAAATCCAAGGTATCTCCCCCGGATAGGCTTTCATGGGCCCCAAATTTTCATGACTCAGGTTCTAGGGCGGTGTAACCTTTTCCCCGAGCCATGTCAAGAGATACCCTTATATGACGCACTTTAGGTCTTACATTTGCCTCTTGCGAAATATCATTCGCGAACTAGGGTGTACGCCATAAAGGTTCGTCCCATTCACTCATTCTTTTATTTCTGTCAATTCTTGTAATCATTCATTGATTTTTGATTATTTCTTCTCGTCTTCTTTGCGAAATTTTCATTCAATCTTGCTTTATTTGTTGTGATCTCACTGTAATTATTTAACTAAGCTTTTGTTATATTCATTCTCGCGAAACTTTCGCGTACTCCTTCTTCGATCATCACATTTTTTGTATTTTTGACATGTTTTTGTCATAACAATTTTTTTATTATTATTATTTTATTTTTTTTACACAATTCTAAAATCAATTATTTAGTTCTTGCTCTTCTTACTCCTGTTGCTCTCTGTTTCTTCATTCAAATTCCCTGATATTTCCTTCCAATTTGCGAGAACATCGCAATTTCCAATTGTTTTCAAGCATCGTTCTCGCATTATATCTTCATCTATCACTTCTATTGTGTCCACCATCAGTCTTTCTCTTCTTTGTTATTCTTTGATATTCCTTTTCCAATTCTTCTGTTGAACAGCCCTTTCCTCGCAAGACTCCACATCGACTTCATAGCATTTTTGTCCTTGACCCAATCTCCTTTTATAACTCCAACACCCTCTGGGATGTGGAAATTTGATGCGCTGGTGGTAAGTTGATGCTACACCCAAGATCTCATGCAACCAAGGTCGCCCAATTAACGCATTATAGGGGGATTCTACATCGACTATGCAAAACAAGATTTCAGTTGATAATCCATTCAATGGTATTCGCATGCGAGCTTCTCCTTTAGGTTTATTAGCAGTACCATTAAATCCATAAATCTTATAGGTTGACGGTATCAAATCTTCATCCTTGCCCCCCCAGTCTTGTAGGTGTGATAAAAAAGGATGTTTCTGAGCTTCCAAATATCAATTAAGATTCTATTTATTGCCCATGAATTTTCTGCACCATCACTTTCATCATCAACAGGTTTTGGATTAATTTCTAATCTTACCACTAATGGACTGTCATGCAACTCACCACCTTCAGGTACTTCTTCTGCGGTAAAAGAAATAACCTGCGTTTGCCATTCTTTCAGTGGCGATGATTTCGCGATGTTCATTATTTCTCTATTGTCAACATCTCTTGCGAAAACCCTATTGAGAATGTTATCATGAAAATCTTCAATGGTCCTGTATGAATGTACGATAGAGTTGCAGAACAAGTTTTTGGCCTTCGCTCCAACTTCTACTACAAATGTTTCTTTCCCTTTTGTCGTATTTACTCTGCGATTTTCTGGAGGTGTTGGTAATGGTTGAGTCTTCTCTTCACATTTTAAGAATTGGTTTAGCTTCCCTTGATCTATCATTCTGAGGATGATTCTTTTTATATTCCTGCAATCATTCGTTTGGTGTCCATGAAAATGGTGGTAGGAACAAAATTCATGACTTATATCACCTGGAGCTGGTTCATTCCCCATATTCCATGGTGCAGGTATGTTTTCCATCAGGATTATAGCTTCCCATATCTTCTCCACGCTAGCGTTTAGTGGTGGAATTTTGATTTCTTCCCATACGACTCTATGACCTCGCTGTCCTCTATGATAATTCTGCCTCTGGCCTCCAAAAGTCTCTTGCGGATTATGCCTCTGACCTCCATAGGTTTCTTGCGGTTGATCAAGCCTTTGAATTTTATTATTTCCGCCACGGTTGTAGAAATTTCTTTCTCTTTCAAATTCTTCGTGATCGCGACTTCCCATAGCTACCAACTTTTGCTGACCATCATCTGGTATCCTCACTCCTTGTTGACCTTGCGAGGTACTTGCCACAGTGTTTATCAATTTGGGTAACAAACTTGCATTCGCAGCTCCTGAACTTGTATTCGCAACAGGGTATGATTCCATCTCATTTTGTTTTTCCTCTATAGCAATATACTCCTCCTGAAGCTCTCGCAACTCAGTCATTGTGATTGTATTTTTGACTCTAAAAATTTGAATATATAGCAGATTTGTCGCAAACATAGCATTAATGAATGATAAGATGAGATATCTCTCCTCCACTCGGCTTGACCATTTCGCTACACATTGTCTTCCATCTCACAGTTAGATGCTTCAAACTTTCACCAACCCTTTGTTTTAACCCAAATACATCTTCAATACCTGGTCGCGAGGAATTATTACTTATATATGCCCCTAAAAATATAGCCTGCAAGTGATTGAAAGATGTTATTGTATTCCTCGGTAACCCTTCAAACCATTTCAAAGCTTCTCCTGTCAGACTTGATGCAAAATATTTGCACAATATAGCATCATTATTCTCCCATTGTAGCATACATCTCATATAAGCTTTGATATGTTGTATCACACAAGTTGTTCCATCGAAAATGCTGGTTAATGTCGGTAAATTGCACTTCGGTGGTATTCCTCTTAATTGTATCTCTTGTGTGAACGGAGTTTTCGCAGCTTCTTCTATTGCTTCATCTAAATGTCTCTTTCCTCCTCCCCTTTCACTGTTCATCATTCCTCTCATTTCTGCCAATTCTCTCAAAATTTGTTCATTTACATCAGAATTTGAATCCATTGGTCTTTTTAGTTCCGCTTCTCTTCGCCTGCGTTCATGTCTACTTTGACTTTCTTGTTCATCATTCTCTTCTCGTATTTCTCTGCGATCTTCTCCTTCATTTCTTTCGCGAATTCGCACACCATTATATCTATCAATTTCTCTTCTTTAGTGCCTATCAGCTCTCCTTTGTGCTCTTTCATATTCTTCATTAATATTATCATTGTTGCGATTTTGCTCTCGTATTTCTCTGCGATCTTCTCCTTCATTTCTTTCGCGAATTCGCACACCATTATATCTATCAATTTCTCTTCTTTAGTGCCTATCAGCTCTCCTTTGTGCTCTTTCATATTCTTCATTAATATTATCATTGTTGCGATTTTGCTCTCGTCTTCTTTCTCGATTATCATGATTATTCTGGCGAATTGCCTCTTCTAACTCCTGTTCTTCCATTTCTGCTCTCAATCTTTCTCTCTCGTGAGCTAGACGTGCTTGTTCGGCATAGTGTCTTTTAATTTCATCTTCAATTTCTTTTTGCTTTCTTCGTGCTTCTCTCCCATGCAATATTCTTCTTCCTTCTTCTTGATTTTCTTCATCCATTGGTTGATTCTGCTCCCGACGTTGCCTATTTCCTTGGTTTCCACCATTCTGCTCATTTTGAAGAGTCTCGGGGCGTGGGATATAACGATCTTCCATCATTTATCTTCTCTCTCAATGTTCTGTGCCTTGATTTTGCGCTTCTTCTTGGTTTTCTTCATCAGCATTTTCTGTAGGTAAAATTCTCCTTCTTTCCTCTCTAACTGATCTTGAGCTTTACCTTGTAGTGCTTCTCGACCTTCTATTTTGTAATCTCATGTTTTCCATCCTCAGCTCATGATTCTGTCTTGTCAAGTTTGCACGTTCCTCTGCCTCTAATCGTCGCTCTTCATGTATTGTTTTCCTCAACGCCTCTAATGCTGCGATTTCTTCATTTCCACGAATTATTTCTCCATTCCTTTCTCGATCTCTCCCCTCTTGTCCATTGTTTACCAATTGTTGTTCTTCTTCCCCTTCGTCCACAGAGTCTGATCTCCAAGTATGCACGCTTACTCTATCATAATCCACTGTTTTATCCGCTATTGGTTGAATTGGTGATTGAATTTGATTTTCTTCATCATTCCTTAAGTTCCTTCTTGAAGATTCTCCCATTTCATTTCTCTCTTCTCCGGCAAGTCTCCTACTCCTTCTAACAGTTGTGGGTTGCTCTGATGCATTTCTCCTTCTAGCCATTTCTTAATTTTGATAAACTGTTGAAAATTATATGAAATTCTTTCCCTTCTACTCTAAATTCTTTCAAATCACGATGTCAATCCTTACTCTCCTCCCTGTTTCTAGCGCCAATATGTAGTTGCAGGAAATCCTACACTACACCCCTCACAATAATCCACACAACTAAGACATTTGAAGATGAATAACAATGATTTTATTGATTAAATCCTTGAATGTTTACAAGATAAGATAGAAAAGAGCTAAAGAAATTACAATCACCACCAACTTTCTCTCTCCTAAAGACTTGTCTAACACTTCGAAAAAAGCTCTCCCCCACAACAGGCTTATTCAACTCTTTATATAGGGTAATACACAATGGATGACAGCTAAGCTGTCCTTTATTTTCGGAAATGACTTGCGAAATATCGCAAGTGTACAAGTATTCATTCTTGCAACTGTCCTAAATTTCGCTAGGTCTTCACACCTTTCTCGTGTTTTGGCTGTCGTCATTCATTGCGTCATTTATATTACTCTTTTGCGATGCCCTCGCAATGCTATTGTTTATTGATCCCGCGAAGTATTGGTGTCGCGATATTCTGATCCTACACTCCAAAAATTAAACGATTCCATTTTTAGAAAATACCTATGTTGTTCATGATGCAGATAGATCAAGTACGGATTTTACAAATCTCATATGTTCCGTTGTGCTCTTTGAGAACTTCCCCATTTATTCAAGTCGAGCACAATTTTGAGAAATTTACAATCAACAAACTTAGTTGTTGACTTGAGCTCTCAATAACTCAAGATTGCACATGGAATACGATCTATCAGAGTAATCGATAGTTCTTACAAGATATACTTGATGTTTTTGGACATCTCTTTTTCTGGAATAATCCCAAGAATAGGTTTCACAAATCTGTGAATCACAACTTGAAAATTCTGATTTAAAAGATAGTTCTATTCGAGTAGGAGTAAGATTATAAGTGTGATTCGAAATCCTTTGAGTCATGAGTTGAGTAGTAATCTTAGATCGACCCAGTTTTTTCTTGGAATAAGATAACATCTTTTGATGAGATTATTTCTATGAACATGAATTGGACAATCGATCAATAACAAAATTGAATCGTCTGAAATCATTAGTTCGTGTGCATATAAGTTGATCTTTGTCTCTTTCAGAGAAATAATCCTTGTCACTGTAAGAAACAGTTTTTCCTAACTGTATGTTAGTCAAAGGATTTTTTTTTTTGAAACACATCTCTTTTGATTCTTGCAGGTGGTTAGACTGTTTAAATCAAGATGTTGTTTATTAGTTAAGAGATTCTGAAAAATAGAATCACATATCCTTGTCTTAACTAATAAATCTTTTCTGACATTAAAATGATTATCAGAACTTTCAGATTCAGTTTCAAGAGGAAATAAGACTGTATTCTCATCTTGAGATTGACTAGATGTGATTATCATCCTGTTAGGAGGTTCATGAATTTCAAGAGTTTCTTGAAGCACGGTTTTTTTCATGAGACCTGGTTTTTATCAATAATTTTTTGATAATCCCTTTGACAGATGGATAATAGATATTATCTTTTAGATTATATTTTTTCAGCAAGTCTTATGAAAAATTTAATCTCGTAACTGTGATCTGAATCGTACATCACAGGTGTTGGTTTTCTTATTAACTTATTATGGTTAATATTCCCTGAGTTGTGTTCAACAAATGAACCAACAATGTTGAGATGTTTATCAGGATTTGAAAAAAAAAATTGACTTTCTGAAGAGTATGTTTTAAATATAGTATATCATCATCTTATTTTACGTTAACTGAATCTTCCATAGATTCAAATCTTATAGGTTGGATCGCACCAAACATAGATTGTTAGATCTTTTCATGTTTGCTTGCTTTGATACCAATTGAAAAGACATGGGTACCCAAATACACCACAATCTTTTATTTATCAACCTATAAGTCTTTTTCCAAGTGTGATCGTCTATGGACTGAGTCGAGACAATACAACAACGTTGGTACACACTTCGTGTGATCATCTATGGATACGAGGTCAAGACAATACAACAACAAGATCACTTGTGTGATTGACTATTGATTCAAGATCGAGATGATACGACAACGAAGTGATCACTTGATAATAGGTTCGGTAATAACCGAAACTCTATAGGATCAATATAAAGTGTTACGGATTAATGTAAAAGTGCAATTTACTTTAATTATAATAAAATAATTATAATGCGTAATAATAAAGTAAATGGCACAACAAGATATTGTTAACAAGGAAACCGCAAATGCAGAAAAACCCTGGGACCTAGTCCAGTTTTGAATAATCTTAGAATTAAGCCGCTATATAAAATCTAATACCAACTTCGTATAGTTGAGACCAAGTAGACTACCCCTAGCTACTTAGTTTCCTCAGTATCCATGCGCCTTCGACTTCTAGAGTCACGCACGTGAATCACCAATCCTTTAGATCGTATTCCAAACAGTAAATGATAAATATGTTTGGTAATAAGATATTATGAGTCGTTGACAAAGGCTCTTCTGTTTAATCTAATAAACTCTTTTGTCTAGTTAGATCAATCTATCTTTTGATTACCGAAATAATCAAACTCTGGATTCGCAATCAATCAATATAGATCTCAAAGAGAAACTATAAGGTGATGCCAATCTCACGCAACTAATAAATCAAGTTTATCAAAGATAAACACCTTGCTTTCCGAAGTAGCTTGTGATCGGATACACCTTTCTTCCCAAAGGTAGCTTGTGACCGATTACAACTAACTTCTCAATTCATCTTGTGACCGGTTATACCTCGGTTTCCAAAGTAACTTGTGACCAGTTACAACTTGCATTCCAATATAGCTTGTGATCGGTTATACCTTGATTTCCAATGTAACTTGTGACCGATCACGACTAGCTATATTATATAGGCTATGACCAGTTATACCATAAATCTCAACAAGTTAAGATAGTTCTACCTTGTCACCTTATATTGGTCATTCAAAATATATTCAATAAAGAACCTGACCCATCATGATTTCCTTTCGATTATGAAACAAGTTCATATATGTACTTCCTTTAAACAAATGTTATAAAAAAAATAATCCTAGGGTGAAATCATACCTATATAATGCACACACAATCAAACAACCATACAATAGATTATGTTGATGTCGTATTTACGAAGTTCAAAAGATAGGTGTTATACTTCGTAATTCAATAAATTCCTTGACACTTTGATCATAACGTCATGACCAAGTCTAACTACTAGAGTATTATTTATATACATCTTCGCATGTTATGTTTTCAATATAATCCGACTAGCTTAAAAGATACGTTAGGAATGGAAACAAGATCAAGTCAATATTACTAACCTCAAGAGGAAGGATGATGTCGTCGTTGTAGTCGTTACTTCTTCACATTCTTCAGGTCTTCGGAGTAATACTTGTACGTCTCAACATTCCTAGACTTTCTAGTCTAACCTAAACGAAGTTGACTCTAGTATTTAATCAAGCGACTCTAGATGAGTTTTGACACACTAAAATATAACAACCAAACTTGACATACCAACGCTTGGTGAGTTCAGCTGAGCTATGCTCTAAAAATTACTCTCATAAGATATAAGAAATAAACCACAACGAACAATTTTTAGAGACAAAATGAACCATGACTTAAACAAATTAAATTGCATATCATTGATTATAGAAACAATGGAATCACATAGACGATATACAGAGAATATAGCTTTTCCAGTCTTGAATCTGTCTCCAATTCAACACTAACACAAATTGGCAAATTCAACCCTTTTAATGGAACTACAAAGTACTGAAGCATTACGACATATTAAAATGCCAGTTCATTTGTTTTATATTTGTATGACAATCACACCAATATGATCAGACAAATCTTTGAATATTGTCAAAGAATTAATCTACACTTTCCTGAAAACTACACTGAAACCAAAAGATAATGTAACGTCAATAAATTTAAAAACTCTGTATATTTGTTGATGGGTGAAAACGATTTTCTGGTTTTTTAGGAAATTGGAAAGTTTAGTGTACGGGCGGAGACTTCTTGACCGAGCAAATTGCCTAAACCTTTGGGTTCGAGAGATCAATCTGTAAGACTCCGGCCTGAACCAAGACAATGGTCGTTCCAGAGTAAATTCGGTCACAAAGAGGGATGAGGGTCGATTTGTAGGAGGGAAGCTGAGAAGTGTGTGAGATCAATGATGATCGAAGGATTTCGGATGTGTTGTAGATTTCTGCAAGTTTCTTGTGAACTATTGAGTTCGAATAAGTTCTGACTGATTTATTGAATTCTTCTCAGTTGAGAGTTCTTGTTCAGATGAGAATTCTTGTTGTTCAATCATGGATTCAGAAACTTATTTATATTCCAAGAATAGTAGACTCATTGATCCCAGTAAGTGTGACGGTTGCTGGAGTGAAAGAGTGGGAAAGTGGGAAATCGTGGTTAAACCAGTTCCACGTCATGCGGAGACTTGGTTGATTGTCCATCAACTACTTTGCTAACTCCTTCAACTTCTTGCACGACTTTGTTTTGGGGTAAAAACTGATTCTCCTGTTTTTGGTAATTTGGGGTGTGTTGATGAGAAACAAATTCAAACCCTAAACAAATGCACTGCACGGGAATGCTTTTAGGTTCGAGAAATCAATATGTAAGACTCTGGCCTAAACCAAGAAATGGCCGTTCCAGATTCAATTCGGTCACAAGGAGAAGGGTTGATCTTAGGGAGGAAAGCAGAGAAGGTGTTTGAGATCAGAGTGTTGAATTATGAAGGTGTGGTTGTTTATGACTTGCGTATCAGAAAATAGTTTCTGGCTTCTTATGTTGATAACACTTGTGTTCTCTTGTAATAGATTGAAAACCTATTTATACAAGTCATTGAGCGCACCCTGATCTCTTAGGAAGTGGAGGAAGTTAAGTAGTGGAGAAGTGGGTTTGTGCGGAAGGTGATCATCGTGTTTCCGTTATGAGGGAAAACTGATCACACGTTCACCCACTACTCTCATCAACTGTCCGTCTTTCCTGACACTTTCTCATAATGGGCGCGTTGCACGCCGCACGCTGTAAACCGCCAGACCAATACCCCAGTGAGTATCCCCCCAGTTTGTGACATGTTTGATGTCTCGAATGAATGGGTCAAGTCATGTGACTTGCCGCTAAAATCATCACATAATGCTTTCAGGTTAAATAAATTATTTGTGAAACCGATATTTATAAAGTATTGCTTATAATCGATGTGTTAGAAGCATCACTGTTTTTGAGCTCGATCGAATCAGTCACGGATTGAACGTCTTAAAATTAACACAACCGGCCCTCTTTGAGTGGTCGTTTTAAGACCCCATGAGTGAACTATCACCCGGTAGACCAATCCCTGTGGAGGAGGGATGAATGGCGATCATAATGTCGTTTTGTTAATTTGCTAAAAATAAATCTACACCGTCCAACTAGGCTGTTAAAGTTGGACGGTTGTGATCAATCTGCGGCAATTATTTACTGCCATTGACGCCACTGTTTAGGGTTTAGGGGCCGCGTGGCTACCCCTTTTTGGGCGAGCGATTCAAGGCGTTGAATGCTTGTTCGACCAGGTCGATCGACCATGCGCAAAGGTGGGTCATCGGTGAGCATGCTGACATCTCCTGGGCCACCTAAAATTAGATCTAAGCCACTCAATTTGTCTGGCGAAAATGAATGGTCGTGATCGTTTTGCGGCAGTGATGTGTTGCCGTAAAGCAATTTAGGGTTTTAAAAACGGCGTGTTCACGCTACTTTGGACAAGCGATTTAATGCTCTCTGGTCTTGTTACGAACAGGTTGATCGACCAAGAGAGAGCTTGGGCCGACAGTGAACACATTGGCACCTCTTTGATCGCTTGAGGTGCGATCTAAGCCGTCCAACTAGGCTAGCGAAGTTGGACGGACACAATCGATTTGCGACAATTGTATACTGTCGCGACCCGAATTAGGGTTTTGAATACAACGTGTTTGCTCGAGTTTGGGAAAATGGTTGAGCGCCCTATAGGCTTGCCGCAGACAAGTCGATTGACAAAGGGGAAAGTTGGGCCGCTGATGATCATGCCGGAACTCCCTTAATTGTTCGTAGGAAGATCTAAGCCGTCCAACTAGGCTGGCAAAGTCGGACTGTCATGATGTATTTAAGACCCTTTTTAACGGTATTAACTCATTCGAGTTATTTTTATACAACGCGAACGCCCATGTTTGGGTCGGCGTTCGAGGCACTCGTGACGGTGGGGAATGAGACTCGATCAACTAGGGCACTAGTGGGCCCGTCGGTGGTCACTATGGTGATTGCCTAGCTCTGTTAGGAGTAGTCTAGGCTTGTTAAATCGCGCGGCCAAATCGCATGGCCGTGATTATTTATGAGACTAATGTTAATAGTCTAGATTTTCTTTTAAGAGTTAATATGTGTTCGACCACGCTAACTTTTAATTAAAAAGGTGTGTGAACGTGTTGATCTCTTTGTCAGAGAGATGTAGCCTGTATGCGTATTTTTGTGCAGATCCCAATACTAGCACTTCGGGAGATTCATGCTACTCTGCTGAGAGTGAGCATTGATCGTCATGTCATGTCAGTATTGAGAGTTCGGCTGGGAACATAGCATGGAAAAATACCAGGTGAATCATGCATTAGTTAATAATGCTGGCATAAAATAGAATGCACAGAATATTTGGGATTGCTACTATGCGCACCATTCTAAATGAATTTCATATATATATACTGAGTTGTTCAATACATATGTAAGTAAAGAGGTTTGAGCACTCGTTACTTTCAAATGGACTTTATTCCTTTGCATGATCACATCGCTAAACATAGGGGTTTACGATTTTGACCCTGAACTAAAAACCACCATCAACATTAAGTCCCCTGCTTAGCACGTAACGGTGACATTGTTGTGGGGTAAGCACTAGATGGTGATAGACAAAGAAATTCACAAGAGGAGTTCGATGCACATTACCAGGATAGAGGATGGCTTGGTTCTTGAGTAAGGCACGTTTCCTTTGTACGTCGGTTATCGTCAGATAGATAAGTATCTACTTGATTGTTATCCCGTATCCGGAGCTTTTATACACGGCAAGTAGAGACTCCTTTTCTTCCCGGGATCCATCTGATTTGCGGAATATAAAGAAGACGCTGAGCCTTTCTCTCATCGCAGAATTATTTCTTTCTTTGTTCCAGGTATCGCTCCATTCTCATTAAGCGGTTTAATTTTTGATTAATGGTAACGATTTTTTTTATATATACCGGCTGTCGGTATGATCATAACGTCCCTTTTTGCAGTGTATGATGGGAACTGCTGGTGATGATTACTCTTTTAATTCTCCAGAGAAGAGCTTTGAAGTCGACAAACCCAAGGCTAGTGCGTTCGAGGAGGTGATGGACAAAATAGATCCTCCGTTTCGTGAAGCTGGTCGTGTCATACAGGGTATGTCCCTTCTGCACCTACGTCTCGTTCGCGAGCGTGTTCAGGCTTTCTTGGCTTCAGTCGGCATGGAGGAAGAATGGAGGCGCGACGAAGCGTCTCAGCCGCCAAGTGCGAGAGATGAAAGGTTTGTAGCTCGGCTAAAGCGGCGAAGGATCGAGCATGAGCTGCCTTCCGGTGAAAACAAGTATTATTACCCTGTCTGTAACGGAATCATCGTCCTCGATTCTGACATGGATGAACCAGAGTATCCTCAGAAGGCTGTTGGGGAAGTTCCTGAGGGAGAGGTCGAAGTAGATTCCGCGGAGGGTATTGAAGCAACCGCTGGAGGGAACACTGAAGTGGTTGCTGGGGGGATCATGGTAGCGACATCTGGAGAAGATGTTGAAGAAGCTTCCAAGGATGATGTCGGCGTGTCTCCTGGAGGGAATATTGAAGCAACTGTTGAGGGAGGCGTCGAAGCGGCATCAAAAGGGGAAGTCGATGTGGCTTCTAGAGAGTATGCAGTAATGGCTTGTGATGAAGGTGTTGAAGCAGCTTCCAATAACATCTCCTGTGAAGATATTGTTGATCCCTCCTATGACTAGTATTCCCTTTGTTGCTTTTATTCATTGTTGAGCACTTTCCATGTAGACATTTCTTTTTATACTCAGTAGTTTTGTGACTGATGATTTTCGTTGGATGATTGATTTTGATTATTTTTTTTTCTTTTATGATATCTTGGGAACCCTAGTTGTAGCATTTCCAGTAGGGTTGCAATAGAATCTCTCCGTTCCATTAAGTCATACAGTCGAAAAGAACGCGAGTATTTATAATTGATGATGCGTCCTTATGTGACCCTTCATGATGATTGCATGTAACCCTAAAAACAATGAAGGGAATTCAATAATGGAAATCAGAGATTGATCACGAACCTGTCTGCCCTCCAATTAGTAAAGTGTTGCCGTCTAACCGGGTAGCGACTGAGAGGCTGTTTTATTGTTGGAGTGAAATGCTCTTCAGAGTACGAGGTGCTCGCCCTAATAATCACGATTCCTTTGTCTCTTTTCTTTTTGCGTGTACTCCTTTAATATTTCTCGAAAGATATGAGATGCTTCTTTCTGGTTTGAACTGATGGGTACTGGTGAGGGTTTTAGGTTTGTTCAAGACTTTGTGTCATGATTCAGGAGTAAAGAGATTTCTAAAAGTGAACAATACTTCGATTAATTGACAAATTGAAAACCTAATTATGAATGCAAGCAGTGCAATCACTTTGGAGGAATAACAAATATTGCATGAAAGAGGAAATTGATGGAAGAAATATTAAAGAGAACGCTGGAGGAAAGGTAGCACAGCGTTTTAGGTATTGAAATGTTTGAGCCATCGTGAGTGGATTGTCATGCCCTCTAGTTTGTCGGCATTGATGAGCTTGCAGTATCCACCTAAGATAACGTCTGCCACCAGGTATGGCTTGTCTTCCTTTTCTGTAGGTGAATCAGACTGAGCGGTCACCTTCACTGTCACATCCCCAACTTGAAACGCGGTCGCTTTCATTACCAAATCGCTAATTTGAAATGGGTTTGGGCATTGCACAACTACTTGATCCTTGGACTCGCCGTCTTTAACCGAGACAACTTCTAAACTTTTAACAAAGCGTTTGAAAGGACCAACATCCCATTCACATCTCCTAGTGGCGGCTGGGTTGTTGATTGGAGCAAGTCCCCGAGACTTAGCAGAAGGAGGAGTGACTGGTTGCAAAAAGGGTTGTTCGATAAGACTTACTTGGGTTCGGAATCTTCTAACGTATGCTGATGGGCTCTCTCCAGGTAATTACGTCACATCGGCAAGTTGTCGATATGACAACAGATAATCTTCGGGGTTTGACGGCTTGTTGGTAATCATTTCAGGTATAGACACTTTCAAACGACACACCCCTAACTTTGCTTTGTTGTTATGCACCCACGAGCGCCCCAGAATCATATCATAGTTCGGGTAATCATTCACAATATGAAACTTACCGCGTGTTAGAGCGTCTCCTATCTTGATTTCTAGGTCGATGTACCCATAAGCGTCTTTAGACTCTCCTTCAGAATTTTTAATTAAGGTTGGGCAATGAACAGCTTCCTGCTTCGAAATCTTTGCAGCTTTTAGGGCCTTGAAAGTGACAATATTGAAGTCAGACGCTACATCAATCTACGCGTTGTCGAACTCGACATCCTTCAAACGAGCGATGGTTAGGAGTCCCCAGTTACATCTCAAGTTTCCTAGGAAGGATTGGGGTTCAGGAGCAACTTCGTTAACTTGAAACAGACGCTTTCCTGATACGACACGGTTAAGAGCTCCAAACATGTCTTGACGTTGTGCCTTAGAGAAATACAGAATTTCACATAAATGTTCCATCATAGACTGCACAGTCTTATGAACAGAGTCCCCAGAAGTCATGCAGCTCCTGAAAGGAAGAGGGTCTCTGTTGACTCCTTCATTTCCTAGTTGAAGTTCTCCCTCATCCACCTTTTCTTTGAAAATACACTTCAACTTGTTGCATTCACTGGTTGGGTGATTGACGAACCTGTGATAACGACAGTATTTGGGATTCGCCATATCTTCTTCAGTTGGCGGACGTCTAAGAGAAGGTATCTTGATTACGTCATCTTGAATCCATGCTTCCAGGAGTTCAATAACCTCATCTATTGGAAATGGGAAGTCTGGAGCAGCATTTCCAGCTTCAGGAGTCTTAGCCGTGGTTTTCCGAGATGGAGTCGTCTGCGCTGGCGCTGCGCGTTTGGGTTGTTGCTCCGTTGCTGGAGCTTTCCTTTTTCCTCCTTCACCTACCACGCTTACAGAAGGACCGGTGTTGTATTTCTTGTTGATAAGACGCTTGTTTCCTCGAGTTTCGTGCACATCCTCACCTCTGGTCGGTCTGGCTCTTTCTAAAAGTGCTGGTGTGGTCGTAGCCGATCGTTTAGCAGCTTCATGGAGTTCAAAGAATGTCTGGAAGCGCAGGTTTTCTAGTAAAGCACGATAGATGGGAACCATACCATTAATGCACGACTCCACCAATTGATGTTCGGTCATATTTGGGTCGTGACAATCCAAAGCTTGAATTCTGAATCTCTTGACGTAATCGTTCGGATGCTCGTTGTTTCGCTGAAACATTCTTCCCAAGTCCGATAAAGTGATTTGCTCGGACATAAAGAAATACTTTTTGTAAAAAACGGTGACCATCTCACACCAGTTTGATATGTTGTTTGGTGCGATGTTGTTTTACCAGGTGTATGCTCTTCCAGTAAGCGATTTTGAGAATTCTTTCAAGCGGAGGATGTGATTGTATTCGTGTTCTCCCGAAGATTCAGAAAACGAGAAATGTGTTCGCGAGCGTTACCAGTACCATCTGTTTGTACCCTATTCAAATAGTGTACGTGCGTGCCGCGAAAGATATTTAATGGCGTCAACCCGTGGGTTTATTGAGGAAACCCACAGGGCTTATTGTGGAAGCCCAGACCGGACTTATTGAGGAAGTCCAGAGGTTTATTGAGGAAACCAGGCTATGGGTTTATTGAGGAAACCCGGCTATGGGTTTATTGAGGAAACCCACAGGGCTTATTGAGGAAGTCATGCCGGACTTATTGAGGAAGTCCGGAGGTTTATTGAGGAAACCAGGCTGTGGGTTTATTGAGGAAACCCACGGGCTTATTGAGGAAGCCATGCCGAACTTATTGAGGAAGTCCGGAGGTTTATTGAGGAAACTAGGCTGTGGGTTTATTGAGGAAACCCACAGGGCTTATTGAGGAAGCCAGGCCGGACTTATTGAGGAAGTCCGGAGGTTTATTATGGAAACCGGTGGGTTTATTATTGAAACCCACAAGGCTTATTATGGAAGCCCAAATACGGTTTATTATGGAAATCGGTGGGTTTATTATGGAAACCCACAAGGCTTATTATGGAAGCCCAAATACGGTTTATTATGGAAACCGGTGGGCTTATTATGGAAACCCACAAGACTTATTATGGAAGCCTAAATACGGTTTATTATGAAAACCGGTGGGTTTATTATGGAAACCCACAAGGCATATTATGGAAGCCTAAATACGGTTTATTATGGAAACCGGTGGGTTTATTATGGAAACCCACAAGGCTTATTATGGAATCCTAAATACGGTTTATTATGAAAACCGGTGGGTTTATTATGGAAACCTACAAGGCTTATTATGGAAGCCTAAATACGGTTTATTATGGAAACCGGTGGGTTTATTATGGAAACCGGTGGGTTTATTATGGAAACCCACATGGCTTATTGTGGAAGCCAAAATGGTTTATTGTGGAAACCGGTGGGTTTATTGTGGAAACCCACATGGCTTAATACAGAGGCCCAGTATAGCTTATTATAGAAGCCCAAAAGACTTATTTTTGGAAGTCTTTTGAGATAGACACAAATCTTGTGAAGATATACAAGGATCTTTCAAGATAAACTCAAATCATGTGAAGATATACAAGAATCTCTCAAGATAGACATGGATCTTCAAGGATAGACACAAATATTAAAGGACAAGTACAAATCCAGGTGGTTATTTTGGATAACTACAAATCTAGGGTTATTATGGAACCAGATTAGGGTTTTTTGCCTATAAATAGAGGCCAAAAATCCAACTCAAGGGAAAAGGAATTCTATGTTGGCAAACCACACACAACTATTGTAATCATCATGTCAATAAAATATCTCCCTACGGGGTTCCATCCATGGACGTTGGCACAACTTGCCGAACCACGTTAAATTCTTTGTCTCTTTTTTGCTTCTTCAATTTGTTTCATAACCCTAATTTCATCATCGTCATCATCAATCAATTGTGTTTTGTGCCTAAAAGTAATTTTGGGTACAAACATTGGCGCCGACTAAGGGGACTACGAGTAAAGGATCGTGTTCCCCATTGAGAGAAATTGTTTTCAAAGCTTTTTTGAAAATTAGGGTATCAAAAACGTTGTGAAGAAAATAGTTGCAGAAAGTTTACAACTTTTTCGCAGAAAGTTGCAGAAAGTTTAGCACTTTTCCGCAGAAAGTTTTCAGAAAAGTTGTAATCCAGAAAGTTGCGAACAGAGTTGCAAAAAATTTACAACTTTTCTGACAGTGAGAATATCTCCGAAACGTTGTGAAGGAAAAGAAGAAAAATTAGGGTTTTTAAGTAACAGTTGCGAGGTTTAAGAAACTGTTACAAGGTTGAAGAAACCGTTACGGAGGTTGAAGAAATTGTTGCGAAAGGGTTGAAGAAACCGTGACAAACAGTTGATAAAAGCGTTGCCTTTCCTAATCTTCATCCAGCCTCAGGTACAGCTCCAGATCTAGCAAATCTGCACCGTCAGATTCACAAGATTTCATCCATTAGATCTGTCCAGCCTCCGATCCAGCCAGTCCAACAGCCGGTTCAGCAGCAGGCCCGGTTCAGCCATCTCGACACGGTTCATATCCAACCGTTTCAGCCGCAGTCCAGCTGTCCAGACCGAACTGGTCAAACCAAGAGCCACGTCAGCAGTCGGGTCCAGTCAGTACTGCCTATCACGTTAGCACATGGCGACACGTCAAAACAGACTGCCACGTTAGCAAGGTGACACGTCAGCACTGTCCACCACGTCAGCACAATCTGCCATGTCAGCATGATGCCACTTCAGTACAGTGACACGTCAACACCAACTGTCGCGTCAGCATAAGGACACGTCGGCACCGACTGCCACGTCAACATCGTTGGTCTAATCATAATACCCACGTCATACGTTCGGTCCGATCAAAGACGTAACCACGTCGCAGGTTCGAGATACGCCGGCAGCACTCATCACGTCAGCAAATGACAGTCAACTTGCTCGACATGTAAGCACGTGCCCACCATGTCAGCTGCTTTAGTCCACTCAGTGACTGCCATGTCAGCATTCAGATCCAGTCAGGATAGTGCCTTGGTAGTTCAAGAAAAAGATGAAAAATATGTTCACGAGGGAGGAATCGATCTCATGACCTGTATGTTGCACCTTCCACTCTTCAACCATCTGTGCTGCCACTTCTTTTGTGCAATAATACATGACTCAGTAATCTTACTTTGTTCTTCACGCGTGCTTCGTGCAAATATTGTTTCATCAATAACTTCTTCGTTTTAAGTCCGAATTGAGTGATTTTTGGCTCGTTAGAATCGTCTTTCAATTCCCCTACAACATGGAAGCAAAAAATCCAATGTCCGAGAAACTTGGATGTGCACTTGGAGCAGCAACATGATCGAGAGTTCGAGATGAGGATTGCTTAGACCCTTCTATATATAGCCTTGCATCATATCGCAAGCACCTAAAGCCTCACCTTGCACGTGAGCACTTAAGTCTTGTTGTTATCACAAGCATAAAATCTCGCCTTGCACGCGAGTATGAAAGACTTGCACCTTGGCAAGCATAAAGTCTCGTCTCAACTACGAGCCTGATGCCCAATATTGGTCCAAAGACTCGTACTCAACACAAGCAACATCCATCCAGCCCGAGCAGCGAGCGCTTCAACCTTGTTACGTTGCGAGCAAAAAGCCTTGCTCCAGCCACAAGCACACACTACATTCTTTCAAGACTCGACTAGCTCTCGAGCATCACAAGTCCACCATATGGAAAAAGTCTCGTCTAGCACATGAGAAAATTTTATTGCAGGTTATTACAGTTGGGGGCGTCTTTGTAATGTCTCTACTCACGCTTGAGGGCGATTCCAAAAGGAAAAATCACGATGGAACCAGAAATAAGATGGCAACAGAAAAGATACCTGATCATAATCCCAGAGCCATCTAGCAAGTGAGGAACGGATATAATAGATCTAGTTCCTGCTTCACATGGGGGCGTCTTTTCTACTTGGGAATATCTCTACAGATATTTGGGGCGGCTAAAGTGACCCCAAGCATGCAATCAAAAGCAACTTGTTTAAAGAAGTCGAATAATAGAAGACATCTTTTTCAGTATCATGGCAAGTACTGGGGGCGGCTAAGGTTGAAGGAAGGAACGCCTGGGAAGGTAAGTCCTCACCGATTGTTACATTATAAATCGAGTTTATAGTCATACTTTGGGGCATTTTCACATGTATTTATTAAAGAAATACTTGCATTGTTTTTCTATTAAAGAGAAAAACAAAAACGAATCGTTTTACTTTTCAAGGAAATAGTTGCAATGTTTTTCTAGAAAAGAGAAAGACAAAGACGAAGTGTTTTGACAGAAGGAAATATATGACAAAAATTTATAGTCGGTCGACCTGTACACCGGAGATTGTCGTACATTCGTTATTCGATAGCACAAGAGGTTTGAGTCAGCAAATTCTACGCCAGTACGAGAGCGTGTAGGCAATCACTGTGCCTAACAAGTTACTATAGCAGCCTGCAATCGAGTGAGTTCTGGCAATATCTTACCAAAGAGATGGAGCAAAATGTGCCAAAGCAAGACCGAAGTAGCTGGGCAATTAACGTGACTGGTTACCAACTGGTGGTGCCTGCATTCGAACAAGTGGAAAACAGATAAATAAAATGCTATTCTATGAAAGATAAACAACAAAGTGGCTGGTCACTAACTCCAGGTCAAAACAAGGAAGTGCTAACAGAGAGCACATCTACACGTCATGCCTCACATGACGAAAAAACCATGCCGGATATGCACAACAATGTGCCATGATTCATTCGTGCAGTTATGTACATGTCGCCATCGCATATAGCCTGAATCTTCTTAACTCTTCAACAAGTTGAGAGTTAAGAGGGGGCGATGTTTGTACCCTATTCAAATAGTGTACGTGCGTGCCGCAAAAGCTATTTAATAGTGTCAACCCGTGGGTTTATTGAGGAAACCCACAGGGCTTATTGTGGAAGCCCAGACCGGACTTATTGAGGAAGTCCGGAGGTTTATTGAGGAAACCAGGTTGTGGGTTTATTGAGGAAGTCAGGCCGGACTTATTGAGGAAGTCCGGAGGTCTATTGAGGAAACCGGGTTGTGGGTTTATTGAGGAAACCCATAGGCTTATTGAGGTAGCCAGACCGGACTTATTGAGGAAGTCCGGAGGTTTATTGAGGAAACTAGGCTGTGGTTTATTGAGGAAACCCACAGGGCTTATTGAGGAATCCATGCCGGACTTATTGAGGAAGTCCGGAGGTTTATTATGGAAACCGGTGGGTTTATTATGGAAACCAACAAGGCTTATTATGGAATCTGAAATACGGTTTATTATGGAAATCGGTGGGTTTATTATGGAAACCCACAAGGCTTATTATGGAAGCCCAAATACGGTTTATTATGGAAACCCACAAGGCTTATTATGGAAGCCTAAATACGGTTTATTATGGAAACCGGTGGGTTTATTATGGAAACCCACAAGGCTTATTATGGAAGCCTAAATACGGTTTATTATGGAAACCGGTGGGTTTATTATGGAAACCCACAAGGCTTATTATGGAAGCCTAAATACGGTTTATTATGGAAACCCACATGGCTTATTGTGGAAGCCAAAATGGTTTATTGCGGAAACCGGTGGGTTTATTATGGAAACCCACATGGCTTAATATAGAGGCCCAGTCTAGCTTATTATAGAAGCCCAAAAGACTTATTTTTGGAAGTCTTTTGAGATAGACACAAATCTTGTGAAGATATACAAGGATCTTTCAAGATAAACTCAAATCATGTGAAGATATACAAGAATCTCTCAAGATAGACATGGATCTTCAAGGATAGACACAAATATTAAAGGACAAGTACAAATCCAGGTGGTTATATTGGATAACTACAAATCTAGGGTCATTATGGAACCAGATTAGGGTTTTTTTCCTATAAATAGAGGCTCCAACTCAAGGGAAAAGGAATTCTATGTTGGCAAACCACACACAACTATTGTAATCATCATGTCAATAAAATATCTCCATACGGGGTTCCATCCATGGACGTAGGCACAACTTGCCGAATCACGTTAAATTCTTTGTCTCTTTTTTGTTTCTTCAATTTGTTTCATAACCCTAATTTCATCATCGTCATCATCAATCAATCGTGTTTTGTGCCTAAAAGTAATTTTGGGTACAAACACCATCATAAAGGGAAAACTGAGGAGAGGAATATCCTCTCGGTAGGGGAACTCTCGCACATCAGGAGGATACGGAGGTTGGTGCTGGTGCAGGTCCACCGGGTTTTCCTTGCCTCGATTTTGGAGAAGTCATTCCAAATCCTCACGAGTTATGAAGTTGGATGGTTGGTTCCTTTCCCACGGGCATTTAGGAGCAATACGGGCTTCTTCATCTAGATAGGCACGTCCTGCTGAAGCACTTGCGCCATGCGTGTTGAAGGTACTCCTTGTTGGTTTCAGGGACTGTCGTGACTCTTGTGGCAATCGTTTTGTTAATGTCTTGAGAAAAGTAAGCACCTTTTTCTGAGTTTTAGCCATGTCCGTTTGAGCCTTAGCAACAACTTCTTGCCTCTTCATCAAATCAATAATAGTAATAAGGGGTTGGCCTCCTATGATTCCTCCAGCCCCTCATCCTGACGGGGGAGTAGCAGCTGCTCTGGTGACGACTGGAGGCGTTACACTTGAAGAAATATTGGGGTTTGCGGCTGCTCTAGCTCTGGTGATAGGAGGTGTTACGCCCGAGGGAATATCTCCTACTCCGCTGGTGTTGGTAGTAGAGGACATAGTTCCACGAGATGTATTCATCGTATTGATAGGTTGTACGGTAGTGCCACTGACAGAGACATCACCGCCGAGAGTGTTGTCAGTGCTAGTTCCATCGAAGTTGGTTGCCGATCTAGACCTAAGATCCACCATCTTGAATTTTGAGAAAATTGAAAATGAGATTGAAAATTGATCTTGCAACCGAGAGATTAATCTCCCACTGTGGTCGTCAGTTATTTTGGGGTAAAAACTGATTCTGCTATTTTTGGTAATTTGGGGTGTGTTGATGAGAAACGAATTCAAACCCTAAACAAATGCACTGCACGGGAATGCTTTTAGGTTCGAGAAATCAACTGTAAGACTCGGCCTAAACCAAGAAATGGTCGTTCCAGATTCAATTCGGTCACAAGGTGAAGGAGAAGGGTTGATCTTAGGGAGGGAAGCGGAGAAGGTGTTTGAGATCAGAGTGTTGAATTATGAAGGTGTGGCTGTTTATGACTTGCGTATCAGAAAATGGTTTCTGGCTACTTGTGTTGATAACACTTGTTTTCTCTTGAAATAGATTGAAAACCTATTTATACAAGTCATTGAGCGCACCCTGATCTCTTAGGAAGTGGAGGAAGTTAAGTTGTGGAGAAGTGAGTTTGTGCGGAAGGTGATCATCGTGTTTCCGTTATGAGGGAAGACTGATCACACGTTCACCCACTACTCTCATTGACTGTCCTTCTTTCCTGACACTTTCTCATAATGGACGCGTTGCATGCCGCACGCTGTAAACCGCCAGACCAATACCCCAGTGAGTATCCCCCAGTTTGTGACATGTTTGATATCTCGAATGAATGGGTCAAGTCATGTGACTTGCCGCTAAAATCAGCACATAGTGCTTTCAGGTTAAATAAATTATTTGTGAAACCGATATTTATAAAGTATTGCTTATAATCGATATGTTAGAAGCATCACTGTTTTTGAGCTCGATCGAATCATTCACGGATTGAGCGTCTTCAAAGTAGCACAATCGGCCCTCTTTGAGTGGTCGTTTGAAGACCCCATGAGTGAACTATCACCCGGTCAACCACTCCCTGTGGAGTAGGGACGGATGGCGATCATAATGTCGTTTTGTTAATTTGCTAAAAATAAATCTACACCGTCCAACGAGGCTGGCAAAGTTGGACGGTTGTGATCAATCTGCGGCAGTTATTTACTGCCATTGACGCCATTGTTTAGGGTTTAGGGGCCGCGTGGCTACCCTTTTTAGGCGAGCTATTCGAGGCGTTGAATGCTTGTTCGACCAGGTCGATCGACCATGCGCAAAGGTGGGTCATCGGTGAGCATGCTGACATCTCCTGGGCCACCTAAAATTAGATCTAAGCCACTCAATTTATCTGGCGAAAATGGATGGTCGTGATCGTTTTGCGGCAATGATGTGTTGCCGCAAAGCAATTTAGGGTTTTAAAAACGGCGTGTTCACGCTACTTTGGACAAGCGATTTAATGCTCTCTGGTCTTGTTACGAACAGATCGATCGACCAAGAGAGAGCTTGGGCCGACAGTGAACACATTGGCACCTCTTTGATCGCTTGAGATGCGATCTAAGCCGTCCAACTAGGCTAGCGAAGTTGTACGGACACGATCGACTTGCGACAGTTGTATACTATCGCGACCCAAATTAGGGTTTTGAATACAGTGTGTTTGCTCGAGTTTGGGCAAACGGTTGAGCGCCATATAGGCTTGCCGCAGGCAAGTCGATTGACAAAGGGGAAAGTTGGGCCGCTGATAGGGTGTAGAATACATCCTATTTACTATCTATTGTTTATGCTTTCTTTGCTATTTTTCTTGTAAATTATGTATTTTACGCTTGTTTTGAGTTTTGTAGCTACTATGGAGTCGCACGGAGGAAAAGAAGAAGAAATCACCCAATTTGAGCAAAAAGGGCAAAATTGTCATTTCTGTGGGCGAGCACTATCTGGAGCCCATTACAAAGTTAAGGGGTAACTCTTGGAGGAGTACTAAATACAAACCAGCCAAGGTTAAGGGGGCTGCCATTTGGGTATCCCTTATCAAGGTGACCAGGGTGATGAATATCCAACCTTGTTTCTTTAACCCTAAATTGAGAAGAGTTATCTTCTCCCAATCGCTCATTCATTCACCTCCACCGAAACTAAAAACAAGCAAGTCAGCTGCTGCCGCTGCGTGGTTCGATTGATCGAGAGAAAGGGAGAACAAATCGAGAGCCGAGAGAAGATGAAAAGGGTTTCTTTGTTGGGTCTCGGGGATCGAGGGTTTGATTCGAATTGTTGATGTCGAGATTGAGGATTTGATGAATCAAAGATGAATTGAGGGATGAAACTCAAGTTCTCGAGAGAAATAGAAGAAGATTGTCTTGGTAATGGAAAGAATTAGTTCGTAAAGGAACCGAGGATGACTAATTAGAAGCTAAAATTGATCGCAGAGAAGATGGGTGCAGTGTTGTTCGAGAAACATTGGCTTGTCGTGGAGAAGTCGATGCCATGAAGATCAAGTTTCACTTGTCGATTGTGGAAGAACCGATGGAGAAGTTCTTTGCTGTTATGGCGCAGAGATGGAGATGCGAGAATAGATGGAATTTGGGTTTGTTAATCGAAGATGGAAATCGGGAGTGAAGAAGAGACGAATCAAAGGAGTATTGTTGGTGTTGAATACAGCAGGATGAGATCAGAGATGGGTTCTGGCACTGTTGGTATAGGTAGTGATGCTAGGGTTTGAGTGCTGCTAAGAATTTGAGAAACAGACATTGATGCTGTTAACGAATGAGAAGAATACAGTGAAGATGGAATCGCAGATGAGGTCGAGACAAGGTGGTGGTGCTGAGCTGATAGGCCGATCCTGGTGTTGATATCAATTTGCAGTAGCAGATGATTGGTTGTTGCAAAACTAGATGTATGCTAGGAATTGTCACGGGAATGAAGCGAGTAGTGAGGCTCGAAATCGGCACGGGAAATGTCCTATAAACAAACTAATGTTGTCTGCTTTTTTTTTCTCGAGGCGAGTCGACTCGGTGAATCCGATAACGATCCAGATCCGATCCAAAGACAACGAGTAAGACCAGTAAGCTCAGCAAGACTGACTCAGAAGCTGACTCACCATCTGGTTTGACCCGATTGACTAACGGTGGACTGACGGTTTGACCACTTTGACCGTTAGTCCTAACGGTGGACTGACGGAATATTCCGTCGAATATTCCACTGACGGAGAAATTTTCAGGTGGCCAGCGGTGACGGATTCCGGCCATAATACCAGTTTTCCGGCGAGCCAAAATTCCAGAATTTTCTATGGACTTCTCTCATGGGTGTGAAGACTTGGACTAGGAATTGGATGGAGAATTGGGCTCAAATTTGGAAAGAGAAGATGGAAGAGTTGAGAAAGGCTTGGATTTGGAAATTGAATTGCTAAAGGAAAAGGATTCTATTCCTTGGAAGATTTGGAGAATATTGAAGCCTATAAATAGAGAAGTTTTACACATCTTTTTACACACATCTCTACACACACAACATTCTCTTTTCTTTATTCTTTGTGTGAACTCCTTAACATGAGTAGCTAATTTTATTATTGATTGAGGATGAATTCCTAGTTCTTAACATATAATTTGAGTTTTGTTTCAATTCTATCTTGAAGTTTTTCACATGATTATCGTTTGTTTTTACTAATAGGAATGTTTATTCATTCATGATTGATTGATAGATTGTTTGGGTGGCCAACTAAATTGATTTGTTAATTGATCTAAATCTAGTGAAAGTTAGGGGATAAGTAATCGTTTCTTGACTCTTACATAAGTAGCAAACACGAGACCTTGCGGAGGGATTCCGTGGAGCGATTGTGTGTAAAAACAACGCTAGAAAGTGGACCAAGCGAAACGAGTCTAACTACTAGTACTAAACCTAAATTCATAAATCTTAATGCATTCGGGGAATTACATCTTGTAAGCGAACCTCAAGGTGGTTCTTTTGAATAGAATCGATAACTAAGCGGACTTGTTACTCAGTGAAATAAGGGATTTTGGGGCTAGCTAAGCGAACCTGCTATCCTACGGTTGGTGATAATCTGTGACTAATAACAAGTAGAAAAGAACATAACTTGATTCATTGTTTCGTAACGAAGAAGGATTCCTTGGTCTTGTCTCTCTTATTGCTTTCAACTTTATCTTTTAATTGCTTTGTTTATTTTCATTTGCTTTTTTTACACCCCCCTTTCGTGACAATTTTTACAACTAGAATCTCTTGCTCCTCGTGGGAACGAACTTGACTTCCATTATATTATTTTTAATTGAGTGGAAATAAGATTTTAATTTGACTGCACCTACGACACGCATCAAATTTTGGCGCCGCTTCTTGCCGGGAGCAATGGACGATTTTAGTTGTTTCTATTTTTCTTTTTGCTTTATTCTTGCTTTGTTAGATTCTATATCGTATCTAACTTAGTTTGAAAATCTTATTTGGTACCGGTTTTCCATGTATGGTGGACAAGAGCAAGCATATTACAACAATCAATACGGTTTTCAACCTCAACATTATGACAACTTCCAACCATCCTTAGGATACAATCAAAACCAATATTTTGGCTATGATCAATTTCCTACAGAACCTTATGGATATTCTCATACATATCAACAACCTTATGACGGGTATGTAAGTGGACAATCACAAGGATGGAAGGATAGTTATGCATCTAACAATTTGTTTTCTAGTAATGTGCAGACAGAGAATTTGGAATATACTCCTCTTCATCGTGTTTTTCCTTCACTTTTTCCAAAGGAGGAGATACAGTCTAAAAACTCTATAAACGGTGGTAAGCGTGTGAACGTCAGGAAACTTGCACAGAAATTATACAAATTGGAAGATGATGGAGACTCGGAAGATCTTGTCGCAGAAATTAGTAGGACTATTCATATGGAACTGAAACGACGTCGGGATAAAGGTTATGAAACCGATGAAGATTCTTATTATGGTGAGTCTGAAAATGAAGATGATTGTGTTGAAAAGGACCAACCTTTGGATACTTTTGATGACGATAGTGTAGCTTACTCGAGCCTTGATCTTAATAATGATCAAGCACCTATTCAAAAGGTAGAGCTTGAGGAAGATGCAATTAGTGCTTGGAAAAAATTCCTTAGGGAAAGATATGAGTCCGCGGAAGTGTATGAGCGTTGCAACAATGAGGAAGTTATTTCAACTCCGGATCATAATAACGATCCTTCGCCTATTCAAAAGGAGGAGATTGGGTGTGACTTACCTATTGTTATAAACGATGTAACACCCGCACATGAAGATCTTACAATCTATACCGATGAAAATCATTTTAGTGAATGGCCCGATTCCGATGATGAGAATGTTGAAGAGATGATACTAGAGGATGAAACCAAATTGATTGATTTTGTGGAAGACCCAATTGAACTAGCCAATGATTTTAATGATGCCAAAACTTTGGTTAAGGTAGAAAACGACGAAGAATGGTTGCAAGGTTTAATAGAGGACCACAATATACAAGAGGTAAGTAATTCACTTGAATTTTTTAAGGATGAAGAGGATTCTATAATACAAGAAATTGTGCAAGGTTTGTCTAATCCTTTGCATATTGATTCTTCTCCTTTACCTCTTATTGGTTTGAATGTATGTGCTTCGAAAGTATTTTTGGATGATTTTGTTTCTAGATATCCACCATTGGAAACACTTGATGCTAACACTATGCAGGTTTGCCAAGAAGAATACATGGAAGTTCCCAAATTCTATGTTCTTTATACACTTCCGAGTGTGGACGAGAATAAGTGTGGGGGAAATTGCTATCGAGCGATAATTTCACTATTATTTTCTTGTGCTAACATTTGTATGGAGTTATTGTTTGCAAAACAGGTATTATGGGTGGATCCCCAAATTTTCCGATTGTTATTATATGGGGAGTGAATCTTACAAGAGCTAAGTCGGGCCGTCGACTTTAAAACAAGCGCTTAATGGGAGGCAACCCATAGGTTTTGTATTTCTTATCCTTTTGCTTTTGTTTTTTATTTTTGTTATTTCTTTTTCTTGTTCCTTATCATGTTAAAATTTCCCACCTTGACTTTACTAGGAGGATTCAATTACATTGAGGACAATGTAAGGTTTAATTGTGGGGGAGTGGTTAAGCATGTATTTTAAAAAAAAATTACAAAAAAATTAAAAAAAAAAAAAAAAAAAAAAAAAAAAAGTTTTTACATAAAACCTTCAACTTTTAGAGATTTTAGAGTCCCTAGCATACTTCTAGGTATGTTTACATAGAGATTTTGACCGACATAATTGAACTTGGAAATGTTAGAGAACTACATTCGGATTTCTTGCTTGTTTGAGTGTTAAATAATGGATTTAATCATGCCGGTGATGCGAATTTGGTGCAGGGAGAAATGCGTTATTAGAGTTGCTGATCAATCATTAGTGGAGACTACCCGTATTATATCATGTGAGGCACCGACCAGAAATTTTTCCATCTACTAAAGAGCTTCTTTTGAGTGTGTGTCACCGTACGTAAATTCCGGGTAGAATGGTGAGCTACCCAACCTCCCACCAATAGAAGCACTACTCTTTGATCTCTTGAGTGCTAATTTTGTCAATCATGAGGGTGACGTCTATAGATGAAAGCTTCCTTCTTGTAGTTCGATTTACAGTTAGCACCATTCTCTCTCGACAACAACGGATCCATAGAAACACCATCATCATCAACAAGGAGCGACACCAAAATCTACAAGGAAAGTTGGAAAAGTTTAAGGTTTACAAGCAACGGAACGAGAAAAAGAGCAAATTTCATATTCAAGTAAAGCAACATATAAATGAGCGGATTTTACATATATGTTGAGGACTTACAATACAATGAGGTAATTTTATATTCAAGTATAAAGACTTATTCACAAGAGCGAAGAAAATTAAAAGGTGAGAATTTTTGAAGTTTATGATTTCAAGACGATACAAGTTGTGAAGAATCAAGTGGTAAAATACTTCTCCCACGGCCATGGTTTATTTTTTGTTTTGTATTTTATTTCTCTTGTTTCAAAAAAAAAAAATAAATAAATAAATAAATAAATAAAAAAGATATAAAAAAAAAAATACAAAAAAAAAAAAACGAGAGAAATATTTATTTGTTTTTAATAAGCCGTGGGAAAGGAAAATTTATAAGGAAGTTTCAAGCGACAAGGATTTTTAAGATAAAAGAGTTAAAAATTGTCAAGGATTTATGAAATTCGAGGGTTTATCATCAATAGTTGAAACCGAAGACGAAGACCATGAAGATCAAGACGAGGAGCGGAAGACGTTTCTATTGGATGCCGTGAGAGTGGTGTTATCATAATTGGCAATCGGATGTGAAGGTGAGTAAGTAATCTCATCCTCAATAATAAATGGTTGATTTCCTTTCTTAGAGATCGTTAGAAAAATGGTTTTTCAAAATGTTAAAAGATGTGGGTTTTTTAAAAAATATTTCGGAAGTTATTCTTCCCACCATTCAACGTGTTGCAGGAATTCTCTCTTCATTCCTACCTGCACACATGTGAGACCCATAAAAAAGCTGTCTTTTTGAGTGCAATTATCATAAAATCATTTTTGGTGAGGTAGAAGTCGAGGCGAAATGCTTATTGATCGTTTCTCAAACACGCGTTCTCTCATTATGGTGTGGTTATTTCTCACTCAACATTTAAGAATGAGACTATGTTCTTTAGTATTTCTAACTTCTTATTACTAGCATGCAGAAACTCTATGTCCTCATAGCTCTTTGGATGCTTGTGACGCTTGAACGCTTTGAAGTTGTGAGTTTTTAGTTTGATTTGCTCGAGGACTAGCAAAGTCTAAGTGTGGGGGAATTTGATAGGGTGTAGAATACATCCTATTTACTATCTATTGTTTATGCTTTCTTTGCTATTTTTCTTGTAAATTATGTATTTTACGCTTGTTTTGAGTTTTGTAGCTACTATGGAGTCGCACGGAGGAAAAGAAGAAGAAATCACCCAATTTGAGCAAAAAGGGCAAAATTGTCATTTCAGGGGCGAGCACTATCTGGAGCCCATTACAGGTTAAGGGGTAACTCTTGGAGGAGTACTAAATACAGACCAGCCAAGGTTAAGGGGCTGCCAGCTGGGTATCCCTTATCAAGGTGACCGGGTGATGAATATCCAACCTTGTTTCTTTAACCCTAAATTGAGAAGAGTTATCTTCTCCCAATCGCTCATTCATTCACCTCCACCTGAAACTAAAAACAAGCAGTCATGGCTGCTGCCGCTGTGGTTCGATTGATCGAGAGAAAGGGAGAACAAATCGAGAGCCGAGAGAAGATGAAAAGGGTTTACTGTTGGGTCTCAGGGGATCGAGGGTTTGATTCGAATTGTTGATGTCGAGATTGAGGATTTGATGAATCAAAGATGAATTGAGGGATGAAACTCAAGTTCTCGAGAGAAATAGAAGAAGATTGTGCTGGTAATGGAAAGAATTAGTTCGTAAAGGAACTGAGGATGACTAATTAGAAGCTAAAATTGATCGCAGAGAAGATGGGTCTGGTGTTGTTCGAGAAACATTGGCTTGCCGTGGAGAAGCTGATGCCATGAAGACTGTTTCTGTTGTCGATTGTGGAAGAACTGATGGAGAAGTTGCTGCTGTTATGGCAGAGATGGAGATGCAGAATAGATGGAATTTGGGTTTGTTAATCGAAGATGGAAATCAGGGAGTGAAGAAGAGACGAATCAGGCGAGTATTGTTGGTGTTGAATACAGCAGGATGAGATCAGAGATGGGTTCTGGCACTGTTGGTATGGGTAGTGATGCTAGGGTTTGAGTGCTGCTAAGAATTTGAGAAACAGACACTGATGTTGTTAACGAATGAGAAGAATACAGTGAAGATGGAATCGCAGATGAGGTCGAGACAAGGTGGTGGTGCTGAGCTGATAGGCCGATCCTGGTGTTGATATCAATTTGCAGTAGCAGATGATTGGCTGTTGCAAAACTAGATGTATGCTAGGAATTGTCACAGGAATGAAGCAGAAGTGAGGCCTGAAATCGGCCTGGGAAATGTCCTATAAACAAACGGAATGATGTCCGGTTTTTTTCTCAGACGAGTCGACTCAGTGAATCCGATAACGATCCAGCCGATCCAGCACAGCCGAGTAAGACCAGTAAGCTCAGCAAGACTGACTCAGAAGCTGACTCACCATCTGGTTTGACCCGATTGACTAACGGTGGACTGACGGTTTGACCACTTTGACCGTTAGTCCTAACGGTGGACTGACGGAATATTCCGTCGAATATTCCACTGACGGAGAAATTTTCAGGTGGCCGGCGGTGACGGATTCCGTCCATAATACCGCTTTTTCATGAGCCAAAAATTCCAGAATTTTCTATGGACTTCTCTCATGGGTGTGAAGACTTGGACTAGGAATTGGATGGAGAATTGGGCTCAAATTTGGAAAGAGAAGATGGAAGAGTTGAGAAAGGCTTGGATTTGGAAATTGAATTGCTAAAGGAAAAGGATTCTATTCCTTGGAAGATTTGGAGAATATTAAAGCCTATAAATAGAGAAGTTTTACACATCTTTTTACACACATCTCTACACACACAACATTCTCTTTTCTTTATTCTTTGTGTGAACTCCTTAACATGAGTAGCTAATTTTATTATTGATTGAGGATGAATTCCTAGTTCTTAACATATAATTTGAGTTTTGTTTCAATTCTATCTTGAAGTTTTTCACATGATTATCGTTTGTTTTTACTAATAGGAATGTTTATTCATTCATGATTGATTGATAGATTGTTTGGGTGGCCAACTAAATTGATTTGTTAATTGATCTAAAGCTAGTGAAAGTTAGGGGATAAGTAATCGTTTCTTGACTCTTACATAAGTAGCAAACACGAGACCTTGCGGAGGGATTCCGTGGAGCGATTGTGTGTAAAAACAACGCTAGAAAGTGGACCAAGCGAACCGAGTCTAACTACTAGTACTAAACCTAAATTCATAAATCTTAATGCATTCAGGGAATTACATCTTGTAAGCGAACCTCAAGGTGGTTCTTTTGAATAGAATCTGATAACTAAGCGGACTTGTTACTTAGTGAAATAAGGGATTTTGGGGCTAGCTAAGCGAACCTGCTATCCTACGGTTGGTGATAATCTGTGACTAATAACAAGTAGAAAAGAACATAACTTGATTCATTGTTTCGTAACAAAGAAGGATTCCTTGGTCTTGTCTCTCTTATTGCTTTCAACTTTATCTTTTAATTGCTTTGTTTATTTTCATTTGCTTTTTTTACACCCCCCTTTCGTGACAATTTTTACAACTAGAATCTCTTGCTCCTCGTGGGAACGAACTTGACTTCCATTATATTATTTTTAATTGAGTGGAAATAAGATTTTAGTTTGACTGCACCTACGACACGCATCATCCGCTAATGATCTTCCCGGCATTCCCTTATTTGTTCGTAGGAAGTCCAAGACGTCCAACTAGGCTGGCAAAGTCGGATGGTCATGATGTATTTAAGACTCTTTTTAACGGTCTTAGCTCATTCGAGCTATTTTTATACAGCGCGAACGCCCATGTTTGGGTCGGAGTTCTAGGCACTCATGACGGAGGGGAATGAGACTCGATCAACTAGGGAACTTGTGGGCCCGCCGGTGGTCACTATGGTGATTGCCTAGCTCTGTTAGGAGTAGTCTAGGCTTGTTAAATCGTGCAGCAAAATCGCGTGGCCGTGATTATTTCTGAGACTGATATTAATATTCTAGATTTTCTTTAAGAGTTAATATGTGTTCGACCACGCTAACTTTTAATTAAAAAGGTGTGTGAACGTGTTGATCTCTTTGTCAGAGAGATGTAGCCTGTATGAGTATTTTTGTGCAGATCCCAATACTAGCACTTCGGGAGATTCATGCTACTATGCTGAGAGTGATCATCGATCGTCATGTCATGTCAGTATTGAGAGTTCGGCTGGGAACATAGCATGGAAAAATACCAGGCGAGTCATGCATTAGTTAATAATGCTGGCATAAAATAGAATTCACAAAATATTTGGGATTGCTACTATGCGCACCATTCTGAATGAATTTCATATATATATACTGAGTTGTTCAATACATATGTAAGTAAAGAAGTTTGAGCACTCGTTACTTTCAAGTGGCCTTTATTCCTTTGCAGGATCACATCACTAAACATAGGGGTTTACGATTTTGACCCTGAACTAAAAACCACCATCAACAAACTTACTCACATTTCTCATCGTGGGTGTACACACGTGTCGTAGGCCGCCAGACCAAAACCCTAGTGAATATCCCCCAATATGGCATGATTGATGTCTCATGAATGTGGAGTCTGCAAGGCAGACGTGTGTATTCAATTGGTCGATTGTTGACCTGACTAGACCATGAGTCTTAGTCTTGATGAGTTGAACATGATTGACGAATGCTTTATGATTCATGGATTGAGCATGTCTGCTGGGACAGATGCATAGACGTTGAGTCTTGGTAAACTGTGATATATCATTTTACCAGTTGAAGTAATAACGATGTTATGATGATTTGGATAGACAAACGTCGGTCTAATGAGATTGCTCGATCTTGGACCTATTGATTGAAAATGTTGTTAAGCACTCGATCTGTCATGAATTATCGGATGACAAAAGCGAGATTATAATGGTCGACCGACGAACCAATTTTTGGTTGATAAACCAATGAAATATGATAGCTGGATCAGTGTGGAATTCTTGAATGTTGATAGTTGAATCAACATGAGGAATATTGCTACTCGAATATTGATAGATGAATCAACATGAGAAATATATAGCTCGGTCGAGCAATTAAATATTGATAGTTGAATCAATGTTGCTAGTCTGAGAAAATATTGCTCGATTAATGAATTATTGGTAGCGGTACCAAATAAAATATTAATTAAAAATGGTAGCTGGACCGAGTATAATTAATTAAAATGTTGATTGATGGATCAACATAAAATCATTGGTGTTTGAACCTGAATTATGCTTTGCAGAGCATTAGGCTCCAAACCCTAATTTTAATTGATGGTTGATCCATGAGTGATTTACTGAAAATCAACCAATGAATGAGAGGGGGATCGGCTACATGAGGTGATGACCGACCAGGTTCTCGAATGAGCATATACCAAAGTCCTTTGTAGACCATTTGAAAGGATGATTAAATGCTGGTTTAATCATTATTAAAATAGTACTCGTCTGAGCATTAGGTGGTAAAACCTAATTATGGAGAGAAGAGGAACCGACCAATGGGTATGGAACCGGCCCTTGGTAGTCATGGGACCAGCTGATGGTCGATCGATCAAATTCCAAGTTGTTTGGAAAGATTTTAAACCCAATATGAACTATAGAAGATTAATTAGGTCAAAATCATCAAATGTGTGGGACCGACTTTTGCAAGCCAAAGGGGGACCCTGGCCGACCAAGGTGGCATGCCCGTGTCACCATGTTGCTCGTGGCTCAATTCTGAGAATTTTGATATTTTCTAGTGTGCGTTCGAGCAATATTTTGGATTTTCAGAAGAGTTTGATCTTGACTGAAACTCTCAATTTTGCTTGAATGAGCAAGTAGGACTTTGCTCGTGCGACCAATATTTTAAGAATATTAAAATAGTGATATTTTAATATTTGTCGTGAGAAGCCCAGAGGGTCATGTGACCGAGGGAATTTCATGAGATGAGAGAAGAAATAATAATAAAATAAGGAATTAGGGAGGCGCGGGACCGGCCACGGCCAAGGCATGGCCGGCCGGCGGGCCCGGTCCCGTGACGCTCTTCCCTATTTTATACTCCCTCCGTTCCATTTTAGATGATATTTTTGGAGTTTTCAAGCAGATTAAGAAATGGAGAGAGATATGAAGATTTTCCATCTATATCCTTGAGAAAAGTCTTCAAACATTAAATGTTATTAGTGCATTTAAAAATAAACTTATAGTTCCAAAACAAAATGTTAGGGTATTATTGGTAGTTTTGTGGAAAACTATGAAAACTTTCAAGTATTATGGAACAAAAAAATAACCCTAAAACATCATCTAAAATGGAACGGAGGGAGTATTATTATTTTTTCATCCTTGTGTGAAGAAATATGGAGAAACTAGGAGCTTTGCTCAAACGAGAAAGTTTGCTCAAACAAGGGAGTTTTCAAGAGATGAGGAAAATAATAAAATAAGGTGAAAAATAAAAGGGAAAGGCGTGGGACCGGCCACGGCGGCATGACCGGCCGACCAGTGGGCCCGGTCCCGTGCACGCCTCTTGTTTATTTTTCTTTATTATTTTCCTTTCCTATTTTGCATAGGTTTCCTCGTTCGTACATATTTTTGAATGCTCGTTTATGTATTTGGGTGCTTGTTCGTGCATTATTGTTAAGCACACTCGCACCATTTTCTCGGGGCTTACTCGGTGGTGGCCCAGATGCATGTACGTTGAATATTTATTACTAACCCATGGAATTCTGCCGGGAAAATCCATGAATTGAAGTAATGAAATATCATGATGAAAGTAGAATATTTTCTAGGAATTCAATTGATGAATTTTGCGACTAGAATTAATTAATTGATAGCTCTATACTAACAGGCAATATGTCTGGGAGCATTATATTTATTCGAGAGTCGAGGTATGAGCTAGTGGAAGCGTCATACTTATTCTGAATATTTATTTTGTATAGTCAGGGAACGTTGCGACATCCTGAAGACGTTATTGCTCTATACGGGTGGTTAATCCATCTATGAGCCGTCCAATCATTATCGATTATATACAAAAGTGAATACTGAAATTGCTCAGTTAATGAAATATGCTGAAATCTCAGTTGAGAGACTTTAATGATTGTTCATTTATGCATGCTCTGAGAGGCAGTATACTCAGTCAGAGATTATCGTGGCATGAAATTTCATGCTTAAATTATGGAATATGAACTTCACATACATGTCTGAAGCTGGTCAGAGATATGCAAAATTATGATTTTACGATTTAAGCCTTCGTCAAAAATCCACCATCAACAATAGTAGAATCATATTATCCTTTAAGACCAAAGCATAAAAATAAACTTGAAATTTGTGTGTGTGTGTGGTGTGGTGGGGGGGGATTCTAGTTCACAATAACCATAAGTAACAAAATACAATATGAATAGGGCAAAAAAAACTTGCATTATATTTAAAATAATAAAAAAGGTTATATAGACAAAGTGAAAGTAGATATATATATGGTAATTAGGGGTTGCATATAGCATGTATCTGTACCATGAGAATTTTCAGCTCAGTAACTTTTTTCTTCTAGAACTAAGAAACCTTGTGTTAATCAAAAGCAGAATCAGCACAAAACAATGAAAAATAAGAATCCTAATTTTAAGATAACCCAAATGAGTCATACCGGATTAGTGGATCTAATGGAAAAAAATCCCCATTCGTTTGGGTTTATAAGATTCCATTGCAGTTAATGCAAAGAAAACGATACTTCAATTCCATTGATTAAAGAAAAATCCCATTGATTAAATAATTCATGTGTTTATTGTTTGGTCCAAATTTTGGAGTTAATCCATAATATATAACAGAGGTTTTTGAATGGAGTTTATTGTGGGTGCGAGATTTGAAATCAGAAGAGATTGAAAGAGACAACTAGACAGAGAAAAATTTTGAAGCTGGTTAAACATGAACGCGAAATTGGGGGATATTGATTACTTCTCCTAACCCATGGTGTCTGCTAAGGGGTGTTTTTGGGGTGCAAAAATACTAAAATGTCCTCCCTTCAAAATAAAAATCAAAAAACTTAAAATAAAAAAACAAAATCATATCCCCCATTTCCATCTCCACTTCTTATTAATCTCTTTCAGGGTTAGAGCTTTGAAACCCAAATATTCCCCATTCCCTTTCAAATTCTAAACTCTCCCCACTCTCTTTCAAATTCTCTTCTCCTTCTCTGCCGGCTCCTCACTTTGGAAACGAATTATTTATTTTTTAATTCGGAAGTGATGAAGATCATGCTGCAAGTGATGAAGACCATGCCGGAATTGATGAAGACCATGCCGGAAACTGGTGCCGGCATGGTAGGTAACTAACATTCAATGTCGTAACTAAGTACCGGCATGCTCAATAGAAATCTATCAATGCCGGTAGTCAAGTGAAAAAAAAAATCAACTTTCTGGATACTTTACATCATGTGCCGGCATAAAAATTAAAGCAACATACTATGTCGGAAACCGGTGCCGGCATGCTCGAGAATTAACTAATTGTGCCGGAAGTAGACTGATTAAAACCAGAAAAATTCAAAACGGAATATTTTTTTACATCGCCAGAAGTGATGAAGACCATGCCGGAATTGGTGAAGAACCATGCCGGAAAATGGTGCCGGCATGGTTCTTCACTAACATTCAATGCCGTAACTAAGTGCCCCCAATTCCTTTTTATATCCCCCAATTTCGTGTTCTTAAACATGCAGAGAGATTTTGGAGGATTAACTCGTTTCTTCGACAGGTTTCTATCTGAGTTTAGTTTTTGATCTTTAATCTCTTGTTCGATTTTGGTTAGTTTTCGATATCTTTCAGATTTAGAGTTTTTTTAAATGCGTGATATGGATACGATTTGTTAGATCTTACTGATTTCTGTTTTTGATTTGATTTTGTTATTTCTTAGGTTTTGATTCTGATGAAACGCTTTTGATTACTGTTTTTGATTTTGTTAGTTTGATTTTTGTTGGATGTGTGATATGAAACTGAACCTATATTTGATTGTAGATTTTTTATTTATTCATCTGTGTGTTCTATTAAGACTCTGAATCTTTGATCTTCGGTTAATTGATTGATTAATTGATTTCTTTTTATTTTTTGATTATATAGAATGTGTACTTTCTTGTACACTGTATACGTTTCAGTTTATTCAAATCTTAAAATGTGATTTTGAAGCTTCAACTGTTAAAATGATATTATCTCTCTTATGTCTTAAAATGTTATTCAAATCTTTTTGATTCTAAATCTATTTGCTGGTTGATTTAGATCTTCTTTTGATTTTTTTTTTTTTTTTGAGATCTCTGTGTTGGTTATTTTAGATCTTTTGATATGTGAATTAGATCTTTTTGATGTCTTCATTTGTGTGTTTCTGTAACGCTCTGAATTTTATTTGTAGTGATTAATTGATAGGGTAACTGATATCTTCTTATAGCATGTGTATTCTCTTGTACACTATATGTTTTTCAGTTTATATATCATGTGCACTTTATGTTTTTATATACATTTTTTGTAATATGCAGGGTATCAACCATGTCTGAGAAGGTTGTTTATGCTTTTGAATCATGGTGAGCATTCGGAGCCTTTTCGTGCAAGTACGCAGAGCACCTTAGATGAGTTGAAGCATTTTGCATGTAAGCAGTGGAGGTCTTTGTCTCTTGAGACTACAGATTTGAGATATATGGATAATGATCGCAGCGTTCTTGTACCTGGTGATATATGTCTGCAAGGTCTAGCTGCTCTTATGACTTTGATTAATAATGAAGATTACTATTTGAATGTTGACGTGGTTCAGAAAAGCTAGTTCTTATTCTAAATCCGGTTATAGTACTAGTTTTGGTTCTAGTACCGCAAATTCTGGTGTAACTGAAAGCTCTCCTAAGCTTGTAAGGGTGGTAGATAATGATGCAGACAAGAGAAAGGCTTTTGTTTCTGATGAATGGATGTATATCGATAGTGTTAAAGTAGTTAGAATCGTTGTTGCTAAGTACAAACTAGCTACTGGTTCCAAAATTAGGATTCTGAAAAAACGATAAGACTCGTTATACTGCAAAGTGTAGGGAAGATGATTGTTCATGGAGGATTCTCGTTGTGCCCGTGAATGGTGACATTTCTCGGTTCATTCTGAAAGATGGTAATATTCTTCACATGTGAGTGGTGTTCGTATTAGTTCACATTACTAATTTTTACTTTTTATGGTGTTCATAGTGGTGTAATATTTGTGCACCTTATGTATGTAGGCTTTTTGTAGGTGTACATTGCACATTACTTATTTTAGGCTTTTTTAGGTGTATGTCCATAGTAGTGTACATAGTTGTGCACCTTATATATGTTGGCTTTTCTAAGTGTACATTGTGGTGCACATTACTTACTTTAGGCTTTTTAGATGTACATTATGGTGCATATTACTTATGTTTGCTTGTTCAATGTCTTCTTTTTGCAGTTGTGGTATTGGTTTGAGATTGAAGAGTCCACCGGTGACAACCAAGTTAGTCAAGCATTAGATATTTGATCATATAAATGGAGATCCTAGTTTACAACCCAAACAGTTTCACTTTTTAAGAAGACTTTTAGGTACAATATTAAGTATTACCATACTCGTAGAGGGAAAGAAGCAGTATTTGGAAATGACGAGAAGTCGTATACTGATTTAGTTAGGAAACTAATCCTCTTCGCTATGTGAAATTTGAGTTTAATGATGCAAATTGAAGATTCCATAGGCTTTTCATATGTTTACTCCATGCTTTTTACACCAGACCTACACCAGCCAAATTTGCCCCTTGACATCTTTTATAGGGATCAAGAGGAGCATTTCAAAAGACAAGCTACTATGTGGGCCAATCTTCTTACAAGTGCCAATCTCCAATATGTCTCCAATAGTTGGTATAAGATAAATACAAGTGCATATCATTACAACCACAGCTTCTCAATGCACTGAAACGAAAACCTGCAAAACTTTGACTCGGTTTTGAGGTCAGGAATAAGAAAAAATGTTAACCTGAGCGTATATTTATCGTCTTGCTATTATAGCTCGTACCAATTATACCTCATATACCATTCTTCATAATGCATGATAAGGATGACATAACTATGTAGGAAGATAATATTCAAAATAACAGAGGCATATTAACGATATAGACATAATTATATATTTATTCCTAAGCCCGACATATCCCCAAATTCAGAGGATACCAAACAATATTGTTGCTCTTCTGATCAATTTTTCTTTCTCATTGAACTCGTACATATCCTGTTAGATTGAATCTTCGAATCATCATCATATCACAGGGATGGAAACCCAAAGCACAAAAAAGAGACCAATCTTACTACAAAATATGAATAGTACAATCTAGTCTTTTCTTTAAGAGATATATCTCATGAAAAAGGAATAAGAACCTGGATCTTCGAATAAAAGATAGAAGCATGAACCTTCTTAACAAACTATAAAAAATGACATGCACAAGGCATTTAAGCGACAGTTTGAAGGGCTCTATCGAAGCTCTCTTCATCAGCAGACATACGTTTAACAAGCATGTGATCAGGATGAGACAGCTTCAGTTGGCTGCACATACATAGCATGTTATTAGTACTCGTACTACCTGAAGAAACATAGTTATGCTGGAGGCTTTAAAAGATCGCGTAAAATGGCAAACAAAAATACATAATCCAGTTAACATGAAAACCCAATATAATAAGAGAGACTTCTGCACACAGTTATAACTGTTTCTCACTTCTAGAGATATAATTATCACCTGCATTCATATTCCAAACAAAACATCAAGAGCTGTGACATGGCCACATGATGGTATCTATTATAGCAGCTGTTAGTCACTGCGACAACTAGCAGACATATTGGAGATGTTTAAGTTCTCTATGCAAAAAAAAAACATTGGTAGCTTCTAGTCAATCGAATATTAAGAAAGTTTATGCAGCACAAGTCTATCTTTACAAACTCTTGTGTTCACTATTTTCACATGGTAACGACTCCAAGTATTCAAGAGAAATTGAAGACCAAAAAATTCAACAAAGCACTCACTGCAGGTTCGACAATCTGACTACCATCAACAGTACCAAACCCATTTTAAGTTTGAAGCAGGAGATAGAAGCTTAATAGCCAAAGGTACCAGTAAATATAAATATAAATATATATATATATATTACATATAACAGCAAAACGAAATAGGTCCCTTATCGTCTTACCTAAGGTAACGAGATGATTGTTTCCCCAGGTGAAGACTGCAGACAATGAGGTTGGCCAGAGTTTCAGCGTCCTTTGCATCCTGCACAGAAAAATAAAAACCATGAGCCTATGTTTAGACAATTAAATATATCAGAGCATCATTGATGCAGTTTCAACATCAAGACTACAAAGAACTCCAGTTTGACTTTTTACTTGAATGCCATTCCTTCTTGACGAGACAAGAGCCCTTTAAGAAATCTCATACACAAGTGATGCTATCAAAACACTCTGAAGCTTACTTTGTTCAGTGCTTCCAGCAGCAATGACTCTGCTTCGTCAAAGTGACCCATATGCATGCAACAGACAGCCTTCCCGTTGAGGATCAGTCCTGTCATGGGATACTTCTCAGAGAAATCTTGGAAAATAAGATATGCTTCCTGTATCTTTGATCCACCCTGACATAGTATCACACAAAAACAAATCATAAACGCGTGATGCACTATAACTATCATACTATTTGATTCAGATAATTGGCTTACCACTGCAAGGTTCAACCATGCATTTGCAAGTTGGGTCAGAGTGTGGTCCTCATCAATCTGTTGCATGATTTTTAGCTGTTTCTCTGCGAAATCCGACCTATTCATCTTAAGGAATATCTGAACATTCAGCGCATGCCTGCAGAGGCAAAGCAACCTGTGTTAAGGCTGAGAAGACAAAAACTTTTTTTGGTACCAATATCTAAAGAGTTTTTAGTCGTTTTTAGTAATAAAGGTTCTTTTCATGATGAGTACACAACACAAAAGTAGCAGATACCACAAATAAAATGAAATGTACTGATCCAAATTTTTTGGTGCTACAGAAATTGTTTTACATCAATAACTTGCTGCAATGCATTTTATCTGCAGGAAAACCACTACAAACACATTGATACGTATGAAACCAAAGTTTTAGAGCTTTTGACTAGGGATAAGCAAACATCCACTAAAAGTGCCTTGGCGGCAGCTCTTCCCTCCCTAAGAACTCTCCCCGCTCAGCCTCTTTGAACATAAACATTCACATCCGAACTTGACGGCACCCAAACTGATGACAGAAGTGTCTTTTAAAACATTGCAAAACAAGTAAAACAAAATCATCTCTTTCATCATTTACCAGAAGGAATCACATCATCACTCATTGCCCGTAGTCTAGGTTGTGTTGTGCACCAATACTAGATCACACTATAGTGCCACCCCAAAAATTTGCCAATATCCAATTAAAATTCTAAAAGACAAACTTAAAATAAATACTAACAGCTCCATAGTGCCTCCAGTGTTGGAATGTTTAAGAGCCTCATTGTAGTCTTGTTCATGCATGAATATGATTCCAGCAATCAGCCTCAATACAGGATTGTTTCCAATTGCCGAATCACCCAACCACTCTTTCAAACTTGAAATCGTGTTTTCCTGCACAGTTCAGTTTAAATCACACTTACATTCATTAATAGTTTTGGTAACCCGTAAAACACAATAAGCGAAAGATCAATACTTAACCTCGCCATGAAACTTTCAATAGCCGTTTTTCAGATTTCAAGCAAATATCATAGGAATTCTAATCAAACTTCAAAAGTATTCAACAACTCAATCTCTAACCCGCCCCACAAAATGGTTCTCAAAATCATGATTTCACACAGGTGAGAAATCAAAAGAGTAAAATGCTCTAAGTTCCAAGTCTCTGTCAAGATCTAACATGTTCCAACTAATTAAGGTTACAAAAGCACCAATTTCTTTACCGATTAAAAAAAAAAAAAAACACCATAGATTTTAAAAGCCATACCTTTTGCTCAGGACCAGAAAGATATGACGCTAGCAATTTAACTGCCTGGAGTGGCGTAGGTGCAGAAGAATCAATCTCACTGATCACAAGCTGTAAGAAATTCAATCATCAATACATTGAAAATTTAAAGAAAAGAAAAAGAGTGAGAGAGAGAGGGAGAGGAAGCGATATAGACCTGATAACTACCAAGAGCAATGTAAGATCTGTAAACAAGAGAATCTCTTTCAATTGAATCTTCTTGAGAGAGATTAGGAACATCACTGTTGTTAATGGCAGCTTGATAAGCACCCAAATAGAAGTTGTTACGAAGGCTAAAGAGATGATCAGGAGTTGCCATTTTGATATTTGGTATGGAGTTCAGATCTGAGAGAATTTCAAAGAGAGAAAAAAAGAGAGAGAGAGAAGTAAAATTTGGCGAAGGATTGTTTTTGTCTCTATAGACAGAAATGTGGGTTTTAGTACGTTTTACGCTGGTTAATTGCGAAAATGGATCTTTGGGTAGAAGTATCCCCTGCCTGTCTTGTCACCTAAGCCGTTTGATTGAACTCTCATTTGGGGCATACATAGAAATTTTGGGGCATACATATGGATGACCCTAACTAGTGTGGGATGATAAGGGGTGTCTAATGAGTGGTTAAGTTACTTAAATACCCTTGATTAATTAATTAATTTTTAATATTAACTTTTTTAGTTTATTCTTTTTGAAAAATTTTAATTTTTTTTTATAACTTTTTTTCGAATTTTTTTTTTTTTCAAAATCCAATTTATTATCACATATCAGAAAGACTATCTTCTGGTAAGAAATTGGTCGGAAGCCTAGCAACAAGCTGAGCTCCTACACCTTTTTGAATAACTACACTTAACCTATGAAAAAGAAATTCTCCGACTCGAACATTGGCATCATGGCTAGCAATATAGTTGCGCAAGCGTTTCAGAAAGTCTATAGTACCATCACCCAACTCACCTAAGGTGGTAAAAGCAAGTGTCCCAAAACCATAACCATGAGACGTGCACTTTTCTAAATATTTAGCATTCTTGCGAGTAACAGCATTCTTAATGGCAATGCCTGAGGGAAAATTACGAAATCCACCACCAGTAAAAGGCGAAACACCAGTCACGTCCAAGCACACATCACGTCCATTCTCCCATTTATGCACAAGTATGTCAGCCGGTCTCAAAGCAGTGCCATTATTCGCAAGTAATCCCAAGTCAACTTCCTTTCTAGCTGGCACACCCGCACGGTAACACATGTCAGCAATAGTATCTCTCACCAAATCATGCCTGAATTTAAGCCCAACTTCATTTGCACAATGCAGGGCATGATCACCAAAACATCCATATCTCTTTTGCAAAAGGGACAAGTGCCATCTACTTGAAGAGAGGGATCCCTAACTCAGATCGGAGAATTGCACCGAATCGCCTAGCTCCAATATGTTGATTAAGCCCATCAATTGGAATCGCCATCGAAAATCCTGGAATGTTTTGTTTGGTTGCAGTGCCATAGAACAGAATCACGCTCCGTCAAATCATAACTGGTGGGTATGTTTTCCTTCACTGCGTCAAAGTAAATAGTTGCCAAGGAGTTCATGGAATGGGTGGCAACATTACTAGAGCAAAGAGGAGAAACAGTAACACACAGTGAGTTGAAGGAATCTAAAGCTCGCTGAAAAGCTGGGCCACTGCCACTGACTCCAACATTCCTCAAAATCGTGGACTGCAACTCTAGGGTCTGTAAACAAGAAGCAAGGAAACAATATCGTTTGGTATCCTTCATAGTATACACACCTAGACCACCATGTTTAAAAGGCAAGGTAGAAAGCCTTTGTTGAAGGAGCCCGAAGCCAGGGCCATCTCCAGTGATGATGTGTCTAAGGAATTGAAACATACGAGCGTCGAACAAGTCTTGAGCTTCTTGTAAAAAATCAGGTCTAGTTGTTCTCAAGGTGAAATAAAGTCTCGATACACCAGTGCAATTTCGAAACAAAAGCAATTCACAATGAGGGTCTTCTAATTTTTCTATAGCATCAATAAGAGCCATAGTCTTGTGCACCCTATTAACAACCAAATCTTTGTTGAATTGAACGTCAAGGCTGACCGGACCACCCAAAAGTTTCACTCCCTTAGTTGGCCTACTGATATTAGTAGGGAAACACACGGAACTCCGAGCTTTAGGGTCCGGAGAGGGCCAAAACAATTCCGTCTTGGCTATATTCAAATGCAAACCCCTCTCACCCCCATAATCTTGAATAATCTTCAAAGCCTTTGCAACCATTAAAGTATCGCCAATCAAAGTACCATCGTCCAAGTACCAGGCATGCAGCTCAAGCTCACATTGCGCGGCAATTCGTTTAACCAAGGGGTGAAGGGTAAGAGCAAACAACAAAGGCCCTAAGGGGTCACCTTGTTGTACACCCTGTGAAGAGGCGAGAACATGATCCATGTAATATAAACGTGCAGGAGACGCGTAACAGAATTCAACCCATCGAGAAATTGAAGGGCACAATTTACGTACCTCAGAAAGCATGGCTGACCGGTCAATGAGATTAAATGCATTCGAGAAATCTACCAATAACATGGAGAGATTGTCCGAATCGCCTTTCTCCTCTAACATACGATTAACAACATGTAGGATCGCCTCTCCACCACATTTAGCACCTACTCCAAACTGATAATCCCCTAAATAAGCATTGATTTCCTTGCCAACATGTGTTGCGGCGCACTTTGAGACAAGTCTTCTCCATATTGTACCCACGGCAATAGGACGCAAACCCCCATCCGGCTTCATCAAGGGTGTAAGAGGTGCACTTGCTACAAACTCCCCCAAAACAGATGGACACAAGCCTGAAAGCCAAAGGTTGACTACCTTTTTTTGTTTTTTTTGAAAATTTTTAATTTTTTTTTCTTTTCTTATTGCATGGAATTTTTTTTTACGACAATTACAGAGCAAAGTTCGGCTAACAATAAAATCAAAATTATCAGCCGAACTTCTTTTATTTTTCATCCTGAAAGTGTCGATGAACAGTTCGGCTGATAATTAAACACGAAGATGTTAGCCGAACTTCACTTTGTAAAGAATAATATTAAATTCGATGTCCTATTTTTTTATCGAATCTGCCGAACCTAGGTATGTGTTCACAAAACACAAGTTTGGCTGACATATTATCAGCCGAATCTACGTATGTTTAGGTTCGGCATATCACTTGTCCGCCGAACTTAGATTCGTAAAATAAAAAAGTTTAACAATTTTTTTTTTAAAGAAATTTTTTTTATATTTAAATGTAAAAATAATTAAAAAAATATAAATAATAACGGCATTTTTGCCATTATGAAAAATGGATAGATAAGGGGCACCCTAGAAACATTATTTCCAACCCTATTTTTGTCTTATTCAATATGCCCCAAAATTTTCATGTATGCCCCAAATGATGGTTCGTTTGATTTAGCTGATGGATAATTGGACGGGTTTGACATGTACGGTTTGTTTGGGCCAACCTTATAGCCCAGTGGCTTTCCATCAATCCGATGGGTTCAATCCCCACCGTAAAGATTTGTGATTTGTAATATTTTTGTTGTATAGTTGGGTTTGGCGGGTTGGGTCTGACAGTGGACCAGTTTGATTGACTGGTTTCAGGTAGGGACGACAGTCCGGCTTTCGCTGTTAAAAAAAATGTTCATTTGCTTTTCTAGATGTGATTCGTCTGGATCTGATTGGGATTACCTGACTCATTTGAGTCTGACTCGCTAAAGTTTAAGTCTAATTTTGTGTTTGTGATATATTTTGAACACAAAATATACTCTTGTTCATGAGATGAAGTTAGATCTTTAGAGGCCGAGTAAATGGGCACTATAAATGGGAGCACAAAAACCAATCTTAGTTACATTTATAACTCATTAACTAGATTTTGTGCCCGGTGTAAATGGGAGCACAAAAACCAATCTTAGTTACATTTATAACTCATTAACTAGATTTTGTGTCCGTGCTACGCACCGGGCATCTTTTTCCTTTAGCCATATTTTTGACTTGGTATGGTGTGGCTTCGCCTCGTCCAGTCGTGCATTTTTATTTAGTGTCGTGGGGCTTTGCCCCGCCCAGTCGCGATACATTTTGGTTTGGATGTGGCTCGGCTTCGCCTCGCCTTGTCCCGATGTATTTTTGATTTGGTTTCGTGCGGCTTCGCCCCACCCCGTTGGGATGCATTTTTAATTTGTTGTGGCTCGACTTCGCCTCGCCCCGTCGTTTAATTTTTTTTATTTGATGTGGCTCGGCTTCCCCTCGCCCGGTCCCGATACATTTTTTTTTGGTGATTATCAATTAAATATCTTTGTTATAATGTATTTACCCAAATTTAATACATTTTAAATGTATTTGCCAACATCTCTGCTAGATTTTATGCCCGTGCTGCGCATCGGACATTTTTTTCTTTTAACTATATTTTTGAATTGATAATGCTAGGCTTCGGCTTCGGCTTCGCCTAGCCCCGTCCCAATTTGATTTGGTATGGCTTGGCTACGCCTCGTCATGTCCCAATGCATTTTTGATTTGGCCCTTTAACCATATTTTTGATTTGTTAAAGCTCGGTTTCGCCTCGCCTCGCCCCGTCTCGATTTGGTGTGGCTCGATTACGGCTCTCCCTATCCCAATGCATTTTTGATTTGAGCTTTTAACCATATTTTTGATTTGGTGAAGCATTTTTTATTTGAGCTTTTAACCATATTTTTGATTTGGTGAAGCTCGGCTTCTCTCGCCCCGATTTGAGATTTTAATCATATTTTTGATTTGGTGAAGCTCGGCTTCGCCTCGCCCCAATTTGATTTGGTGTGGATCGGCTACGCCTCGCCCCGTCCCCATTTGATTTGGTGTGGCTCAGTCCGTCGCTAAGGATTTTTGATTTGGTTAACCATACTTTTACAAATTTAAATATGAAGATAAAATTGAGGTAAGAGATGCACGATACCAAAAATGTATAATGGCTCGGTGGTTATCATGTATGTATAATGGCTCGGTGGTTATCATGTAATTAGATACACGACGCAAATTTAAATATGCGTCTTACTTGCACGTAATTAGATGATCTTCATCCATTAAACATTTAATATTGCAGAAGAGCTAGAGATTGAACTGAATCATTAGAAGAGATATATCAGAAGACTCAATTTATGGTAAGAAACAGTATAATAGGTTGGAGCTCTTTGGCTTATATAATGGCCAATTACTCCCCAAGGAACCTATACAATCCAAATGGATTTTTTGAGAAGTTGTATTAGAAAAAATCACTTTAATTTTGCCCATTATAGGGAAGAAAACTCACAGTGGTAGTAATGGCAACCAACTGCAGGAAGGCAGTTGCCGTCTTCTTAATATGTCTAATGCAGATAAAATATTCAATCTCTTAGATAAATTTTTTGATCTATTTATTCTTCGTCTAAATCCAAGCTCGTTCCCCTTTTCAGTCCTTTAATGCATTTTCAACTTGAGCTATTTGTTCCTGCCACTGCATCAGAATTTTGTGTGTCAATAGCAATGAATCCAGAAAAATTACATTTCATGTCAAGTCTAATTCACATTTCATGTACTTGTAGTTGTTGAATTATGGAAAAATGGATACCTGATCTACTTCATATCTGTGATCCTAACTGTTATCTTCTGAGACCATTTTTCTCCGGAAAAATTACTTGCAACCACCTATACAAATGGTGCTGCTGTGGAGGGTACAAAAACCATTGTTTTAGTCAGGGACATTGAGATAATTATCCTGTGTTTCCCATTTTTAGCCAGGGACATCGAGATAATAAACCTCTGTTTATAAGAGGCAGTGTTTGTCATCCAAAAGATACCACAATTTAGTCAAATCAGTGTCATATAAATCACCATGTTAATATAAACACAAAATAGAATTTCCAGTAGTAAAAATCATTGATCATAAAAATAGTTCTGGAGATATAAGAACAGGGTAATACCTCGCAAATACTTAAATATGGTTAGGTGTTTCCCTATCCCTCAGATGCATATTATGTTCTCGGAAAGCTCTTCCAAATCTTCAATGGAAATCCCTGTAACATAAACCTCTGTTGTTATTACAAAGTGGCACGGTGTATCTATATGATAAATACAGGTTGACTTGACAGAGGTACCATCAAAAATTAAACACCCAAGATTTTGATGGAGTAGCTCTGCTATATGGGATGATTACAAAAAATGTTAAGAATTTCGAGTCTTAGAATCATTCTCCAACACTCTGTATTCTTTCTAAACCCTATATTAGGCACAAAAATAGCCATTTCCACATGTAGATTCATCTTTCTAAAGACCCAAAGAAAATAACAACAATCTCATTGGCATAAACATCGGATTCGATAGATTCCATTACTATCTGTAGTAACCCATTATCCTGTAGTAACCCATTATCCTAAAATCTGTAGTAACCCATTATCTGCAAAAAAGTGTAGCATGTGCCAACAAAATCTGTAGTAACCCATTATCCTAACATTTTCTGATCACAATCAAAATGGAACCTATTACCATATCCCCAAAATTCAATACGTCTATCGATCTAGTTGGCTCATGCTACACTTGAAGCTCGTTTTTAAGATAGTTTGATAAACAAAGTTTCCTTATATTGCTTTCATAACAACCTTTTTCTAGCAGTTTCTTCAGCTCAAATAAGAAAGTAAGCTATATGCAAGACATCATGGAGCTAATGAATCAAAAAATACTACCCATGACTGTACCTGGATACAAATGGTTCATGCTGATGTTCACTACTGTAAGGAGCAGGGTGCTGTGTATGCTTCTTGTAGTTGATTCGTTAGGTGCTCTTTCTAGTGGTCTAACGTGAGAGGGGTACTCTTCTTTACCATAAGTGAGTCTCTCTGTTCTTCATACACCCTAGATTGATATCCATTTTATGCAAATAAAAAAAAAAATGACCATAAATTCAACAAAGTAGAGAACAACCTAAACAAAAAAGGGAAAATTGTAGTAAATTATCATATGATTCAAGAATGAAAAAATAAATTTTTTATAGTAAAATAAAGCAAACGGTTAAAAAGCAACTTAAATTAAACCGAAATGAGATCAATTCTGAAGATTATCTTTGAAAAAATTGAAAATTCGTGTAAAGTAAAAATCTTGCATATTCTACCACGGGCAAATATAGAGAGCACACTTACCTTATTCATGGAGTCATTGTAGACATAGTGAGAATTGAGAGCATTCGACCCCATTTAATCAGGATCAATATATTCTCGTAGTTCTGCCATCTTTTCCCTATAGTCCACTATTAGCAGCAGCACTGGCAAGATATCTTGCCTGCCCAAAGAAGTTGCACAATAGAAGAAAAGATGAATACAACAAAATCCATTAAACAAAAAGTAAATATTTCATTAATTCAAATGGAATTCAGAATTTCTTGGACATACTTGTCATAACTCAATAGAATAAGTTATTAGAATAAGTTATTCAACCGTAAATAAACATTAGTTTCTACAACAATTTACCGCTAAATCTATCTAAATTAACATTAGTATCCCTGTTCATGAAGCCTTAGCTCTCGGTTTGAACCTAATACAACATTGAGTATTAGTAATCATACACTGAACAGAAAGGGATAATTTAGAAATTAACAAAATAAACAAATAGCAAACCCACACAGGAAATTATAAGACCTCGACTCAATATTAACCATAACTTCATTTTTTTCAACATATAAGTGATATTTTGAGATTCTGATAACTCAAATACAATCTACAGAAACAAAATTCGGGTAAAAGCAAAAGAGGAACAGATGTCTGTGAATCCCTCAAAATCACCTCAGTATATTTTTCCGATTCCATCTGCCTCTGATTTGGCTTCGCGAACTGAGTTGGTGACATCTTCTGCAATCAATCTCGCCTCCATAGAAAACACCATATTATCACAAATAAACTTACACTTACAGAACTAAATGTTGAAATCCCGGCTGACCCATGATTCTTTGTCACTAAGTACTTATTTTGATTCTAATTTGCTTCCACGCAAAAGAGAATAGGTTTAGCCGTTTAGGCAGAAAATAATGGCAGCAAAGTATTTGCAAGAAAAGCAAACCCTAATCAAAAATTATATAAATAAATAAATAAATTCGAAATTGAGATACAAACCACTTCAAGACTTGAAATTTGAGGATGATGAAACAGGCTTTCAACGAAGACAGAGAGAAGGAAATCATTTGTATAACATGGCTGGAGAAAGCTTGTAGGATCCTCAAATCAATAATCACATAAAAAAAAATCAAGAATACGAAAGGAGATTCGCACAGGGAGAAAGTGGAAGAGAAGATGGAAAGTTAGGGCTGTGGATTTTGGTCTGTATAGGGTTTAGGTTTAGCTGTTTTGTTCAGTAAAAGAGAAAGCCTTTGAACCCGATCAAGCTTTTTCATGATTTTGCAGCCATTAATGGTTTGTTTTAGGGTTTGTTCGAAGGTTTTTCTTTTTCTTTGCATTTGCTCTCTCGTAGATTTTGGTTATTAGTGTTATAAACCATTGTTTATTTACTAAGATGCCCTTCGTGTCTAAGTTTAGGGTTTACATATCTTGCACACCAAAGTCTCATATTTATATAAATAGAGGCTTAAACATTGTATTCTACACACATGATAATAAGAATTCTTCTCCTCTTTGCTCACTATTTTCTGTCTCATTCCGTATTCACAAGACGTTATCACGCACGTTGCTCCGCCAATATAAGCAAAAGAAGATTACCTACGATCCAAATCTAACTTTTTCTTTTGGTTTGATTTTTTTTATCTTCTCTAGTTTAATAGTGTGATTTTAACTCATATATTTTTTTATTGACTGATTCTAGGTTTACGCCATGAGCTAATCCAACAAAAATATTACGGCGTTCTAACTGGGTCACATGAATCACTTCTGGATCACATGAATTAAAGAGATAATAATCACACTTAATGGTTGTATACCAAACGTTGATTTACCATTGGAGTTGATGTTCAATGTATAAGCACATAAAGACCGAAAGGAGGTTTACACGAGTGTTGTATCGGTTTGTATAATCGCAAACCTTATTGATTTTCTTAATACTCTATTTTCCAATTAAGCACTCACGTTAACATCTTAATTAATTTACCTTTTTCTTATTGTTTTTGTTTTTTTGTGTTGAACTTTTAAGTGATGATTATATTACGTGATTCATGTATACAATCGCCGTGAGTCTATAAATATGGTCTGAATCATTTTCTCGCAATGGATTTTATACTTCTTCGCCCCAATCACCAAAATGATGATCAATTTTATGATCATAGAGGAAGATAAAAGAAAACAAATCCATCAAAAGAGCTTATTGACTCAATTTATTTGACTATATATTACGTGATTCATGTATACAATCTAATGATGATTAGTAAAATATTAATGATTTGGGGGATATAATGTGTGTTTATGTTTATTTGAATTTGTGTGTTTTAGTTTAAAGGGAAAAAAATTTTGAGTAGATTTTTTTTTTTTTTTTTTGAAAATGGAAGATGATTGTGATGAGTCTATAAATATGGTCACAATTGTTGTATGATGAATCATTTGAATCATTATGGATTTTATATCTTCTTCATGTAATGCTTCCCCCAATCACCAAAACTCGTTTGGGTGTACTTAAAATCCATTGAGTGATCAATTTTATGAATATATTTCCTTTCTTCTCTTATTTTTTCATAGAGGAAGATAAAAAGAAAACAAATCCATCAAAAGATGGTTTACATGGCTCATAACTCAATTACGTTTCTATCTCTTTAATGAAACTGCCGGTCCGTCTTCATCTTCACAACAAATTCGTCACTAAAAATTGATGTTTAATTTCCTCTCTTATTTTCTTCAAAGAGAAAGAAAAGAAAAAAATATCTATCGAAAGATGATTTTACGTTGACTACCGGAATAGTTTCTATTCCATTAATGAAATGTTCTCGATTCTTTGTTCATGTGTTTGTTGAGCAATCAATTTGGTTCTCGGTTTGCTTTCGATTTGGTTCTTCGAGGCATGAACGATGAGGAAGAAGATGAATCACCATAATGTTTTTAATTAATCTAAAAAACAAAAGTCACCCCTTAGCAGCCACCTTTGGTTGGGGGAAGTAATTCATATCCCCCAATTAGATTTCATATCCCCCAATTACGGTGTTATCGTTTCTATTCCGACTTGATTACCTTTATGGTAATGCATCACGTGCATGGTTGAAAAACCTACGTCCAATTAAATTTGGTATCTTTGTCCATTAGACGAAGATCATGTGATTAATGGTTTCTATTTTATTTTTTTGCAAGAAACCATCTGTCAACAACTATGCGATATTGAAAACGACAATATTTTTTTAATTTGTCGACACAACTTTTTTTTAATTGTACAAACCGATTGATGTTGGTTTTTCTCCAACAGCTCTTTATAACGAGTTGTAAAAATTGGCATTCGAAGAATTTTTTTAGCCAATTTTGGTTATTGATTTCTATTTCTTTAAAGAAATCTTCGTCAACCAAATAAGTAGATTTTTCTTTACAAAGAATACCATAATTTATTTATTTTTCTCAAAAGAAATTGGAATTAGATTTCTCTATGGATCCTAAAAGGATGAGATTGGTTATTACCCACAATTGCAAACATCAATGAGATGGAGAATTGCTGCATTCCTGAGGGATATTAAGCAATATTTTGTTCTCTTCCTTGTATTATTCTCCAAAATTTGAAGTGTTTCCACTTGTAGTTGGAATTGGACATTAAAGACCAAAGGGTGCGCACCCGACTTGTTAGCCTATATATATTTATAGTCCTTGAGCGAATTATTTCTATAAATTTCTTTTGCTAACATATATAAGTGTCCATAATTTTATCCTAATTTTATTTTTTTGGAGAGTTTGCATATTTTATATGCTTTTGTATCAATTGATTTTTGGTTCCAAACGTAATCCATGGTTGATGTTAAATATGTATGTCTATTAAGACTACATTTTTTTTTACGTCGAAAGACATATTTTGTAGTAAGTATATGTCTCGAATTAATCGGATAATACTTTATGAAACTTGTTTTCGAATATGAGATAAAAAGAATTTCCGCTATAATCAGGGGGAGACTATACACTACGGGACGTTGGTGTTCATTAGCTTAAAAGTTATGAATTTCTCTCCCATCACCCAAATCAATTAAGGCTTTCATTATATGATTGGCGTGAAATTTCTCATTTTGATTTTATTTAATCTTTGCCTCTTAAGAGGTAATCCAATCACATCTAGCAGATAAGTAGCGTTCTATAAGAAGCTATAGGTAGTGCTCCAATTGAGTGTACCGAATCCACATTCTCATAATTCATATCTCCTCACTGGAAGATGGGGAGATTATAACGCCCGCGGGCAGTGGTACCAGTATTTCTGTGAATATTTCAAGATATGTATATACTTGAGAATTGTGTGGGATCATAGTTAGTTAACATTGTCGAATATTCATTTACAATAGCTAGTGAAATAATAAATAATGGTGGTTGTGAACCCCTCTGCAGAGGAGTATCGACATATGTGATTGGTTGGCATACAATCCAAATTAAGTTTGATTAGTTTCTCAAGTAACGCAAAAAAAAATTTGGATCCAAAACTTAACACTTTAAAAATGCCAAGCCTATTAATTACAGGCTAGTGTAGTCATAATGCGTTATACGAGAAATTTCTCGTTGTAAAAACTATTTAAGGGTTTCATTTTTTTCTCAGAACCTAGGATTGATTCATTAATTTTTCTCTTTATATGATGCACTTGGCGTGGTAGTCTTTGAAGGACTCATATTGCATTGATACAAGAAATTTGGTCGAAGAACATATTGAATTTGTAATCTTTTGAGGATTCAAATATTATTCAGGCAGCCACCTTGTTTTCTTACATAAGGTTTAACAATCCTTTATGTGTTTTTAGAATTTGGTATAAATCCAAAAATCCGGATAAATTAGTTGATGCTATCAAGTTTATGGGTCTCTTGAGGAGTCCTTAAAAACACTAAAATCCACGCTTTGGCAGCATAAATTCTATTATTTTTCTTTCTTAATCTGCAGTTAGAATTATGCTAGCTTAAACTCGTCTTTGAGATAGACTAGAGTTATTATTTTATGTCAAAAGTTGTACTCTTTTCCCTTCGTTTCAGGTTTTGTCCCATGTGGTTTTCCTGACAAGGTTTTAATGAGGCAACATCTCATTGACGTTAATTTTCTTTGAAAATGTTGTTATTTATGCTCTTTTTCCTTCGCCCAAATTTTTTCCCATCGGGTTTTACTGGCAAGGTTTTAGTAAGACAATTTAATTCAACATGATGGTCATCCAAGGGGGAGTTTTATCAATTTTGGTTGTTTAGTGGATGCCCACATTTGATTAACCCAAATCAACTTAATCATCTCCTAAGACTTTGGATTCCCTTCTCACAAATACGATTTTTGTTCACGTATGATAAGGTATTCATATCTTGGCTTTATCTTGAAGAAACTACAACTTATGCAAATCATCTCGGGAAGCTACCAATCCATGATACAAGTTCTCAATGTGTTGAAGAAGAATGTAAACTCCGCAAAAGTATTAATCGAAGACAATACTGTGTGTGAAACACAAAAGAAGACTTCATCAGCAATCCGACATCTTCATAAAAGCACAGTAATCTTCTGCGTTCAAGAAATTCGTTCTTCAAAATTGGAAAGTCTCGACTCAAAGATTTGCACGCCAAGATTTAACCGAAGTATTTATCAGGGGGAGCGCCATCATCAAATTAAGGTGCATTTAGTGGACTTATCGTGTTGTACTCTTTTCCCTTCGTCAAGGTTTTGTCCCTTTAGGTTTTCCTTGTCAAGGTTTTAACGAGGCAACATATGCGTGTCCAACATTGTCCGAGTCTTTACTTACTTATGCAATTTCAGGTTTTTCTCTTTTGAGTTTTCCTGGTATGCTTGTAATGACTTAGCCACAGTAGTCATCAGGGGGAGTGTTATAAACCATTATTTATTTACTAAGATGCCCTTCGTGTCTAAGTTTAGGGTTTACATATCTTGGACACCAAGTCTCCTATCTATATAAATAGAGGCTTAAACATTGTATTCTACACACATGATAATAAGAATTCTTCTCCTCTTTGCTCACTATTTTCTGTCTCATTCCCTATTCACAAGAATTAGAGTATTATTAGGTTTTGTTTTTTTTTGCGGTTTTTTTTTTTTATATTTATTGTTCCACAAAATATTTTGATAGAATTTTGAAGCCAAAAGAGAAAATTTCTCTGAATTTTGGTGAGGAGAGAGAATTTTGGAGCAATTTGGTGAGGTGGGTGGTGTTCACTTTTAATGTAGAGGGGAATTTCCGTTACCGTGCGATGTGGGGCCTTATATGACTTAGGATTTTAAAGGAGTTAGAGGTGCAAATCGTTATCTAAAGTTCTTTATAGTTTTTTTCTTTCTTCAAGTCTGTCTTTCCATGTCATAAACGCTAGAAATCCTATGTAAGTTATAACAGGGAAGGTTCCAATATATGCACAAACATAGAGATGAATGATACAACAATATAATGAATTACTATGCCTGAACATTAGCCTTGTTTACTGTAAAAATAACTTCAAATCCGTTTGAAGAAAAAGGTGCCCATTCAGATGCATTAACTTTAAATGCTCCAACAGAAATAACAATGAAGACAGTGACTACTCGTGAGATTAATCACTATTTGCAATTCATCAATTACACTAAAGCCGTACGACATTTCCTCAGCAGATATAATGGTAGAAATAATGAGTAAATAGGATCGTCAGTCTTCACATACCTTTATTGATGAAGTCCTTGTAGATGTCTTCGTTGTTCGTCAATCTTCAAGAGTTATTCGGTGAATTATGATACTCAAGTACCATGCTCTAATTCTAGTAGACTATAAATCAAGATAAATAACAATGAGGGCTCTAGTCCCCCACCCCCATAAACCAAAGGGGTGAATAAATAACAACTAATAGCTCTAAAAGCTCATAAGAAGCTCTTAAACACAAATAACTAACAAAAACAAGAAGAAAAATAGGAACTCAAAAAAGGTTTGCGCCCCTTTCCCACCCTAAAATTCCTCTTCTTAGTTTGGTGACTTTCTATCGTCAATCTATGGCTTCTTCATCCTTTAGATTTATCATCATCTTCAAAACTATCTCTTAGGGTTTTCGTTTGTTGTCTAAAGAGTTAAATCGAAAAAAAAAAATCTATATTTTAAAAACTCGAGGATATTTTAGTCATTTTTCACGGCTCAGTATTCTGGTCTCACCAGTGAGGGCATTTTGTTCTCTAACTGAAATAAAATTGATTCGGGGATTAGTAATTAGTCAGGTAGCGAGTTCATTGTTATAAAAACTGAAAACAACCGGTCTGAAATCTGACTTGGGCATAGTCAAATTCAGATGTTGAGTTCGAAGAAGACAAACGATTATTAAGTCATCCTTGGTATGCAATATGATACAAGATTTATGTTATAAGGTGGGGCATTCAGGATTTACTGAGTTAAAGAATCTAAATCGACTCATTCACTTTCAACTCATGTTGTTGACCGAGTTAAAATTGATTACCCTTATTATCACACACGCTTAAAATAAAAATCTAACCTAATCCAGATGGGAATGTTTTAGGTTTATTGGTATGCGAAGAATTGAATGTTGACTTTAATCGATTGAGGAACATGTTTGGTGATGGAAGATGAAACCTCTAACCAGTATTTTCTCTTCTTGATCACAATATTTATATACTTTGTTTTTACTTTAATTAGTTTATATTAGTATAGAAACTTAACAACAATCCCCTTTAGCTACGAAGAATTCGATAACAAACAACAATTCCATGCTCTCTATAGGAAAGTATAGGAAACGTTTGGTCGGTTGACAACCCATCAAGTATCTTACATGTCACATCAAATATGCAAGTACTTTCATAACTCTAATCCTTGAAGAAGCTTATTTCAATTCAATTTCGACCAGTATTTCTGATGATGATAATAGAGGTTTTCTAAGAGTTTAAGATAATTAAGAGATTCATAGTACTTGTTAAGGTGTTGAGAATTAGACTGCACCTTATCCTGATGGATTTCAAGAAGGTTTCTACTAAATCTCAGTGGAGTATTGTTGGTGAGAATTTGTCAAAAGGTTAAATTTCTTCTTTAAAAATGAACATATTCTGAAGCAACTCAATAAAATCATATATATCTTATTCTAAATAAGAAGAAACCCACGCTAGTAGATTCATTAGTGTTAGAGCATTACTCGGTTGAACTCACCAAGCGTTGGTATGTCAAGTTTGGTTGTTATATTTTAGTGTGTCAAAACTCATCTAAAGTCGCTTGATTATATACTAGAGTCAACTTCGTTTAGGTTAGACTAGAAAGTCTAGGAATGTTGAGACATACAAGTATTACTCCGAAGACCTGAAAAATGTGAAGAAGAAGCGAACTACAACGACAACATCATCCTTCCTCTTGAGGTTAGTAATATTGACTTGAACTGTTTTATTCCTAACGTATCTTTCAAGTCGTGCTATATTGAAAACATAACTGCAAAGATGTATATACTGTACATATTGTATAATACTCTAGTGATGTGACATGATTATATTTGTATGATCATAGTATTAGGGAATTAGACTACGAAGTATAACGCTTATCTTTTGAACTTCGTAGATATGACATCGACATAATCTTGTATATACTATTATGATTATGTGAATGGGTTATGGTGAAGATTTCATCCTAGGAAACAATATTTTACATTTGTTTAAAGGAAGTACATTCATGAACTTGTTTTATAAATCGAAAGGGAAATCATTAGGCTTATTGGTACGGCTATTCATTTGAAATTTTTGGATTACCAATATGTGTGAGATGGTGGAACCGATCGTAACTTTGTTATGTATCTTGGTATAACTAATCATAAGTGCCTGACTTATGATTTGGTATGACTAGTTTTTATTAATTAGTGTAACCGATCTTAAGTAATCAGGTATTGGTAGTCGTTCTAAACTCTCATTTAATCATTGAAACATCCTTAAAAGACGACAATGGTAATCTTACACATACCATTAGCTTCAAGTAATTTTCAAGTGATTAATAGATCAATACGAAACTTCCCAAGTTAACATCAAATGATTGCCTCACACAAATCATGTAAGATGTTCAAGGTAATTTTCACATGATCATCTTGACTTAATATTTAGTTTCCAACAAATAAATTGTTTCCAACTAAACTCGTCAAGTAGATGATGAACTTTAGCTAAAGCTAAAAGCTTCCAACATGTATTTCGAGAAATATATAAACGAGATAAACTCGGCTCGAAATTTCAATTGTGTATAATGTAAAAGTCTATATATCTATACAACTTAGTCTGTTTAGAAGATAAAATAGAATAAACTTCTGAGTGATAGATAAGTTTTAGTCTCCACATACCTTTTGTTGATGAAGCTCCTCCAAGCTCTTCAGTAAATCTTCTTCTTCAATTGGTGAATGCCGTGAAGTTTAAAGCTCAACTACACACCTCTATCCTAATCCGAGACATAGCTATAAGTAGACTAGAAATCAAGTATGTTAGAGCATAGCTCGGTTGAATCCACCAAGCATTGGTATGTCAAGTTTGGTTATCATATTTTAGTGTGTCAAAACTCATCTAAGAGTCGCTTGATTATGTACTAGAGACAACTTCGTTTAGGTTGGACTAGAAAGTCTAGGAATGTTGAGACATACAAGTATTACTCGAAGACCTGAAGAACGTGAAGAAGTAACGAGCTACAACGACGACATCATCCTTCCTCTTGAGATTAGTAATATTGACTTGAATTGTTTCATTCCTAACGTATCTTTCAAGTCGTGATATATCGAAAACATAACTGCAAATTTGTGTATTGGATATATTACTCTAGTAGTGAGATATGATCACATGATCATAGTATTAGGTAATTAGACTACGAAGTATAACGCTTATCTTTTGAACTTCGTAGATATGACATCGACATAATCTTATGAATGTTGTTATGATAATGTGAATGGGTAATGGTGAAGATTTCATCCTAGGAAACAATGTTTTACATTTGTTTAAAGGAGGTACATTTATGAACTTGTTTTATGAATCGAAAGGGAAATCGCTAGGCTTATTGGTACGGCTATTCATTGGAAATCTTTGGATTACCAATATGTGTGAGATGGTAGAACCGATCGTAACTTTGTTATGTATCTTGATAGAACTAATCACAATGTTTGACTTAAGATTTGGTATGACTAGTTTTGATTAATTAATATAACCGAACCTAAGTAATCACCTGAGATGGTATGATCGATATTTGTAATTGGTGTGACCGATCCTGGTAATTGGTGTGACCGATCACAGAGTGTTGTGTAATCAATCCTTGTAATTGATTTAACCGGTCCTCGTAATTGGTGTAACCGATCCTAGTGACCGGTGTGACCGATCACAAGCAATACCATGAGTATATGGTAACCGATCCTGGTAATTGATGTAACCGATCCTGGTAACTGATATAACCGGTCTTGGTAACTTGTGTGACCGATCACAAGTGTTTCCATATTAGGGTATAACCGATCCTAGTGATTGGTAGAACCGATTGAACCCATGGATGTGATTTGATATTTGATAAATCACATAGTAGTCTTGGAATACATGTGAACCAATTCTAAACTTGTTTGGAAGCGTGGTATTACCGATTCCAAGAATTTAAATATGAAAGATGATTTACAAAGAAAAGATGTCAACTACTTTGAACACGGACAGTAACTCTTATCATTTATAGTTCAAAGATATTCCTTAGTACTCAAGGAGATCATGTACCGAAATTAATTGAGAATCTTTTAATTAAGATTTTTGGTTATATATGTTTTTAATGACCAACAACTAAATGCATATCTCCAGAGAATAAAAATTAGTAATGTGCATTTACTAATTGGAGATTTTCTATTAGGAGATTTCGGAAAATATTGGACAAGCATTTACTGGAATTATGAAAACTGAATCTTGTCATTTATTGTATTTCTTCAGAATATTTTCAGTTTTGGAAATTCCTTGGTGTCCAAACATCCTTGGTCTATAAATACTTATGTTCGCATTTCTAGCAAACTATCGTAAGAGCCAGGAAAATTTCATCTTTTTGTTATTTCTGGTGGAGCCGTCTATCCGGAGAGGAAAGTACCATAATTAGGCGAAATCTCTTACGACCGCTTGTTTAAAGACTTCTGTGGGATCAAGAAGCTCTACGAGTACCGTTGTTGGGAAACTAGATAATTGCAGTTTATTAGTTTTCGATTGATTTGATTGACTAACGGTTGTTGAACTTTGATTGCACCTAGTTTGTTTATTCTTGAGGATCTTCTCTTCTTATATAAGATTCACTCAAACTAGATCGAAGTATCGACGGGATCTTTAGAACTGTCTGTAGATCTAAAGACATCTTGTGATAATCCATTGTTAACAGACTCTGTTTTATGCGTGATTGATCATAAGAGATTCAAGTGGTGTTGTGCAGGTTTAATTGGAGATTAAAGAAGATTTGAAGATGAAGAAGATTTCTTATTGGTTTCTCATATATTTGTGTAGGACAAACCTTGATCGGCTAGGATCCAACTAGAATCGGATTTATTCGATTGATTAGTTGCGTGAGATCGGTAACACCTAATAGTTCTCTTGAGATCTATTTTGATTGATACAAATCCGAAACTTATTACTTAGGTAATAGAGATTGGATTGATCTAACCAGGCAAAGGAGTTTATTAGTTTAAACGGAAGAGCCTTTGCATATGACTTGAGATATCTTTATCTTCGAAAGAATCAATAGCGTTATTACCAAACAGATTTGTTGTTCCTTTACTGTTTGGAATACGATCCAAAGGAACTGTTCTAGTGCGTACACTTATTGAATGTCGGAAGCGCAGGGATACTGAAGAAACTAAGTGAACTAGGTTTAGTTGCTTGGTCTCAACTATACGAAGTTGGTTTAGATTTTGCATAGCGGATTAATTCTGAGAGTATTCAATTCTGGACTTGGTCCCGGGGTTTTTCTGCATTTGCGGTTTCCTCGTTAACAAAATTTTGTTGTGTCATTTACTTTTCTTTTCCGCAATTATAATTGTTATTATTATAATTTAAAGTACATCACACAAATGTTAACTCCGTATTACTTGATAGTGATCCTATAGAGTTTGGTTAAGTCCGAACCTATTATTAAGAAATCACACTTTGATTATTGTATTGTCTCGATCTCGTATCCATAGACGATCACACAAAGTGTGAATACCGATTTGTCGTATTGTTTCGACTTTTTCCATAGACAATCATTTTCGGTAAGAGGACTTATATGTGGATATTTTAAAGATTGTGGTGTATTTGGGTACCCTCATCTTTTCACCAATATGTGTGAGATGGTAGAACCGATCGTAACTTTGTTATTTATCTTGGTATAACTAATCACAATGCCTGACTTAAGATTTGGTATGACTAGTTTTGATTAATTAGTGTAACCGATCCTAAGTAATCACCTGAGATGGTATGATCGATATTTGTAATTGGTGTGACTGATCACAGAGTGTTGTGTAATCGATCCTTGTAATTGGTGTAACCGGTCCTAGTAATTGGTGTAACCGATCCTGGTAATTGGTGTAACCGATCCTAGTGACTGGTATGACCGATCACAAGCAATACCATGTGTTAGAGCATTGCTCGGTCGAACTCGCAAGCGTTCCTATCTCAAGCTTGTTTGTCAAGTTTAGTTGCCAAAACTACAAGTCTTGATTTCTAGTCTACTTATAGCTAAATCTAAGACTAGGATAGTAAGTGTAGTTGAGCTCTAGACTCCACGACGTTCATCATATGAAGACGAAGAACTACTCAGGGAACTCTTGGAACTTCATCGACAAAAAGGTATGCGGAGACTTGAACTTATCTATCACTCAAAAGTCTATCTATTTTATCTCCTATTTTGAGACAAAAGTCGTATAGCTATATAGACTTCAATTATACACATTTTCTATTTCGAGCGAGTTTATCTCGCTTATCTATTTCTCTAAATATGTGTTGTTAAGCTTTCGCTTTGGCCAAGTTCATCTTTACTCGTGATGAAAGTCATGTTGATTATTTCAATAACTTGAAAATCGCTTTGATGAAAAATAGTTTGTGAATAACAACTATATAACATCCTCTAAGAAAGTTTCAATGATTAATATGAGAGTTTAGAACATGTAACCATCTTTAGATATACACATAGTGTGTTCTCACATTTGTGTATAAGTCCAAAATCGGGAACCCAAAGTATGCGTACCCGTACGCGTACTGGCGGTTGTTGGAAATTCGGGAGAGGATGGGTACCCGTACGCGTACTGGCGGAAAGTTCACGTATGTGAATTTCTGCTGGAGTTTGAAAGTGAAAACAAACTCAATCCGGTTAATTAAGTACGTGTGCCTGTTCGCATACTTAGGTAGGTTACTTTCTAAAATCGGGTTGTTCATGAACTAAAACATTTATATAATAAGGAATGCAATCTATGCAAACCGTGGCTATAATGTTCATGAATCGATTCGAGTGAATCGATTCGATTGTGTCTTGTATACTTTTTATTGGATATAAGCAATTGAACAACTCTCTAACTTGTTCATTTGAGTCATTTGAACTAGTTATGGTGAAGATGAATAAGGTTGATATGAAAGTGCTCATATGGCTAACCATTGGTTAACTATTGTTGAACCAACTAAGTGTACACGTTTAGGTACGGTTACTCAAACCTAAATGAAGGTGCATTTCATTTGTGTATAACAAGCTAAGTTCGATCTAACAGTTGAAAGATATTAGCTTGAATCTAATCAGGTTTTCATCTAATGGTGAATATTGAATGCTTTGTTACTAAGGTAACTTAGATTGCAAACCGTGATTTGAAGAATATATAAAGGAGAAATCTAGCAACTGGGAAACCTAATCCCCACACCTCATGTGTGATACTAGTTGTATAAGCTAGAGTCGATTCTCCTTTAACCTTAGGTTTTTCACGAAACCCTGTAGGTTAACGACTTAAAGACTTCATTGGGATTATAAAGCCAGACCCAACTATTTTCTCTATATTTGCGTGATCTGATCTTGTTGTTTCTATCGCGATTGAGTGCAATCGTAAGATTGGCTTGAGATTTATATCTCCGATAGGCAAGATAGAAAAGTAGTCACAAACACCTTCGTATCATCGTTTGTGATTCCACAATATCTTGTTTCGTTAATCGATTAAGATTATTGTGAGGTGATTGATATTTCTAGGCTGTTATTCGGGAATACAAGTCCGGTATATCAATTGGTTCATGTTCACCTTGATTTATCAAAAGACGGAACAAAACTCGTAGGTATTTCTATGGGAGACAGATTTATCTATTCCTATAGAATTTTCTGTGTGAGACAGATTTGTTTATCAAGTCTTCGACTTTGGGTCGTAGCAACTCTTAGTTGTGGGTGAGATCAGCTAAGGGAATCAAGTGCGTAGTATTCTACTGGGATCAGAGACGTAAGGAACACAACTTTATCTTGAATCTGTGTGAGATTGATTGGGGTTCAACTACAGTCCAAACCGAAGTTAGTTTGTAGTAGTTTAGTGTCTGTAGCGGCTTAATACAGTGTGGTGTTCAATATGCACTAGGTCCCGGGGTTTTTCTGCATTTGCGGTTTCCTCGTTAACAAAACTTCTGGTGTCTGTGTTATTTCTTTTCCACATTATATTTTGTTATATAATTGAAATATCACAGGTTGTGCGTTGAATCGATCAATTGGTAAATCCAACCTTTGGTTGTTGATTGAAATTGATTGATCCTTGAACATTGGTATTTGGTACCGTTCAAGTTATCTCTCTTATATTCAATCGAGCTCGCAAATTACTATTTGTTTGATTGCGGATTGGATTGAGAAAATGAGATATAACTCTTTGAAATACCTTTCTTAAGATTGAGCCTGACTGTCTAGTTGATTCTCTTGAAAGTATATTAAAGTTAGTCCATACAGATTGTTAAGCGAAATATTGGGTGTGGTTGTTATAACCCCACTTTTTCAATTGGTATCAGAGCAGGCAAACACGTTTAAAGACCTCATAAGTCTGTATTTGTTGCGATCTGACTCTATGGACATAAACTCTATCTCTGATAACGCAACATCAGTTCAGAGTCACTCTGATTTGTTTCAAAATCTTGAGACTACATTTGAGAAATCTCATGTATCTGCTCCTTTGACTGAATCTTCCTTCAACTGGGAAAAATGTCTTGATGAACAGTTGGATGATCTTTCAAATGAGAGTGATTCAGAAGAAGGACAAAGTATTGATGAGGAAGTCTCTCAATATATCAAGCTCTTTGACCATGCTTTAAAAGGGAAGAAGTCAACAGCTTGCTTGGGTAAATATTTGGCACCTCTCTTTCAAGAAAACAGAAAGCTGAGAAAACTCTTTAAAGGTTATGATTGTGGGTATAAACTCTTACAATCTACCGCCAAAGATTGAGAAGTAGATGTACGCTCAAAAAGGTCCGAATGTGATAATCTTCTTCGAAATCTCTTCGTGTTGAAAGAAAGACTTGCAGAATCTGAAGCAAGATATGACTCTCAACAAAAATGTTTTAATGACAGAGAACTCAGTCTTCTCGCCAAAGAAAAACTTTTGGAGACTGATCTCGCTGCTGCCCTTGATAAGGTAAAATCACTGGAAGAGAATCTGAAAAGATTAAATTCTAGCTCTACAAAAGTATCTTCTATGCTTGGAGCATATAAAGAACATCGTGATACACGTGGTCTGGGTTATAAAGGAATGGACGCTCCAAGTACTAGTAAGATCAATTTTGTTCGTGCTAATGACACTCTCCATGTGAAAACCTTCTTTAGCAGATGACATTCCTAGGAACAAGAATTGTCCACCTTCGAAATCAACTCACATGAGAACAGTCAATAACAATTCCTTTAACTGCTATTATTGCGGAAATAAGGGACACGTTGAAAGGAGATGTCGTTTCCGATTGAGGAATGAAAAACTTCATAACATTCTGGTATGAATGTCGAAAGAAGTTATTAAACTTGTCTCTCATCTAGGTGGAGTAAAAGGCATTGTCTGCAATCAAGAAAAATACGGTGATATGCCAATTCTTGATTATGATTTTGAGACAAAAACGCATACAATTGTAGAAGAAAGAACGTCAGGTGGACAACTGACTCTTTAAATTACTCTGAGAAGAGAAAAAGTCATAGGAGGAGGAGATAAGGTTCAAACTCTTTTTCTCTCTATGAAGAAAGCCTTGAATCCAAGGTGTCTGCTCCAGACTTCATTCATATCAATAATCGAGTCTCGGAGCTCAAGACAAGTATAAACAGATTCAAATAGAGCATTAAGAAGGCAAGGAAAGCAGCAGTTTCAGGTATCCCTAGTTCTCCTCTGTTTAAATCTCTTTCGACTAATCCTATTGATTTTTCTGAAAATCTTCATGAAGGAAATAAAGAAGAAGTCAATATTCTTGATGAGCAAAATGCTCATCAAAATACAACTTGACTGCTCAATGTAGCATCCTCCTTGTAATTATGGGAGGATGCCCATAATTCTCAAGAATATCTTTTGTCTTGAGAAAGTAGTCGTTGTTATATTATTCTTTTCATTATCTTTTCCCTTTACATAATGATGATCATAAAACTGTTGAGCCTTGCTTCAGTACTTTACATGGTGTAATATTTTTGATCTTCCACTCTTGAGAATATTTCTTTGTTGATTACCTTGAAGGATTGTTGTCCTCTTCCCATTGACCAATTAGTTGTTGTTCATCAACAATTATCTTATGTTCTTTTGAACTAAGTCAGTCGTCAATTTGTTTAGAATGTGTCTTTGGGTTTTACCAAGACTACTTTTAAATTTGGGTCCATTACTCTCTTGGTCTTGTACCAAGTTTGTAACCATTTGTGCACGGACACCTGGCCCGTACGAAACATATACGAGTAACCCTAGGGTTTCCTATGTATCACTTATATATATATGTATCATGTTTCTCTTGATACATACACGTGTGGTATCGTCAAAAAGTTCTCCTGAATTTTTGGTGTGTGCACAATGGATGGATGTAACAAGGAAGATGAAGTTGAGAAGGGCAAGACTATCGAGTTTCACGAGAATCCTGTTTTCATAACCTGCTACCATGCTGTTGATCATGAAAACAAACTACCAGTTCATGTGTCATCACAACTGGTAGGAGCTTCTCCATGATTTTGAGATCATACGTGAACAACTTGGAATTCCAACAAAGAATCTTAATTTTCTAAAAAACGAACTGAAGAAAGCAACTGATGAACTCGTCCATGTTCGATCTCTGGTTGCTGGGCATATTTAATGTTTTTCAAATTATGTTCTCCACGAGTTGTTTCTTATTTTGTCTAGGAAACTTCTTATGAGAATTTATTCTTGTGTTTTTAAGAAGGATAACTAGGGTTTGGAATAGCCATTATTGTGAGTACACATAGCTATTTCCAACAATTTTCATCTTGCAATATTTTTAGATTTATTTATTTAAATTCTAAAGTTTATTTGGAAGATTATTTTTGCAGTATTAATCTTTTTGGTTTCATATATTGCAACTTATTATGGGATATGTGTGTTTCCGTCCGTGAACTGTGATTGTCCCATACGTGGTCAAAAGTTAAGTCTTTCATATGTCGATATGCAAGTATTGATAAAAGATTGAATGAACTTTTGACAAACAAAAGTTAAGCCTTTTATGTCATTATGCAAATATTGATGGAAGAAAGGATGAACTTTTGTCTACCAAGATTAAGTCTATTATATGTCATTGTGCAAATAGTGATGAAGAATATAATAAATCTTTGTTTATTACGCGGTATTGATCTTCCTTGATCCATATTTTTTATGTAAATACTGTGCGGCTCTGTAAGTTTTCTTATGTGAGCATTTCCGATGAAATTAATCATGGGTTCTCTTGTGGTTAATTTAATTGAGTTTTTTGGATACAAATTCATTTTCTTATGTGATTTGTTAATGTCCAAAGAAATCCTTCTTTTCTTGTGAAAGTAAGGTCGCTGGTAGGCTAGTAAAGATGCCTACGACTATGTCTACTGCAAGTGCACAGGCCTATTGGAGGCAAGGGCAAGCACAGGATAATCCCACAGAGAAATGGAATGTGCAAGGCTGATCTAAAGGCTTCTTAACTGATTTTATGTGAGAATTGTAACACAAATATTAATTGTTTTTGGTGTCGAAACGACTGGATTGTTGTTGTGACTCTATTTCTAAGGTAACAAGTAATAAACAGGTGTTGTGACAGATTGGAAGGTTGTTAAGGTGATAGAATTCACCTCCTAATCCTATGCAAAATGGTTTCAATTCTCACTGTGTTCTATTGCCTTCCATCGAAGGCTTCCTATGGATAATCGTTTAATCTCAATCCCTTCACTAACCCCTAGTATAGTGTGTCTTCTTACAGTACAAACTATCACAAATTAGCTCAGTTCAGAGGTTAACTATTCTCCTAAACATTGCAACTTACAAGAACACCTTGAGACTCAAATCAAATTGACATTGAAGTTAGGGGTTTCATCTACACCCTAACTGAGTGTTTAGAACATCATGCCAAGAATAAAAACAAGCTGAAATTCAAATAATAAAACTAAACCCAAAAACAGACTCTCCTTTTTCTCTTACATCAAAACATCAATTTATATCTCACAAATCACTCAAAAACAGCAATTGACAAACACCCAAACCTCTATCATCTGTGAATTCGGCTCTGGTACGCCGTGGAGGGGCTGTTGTACAAACCCTAGTTTCAATTATCTCTTACATAGCTTCTAGGGTTAGAGAAGCTATGTAAGAGATAAATAACACTAGGAGCGGCGAAGGTGGTGCAAGCTGCGGTGGCTCGATGGTGCTGGTGTCGGTGGAAGAAGATGGTGGTGGTGTTGAGGGCGGCTACTGGTCGGGAGAACAGAAGGAGGTAAGGGGTCTCTCTGGTGTTGTCGGGAGAGAAAAGAGAAGAGAAGAGAAGGGTGCGTTTGGTTTGGGTGGTTAGGGGGGAATATATAGGTGGTGTGGTGTTGAGCGGGTGCAGTGAGGTTCGATGTGCATGAAGGAGCGAGCGTTGGATGAAGAATAGATCAAATCTAACGGCTCGGAAAGGATGGGCTCGGATCCGGGTCTGGATAACTTGGGCCCATATCTTGTAAATGGGTTGCTACTTGTTGGGTTGCAACTGATACGCGCGCGGGCTTGGCTTTCTGTTCCATAGACGCTCTTCTTCAATTTTCTGCTCTTTTGGCTCCTCAGATTCTCCGAACTTTATTTATTACCTAAAAAAACAAAATTAATTAGTACAAATATTTATTCCTGAAAACAAAGAAAATACAGAATTTGGGATAATATCTGATTTCTGAGCACAAAAGATGAGTTAAATGCCAATAAAAAAGGTGTAGAAATATGCAATATTTGGCACTCATCAAATACCCCCAAACCTGAATTTCACTTGTCCTCAAGTGAAACAGAAATTAAGAAATCCTAACTATACCACTGTCGATGGTCTCTCGAATGCATTTAGCGTATGCACTAAGCCTTTATACCCCTAGGTGTCCCTAGTGGACGAGTTGTAGTCTCGTGAGGGTTTACCAGAGGTGTACCCACAAAACCTTCTCCAACTTCGAGTGTAAAAGAGTCTCAAGCATCCAAGGAGCTATGAGGACATAGAGTTTCGCATGCTAGTAACACGAAGTTAGAACTATCAAAGAACGCATTCTCATCCTTAAGTCTTTGAGCGAGAAATAACCATACCATATGAAAGAATTCGGGTTCGATTGTGATCATAAGCCTCGACTTCGCCTCACTAATAGGGTTTTATGATAATTGCACTCAAAAAGATCGCTTTTTAGTCTCTCATGTGTGCGGGCGGGACTAAAGAGAGAAATCTTGCACACGTTGAAGGTAAGAAGGATAACCTTCCGAAATAATTTTCGGAGACTCCACGAGTTGTGGACAAAAAGAATCTTTTCTCGATGATCTCTAAGAAAGGAAATCAACCATTAGCAAGGGTGGGAGTACTCACTTACCTTCTCACCCGGTCGGCAATTAATATCACTCTCTCAGCATTCATAGAAACGTCTTCAATCTTCGGTCTTCAAATGTTGATGATGAACTTCTGAACTTCACAAAAACTTGACAAACATTTTTTTTTTTTTGACAAACATGAAATGAAAATAACAATAAAACTCAATTTTTCACAAACTTCATTAATTCTCATCCTATTTTCTTTTCTTTCCTTTATTGCATGTAACCTTGGACTATCTCAACTTTTCTTCAAATATTCTGATGATGCTCCGCTTGCTGACGACGATGTGTTTCTATGAATCTGTTGATTGAGAGGGAGAGAGTGATGCTAACTGCAAATCGATATTTAGAAGGAGTTTTCATCTTTTAGACGTCACCCTCATGATTGACGGAATTAGCACTCAAGAGATCAAAAATAGTGCTGAAAGTGGTGCGAAGTTGCTAGCTCACCATTCCTACCCGGAATTGACGTACGGTGACACACACTCTAACAGCTTTTCTAGAAAGTTGCAAAAAAATGAAGGTTGGTGCCTCGCTTGATGTAAAATGGGTAGTCTCCACTATGGTTGATCACAATTCTACTACCGAATATCTAAACAACACCTAATTCGCCCTCCGGCATGGTTAAATCCAACTTTAACGCTCTAATCAACTAAGAAACCCGATTGCGTTCTCCAAGACTTCCAAGTTCGTTATTTCGGTCGACTCTCTATGTAAACATAGCTAGAAGCATGCTAGTGACTCTAAAATCTCTAAAAATTGGAGGTTTTTATGCAAGTATTTACAAAGAGTTTTTTTTTTTTTTTTTTTTTGAAAAGAAAGACTAAAAACTCTATATGCAAATGCACCCCCAAACCTAAATCAAACATTGTCCTCAATGTGTCAACAGATCATAAGAATATAAACAGTCACATACCATGAGAACTATGATGAGTAGAGAAAAGGGAAGAGAATACCGGATGTGCAAAGGTGTTGCTAAACCAAAGGGGGATGAATGCTTTGAAAGCAAACAACCAAGGGGCAAGACAAAAAGTTTGGTTAGCACATATAAAAACTATGCAAAGAGCAAAAAGAAAAAGAAAAGGGAAAGATGATGGATTTTTAGTCCATATGTATGTACACAAGTGAACTAGATCAGTCCACGTAGATTGGGTCTTCCAAGTCGACGGTCTCAACTTCTGGTGGGAGATGCTCCAGAAATGGTTTCAGTCTCTGACCATTGACTTTGAAGATGTTCTTGGTTGCTGGGTTTTCAACTTCTACAGCTCCATGGGGAAAAACGGTACGTACCAAGAATGGTCCTGACCATCGAGAACGTAGCTTTCCTGGAAACAAATGCAATCGAGTGTTGTACAATAAAACTTTCTGACCTGGTGTGAAGGACTTGCGCAGGATGCGCTTGTCGTGAAACACTTTCATTCTATGTTTGTACGTTTTGGCACTATCATATGCATCATTTTTCAATTCTTCTAACTCATTGAGTTGAAGTTTCCTATGGGTACCAGCCTTATCAAGATCAAAATTCAACTTCTTCATAGCCCAATATGCACGGTGTTCTAACTCAACAGGTAGATGACATGCTTTACCGTACACAAGTCTGTAAGGAGACATCCCAATGGGAGTCTTGTATGCAGTTCTATAGGCCCATAAAGCATCGTTTAAGCGCAAAGACCAATCTTTCCTAGAAGGATTGACAATCTTTTCAAGGATATGCTTAATTTCCCTATTAGAAACTTCTACTTGGCCACTGGTTTGAGGATGGTAAGGTGTTGCGACCTTATGAGTGATTCCATACTTGCGCACTAGTGATTCAAAGGGTCTATTGCAAAAATGACTACCTCCATCACTGATTATTGCCCTAGGGGTTCCAAAACGGGAGAAAATGTTTTCCTTAAGAAAAGAAAGAACAACTTTATGGTCGTTGGTTTTGGATGCAATGGACTCTACCCACTTAGAGACATAATCAACAACAACAAGAATGTATAACTTACCTTCAGAGTTAGGAAATGGACCCATGAAATCAATACCCCAAACATCAAACAGCTCAACAATCAAAATGGGTTGTAAGGGCATCATGTTTCTCATAGAGATACTTCCTAATTTATGGCATCTGTCACAAGCAACACAAAAAGCATGGCAATCCTTAAACAGTGTTGGCCAATAGAAACCGCTTTGCAAGATCTTTGCAGCAGTTTTCTTGGCACTAAAGTGGCCTCCACATGCATGGTCATGACAGAAAGAAATGACGTCCCTTTGTTCAGAATTGGGGACACATCTCCTAATGATTTGGTCTTGGCAGTACTTAAACAGATATGGGTCATCCCAAAGGAAATGTTTAACTTCAGCCAAGAACTTAGAACGGTCTTGTTTAGACCAATGCAAGGGCATTCTACCTGTAGCAAGGTAGTTCACAATATCAGCAAACCAATGCATTTCAGACACAAGCATCAATTGCTCATCGGGGAATGATTCCCTAATTAGCACAGATTCATCAGCAGATTCAACATTCAACCTAGACAAGTGATCAGCAACAACATTTTCTGACCCTTTCTTATCTCGAATTTCGAGGTTAAACTCTTGTAGCAAGAGTATCCATCGAATTAGACGAGCCTTTGCATCTTTTTTCGACAAAAGATATCTCAATGCAGCATGATCAGAATAAATGATGACCTTAGATCCTATCAAATAAGATCTAAAGTTATCTAATGCAAACACAACAGCTAGCAACTCTTTCTCAGTAGTGGAATAATTCAATTGAGCATCATTAAGTGTTTTACTAGCATAGTAGATCACATAAGGAAGTTTGTCTACTTGCTGGCCCAAAACAGCTCCTACAGCATAGTCAGACGCATCACACATAATCTCAAATGGTAATGTCCAATCGGGAGGGTCGACTATAGGGGCGGATGTAAGGAGAGCCTTCGATTGCTCCCATGCTTCCTTACATGCATCATCAAAGACAAATGCAACATCTTTTGCAAGAAGATTGCACAAAGGTCGTGAAATTTTACTAAAGTCTTTGATGAATCGGCGGTAAAAACCCACATGGCCTAGAAATGATCTGATGTCCCTCACAGAACGAGGTTGAGGCAAGTGTTGAATGAGATCTACCTTGGCTTTGTCTACTTCTATGCCTTTTTCCGAGATGATATGCCCTAGGACAATGCCTGAGTTAACCATGAAATGACATTTTTCCCAATTCAAAACCAAATTCTTCTCCTTACACCTAATCAGCACACAAGTGAGGTGATGCAAACACTCATCAAAAGAAGACCCAAACACAGAAAAATCATCCATAAAAAGCTCAAGAAACTTATCTACCATGTCGGAAAATATGCTCATCATGCAACGTTGAAAAGTAGCGGGTGCATTGCACAGCCCAAAAGGCATACGACGATAAGCAAAAGTTCCATAAGGACATGTAAATGTGGTCTTTTGTTGGTCTTCAGGTGCTATGTGGATTTGGTTGAAGCCAGAATAGCCATCTAAGAAGCAGTAGTGACTATGTTTAGCTAACCTTTCCAGCATTTGGTCAATTAAGGGAAGGGGAAAATGGTCTTTCTTGGTTACTGTGTTGAGTTTTCTATAATCAATACAGACTCGCCACCCTGTGGTCACACGGGTGGGAACAAGCTCGTTCATCTCATTTTGAACTACAGTAATGCCAGACTTCTTGGGTACTACCTGAATGGGACTGACCCACTGGCTATCAGGGACTGGGTAAATGATACCCGCATCAAGCAATTTCAGAATCTCACCCTTGACAACATCTCTCATGTTGGGGTTAAGTCTCCTTTGCATTTCCCTAGATGGTTTAGTGTTTTCCTCAAGGTTTATGTGATGCATGCAAATTGTGGGACTTATACCCTTAAGATCGGAGATGGTCCAACCTAAGGCTCCTTTATGCTCTTTAAGTACTTATAAAAGTTGACTTTCCTGTTCCGTGTCTAAACATGATGCAATAATCACAGGTAAAGTATCAGAAGGACCTAAGAATGCATACTTCAAGGTATCAGGTAATGGTTTCAAATCAAGCTTAGGTGGTGTATCAAGAGGTGGGGCAGATTTGGTATCAGAGAGTGGAAGTGGTTCCACTGCATTCTGCCATTTACTCTACGGTCATGTTACCAAAAGACAATTTCAACACTCCATTACGACAGTTGATGATGGCATTGGACGTCGGAAAGGACGTCCTAAAATCACGAGGATGTGATTACTTGGGTTTTGCACGGGTTGAGTATCTAAGACGATGAAGTCCACGGGAAAGAAAAATTTATCAACCTTGATTTAATCTGTCCGCTAGCGTAACAAAGGGGAGATTGATCTATCGGTTGCATAAAATTGGTGTGGCTTGACTCCCAAGGCCCAATCCGAATTTAAGCAATATCCATGGGTGGCACAGATTCAAGCAAAGAGTTAATTTCACCAATGTACTTAGACTCAAAGAGATCTAAGTCAAAGTTATCTAAACATGCTTGCAAAGGGTCCACTGACAAAATGTCGGGTAAAGAGTCTTGGATCAGACTCTCAATCATGTTAATCTCATGTATCATCACTATCAATGGGTTGTTGACTACATGTGATTACTTGGGTTTTGCACGGGTTGAGTATCTAAGACGATGAAGTCCACAGGAAAGAAAAATTTATCAACCTTGATTAACACATCTTCAACAATACAGATTTTCACAGATCTGTCCGCTAACTGTAGCGTAACAGGTGTGGGCTTCAGCTCCCCAAGGCCCAATTGCACATACACAGAGTATGGCAATAGATTCACGCTGGCTCCTAAGTCTAGTAACGCCTTTTCGACCACATGGTCACCTATGGTGCATGTAATTGTTGGACTACCTGGGTCTCTAAACTTAGTTGGAATCTTGTTTTGGATTATGGAGCTCACTTGCTCAGTGAGAAAGGCACGCTTATGCACATGAAGCTTACGCTTTTGTGTGCACAGGTCCTTCAAAAACTTAGCATAGGTGGGTATTTGTCTGATTGCTTCGAGAAATGGAATGTTTATGTTAACTCTCTTGAACATTTCCAAAATCTCATTGTATTGGTTACCCCCCTTCTGTTGCACCAACCGTTGTGGAAATGGAGCAACAGGTAAATGACTTGGCAAAGGAACATCTATATCAGTAGGACTCTTGGTCTTATCAACAGGCTCAGATTCTTTCTCTACGGTAGATGTTTTCAGTGGTGTTGTGTGTACTGGTGAGTCTGATATAGACTCGCTTGACGGTGGTACACCTACATGGTTCTCAACAACTCTACCACTACGGAGAGTGGTGACAACATTCACATGACTATGTGGTGTTTCATTGCAGGTAGAGGAGCCTGCTTGAAACACATTCTTTGGTTTTTGTTGGGGTTGACTAGGAAGTTTGCCTTTCTCTCTCTCATTCAATGCATCACAGATTTGACCCATCTTAAGTTCTAGACTTGTGAAACGTTGGTCGGTAGTTTTCTGAAGTTGTGAAAGATTTTGGGTTAACAGACCGACACAGTCTTCTAAGCTAGTCTTTTTCTCTACAGGGTACTGAGGTTGTGGTTGTACTTGGGGGTTTCTAGAATATGAGTATCCTTGGTTGTTATTTGTTGGTCCCCCTTGTACAGGTCCCTTGGACCATGAGAAGTTAGGGTGATTCCTCCACCCTGGGTTATAGGTTTGAGAATAAGGGTTGTTCTCTTGCCTATGGTATAATGCATTGGCTTGCTCTGTTTTAGACTCTTGGAATGCGTGCAAGTCTGGACAGCTGTCCACTAAGTGGTCAGAGCTATGGCATGCGGCACAAGTGGCCATATCAATTTGGTCACGGAGAGTAGGGGCATTAGGTTTTATATTTTTCTGCAATTCAAGCACTTCTATTCTCCGGGCCAAAGATGCCATTTTTGCATTTCCCTCAAAGTCAGACTCGATTCTATGAACATTGTTTGCGGGGGTAGTCCTTCTCGGTTCACGGATGGACTCCCACTGTTGAGTCTTTTCAGCGACTTCGATTAAGAAAGTCCAAGCTTCATCAGCACTCTTGTCAATAAATGCACCATTGCACATTGACTCGACTGTGGTTCGGGTTCTAACATCTAGACCCTCATACAATATTTGCACGAGTCTCCATTTTTCAAAACCATGGTGGGGACATTGGAGTAATAATTCATTGAATCTCTCCAAGTACTTTGCTAGAGTTTCGTCTTCTAATTGCACAAAACCATTTAGACTTTGGCGAATTGTCGCCGTCTTATGGTTTGGGAAAAACTTTTGAAAAACTCTTTTGTGAGGTCATCCCGGGTTCTAATGGATTGTGGTTGTAGGGCATGAAGCCAAGACTTGGCTTTGTCTTTCGAGAGAAAAAGGAAACAATCTCAATTTGAGGGACTCCTCGGCATTTGGTTAAAACGCAGAGTCCCACAAATATCCTCAAAATCTCTCACGTGATGGTAGGGGTTCTCAGCATCGACCCCTCTAAACACGGGTAACATGTGAATGGTGCTTGCTTTCAGTTCAAACTGACAAGCATCGGCTGGCAGAATGATGCAAGAGGGCTGGCTTGCCCTAGTTGGGTACATGTAGTCCTTGAGACTACGGGGTTGGTTTTGTTCATCACCCATGGTTTCTGTTTCGGGTGAGCTTGGGCTTTCGGTTGAAGAACTGGGTATGCTTACGATTTCGTCGGGGCGGATTCTAACTAGTCGATTTGTTTGGTCTCTAAAAGACACAATCATAGCCTAGCTAGCGCATCTAGCATGTTAACATACAATCAAATTCAACACAGATAAGCAAAAACTCCAAAGAAAATGGCACACCAATACAAGCTTCAAGTACACAGGAGTGCTTGAAAATGCCCAGCCCAGTGGTTATGGGGTTCAATTTGTTGCAGGTTAACGGCCCAGTTTGTGTGTATTTGTTTTGCTGCACGGCCCAGTTAGAAAGGCCAAGTTATATGGGCTGAAGGTTGTTGCACAGCCCAGGTTATGCAAAAATGCACAACCCAGTGGAATTGGGTGAAAAGGTACAGCCCAGTTTGTGGGAAGCCTAGTGGAACTGGGTTCTGGCCTAGTTTGGCAGATGCACAGCACAAGAAAAGCACAGATTGGGTAGGGTGTACAGGATAGCTTATGCAACAGCACAGCTCATGCAAGTTACAGCACACACAGGCCTTAGTGCAGCATCAGCTTATGCACTGGTTGGCAGATGAACACACACAGGGTAGCACAAACTCACAAGAATGACACCTAATTTGCTGGTAGAGATTACACAGCACAGCTGTGTCATGCACAGATTAGCAGCTCAAGCAAACCTTGTACACAGCACAGCTCAGGAACAGCATAATTGTTGGCAGGTGCACTAGCAAGACAGAAATTGTGAATGGTGCACATGGTGATAGGTTGTGCTCACTCAATGGTGAATCATGTGCTGGGTTGTGTATTTGAAAACCAAGTAATTGCTATCACTATTTCAGCTATTCAACACTCATTCAAGCACCACAGGGGTACACACAAATTGCAGAAATTGGTGCACAGATGCCAAGATAATTGCAAGATGTAACAGCAGCAGCAACAAATACACAATGCTTGCATTACATATACCATAGAGTGTCAACAAGTTCCAGATCAGCAGGATGACAGCTCATGAATAAGGTTAGCATTTTACAACATGCTCAGGGTATGCAAATCTTCACAGATGTTGTTACACAGATGCACTGAGTAGCAGATGCAACAGTAAATGAGCAATGCAACAGCAGAAGACTAGTATTTGGCAGATCACAAAGTGTCAACTAGTTCAGTTGATGTTATAATCTTCAGAGGTAATGCATAATTTCCTGATAATTTGTAGGGCATGTGGTTCACAGCATCAACAGGATACAGATCAGATCAATGCTAACACCAAAATAGTCACTCAACAGTTTATGCATACAGGCAGCAAGTTGCGAATTTGCACAAATGAATATGCTTTAGCATCCACACAGAGAATTACACAGGGCTGTCAGGCTGGGTAGAGCATGCAAGGGGTGTCAACTGGGTTAGTTGATGTCAACTATCTCTGTTGACTTCAACTAGGATTGTTCAGCTAACTTGGTTTTCACAGGCGGTAGCTCAAACTTGTAGCTTCAGGGGGATAGCAAGGGAGCATGACTATCATGCATTCAGGGTTATCATACAATAATCATCACACAGAGCAAGGATAGAAGATGATACCACCAGTATTTACTGGGTTTAGGCACTCCACAGGTTCAGCTGCCTTGTCTTCTCCTCTTCCTTGGTTGCACAGTTGCACAGCAGGTACCTGCTAGCTCAACAGAGAGTTTCAGTTCACTGAGGGATGTAGATGAATAAAACAGAAGAAATCAATACATGAAAGATGGAATTGGAGTTTTTGCAGGGTGATATGATATGCAGAGATGATGGAAATGCTTAACCTAAAGAACTGAAATAATGAAGACCTAAGTAACACCTTCCACTACACAAGAGATGCAGCTGAGATGTGGACAGGTTACAAAACAACATCAAAGTGGCAAGTGTAAGTGATCCTTATGGTGAAACCAAACAATGATGCAGCTAAGCTACTGATGCAGGGGAATGAAAAAGAGTTAAAGTTGCAGCTAAGAGTATGGAGATTTACAGATGAGTATAACTACTAAGCTTCACAATAACATCAAAGATAAATTCAACAGAGGATTATATACAAACTTTACACTAAAAACCAGTGAAGTTACACTAATAAGCAACACAGTGCACTACCAGTTCCCCGGCAGCGGCGCCAAAAACTTGGTAGGCTAGTAAAGATGCCTACGACTATGTCTACTGCAAGTGCACAGGCCTATTGGAGGCAAGGGCAAGCACAGGTCGATCCCACAGAGAAATGGAATGTGCAAGGCTGATCTAAAGGCTTCTTAACTGATTTCAGGTGAGAATTGTAACACAAATATTGATTGTTTTTGGTGTCGAAACGACTGGATTGTTGTTGTGACTCTATTTCTAAGGTAACAAGTAATAAACAGGTGTTGTGACAGATTGGAAGGTTGTTAAGGTGATAGAATTCACCTCCTAATCCTATGCAAAATGGTTTCAATTCTCACTGTGTTCTATTGCCTTCCATTGAAGGCTTCCTATGGATAATCGTTTAATCTCAATCCCTTCACTAACCCCTAGTATAATGTGTCTTCTTACAGTACAAACTATCACAAATTAGCTCAGTTCAGAGGTTAACTATTCTCCTAAACATTGCAACTTACAAGAACACCTTGAGACTCAAATCAAATTGACATTGAAGTTAGGGGTTTCATCTACACCCTAACTGAGTGTTTATAACATCATGCCAAGAATAAAAACAAGCTGAAATTCAAATAATAAAACTAAACCCTAATTCTAAACCCTACAACGACTGGATTGTTGTTGTGACTCTATTTCTAAGGTAACAAGTAATAAACAGGTGCTGTGACAGATTGGAAGGTTGTTAAGGTGATAGAATTCACCTCCTAATCCTATGCAAAATGGTTTCAATTCTCACTGTGTTCTATTGCCTTCCATTGAAGGCTTCCTATGGATAATCGTTTAATCTCAATCCCTTCACTAACCCCTAGTATAGTTTGTCTTCTTACAGTACAAACTATCACAAATTAGCTCAGTTCAGAGGTTAACTATTCTCCTAAACATTGCAACTTACAAGAACACCTTGAGACTCAAATCAAATTGACATTGAAGTTAGGGGTTTCATCTACACCCTAACTGAGTGTTTAGAACATCATGCCAAGAATAAAAACAAGCTGAAATTCAAATAATAAAACTAAACCCTAAAACAGACTCTCCTTTTTCTCTTACATCAAAACATCAATTTATATCTCACAAATCACTCAAAAAACAGCAATTGACAAACACCCAAACCTCTATCATCTGTGAATTCGGCTCTGGTACGCCGTGCAGGGGCTGTTGTACAAACCCTAGTTTCAATTATCTCTCACTTAGCTTCTAGGGTTAGAGAAGCTATGTAAGAGATAAATAACACTAGGAGCGGCGAAAGCGAGTGCAACTGTGGTGGCTCTGATGGTGCTGGTGTCAGTGGAAGAAGATGGTGGTGGTGTTGAGGGCGGCTACTGGTCGGGAGAAGAGAAGGAGGTAAGGGGTCTCTCTGGTGTTGTCGGGAGAGAAAAGAGAAGAGAAGAGAAGAGAAGGGTGTGTTTGGTTTGGGTGGTTAGGGGGGAATATATAGGTGGTGTGGTGTTGAGCGGGTGCAGCGAGGTTCGATGTGCATGAAGGAGCGAGCGTTGGATGAAGAATAGATCAAATCTAATGGCTCGGAAAGGATGGGCTCGGATCCGGGTCTGGATAACTTGGGCCCATATCTTGTAAATGGGTTGCTACTTGTTGGGTTGCAACTGATGCGCGCGCGGGCTTGGCTTTCTGTTCCATAGACGCTCTTCTTCAATTTTCTGCTCTTTTGGCTCCTCAGATTCTCCGAACTTTATTTATTACCTAAAAACACAAAATTAATTAGTACAAATATTTATTCTTGAAAACAAAGAAAATACAGAATTTGGGATAATATCTGATTTCTGAGCACAAAAGATGAGTTAAATGCCAATAAAAAGGTGTAGAAATATGCAATATTTGGCACTCATCAGTCGCTCTTGTTGTTCCTTTTGGAATGACATTTTATGGGGGAGAGTTCTTAATTGAACTTGTGCTTAATTGCCAAATCTTTGTGGGGAGTGTGGCTGTGGAATATTATAGGGGTTATCTTGTATCTTTATAAACTCCTTGATGAATGCATTTAGTTTCGGCTATATGATTGCATCTAAAAAAGTTGATATGTGCTTTTCTTTTGGTCATGAAGTATCTCTATGGAAATTTCATTAGGATCCCACTAGTATTCGTACCTTTGCCAATTTTATTGACAAAAAGGGGGAGAATTAATGTGTAGTTCATACTAAAAATACATATGGTTTTCGGATCAGTATGTAAGGGGGAGTGGTTTTCATGTGAGATGAAGTATTGACTAAGGGGGAGTGATACATATCACCATAGTATAGTTGTCGAAGTTGTGATACAATTGAACTTTGATGCTCTGTAATAATATTATGACACTGTATAACACTGATTGAGGGCTATTTTTTTCTCATTGTTATGGCTACGGAACTTCAACAACGATGATGCTGAATTGAATACCTTTGGAATCATTGGAGTACTTGGTGTGACGAATATTTCGAGTAATGTGAAGAACCAAGGAGATCAAGCATTTGGATGAGAAGCTACAATGTTTATTTATTTTTTATTACATATGTATTGATAGTTTTGTCACTAAAATTGACAAAGGGGGAGATTTTTATAGCACTGCTTGGTCGAACTACCAAGCGTTGCTATCTCAAGCTCGTTTGTGAAGTTTAGTTGCCAAAACTATAAGTCTTGATTTCTAGTCTACTTATAGCTAAGTCTCGGACTAGGATAGTAAGTGTAGTTGAGCTTTAGACTCCACGACATTCATCATATGAAGACGAAGAACTACTCAGGGAACTTGTGGAACTTCATCGACAAAAAGGTATGTGGAGACTTGAACTTATCTATCACTCAAAAGTCTATCTATTCTATCTCCTATTTTGAGACAAAAGTCGTATAGCTATATAGACTTCGATTATACACATTTGTTATTTCGAGCCGAGTTTATCTCGCTTATCTATTTCTCGAAATATGTGTGGGTAATCTTTCGCTTTGGCCAAGTTCATCTTTACTAGTGACGAAAGTCATGTTGATTATTTCAATAACTTGAAAATTGCTTTGATGAAAAATAGTTTGTGAATAACAACTATATAACATCCTCTAAGAAAGTTTCAATGATTGAAATGAGAGTTTAGAACATGTAACTATCTTTGGATATAAACATAGTGTGTTCTCACATTTGGGTATAAGTCCAAAACCGGGAACCCAAAGTATGCGTACCCGTACGCGTACTGGCGGTTGTTGGAAATCCGGGAGAGTATGCGTACCCGTACGTGTACTGGCGGAAAGTTCACGTCCGTGAATTTCTGCTGGAGTTTGAAAGTGAAAAACAAACTCAATTCGGTTACTTAAGAACGCGTACATGTTCGCATACTTAGGTAGGTTACTTTCTAAAATCGGTTTGTTCATGAACTAAAACACATTTATATAATAAGGAATGCAATATTTGCAAACCGTGGCTATAATGTTGATGAATTGATTCGAGTGAATCAAAACTGATTTTGCTTCGATTGTGTCTTGTATACTTCTATGAGATCTGAGCAATTGAACAACTCTCCAACTAGTTCATTTGAGTCATTTGAACTAGTTATGGTGAAGATGAATAAGGTTGATATGAAAGTGCTCATATGGCTAACCATTGGTTAACTATTGTTGAACCAACTAAGTGTACACGTTTAGGTACGGTTACTCAAACCTAAATGAAGGTGCATTTCATTTGTGTATAACAAGCTAAGTTCGATATAACGGTTGAAAGATATTAGCTTGAATCTAATCAGGTTTTCATCTAACGGTGAATATTGAATGCTTTGTTACCAAGGTAACTTAGATTGCAAACCCTGATTTGAAGACTATATAAAGGAGAACTCTAGCAACTGGGAAACTTAATCCCACACCTCCCGTGTGATACTAGTTGTATAAGCTGGAGTCGATTCTCCTTTAACCTTAGGCTTTTCACGAAACCCTGTTGGTTAACGACTTAAAGACTTCATTGGGATTGTGAAGCCAAACCCAACTATTTTCTTTGTAGTTGCGTGATCTGATCTTGCTGTTTCTATCGTGATTGAGTGCAATCGTAAGATTGGCTTGAGATTTATATCTCCGATAGGAAAGATAGAAAAGTAGTCACAAACACCTTCGTCTCATCGTTTGTGATTCCACAATATCTTGTTTCGTTAATCGATTAAGATTATTGTGAGGTGATTGATATTTCTAGGCTGTTCTTCGGGAATATAAGTCCGGTATATCAATTGGTTACTGTTCACCTTGATTTATCAAAAGACGGAACAAAACTCGTAGGTATTCTGTGGGAGACAGATTTATCTATTCCTATAGACTTTTCTGTGTGAAACAGATTTGTTTATCAAGTCTTCGACTTTGGGTCGTAGCAACTCTTAGTTGTGGGTGAGATCAGCTAAGGGAATCAAGTGTGTAGTATCCTGCTGGGATCAGAGACGTAAGGAACACAACTGTACCTTGAATCAGTGTGAGATTGATTTGGGTTCAACTACAATCCATACCGAAGTTAGTTTATAGTAGGCTAGTGTCTGTAGCGGCTTAATACAGTGGGGTGTTCAATCTGGACTAGGTCCCGAGGTTTTTCTGCATTTGCGGTTTCCTCGTTAACAAAACTTCTGGTGTCTATGTTATTTCTTTTCCGCATTATATTTTGTAATATAATTGAAATATCACAGGTTGTGCATTGAATATATCAATTGGGAAATCCAACCTTTGGTTGTTGATTGAAATTGATTGATCCTTGAACATTGGTCTTTGGTACCGTTCAAGTTATCTCTGTTATATTCAATCGGGATCGCAAATTACTATTTTTTTAATTGCGGCTTGAATTGAGAGATTGAGATATAAGTCTTTGATATACCTTTCTTAAGATTGAGTCTGACTGTCTAGTTGATTCCCTTGAAAGTATATTGGAGTTAGTCCATACAGATTGCTAAGCGAAATATTGGGTGTGGTTGTTATACCCCCACTTTTTCACCATGAGTATATGGTAACCGGTCCTGGTAATTAATGTAACCGATCCTGGTAACTGATGTAAACCGTCCTGGTAACTTGTGTGACCGATCATAAGTGTTTCCATATTATGGTATAACCGATCCTAGTGATTGGTAGAACCGATTGAACCCATGGATGTGATTTGATCAATCACATAGTAGTCTTGTAATTCAGGTGAACCAATTCTAAACTTGTTTGGAAGTGTGGTATAACCGATTCCAAGATATTAAATATGAAAGATGATTTGCAAAGAAAAGATGTCAACATACTTTGAACACAGACAATAACTCTTATAATTTATTGTTCAAAGATATTCTTTAATACTCAAGGAGATCATGTACCGAAATTAATTGAGAATTTTTTAATTAAGTTTTTTGGTTATATATGCTTTTAATGACCAACAATTAAATGCATATCTCTAGAGAATAAAAATTAGTAATGTGCATTTACTAATTGGAGATTTTCTATTGAGAGATTTCGAAAAATATTGGACAAGCATTTACTGGAATTATGAAAACGGAATCTTGCAATTCATTGCATATCTTGAGAATATTTTCGGTTTTGGAAATTCCTTGGTGTCCAAACATCCTTGGTCTATAAATACCTATGTTTGCATTTCTAGCAAACTATCCTAAGAGCCAGGCAAACTTCATCTTTTTTTCTATTTCTGGTGGAGTCTTGGTCAATTAATAATGTAACTGTCAATTGTAAGGAATATTTCCTACTCTTAATATCCGCCAGTTGTTGACCACTCGTAAATTATCAAAAGAAAAAGTAAAAAAAAAGCTCTTAGACATTTTATGAAATAACAAACCAGGTTGTAAGAATTTTCTTAGTAACTTCAATCCTCTTCTCTTGCTGATTGAACATCACGTACTGTTATCTTGAACCTATTAAAAACCTAGAGAAAATGAGAAATAAGCATACAAATCCGTGATATATGCTCAATTTGAAGGAATTGGCTTACCACCATCTAGGTGGAGGTCACAATAATTCATTAACTTTTTCTTGGAGTATCGACTGCATCCATGAATGAAGATACATTAATTAAATAATAAAATTTCGAAGAATGTAAATTCAACAAGAAATCAAGCATGATTGTTGGGAAGTATTGATCAACTTTCAAATATCCTTTCAAGGTTTTAAAATAAAAGTATCTACTGCAGTCTCTTATACTGTATTATCACTGGTTATACCAAGTAATCAATTTGAAATTAAATTTGTCAATTTCAGCCACACATATTGAAAAGCAAATGAAGAGAATCTCAAATGAAATAAAATTATCAGGCAATATAAGCATTTCATCATATGAAGGATTCTTCATGGTCACATAATCTAACTTCTATAGATGCCGTGAAGACTGGGAAAACAAATATAATATGGGAGATACAATCAAGCATTGAGATTCTATAATCCTAAATTACTTGTAGTTCAACAGTAAAAAGGAATCAATAAAGTTCTTTTCAGGATCAGGTTATGGTTTCCAATCTTCCTTGCACATCTCTCTTCTCAGGAGGTGCAGAATCTAGAGTTGTACAAACAAAAGAAACAAATACCACACAAAATTAAATAAGAATAACCTAGAATTAGAAATCCTAACTTTGAAATCAGAAGACAATCTAAGATGCATACCAATTTTACTGAGGAAAAAAAAAACTGCAACCCGCAACAAAACAATATTCATCAAATCAGAATCGCGAAACTCCATTACTAATAACCCCAGTTCACAAACTAAACCTCATGGAAAAATTGGCTAGTTAATAGAGATCAAAATAATAATCCTAGTTTGAGTTCCTAACGGAGAAGAAGAATAGATTGAGTAAACACACCGACATTGTAATTTCTTCCCGACAAAATTGGGAGAAAGAAATGGGAACTCCAAGAAATGAAGGTAAGTGGAACAATTTTGAGAGTAATGCATGGAAATAAATTGGGGGCAAGGTAAGTTTAAGACTAACGTTTAATGAGAGCGTCAGAATTTGTAAGTCGATCACGATCGTTCTATATGTGTCCGAACTATAATAACCGTCGATAGGGAAAAACACCATTGTCCTTTATAATATAGATATAGATGTAGGATGTCTATGTTCTATAAGAAGTCATTTATTTTGTCTCTATTTCTTTATTATAAACTAGTATGTAACCCGTGATACGCACTTGGTCCATTAGGAATTGTCGATTTGGTGTGGCGGGGCTTCGCTACGCGCCTGTTGTCCAGATGCATTACAATATCCCGAAGAAGTTCTTTAATTATTTTTAATGGATATGCATAGTTTAAAAGACTTGAAAATTGTGAAAGTATGAATTAAATTATAAGTTATGTATGAATTTTGTGTTAGATCCCAAGCATCAAATTTCAGGAGTTTGTAATAATATCCCACCATTCAATCTTCCTCAAATTATTTAAAGTCATACTGTAACCTGTTGTTGTACCACGCATAGAGGAAACCACATTCATTATGTTAGCTTTTCTAGATTATAGTGTCATGGAGAATTGATAGATTTTCTTCAAGTGTTGTCACATGAAAAATATATGGATATGTTATTAAGGAAAAAAATGTCTTTAGTTTACAAAAGGAAGCTTGAAATTGCCTTCCCCAAACTAATTCAATGTGCTTTAGGAGTGAGGCTGATATAATATACAACCATAGTAAATAATAATAGATTTTGTTATCTTCATTTCAAGCAAGCTGCTCGATGACCACTAAATTTATGTACCCATAGTCGGCAGTATTTGTGTCCATATCTAATATAGCAGTGGCCAATACGCTTTGCCAGGATCTATATTCGAATAATAACAGATTCCATCTTCAAAAGTAAGGACAATTATTATCTTAATCAAAGACGTCAAGTTTCACCGCAAGCAATAAAGTTGCCTACTTGTAAATCGATGATTTGGTCATGTGTAAAATAGATGGGTATGTCTGTAAAAAATGATTGAACATGTTAAGTTCTAGCTTTTCCACAATTAGAAAAATTTCAGATCAATTACTAATTAGCAGTCAGCACTGACAAATAGGAGAAATGGCGAAACCTGACTACATGGGGTAAACCATTGCTTTTCCTTGCATTACCTTCATAACTAACTTGTTTTCAGTAAAGTAGTGAACTATTTGAAATTGCATGTTGCATGATATCTCCAATGTAGTCAACTTAATATTCATGGTGTGTGCTCGAGCTAATTCTAGAAATAAAGGCAATTGCATAAATATACAAACTTTAGAGTTCTATATGCCGATGCCAATTGTTGTTGGGCGTTGTCATTACTTATATTCAAGACTGATGGAATAGTTATCAACTGCATGTAGCTTTAATATCCTTAATTAAGTTTGAAGACTCGAGATTAGTGTGTACAAAATCACACATTGCACCTGTATTTTCTGCAGTTGAAGCTACACTGTGAGTTCGCATCCAAGTACCTGCATTACAAAGTTATTATGGTGTCCCAAAGTGTCGTCTAAGTTGAAACCTCTACGCATGCCAGTGCAAATGGATACCACATCCTAATCAAGATGGGTGAATTTTGGCTATTACAAAATAAATATAAAGCGGTATCATCTTTTGCTACATAAGTCTTACATTTTTCAATAGTAATGTTAGAACATTGCTCGGTCGAACTTGAAAAACCGGGGTTCTAACAACCACACCCAATATTTCGTTAGGCAACCTGTATGGACTAACTCCAATATAATTCCAAGAGAATCAACTAGACAGTCAGACTCAATCAAGGAAAATATATCCAAGAGTTAGATCTTTATTTCTCAATGTAGTCAGCAAATCAAACAGATAGAATCCGTGAGCCTGATTATTATGAGAAACAACTTGAACGGTACCAAAGACCAATGTTCAAATGTCAATCAATTTCAATCAACAACCAAAGGTTGGATTTACCAATTGATTGAACTACGCACAACCTGTGATATTTCAATTATATAAACAAATATAATGCGGAAAAGAAATAACACAGACACCAAAAGTTTTGTTAACGAGGAAACTGCAAATGCAGAAAAACCCCGGGACCTAGTCTAGTTTTGAACACCACACTGTATTAAGCCGCTACAAACTCTAGCCTACTACAAGTTAACTTCGGAATGGAATGTAGTTAAGCCCTAACCAATCTCACACTGATTAAGGTACAGTCGCGTTCCTTACGCCCCTGAATCCCAGCAGGACTCCACACACTTGATTCCCTTAGCGGATCTCACCCACAACTAAGAGTTGCTACGACCCAAAGTCGAAGACTTGATAAACAAATCTGTCTCCCACAGAAAAGTATATTCTGATACATAAATCTGTCTACCACAGAAATACCAACGAAGTTTTTGTTCCGTCTTTTGACAAATCAGGGTGAACAGGAACCAATTGATAATCCGGTCTTATATTCCCGAAGAACAACCTAGAAATATCAATCACCTCACAATAACTTAAGTATATGGTAGTAGAACAAGTTATTGTGGAATTACAAAGAATGAGACAAAGAGCTTTGTGATTTCTTTTTATATCTTACCTATAAATCTCGTGCAAATCTTAGAGAAGATAGTACTCAATACGATAGAACAAGTAAGATCATAACACGAAACTACAGAGAAAATAGTTGGGTCTGGCTTCAGAATTCCAATAAATTCTTTAATTCATTAACCTATAATGGTTTTAGGAAAAACCTAGGTTAAAAGAGAATCGACTCTAGTCGCAACTAGTATCACACAGAAGGTGTGGGGATTAGGTCTCCCAGTTGCTAGAGTTCTCCCTTATATAGTCTTCAAATCAGGGTTTAATAGCTTTGGAACAAAGCAATCAATATTCACCGTTAGATGAAAACCTAATTTAAGATTCAAGCTAAGTTTGCTTAAAACCAAAGCAATATCTCTCCACCGTCAGATGGTCTTAGCTTGTTACACACAAATGAAATATACCTTCATTTAGATATTACCGTACCTAAACGTGTATATTGAGTTGGCTCAATAACAGTTAACCGAAGTTAGACATATGAACACTTTTCTCTTAAACATGTCCATCTTAACACTTCTAGATCAAATGATAATCAAATGAATCTAATTGTGTTACTCATATAGTTGTTCAATTGTTTATATTCTCATAGAAGTATACAAGATACAATTGAAGCAAAATCGGGTTGATTCAAAAGAATCAGTTCATGAACATTTTAGCCATGGTTTGCCAAGATTGCATTCCTTAATATATAAATGTATTTGCTCATGAGTATGAAATCATATTTTTCCGATTTTAGAACTTGAACCACTTAAGTTTGCAAACGGGTACGCAAACTTAAGTTCCGGACATTGGCCTTAAACCAACAGTTTGCAAATGGGTACATAAAGTTTGGCTCCGGACCGAACTAAGTTGAAACCGTTTGCAAACGGGTACGCAAACTTAGTTCACGGACTTCAATAGTTAAATCAGTTTGCTAATGGGTATGCAAACTTAAGTACCCTGACTTAAACAGTTGAATCAGTTTGCGAACGGGTATGCAAACTTAACTTCTGGTTCTGAATTCTATCAAAACAGTTCGCACACTTAGTACACAAACCGTAATGTATCCATACATGGGTTAATTATTCTAAACTCCCATTTCAATCATTGAAACATTCTTAGAAGATGACAATAGCTGTCTCACACAAACTATTATATTATAAGCAGTTTTCAAGTGATCGAATGATCAATACGAAATATTCCGAGTCTACATCAAATGCCTGTCTCACACAAATCATGTAAGATGTTACAAGGAGATTTTCACATGGTCATCTTTTGACTTTCGTCAAGAATAATGATGAACGTGGTTAAAGCAAAAAGATTTCCAACACATATTTCGAGAAATATATAAGCGAGTTAAACTCATCTCCAAATATTAAATGTGTATAATGTAAAGTCTATATAGCTATACGACTTAGTCTCAATAAGAGATATAATAGAATAGACTTCTGAGTAATAAATGAGTTTAAGTCTCCACATACCTTTTGTTGACGAAGTTCCTCCAAGCTCCCTTTAGTAGATCTTCGTCTTCAATCGATAAACGCCATGAAGTCTAAAGCTCAACTACACATTCTATCTTAATCCAAGACATAGCTATAAGTTGACTAGAAATCAAGACTTATAGTTTTGACAACTAAACTTGACAAACAAGCTTGAGATAGCAACTTGCAAGTTCGACCGAGCATTGCTCTAACAATCTCCCCCTTTGTCAATTTTACTGACAAAACTATCAATACATATGGATTACAAAATCAATAAACTTTATAGCTTCTCATCCAAATGCTTGATTTCCATGGTTCTTCAACATTCCTTGAATTCTTCATCACTCCACGTACTCCAGTGATTCTGAACGTGTTCAACTCAGCATCATAGTATTGAAGATCCGTAGCCATAACAATAAGAAAACATTTGTTCTCAATTATTGTTATACATTGTCGTAGTTTTATTACACATCATCAAAGTTCAATTGTATCACATTTTTGACAATAATACTATGGTGATATGTATCACCCCCCCTTAGTCAATACTTCATCTCACAATGAAAACCACTTCCCCTTACATAATGATCCGTAAACCATATGTATGTAGTGCGAACTACAACATAATTATCCCCCTTTTTGTCAATATAAATTGGCAAAGGTATGAAAACTAGCGGGATCATAATTAAATTCTCAAAGAGATTATTCATGACTAAAAGAGAACATATCAACTTTGTTTCGATGATTTCACATAGTCGAAACTTAGTGTATTCATCAAGGAGTTTATAAAGATACTAGAAAACTCATACAATATTCCACAGCCGCACTCCCCACAAAGATTTGGCAATTAAGCACAAGTTCAATTAAGAACTCTCCCCCATAAAATGTCATTCCCGAAAGAACAAAAAGAGCGACCTTACTTTTACGAGAAAAGAAGGATTTCTTTGGACATTAACAAATCACATGAAACATGAATTTGTACCCAATAAACTCGAATAAATTAACCACAAGAGAACCTTAATGATTAATTTAATCGGAAATGCTCAACATAAGAAAACTTACGGGGCCATACAATACTTTCACATAGAAGTGGATCAGGGAAAGATCAATACCGCGGAATATTCAAAAGTTCATTCTATCTTTTATCAATATTTTCATAATGACATGATAGACTTAACTTTTGACTTATATGGGACAATCATAGTTCACGGACGTAAACACACATATCCCATAAATTTTTTGCAATATATAAAACCAATAAAGATCAATACTGCAAAATCATCTTCCAAATAACTTAGAATTTAAATAAATAAATCTAAAAACATTGCAAGATGAAAGTTGTTGGCAATAGCTATGTGTAATCATAATATTTTCTATTCCAAACCCTAGTTATCCTTATTGAAAACACAAGAATCAATTCTCATAAGAAGTTTCCTAGACATTAAAACCTTCGAAAAATTCTTTATCGTCCCCGAACTCCTTGTCGTCAACAGCCATTGGAACATAAGGTTCATGAAGAAAGGAGTCAATTCCAACAAAGCTTCTTGACTGATGCCGAACTAGGGCCTTCTGAATTTCAAGAGTTCTTAAAACAATAGCCTTTATTTGTTGAATCTCCTTCCTTGTTTCCTTCAGCTCTTCAAGAAAACCAGAAAACTTCTGAAGATTAGAGGGGATAGCCCTTGGTTTCTTCATATTCTTTCCTTTTCTCTTCAAAGTTGTAGAGGAATGAGATTTATTTTTTTCCTTCATGATTGATGGCCTAACAATCATATTATATGATGCTTGGAGTGTCCATTCAATGAAGTTGTGAGAGAAATAAACAATTCAAGCTCCGCAAGCAATCTTGTGATAAAAAGAGTTTACAGGGAAGGAAAAAGGAATATAAGGTTACATAACCTATGTGCAGAGTAGGATTCACGTACCACTAACTCTTAACCCTAAAAAAGATAGAATTGTGGATTTTAACCCCTCTTTCAATGAACAAAAAAAAAGGAAAATCTTTTCAATACCAATTTATGATATGAAAAGATCAACAGAATTCCGGAAAACAAAAATAAGAAATAAAAACAAAAATTTTCTTTTCCTAAAGCCTGATTTGTGCTCAACTCTTGTCTATTTGACCAGGCACATGAGACAAGATGCACCTTCAACACAATTAAGCTGTGTTGGGGTGAAAAATAATCTGTTCACCATACAATTCTTGTTGGGGTGAAAAATAATCTGTTCACCATACAATTCTTGTACGGAATTCTTAATACCCTTTTTCACAGAATGTTTAGACTTTGTTCTTTTCTGTAGAGGTCTAACTTTTTCTTTAGAAATTAACTTCCTCGGAGAAGAGTTGAGTTTACATACCTCAGATGAATTCGACTTCTGAACAAGTTTGAGCTTGTATGCTAATCGATTTGCTCTCCGTTGAAGTTTATTGACATATCTTATTTTATGTTTGTACTTGAAACACTTAGAGAGTTCATGACCCTTAAAAGTACAATAAGAATATGTCAATGTGGAGGACGGTTCAGACACCACAGCTGAGCATGCTGCTAAACATATTGAGGTACCTGGAACATGTGAGATAGAATTTTCAGTAGACAGGGAAAATTCCATTTTATCCTCCATAGTGGTTGACGAAGTATTTTCGGGAAGAATATCAAGATTGATGTACGTATTGCTACAATTATCAAAATCAACATTTTCACCAAGTGTGCAACACTTGACTTTTCATCTTCGTTCGAATCATAGTGATCAAACATTTCATCAAGAGTTGCAGCAAGACCTTTGTTCCCACTGTATTTTCTACGATTTGGACACTTATTATCAAAATGACCAAAACCTTTACACTTGAAGCACTGTGGCATATCCTCATAATCAGTATCGACAATGTCCCTATTTTTTGGAGGGGGGCGTTCATGAGGTTTGAATGATGACCTGGGTTTATCTCTGATGAACCGTTTACTTTTTTTCAAAATAAGATCTCTAAACTGTCTTGTGATCAGTGAAACTGAGTTGTCAAGATCTTCATCTTATGAATCAGTCTCAATAGGATCAACAACAGAGTTGCCAACACTTTTACTTTTGTCAAGCAATTTAGTGTTCTTTTGTGCTTTGAAAGCAATATCCTTCCCATATTTGGATGTATGCTCATGATCAAAGATCTTTAACTTCGCAACAAGAGTATTTCTGGAAAGTGTATCACGATTATTTCCTTCAAAGATGACATGTTTCTTAGAATCGTATGTAGCTGGCAACGATATGAGAGTTTTCATCACAATATCCTTTTCAGGAATAGTCTTTCCTAATGCAAAAGATGCATTAACAATTTCAGACACTTTGTCATTAAACTCATCAAATGAATCTTCATCAGCCATATGAAGGTTTTCCCAATCAGAATTTAGGTTTTGAAGGCTAGCTTCTTTTTCAGAGGTATTCCCTTTAAATACGGTTTCTAAGATATCCCAAGCATCTTTAGACCGAGTGCACGTAGTCACATGGTGCTGAAGATCTGGGGTAATGGCATGTATGATAGCATTTAAGCTGTCAGAATTCTGCTTTGCAGCGAGAATCTCATCAGGCTCATACCTATCAATATCCTTTGCAATAGTTACACCGTCTACTGTAACCATAGGAGGATTATAGCCATTAACAACATAAACCCAAGATTGAAAATCACGTGCTTGGAGAAAGGCACGCACAACAATTTTCCACCATAAGTAATTCGACCCATCGAATACTGAAGGTACGTTTATAGAGATAGCGCTTATGTCCATAGAGTCAGATTGCTACAAACACAGACTTATGAGGTCCGAAACGTGTTTGCCTGCTCTGATACTGAAAAAGCGGGGGTACAACAACCACACCCAATATTTCGATTAGCAATCTGTATGGACTAACTCTAATATACTTTCAAGAGAATCAACTAGACTCAATCTTAATAAAGTATATCAAGGAGTTATATCTCTCTTTCTCGATTCAATTCTTACTAAAGCAAATAGAAATCTGCGAGACTAATTGAATACAAGAGAAATCACTTGAACGGTACCAAAGACCAATGTTCAAGGATCAATCAATTTCAATCAAGAACCAAAGGTCGGATTTCCCAATTGATTGATGCAAACGCACAACCAGTGATATTTCAATTATATGACAAAATATAATGCGGAAAAGAAAAAACACAGACACCAGAAGTTTTGTTAACAAGGAAACCACAAATGCAGAAAAACCCCTGGACCTAGTCCAGATTGAACACACACTGTATTAAGCCGCTACAGATACTAGCCTACTACAAAATAACTGCGGTCTGGACTGTAGTTGAACCCCAATAACTCTCACATTGATCCAAGGTACAGTTGTGCTCCTTACGTCTCTGATCCCAGCAGGATACTACGCACTTGATTCCCTTAGCTAATCTCACCCACAACTAAGAGTTGCTACGACCCAAAGTCGAAGACTTTAATAAACAAATCTGTATCACACAGAAAAGTCTACGGTAATAGATAAATCTGTCTCCCACAGAAATACCTACGAGTTTTGTTCCGTCTTTTGATAAATCAAGGTGAACATGAACCAATTGATAACCCGGACTTATATTCCCGAAAAACAGCCTAGGATTATCAATCACCTCACAATAATCTTAATCGACGCAGCAAAAGAAGATATTGTGGAATCACAAACGATGAGACGAAGGTGTTTGTGATTACTTTTATATCTTGCCTATCGGAGATATCAATCTCAAGCCAATCGTTACGATTGTACTCAATACGATAGAAACAACAAGATCAGATCACACAACTACAAGAAAGTAGTATCGTCCTGGCTTCACAATCCCAATGAAGTCTTCAAGTCGTTAACCTACAGGATCTCGGTAGAAACCTAAGGTTAAAGGAGAATCGACTCTAGCTTATACAACGAGTATCACATAGGAGGTGTGGGGATTAGGTTTCCCAGTTGCTAGAGTTCTCCTTTATATAGTCTTTCAAATCAGGGTTTGCAATCAATGTTAGCTTAGTAACAAAGCATTCAATATTCACCGTTAGATGAAAACCTGATTAGATTCAAGCTAATATCTTTCAACCGTTAGATCGAAAACTTAGCTTGTTACACACAAATGAAATGCACGTTTTTAGGTTTATGTAACCGTACCCAAACATGTACATTTGTTGGTTCAACATTAGTTAACCAAATGGTTAGCCATATGAGCATTTTCATATTAACCATATTCTTCTTCACCATAACTAGTTCAAATGACTCAAATGAACTAGTTAGAGAGTTGTTCAATTGCTTAGATCTCATAGAAGTATACAAGACACAATCGAAGCAAACAACGATTTGATTCACTCGAATCGATTCATGAACTTTATAGCCACAGTTTGCAAACATGCATTCCTTAGTTAATATAAGTATAAGTTCACGAATAATCGTTTTTATATAATAACCAACCTAAGTACGCGGACTAGGTACGCGGACTTAAGTACCCGGAATAAGTTTGTAACAAGTTTACAAACTCCAGCAGATTTTCTTGGGAAAAGAACCTCCGAAAGTACGCGGACTGGGTTCGCGGACTCTTGTTCCGGTTTCCTGAGCTGCAAAGTACACAGACTTCGGTTTAAGGAATAAGAACTTATACATGTATGCGTTTACACACAATGCTTATATCCAACAATGGTTATATAATCTAAACTCCCATTTCAATCACTGAAACATTCTTAGAGGACGTTATATAGTTGTTATTCACAAACTATTTTTCGTCAAAGCCATTTTCGAGTAATTGAAACATAACATGACTTTCGTCACTAGGTAAAGATGAACTTGGTCAAAGCGAAAGCTTACCAACACATATTTCGAGAAATAGTTAAGCGAGATAAACTCGGCTCGAAATAGCAAATGTGTATAATCAAAGTCTATATAGCAAAATGAATTTTGTCTCAAGATGGGAGATAGAGTAGATAGACTTTTGAGTGATAGATAAGTTCAAGTCTCCACATACCTTTTAGTCGATGAAGTTCCACCAGTTCCTTGAGTAGTTCTTCGTCTTGTACGGTGATCGCCATGGAGTTCTTGAGCTCAACTACACTTTCTATCCTAGTCCGAGACTTAGCTATAGTAGAATAGAAATCAAGACTTATAGTTTTGATCACTAACATTGACAAACATGCTTGAGATAGCAACGCATGCGAGTTCGACCGAGCAGTGCTCTAACAATCTCCCCCTTTGTCAATTTTAGTGACAAAACTATCAATACATATGGAATACAAAAATAGATAAATAAACTTTTGTAGCTTTTCTTCCACATGCCTAATCTTCAACATTACTCGAAATCTTCGTCACTTCCAAGTACTCCAATGATCCCAAAAGGTTGTAAGTTTAGCATCATCATTGTTGAAAATCCGTAGCTATAACAATGAGAAAACAAGAATTCTCAATTATTGTTATACAGTGTCATAGTATTATTACACATCATCAAAGTTCAATTGTATCTCAACTTCGACAACAATACTATGGTGATATGTATCACTCCCCCTTAGTCAATACTCCATCTCATATGGAAACCACTCCCCCTTACATAATGATTCGAAAACCATATGTAATTGTAGTGTGAACTACACATTAATTCTCCCCCTTTTTGTCAATAAAATTGGCAAAGGTACGAAAACGGGATCCTAATGAAATTTCCAAAGAGAAATTTCATGACCAAAAGTAAGCACATATCAACTGATTTAGATGGAGTCATATAGCCGAATCTAAATGCTTTCATCAAGGAGTTTATAAATATACAAGATAACCCCTATAATATTCCACAACCGCACTCCCCATAAAGATTTGGCAATTAAGCACAAGTTCAATTAAGAACTCTCCCCCATAATATGTCATTCCCGAAAGAACAACAAGAGCGACCTTAATTTGATAAGAAAAGAAGGATTTATTTTGGACATAACAAATCACATACGAATATGAATTTGAATCCAAAAATACTCAATTAAATTAACCACAAGAAAACCCATGATTAATCTAATCGGAAATGCTCAACATAAGAGAACTTACGGAGCCTCACAGTATATACATAAATTATGGATCAGGAAAGATCAATACTGCGGAATAAACAAAGATTCATTCTATTTTCCATCACTATTTGCACAATGACATACAATAGACATAATCCTTGTAAACAATAGTTCACCTTATCTTCCATCAATATTTGCATAATGACATAATAGGTTTCAAACTTTTGTGATGTCAAAAGTTCATTCATCCTTTTATCAATGCATGCGTATCGACATACGAAAGACTTAACTTTTGACAAGATATGGGACAATCATAGTTCACGGATGTAAACACACATATCCCATAACAAATTGCAATATATAAAACCATAAAGATTAATACTGCAAAAATCATCTTCCAAATAATTTTTTAGAATTTAAACAAATAAACCTAAAAACATGAAGATGGAAACGTTGGACATAGCTATGTGTAATCACAATAATGGCTATTCCAAACTCTAGTTATTCTTCTAAACAAAACAAGAAAAGAAGATTTATTAGACAATTAAAATCAACAAGATAAAAAACAAAAACAGACTCCTATGCCGAAGCCGAACACGAACTGAAGTCAATTAGATGGTTCACTATCCTCATGAGTCTTGAGGTCTTTGAGCTTGTGATCGACAACATATACTTCATCTTTAGAAAAGATATCTTCATTGAGAAGGTCATTAACTTGTGCTTTTATGAGACCAAGGTCAGAAGTAACCTTTTCCAACTCAGTTCTTAACACATTAAGACTTTTCAAAGTATCAACAAGCTGCAGTTTTTCTTCCTTAAAGTATTTAAGAAAATCATGAACCACTTCATCAGAGACCATATCCCCATTCTTAATATCCTCATGTGTGTAGGCATAGTAACATGAGGCATTGGGATGATCATCTTCAACTAGGGTTCTTTTTTTCCCCTTTGGACTCAAAACCAATACCTTTATCAAGAAAGCCTCTCGCAAAACCACCAGAACGTGAAGATGAAGAGGAAGACATTCTTGACAAACCACAAAATAACCTAGAGTATGAAAACGTGACTCATAGGTTTGGTATTTAAAGGTTTCTTAGGGAAGGTAGTTTTTAGGGTTTTCAAACAGTTGACTCGTAATGGTACACGGGTACACGTATGAATACAACTTGACCCAAACAAGGTTTTATAACAAAACTCTGCTATATGAAATTTTTGTAAATGGCTCAATAAATTTCATAACTTTAGAGAAGCAATTTAGAGCACAAATGTAGCAGGCAACGTAGATGCAATAAGAATTGCATTAAAATAGAGAAACGATACTAGACACAACAAGTACTATTTAGGCAATATTTTCCGCAGACACTAGTTTGGCTATAAACGATAAGAAGATAGCCCAACTAAGCAGAACACAAAATTGCCACAGTATACCTGATTTTTACACCTCTTGCTCAACAGGATTTTTTATGAGCAAGCGCTTAACCCTTGTAATTAATTAGCACAAGTATGAGCTCTCAGCTCATTAAGAGGATTGTTTTTATGACCGAATCTCTTTTTCCTTACGAATCTAGAAAGGGATCCCTTTTGATGTGAGAAATTATCATAAAACTTACTATCATCAAAATACGAGACATAGTTTGAGTCCTTACAAGAAGATTTTTGTCTTGAGAGGATAGACAACCTGTTGATAGTTTCTTTATAACCCTTAATCATCTCCTTCAGGTTATCATTAATGTCACCATTTTTGCTCCTTTCTCCTGGAATTTTGTTCTCACCTAAGGTAACGTTATCTTCTCTGTCAACAGAAGACAAGATTTTATCTTTCCTTACACGATTTTTGTTAAGACGTCTGTTCTGCATCTGAGTGTTCGAGGAACTCATTGAACTGACCTTCCTGGTAGCATACACAGGGTAAGTACGAAAACCAATTGGTTTAGACATACGAATGTCAGTTACACCTTTGAGAATTAAATCTAAGGTGTGTTGAAGTTGAACAAAGGAATGTTTATTCAACCTAGAGTTTCCCTTTTGTTTAATAGAACCTTTTGCCTCACAAAAGAGACATACTTTCTGATCAAAAAGGTGATTAGATAGTACAATCTTAACAGTCTCGTTAGGAGATTTGTTCCTTCCATGTGATGTGGAATATCCTTGATTAGAGGAGGTGATTAACACATCTTTCTTGATAGGAAGGGATTATGATTTTACTTCTGAATAAGAAACTTCTTTAGTCATAGCAGAAGTACTTGGTATATTAGACTGCTTAGAGCATCCTTGAATAGAGAGTTTACTCAAGCGAAGTTCTATTTCCAAAGCATCCTTTTTGAGGCTTGCCTCGAGAACCATACGTGAAGAATGATCTTCAGTATTTTCTTTGAAATTATAGTCTCTTACTACACCAAGGAGAACATTGACATGATGTTTCAACCGATTAAATCTATCAGCTTGGATTCTAACAAGATTTAGAATCAATTCACTCTCTTCAGCTATTTCCCGTTCATTAATAGAGATAGACTCTTTTGAAGGGTAATCGGAATAACACATGTCGGAGTCTGTCTGTCTTGTTTGAACACAAGGTTCGTCTATATTTGAGATTGAGGAATCTTTCTCTTTAATAGAAATAGACGAGACAGAGCTTTTGTTTCTGGTGACGCGTTTATCAGAGATAGTACTCTTGTCCATAGAGTCAGATCGCTACAAACATAGACTTATAAGGTCTTTAAACGTGTTTGCCTGCTCTGATACCAATTGAAAAAGCGGGGGTACAACAACCACACCCAATATTTCGATTAGCAATCTGTATGGACTAACTCTAATATACTTTCAAGAAAATCAACTAGACTCAATCTTAATAAAGTATATCAAGGGGTTATATCTCTCTTTCTCGATTCAATTCTTACTCAAGCAAATAGAAATCTGCGAGTCTAATTGAATACAAGAGAAATCACTTGAACGGTACCAAAGACCAATGTTCAAGGATCAATCAATTTCAATCAATAACCAAAGGTCGGATTTCCCAATTGATTGATTCAAACGCACAACCTGTGATATTTCAATTATATAACAAAATATAATGCGGAAAAGAAATAACACAGACACCAAAAGTTTTGTTAACGAGGAAACCGCAAATGCAGAAAAACCCCGGGACCTAGTCCAGATTGAACACACAATGTATTAAACCGCTACAGACACTAGCCTACTACAAACTAACTTCGGTCTGGACTATAGTTGAACCCCAATCAATCTCACACTGATCCAAGGTACAGTTGCACTCCTTATGTCTCTGATCCCAGCAGGATACTACACACTTTATTACCTTAGATGATCTCACCCACAACTAAGAGTTGCTACGACCCAAAGTCGAAGACTTTAATAAACAAATCTGTATCACACAGAAAAGTCTAAGGTAATAGATAAATCTGTCTCCCACAGAAATACCTACGAGTTTTGTTCTGTCTTTTGATAAATCAAGGTGAACATGAACCAATTGATAACCCGGACTTATATTCTCGAGTATTATTAATCACCTCACAATAATCTTAATCGACGCGGCGAAAGAAGATATTGTGGAATCACAAACGATGAGACGAAAGTGTTTGTGATTACTTTTATATCTTGCCTATCGGAGATATCAATCTCAAGCCAATCGTTACGATTGTACTCAATACGATAGAAACAGCAAGATCATATCACACAACTACAAGAAAGTATTATCGGTCTGGCTTCACAATCCCAATGAAGTCTTCAAGTCGTTAACCTACAGGGTCTCGGTAGAAACCTAAGGTTAAAGGAGAATCGACTCTAGCTTATACAACTAGTATCACACAAGAGGTGTGGAGATTAGGTTTCCCAGTTGCTAGAGTTCTCCTTTATATAGTCTTTCAAATCAGGGTTTGAATCAATGTTAGCTTAGTAACAAAGCATTCAATATTCACCGTTAGATGAAAACCTAATTAGATTCAAGCTAATATCTTTCAACCGTTAGATCGAAAGCTTAGCTTGTTACACACAAATGAAATGCACGTTTTTAGGTTTGTGTAACTGTACCCAAACATGTACATTTGTTGGTTCAACAATAGTTAACCAAATGGTTAGCCATATGAGCATTTTCATATTAACCATATTCTTCTTCACCATAACTAGTTCAAATGACTCAAATGAACTAGTTAGAGAGTTTTTCAATTCCTTAGATATCATAGAAGTATACAAGACACAATCGAAGCAAAAATGATTTGATTCACTCGAATCGATTCATGAACTTTATAGCCACAATTTGCAAACTTGCATTCCTTAGTTAATATAAGTATAAGTTCACGAATAATCGTTTTTTAGGTAATAACCAACCTAAGTACGCGGACTTAAGTACGCGGAATAAGTTTGTAACAAGTTTACAAACTTCGGCAGATTTTCTCGGGAAGAGAACCTCCGACAGTACGCGGACTGGGTTCGCGGACTCTTGTTCCGGTTTCCTGAGCAGCAAAGTACACAGACTTCATCTCAAGGAATAAGGACTTATTCATGTATGCGTTTCCACACAATGCTTATATCCAACAATGGTTATATAATCTAAACTCTCATTTCAATCATTGAAACATTCTTAGAGGACGTTATATAGTTGTTATTCACAAACTATTTTTCGTCAAAGCCATTTTCAAGTAATTGAAACATAACATGACTTTCGTCACTAGGTAAAGATGAACTTGGTCAATGCGAAAGCTTACCAACACAAATTTCGAGAAATAGATAAGCGAGATAAACTCGGCTCGAAATAGCAAATTTGTATAATCAAAGTCTATATAGCAAAACGACTTTTGTCTCAAGATAGGAGATAGAGTAGATAGAATTTTGAGTGATAGATAAGTTCAAGTCTCCACACACCTTTTAGTCGATGAAGTTCCACCAGTTCTGTGAGTAGTTCTTCGTCTTGTATGATGATCGCCATGGAGTTCTTGAGCTCAACTACACTTTTTATCCTAGTCCGAGACTTAGGTATAATAGACTAGAAATCAAGACTTATAGTTTTGATCACTAACATTGACAAACATGCTTGAGATAACAACACATGCGAGTTCGACCGAGCAGTGCTCTAACAGATACCAATTAAAAAAGCGGGGGTCTAACAACCACACCCAATATTTCGTTAGGCAATCTGTATGGATTAACTCCAACATAATTCCAAGAGAATCAACTAGACGGTCAGACTCAATCAAGGAAAATATATCCAAGAGTTATATCTCAGTTTCTCAATGTAATCAGCAAATCAAACAGATAGAATTCGTGAGCCTGATTATTATGAGAAACAACTTGAACGGTACCAAATACCAATGTTCAAGTGTCAATCAATTTCAATCAACAACCAAAGGTTGGATTTACCAATTGATTGAACTACGCACAACCTGTGATATTTCAATTATATAAACAAATATAATGCGGAAAAGAAATAACACATGTAATACCCGGTATTTTTGGTTCGGATTATAGAATCCTAATTGTGGCCCATTTGGTATAAGATGAATATAGAAGCCCAATATACCCAAATAGTTACCTCATATGATTTTTGGTGTGGTGTTAAGCTAATGTAAAACTTTTAAGTTTTTTTTTTCAATAAGGAAAATGTAATAAATAATTAAAATGCATTTATTTACAAAAATAATATTTTTGTTGGACATGAAAAAATTAGAAATAAGGAATTCTATGTATTGAATGCTAGTAATTAATGATTTGGTAATGATGACTAATTTATTAGAAAATTAATAAATGAAAGGACTTGGACTTGTTTTAGAAAATAAGAAGAAGAAAAATTAAAGCAAACAAAAATGACATTTAAGGTTATTATTATTTTAATATTAGTGCGTGCACTTATGAACTAATAACTATTATTAATATTATTTAATTGTATTGCATGTGCATGAAAGTAATGGTGGAAAGTGGTAAAATTTTCTAGTTTGAAGCGTTATACATAGAGAATTAAGAAAAACATGTGAATTAATTAAGTTTTTCTTTAAAGAGAGTTAATTGAGTATGGGTATAAATATATATATTTGCATCCTTGGAAAGGCTAGAAGTACCATAGGTATTCTTTTCTTGTAACCCATATTCTCCTCTTCTTTCTTTCATTGTCCCTTTGATTAATATTTTTCCTAGCCAATAGACTCCATCATAGTTGCCTATACAATATTTTCTTATGTGATAATTTGGAGAACAATATTTAGAGTGCTTTATATAGTGGAAGAAATATGTTGTTGTATGGATGATTTATTGGTTTCATTTGGAATATAAAAATATGAGATGCTAAATTAAAATTAAAGTAGGTTTACTAACTCATCTTCTTTAAATATTATTTGTGATTTCTTTGATGTAAAATAACACTTCTTCTCTTATTCTATTTTGAATTAAGTAGAGTAATTATATACAATCTTTGGTTTGATAATATGAATGATCTAAAAAGACAGAATTGGAAAGATTAATTAAATTAATTGTAAAAATAATGTACAAAAGGAAGAGTTCATGTTTTTCCGTTAGATGGAACTTCGTTTCATGCTAATGACGGGTAATGATCCCCGAGATTTAAATGGGTAATGATCCCCAGTAGGAACTTGTGTTTCTGATCATCAATGGCGGATGTTCGTGCCGGATAACGAAAATGAAACGGGTGATGATCCCCGAAAGCAATGGGTATGATCCCCATAGGAACTTTTGTTCCTGACCATTGATGGCGGCTGTCCGTGCCGAGAAACGATAGGTGGGTGTACGAACCAAGGACATTCGTACGGTGAACTCGTAAAGTAAAATGAACTAATAAACTAAAACGAAAATGAATAATAATTCAGAATTAATTCGGGTGTTGTGAAAATATGAACAAATGGTTGAATGCATTCTTTTTGTTTAGGTTTGTGATGTTTGTATATTTTTAGAGGATGGGAAAGTATACCTATTGAGCCGTCAACACACCCCAATTGACGTTTTTGCAGATTTCATCGAGGGACGAAGCAAGTAGAAGTTTCATAGTTTAAAGAATGCATTATCCTTGACTTATTTCCCTATGTAATTGCTTGGATGTTTCACATGAGATAGATGTTGGAGACTTGAACATATTTTTACCTTCTTAGAAGTTTCTTTACTGACATTTGAAAGTATTTAAGTATGGATGTTTTTCATTTGAGAATAAGATTGAAATGAATGTTGAAAATGTGGTTTTAGGTTTTAGTCTCTTTCCGACCCGTAACGCTTCGAGTTCGGATCTCCATATGGGTTTGACCCTGGTCCGGAACTCGGGGTGTTACAACACAGACACCAGAAGTTTTGTTAACGAGGAAACTGCAAATGCTGGAAAACTCCGGGACCTAGTCCCGTTTTGAACACCACATTGTATTAAGCCGCTACGGACTCTAGCCTACTACAAGTTAACTTTGGACTGGAATGTAGTTGAGCCCTAACCAATCTCACACTGATTAAGGTATAATCGCGTTCCTTACTGTTTTGGGGTAAAAACTGATTCTGCTGGTTTTGGTAAATTTGGGTGTGCCGCCGAGAAACGAATCTAAACCCTAAACAAATGCACTGCACGAGAGTACTTTATATTCGAGAGATCAATCTATACAATTCTGGCCTAAACCAAGAAATGGCCATTACAGACTTGCTTCGGTCACAAAGTGAAGGAGAAGGGTTGATCTTAGGGAGGGAAGCGAAGAAGGTGTTGAGGTCAAAATATTGAATTTTGAAGGTGTGGCTGTTTTATGACTTGTATCAGAATATGGAACTGGCTTGCGAAATGTAAGCTATCAGTTCTTGGTGTTTTTCTGGATACTTATGTTGATCACTTATTCCCCCCTCTGTCGAAATAGGTCGAAAACCTTTATACAAGTCATGATTGAGCATACCTGATCTCGTAGGAAGTGGAGACAAATAAGTAGTGGAGAAGTGGAGTCGTGTAAAAAGTGGTGACCATCATGTTTCCATCACGAGGGAAGATTGGTCAGCCTTACACCCACTACTCATTTACTTCTCATTAACCGTCCGCCCTTTCCTGACACTTTCTCGTAATGGGCGTGTTGCACGCCGCACGCTGTAAACCGCCAGACCAATACCCCAGTTTATGACATGTTTGATGTCTCGAGTATTTTTGTGGAAAATATGCAGCAGATTGTAGAGTGGGTCTTGTGTGCAAGACCTATTTATTCTGACCAATCGCGCGCAAACTAGGCGGCGGGTAATCATGTGTAGCGAGATAAGTCATTAGAATCACCGCAAGAAATAGTATGTGACGTTATTAAGTTAGTCTTGGTTGGTCGCCTAAGATTTAATCTAGGCCGGTCAATTCGGCTGGCGAAGTTGGACGATCGAGATTGTAATTTATGTAAGAGGGTGGCCATTGATTATGAAAACATCTCGTTAGCGCCTGCCAGTGGCATAGTGGTGTGATGGCGCGGCCACTATATCTTGGCATGTTGGTGTTAGATCCAAATATGACCCAACAATATTGGCTCTAGTTGCCGTATCAAACTTAATGCCTTATGTGGCATTATTTGGCATGGGACGGCATAGCGGTCTTAACCAAATTAGGGTTTGGCATGTCAAAGACCTAATTAGTGTGTGCGGCTATGTGGCCGCGATATGGTGGCATTTGGGCCACGTTGAATAAATGAATTATGGCAAGGCCATAAATGAGGCTATGAACGCGACGACCACTAGGTGTTGGCGCGGTTTGGCTTTATTTAATGCGCGTGGCGGGTTTAGAGCGACCTGATTGGTAGATGGAAATGGGGACGGCAAGCAGCAGGGGGCCGACCTCATTCTAAATGCGTGTGGCGCATTTAGAGCGACCTGATTGGTCGATGGAAAGGGGATTGGCAAGCAGCATGGTGCCGGCCTCATTCTAAATGCGTGTGGAGCATTTAGAGAGACCTGATTGGTCAATGGAAAGGGGGGCCGACAAGGGCAACATGGAGCGTGGCCATATGGCTGCAGGTGGTGCCCGCTAGGGCGAACTGGCCAGCAATGTGGCGCGGCCACGCCTCCTTTGTTCTTTGCTCCTATTTTTCGCAACTCCTCTTTTATTTCTTGCTTTATGCCAAATGGTTATCCCTTATCAAGGTGACAGTGTTGAACAATAACTGACCCTATTTCTATACTCCGAAATCGAGAGACCATCCTTCATCTATTCCCGAGCCCGATATTGAGAAATAAATCGAGTGGATATGGCGTTCGATTGAGGTGTGGAGAAATTGGTGAGGAGTAGCTCGAAAGACCTAGGATTAGTGCTAGGGTTTTGAATCTAGGCATGGCTTGTGGTGGCTCAAATGGAAGCCGTTGAATGGCGATAGTTGATGTGGCAGTGTCGCGATATGGTGGCATTTGGGCCACGTTGAATAAATGAATTATGGCAAGGCCATAATGTGGGGAAGCGGCTTTGAGAAGTATGAACGCGACGTGATTAGAATGAAGACCACTAGGTGTTGGCGCGGTTTGGCTTTATTTAATGCGCTGATGAAGTTTGTAGGATGACAGAGTGCAATTTTGCGGGATTTGGTGGGCGGGTTTAGAGCGACGGGGAAAGAATGATTGGTAGATGGAAATGGGGACGAGTTGAGATGGAAAGCAAGCAACGACGGGCGTGTGGGAGCAAGAAGTCGGAGCCGAGGGGATTGCGGCAAAGGGAGGCAATGAAGAGGCTGGGCTCATTCTAAATGCGTGTGGCGCATTTAGAGCGAGAGAGATGGAGGTGAGATGAGGCATTTCGGGAGGATGATGTTGTTTGGTGGTGCTGATTGGTCGATGGAAAGGGATTGCTACGCAAGCATGGTGCGGGGCCTCATTCTAAATGCGTGTGGAGCATTTAGAGAGACCTGATTGGTCAATGGAAAGGGGGCCTACAAGGGCAACATGGAGCGTGGCCATATATGGCGAAAATATTGTTTTATGATTGATTGATTGTTTTGTCAAGTTGCAAATTGGTAGAACTTCTAATCACATCTATTGGTTTGGTGCAAAAGTGATATTCCTTGGATACGCTAGTTTGTAGTGGCGAATCGCTTTCCCGTTCAATTGCTTTGATTAGCTTGATTTCATGTAGCAATGTAGGCGCGTAGAATTCATATTCGCATCACGCCTCCTTTTTGTTGCTGCTCCTATTTTTCGCAACTCCTCTTTTATTTCTTGCTTTATTTCGCAACTCCTCTTTTTTATTTCTTGATGATTTTTTTGGTAGGACTTTGCTCTTACTAGTCCATGGCGGATTAATTTCCTAGCTTACCTAGGTTTGGTCTCGACCAATAGGGTTCGAGATATTGTGCAGGGCGCAAAAACCTAATTTTTGCAAATTGATAAAATTAGATTAAAGAACTGAATTTTGCGGGTTGACGGAAAATCAATCAATTTTGGGTGAATTTTGCATACTGATACAAAAAATCACTAATTTAATATCAAAGGGAAGCATAACTTTGCGTGCCTCTGATTGAGTACTTCCACACGCATCTTAATCCTGACACTTCGGGAGATTCATGCTACTCGACTGGGAGCGAGCATTATTCGTCATGTCAGGTCAGTATTAAGAGATCAACTGGGGAACATGGCATAGAATAAATACTCAGAAATTTACAGAATATTTGGGGTTGTTGCTACACGCACCATTCTGGATAAATTCCACATAAATATACTGAATTTCTCAATACATATATAAGTAAAGAGGCTTGGGCACTCATCACTTTTTAATGGCTCAATCTTGTTTGCAGAATGATGGCGCATTAAATACAGGGTTTTACAATTTTAGCCCTGAACTAAAAACCACCATCAACATTAAGTCCCCTACTTAGTACGTAACAGTGACATTGTTGCGGGGTAAGCACTAGATGGTGACAAATAAAGGTAAAGCTTACGAAGCAAAGTAGACGGATGTTAACAGGAGAGATGGGTTGGCCTGTCCTTGGAACAAGCACGTTCAAGAGGCGTCCAGGTGAGCGTTCCCCTAGCATGATGTTGGTTGGCCCTAGGTAGATCAGGCATACGGTTGGTTGGGATCTCAAACCGCATTCCAAGTCCCTTGTACATCTGAGCATCGTCCGAGAGCGTGTCTAAGCTTTTCAGGCTTCGGTTGGCATGGAGGAAAAGTGGAGGCGCGATGAAGCATCTCAGCTAACAAGTGCTAGGGCTGAAAGGTTTGCTGCCCGGCTAAAGTGAAGGAAGGTGGAGCATAACATGAACTCCTGGATAAACATGAATACCTTATTCATGGCAACGTCATAATCCTCGACTATGATGTGGACGAGCCCTATCATGAGAAATATCCTTAAAAGGCTACTGAAGCAATTTCCGAAAAAGATGTTGAAGCAGCTCCCAAAGAGAACGTTGATGCAGCTTCCGAAGAGGATGTTGAAGCGGCTTCTGGAGAGGATGTTGAAGCGACTTCTGGAGAGGACTCAAGTGAAGGCGTTATTGGTCCTGGCGTTGATGGCACTTCTTTGATGTTTAGTAGTCTTTTGTTTCATGCGGATGGAGCCAGGGCTTGATCAAATAATAATCCTTTATTCATGCTGCTTTATGATTTTATGTTTCCAGTTGGATGAATGAATGAAATCTCCCAACTAAGAAGTCCAAATTCTTAGAAAGATCTCGCAATATCTTGAAACTTTAGATGTAGCGCTCTTTGGTAGGGTTATAGTAGAGCCTGTGTACATGATATTAATTCCTCGAACGCGATTTTGCAATCTAAGCTCTCCCATTCTTCTGTTTGATATTCCCCTTGCAGATTACACGCTTCTGGAAGATTTTTTGCGTGTTGTCTAGGTATGTAGAAGCATGGACGCTGTGCCACGAATCTTCAGATTTGTTGCTTCCCAGTCAGTGAAATGATTTCCAAAATCCGAAAATTGCATACTAAAAATGGACAGAACCTCCTCTAGGGATCACGTCAGTCAAAAGAGGTGGTGGTTGAGAAACTGTCTCAATGTTGAAGCAGGATGCTCTTCGGGATACGGGAGGTGCTTTCCAAGAAGAATGTGCTGCTATCAAACCTTCAAGGACTTCGTTCTAAGCGACATCCTTTGAACTGTCTTTTGAATCTTGGATGGTTGTATGGAATGTGATGCGATGAGCAGTCCCCAGTTACACTTCAGATTCGATGGCGTGGCCGGATATGTGAAAATATCTCCGCGGCGTACTTTTGGAGTCTTTGATGCACGTGTACGTCTTCATCTTTGAGAAATTTCTGCGGCTCGTAAAGCTTTGACAGTGATGATGTTGATATCAAAAATAACCTGGTTGAGGGACGTGAAGGAATCCTGTGCTGGCAGTCCCCAGGTGTAATTATCCTGATTCTATTTTCTCTTGAAAGATGTACTTCCATTGCACTTGCTGGTAAGGTAGTTGACGAATTGATGGAGGTGGCAATCTTTTGGATTTATCATTTGTTGATCGCACTTGATAGATATGTATTGTATCCAAACTTCTTGGAAGCCCATGCACCACTTCTATAGGAAATTGGAAATCTAGAAACGCCGATTCTAACTTTGTCGGCGTTGTTGTTGTTGATACGCAGCTTCGTGCAGGCCTTGGGTAGGCGGTGCTGATTTTCCTTTTTGATTCTTCATTGATAACAACGCTTATGAATGGCTGAGCCGAATACTGCTTGTTGGTCAGGCGCTTCCAGGGAGGTGATGATATCCTTACGTTGAAGAGTAGTGAACTTGTCACGGTTATGACTTCTTGTGTGACCGTCTCTTCTGAGTTGAAGAGGTCCTTGACAGTGAAGGGATTTCGTGTTGAGCCTCAGTCCCCAAGTGTGATTTACGTGGTTCTATCTTGTATGGTCGGTGGGTTGACCATGATAAAGGTATCACCATCTTGCCTTCGTACTGATGACTATATTACTTCCTCCACGGGAAACTGAAATATGCAGAAGTTCAGATTACCTCTGTCTGTAGTGGTTGTTTCTATGACGAAGCTCTGGATGGTATCAACAAACGAGTAGCAACGGTTCTTGACAGCAACTGTGATCAGAAAGGACTGCGTTTTTTTGGGAACAAGATAGGTTGGATAAAGCTTGTATGGCTACGGTCACGATCCTTAATAGGGACGAGTGGTGACTACGGGCACAAATCTTGGCAGGGGCGAGTGGTGGCTATGACCATGAACCTTGGCAGGGAGGAGTTACAGCTACAAGAACGAACCTTGGACGACCACGACCATAAACATTGACGGGCTTTGATAACTCACGTATGTGAGTTTATTCTCCCTTTTTTTTTTCTTGTGAAGCGGCTCCTCCTTGATTTCCTGCATGTGGAAGCTCGCCTATTGTTTCTTGCCTGGTACAACACGGTTGAGGGATGCAAATATGTCTTGACGCTGCGCCTTGGAGAAGTACAGAATCTCACATTAATGCTCCATCATGGATTGTACAGTTTTGTGGACGGAGTCCCCAAATATCATGCTGCTACTGACGGGAAGAGGATCTATGTGGACTCCCTCAGTGCTTAGCTGGAGTTATCCTATGGTAACGACAATATTTGGGATTTGCCATTTCTTCTTCAGTTGGAGGACGTATGATAGGAGGTAGCTTGGTGACGCCATCTTGAATTCACGTTTCTAGGGGTTCGATTACCTCTTCAAACGGAAACGGAAGGTTAGAGCAGCCTCTCCAGTTTTTTGTTGTTGTGTAGGAGTCTTAGTCACGACCTTCAGCGGTGAAGCCGTATGATGTGCTGGCGCCGCACGTTTGGGTTGTTGTTCCGCGGCTAGAGCTTTCCTATTTCCTCCTTCACCAACTACGCTTACAGAGGGCCCGGTATTATATTGTTTGTTGATGAGACATCTGTTCTCTCGAGTCTCGCGCGCATCTTCGTTCTTGGCGTCTGGTTCTTTCCAGCAATGCTGGTGCTGTTGTAGCCGACCGTTTAGCAGCCTCATGGAGTTCAGAGAATGTCTGGAAGCGCAGGTTCTCCAGTAACGCGATAGATGGGAACCATACCGTTAATGCACGACTCCACCAACGATTCTGTCATAAAGGGAAAATGAAGAGAAGAATATCCTCTCGGAAGAGGAACTCTTTGCACATCAGGAAGATAAGGAGGTTGATGCTGGTGTATGCCCTCCAGGTTTTCTTTGCCTCGATTTTGGAGAAGTCGTTCCCGATCCTCACGTGTGATGAAATTGGATTGCTGATTCCTTTGGCGTTTAGGAGCAACGTGAGCCTCTTCATCTATAAAGGCGCGTCATGCTGAAGTGCTTGCGTCGGACGTGTTAAAAGTACTCCTTGGCTCCGTTTGGTATTGGCGTGACTCTTGTGGTAGCCGCTCCGTTTGTGTCTTGAGAAAAGTAAGTACCTATTTCTGAGTTGTAGCCTTAAGTATATGGTAGTAGAACAAGTTATTGTGGAATTACAAAGAATGAGACAAAGAGCTTTGTGATTTCTTTTTATATCTTACCTATAAATCTCGTGCAAATCTTAGAGAAGATAGTACTCAATACGATAGAACAAGTAAGATCATAACACGAAACTACAGAGAAAATAGTTGGGTCTGGCTTCAGAATTCCAATAAATTCTTTAATTCATTAACCTATAATGGTTTTAGGAAAAACCTAGGTTAAAGGAGAATCCACTCTAGTTGCAACTAGTATCACACAGGAGGTGTGGGGATTAGGTCTCCCAGTTGCTAGAGTTCTCCCTTATATAGTCTTCAAATCAGGGTTTAATAGCTTTGGAACAAAGCAATCAATATTCACCGTGAGATGAAAACCTAATTTAAGATTCAAGCTAAGTTTGCTTAAAACCAAAGCAATATCTCTCCACCGTCAGATGGTCTTAGCTTGTTACACACAAATGAAATATACCTTCATTTAGATATTACCGTACCTAAACGTGTATATTGAGTTGGCTCAATAACAGTTAACCGCAGTTTGACATATGAACACTTTTCTCTTAAACATGTTCATCTTAACACTTCTAGATCAAATGATAATCAAATGAATCTAATTGTGTTACTCATAGAGTTGTTCAATTGTTTATATTCTCATAGAAGTATACAAGATACAATTGAAGCAAAATCGGGTTGATTCAAAAGAATCAGTTCATGAACATTTTAGCCATGGTTTGCCAAGATTGCATTCCTTAATATATAAATGTATTTGCTCATGAGTATGAAATCATATTTTTCCGATTTTAGAACTTGAACCACTTAAGTTTGCAAACGGGTACGCAAACTTAAGTTCCGGACATTGGCCTTAAACCAACAGTTTGCAAATGGGTACATAAAGTTTGGCTCCGGACCGAACTAAGTTGAAACCGTTTGCAAACGGGTACGCAAACTTGGTTCACGGACTTCAATAGTTAAATCAGTTTGCTAATGGGTATGCAAACTTAAGTACCCTGACTTAAACAGTTGAATCAGTTTGCGAACGGGTATGCAAACTTAACTTCTGGTCCTGAATTCTATCAAAACAGTTCGCACACTTAGTACACAAACCTTAATGTATCCAGACATGGGTTAATTATTCTAAACTCCCATTTCAATCATTGAAACATTCTTAGAAGATGACAATAGTTGTCTCACACAAACTATTAGATTATAAGCAGTTTTCAAGTGATCGAATGATCAATACGAAACATTCCGAGTCTACATCACATGCCTGTCTCACACAAATCATGTAAGATGTTACAAGGAGATTTTCACATGGTCATCTTTTGACTTTCGTCAAGAATAATGATGAACGTGGTTAAAGCAAAAAGCTTTCCAACACATATTTCGAGAAAGATATAAGCGAGTTAAACTCATCTCGAAATATTAAATGTGTATAATGTAAAGTCTATATAGCTATACGACTTAGTCTCAATAAGAGATATAATAGAATAGACTTCTGAGTAATAAATGAGTTTAAGTCTCCACATACCTTTTGTTGATGAAGTTCGTCCAAGCTCCCTTTAGTAGATCTTCGTCTTCAATCGATAAACGCCATGAAGTCTAAAGCTCAACTACACATTCTATCTTAATCCAAGACATAGCTATAAGTTGACTACAAATAAAGACTTATAGTTTTGACAACTAAACGTGACAAACAAGCTTGAGATAGCAACTTGCAAGTTCGACCGAGCATTGCTCTAACAATCTCCCCCTTTGTCAATTTTACTGACAAAACTATCAATACATATGGATTACAAAATAAATAAACTTTATAGCTTCTCATCCAAATGCTTGATTTCCATGGTTCTTCAACATTCCTTGAATTCTTCATCACTCCACGTAGTCCAGTGATTCTGAACGTGTTCAACTCAGCATCATAGTATTGAAGATCCGTAGCCATAACAATAAGAAAACATTTGTTCTCAATTATTGTTATACATTGTCGTAGTTTTATTACACATCATCAAAGTTCAATTGTATCACATTTTTGACAATAATACTATGGTGATATGTATCACCCCCCCTTAGTCAATACTTCATCTCACAATGAAAACCACTTCCCCTTACATAATGATCCGTAAACCATATGTATGTAGTGCGAACTACAACATAATTATCCCCCTTTTTGTCAATATAAATTGGCAAAGGTATGAAAACTAGCGGGATCATAATTAAATTCTCAAAGAGATTATTCATGACTAAAAGAGAACATATCAACTTTGTTTCGATGATTTCACATAGTTGAAACTTAGTGTATTCATCAAGGAGTTTATAAACATACTAGAAAACTCATACAATATTCCACAGCCGCACTCCCCACAAAGATTTGGCAATTAAGCACAAGTTCAATTAAGAACTCTCCCCCATAAAATGTCATTCCCGAAAGAACAAAAAGAGCGACCTTACTTTTACGAGAAAAGAAGGATTTCTTTGGACATTAACAAATCACATGAAACATGAATTTGTATCCAATAAACTCGAATAAATTAACCACAAGAGAACCTTAATGATTAATTTAATCGGAAATGCTCAACATAAGAAAAATTACGGGGCCATACAATACTTTCACATAGAAGTGGATCAGGGAAATATCAATACTGCGGAATATTCAAAAGTTCATTCTATCTTTTATCAGTATTTTCATAATGACATGATAGACTTAACTTTTGACATATATGGGACAATCATAGTTCACGGACGTAAACACACATATCCCATAAATTTTTTGCAATATATAAAACCAATAAAGATCAATACTGCAAAATCATCTTTCAAATAACTTAGAATTTAAATAAATAAATCTAAAAACATTGCAAGATGAAAGTTGTTGGCAATAGCTATGTGTAATCATAATATTTTCTATTCCAAACCCTAGTTATCCTTATTAAAAACACAAGAATCAATTCTCATAAGAAGTTTCCTAGACATTAAAACCTTCGAAAAATTCTTTATCGTCCCCGAACTCCTTGTCGTCAACAGCCATTGGAACATAAGGTTCATGAAGAAAGGAGTCAATTCCAACAAAGCTTCTTGACTGATGCCGAACTAGGGCCTTCTGAATTTCAAGAGTTCTTAAAACAATAGCCTTTCTTTGTTGAATCTCCTTCCTTGTTTCCTTCAACTCTTCAAGAAAACCAGAAAACTTCTGAAGATTAGAGGGGATAGCCCTTGGTTTCTTCATATTCTTTCCTTTTCTCTTCAAAGTTGTAGAGGAATGAGATTTATTTTTTTCCTTCATGATTGATGGCCTAACAATCATATTATATGATGCTTGGAGTGTCCATTCAATGAAGTTGTGAGAGAAATAAACAATTCAAGCTCCGCAAGCAATCTTGTGATAAAAAGAGTTTATAGGGAAGGAAAAAGGAATATAGGGTTACAGAACCTATGTGCAGAGTAGGATTCACGTACGACTAACTCTTAACCCTAAAAAAGGTAGAATTGTGGATTTTAACCCCTCTTTCAATGAACAAACAAAAAGGAAAATCTTTTCAATACCAATTTATGATATGAAAAGATCAACGGAATTCCGGAAAACAAAAATAAGAAATAAAAACAAAAATTTTCTTTTCCTAAAGCCTGATTTGTGCTCAACTCTTGTCTCTTTGACCAGGCACATGAGACAAGATGCACCTTCAACACAATTAAGCTGTGTTGGGGTGAAAAATAATCTGTTCACCATACAATTCTTGTACGGAATTCTTAATACCCTTTTTCACAGAATGTTTAGACTTTGTTCTTTTTTGTAGAGGTCTAACTTTTTCTTTAGAAATTAACTTCCTCGGAGAAGAGTTGAGTTTACATACCTCAGATGAATTCGACTTCTGAACAAGTTTGAGCTTGTTTGCTAATCGATTTGCTCTCCGTTGAAGTTTATTGACATATCTTATTTTATGTTTGTACTTGAAACACTTAGAGAGTTCATGACCCTTACAAGTACAATAAGAATATGTCAATGTGGAGGACGGTTCAGACACCACAGCTGAGCATGCTGCTAAACATATTGAGGTACCTGGAACATGTGAGATAGAATTTTCAGTAGACAGGGAAAATTTCATTTTATCCTCCATAGTGGTTGACGAAGTATTTTCGGGAAGAATATCAAGATTGATGTACGTATTGCTACAATTATCAAAATCAACATTTTCACCAAGTGTGCAACACTTGACTTTTCATCTTCGTTCGAATCATAATGATCAGACATTTCATCAAGAGTTGCAGCAAGACCTTTGTTCACACTGTATTTTCTACGATTTGGACACTTATTAGCAAAATTACAAAAACCTTTACACTTGAAGCACTGTGGCATATCCTCATAATCAGTATCGACAATGTCCCTGTTTTTTGGAGGGGGGCGTTCATGAGGTTTGACTGATGACCTGGGTTTATCTCTGATGAACCGTTTACTTTTTTTTTTTCAAAATAAGATCTCTAAACTGTCTTGTGATCGGTGGCGAGTTGTCAAGATCTTTCATCGATGAATCGGTCTCAATAGGATCAACAACAGAGTTGCCAACACTTTTACTTTTGTCAAGCAATTTAGTGTTCTTTTGTGCTTTGAAAGCAATATCCTTCCCATATTTGGATGTATGCTCATGATCAAAGATCTTTAACTTCGCAACAAGAGTATTTCTGGAAAGTGTATCAAGGTTATTTCCTTCAAAGATGATATGTTTCTTAGAATCGTATGTAGCTGGCAATGATCTGAGAATTTTCATCACAATATCCTTTTCAGGAATAGTCTTTCCCAATGCAAAAGATGCATTAACAATTTCAGACACTTTGTCATTAAACTCATCAAAGGAATCTTCATCAGCCATATGAAGGTTTTCCCAATCAGAATTTAGGTTTTGAAGGCTAGCTTCTTTTTCAGAGGTATTCCCTTTAAATACAGTTTCTAAGATATCCCAAGCATCTTTAGACCGAGTGCACGTAGTCACATGGTGCTGAAGATCTGGGGTAATGGCATGTATGATAGCATTTAAGCTGTCAGAATTTTGCTTTGCAGCGAGAATCTCATCAGGCTCATACCTATCAATATCCTTTGCAATAGTTACACCGTCTATGTAACCATAGGAGGATTATAGCCATTAACAACATAAACCCATGATTGAAAATCACGTGCTTGGAGAAAGGCACGCACAACAATTTTCCACCATAAGTAATTCGACCCATCGAATACTGAAGGTACGTTTATAGAGATAGCGCTTATGTCCATAGAGTCAGATTGCTACAAACACAGACTTATGAGGTCCGAAACGTGTTTGCCTGCTCTGATACTGAAAAAGCGGGGGTACAACAACCACACCCAATATTTCGATTATCAATCAGTATGGACTAACTCTAATATACTTTCAAGAGAATCAACTAGACTCAATCTTAATAAAGTATATCAAGGAGTTATATCTCTCTTTCTCGATTCAATTCTTACTAAGGCAAATAGAAATCTGCGAGTCTAATTGAATACAAGAGAAATCACTTGAACGGTACCAAAGACCAATGTTCAAGGATCAATCAATTTCAATCAAGAACCAAAGGTCGGATTTCCCAATTGATTGATTCAAACGCACAACCAGTGATATTTCAATTATATGACAAAATATAACGCGGAAAAGAAATAATACAGAAACCAGAAGTTTTGTTAACAAGGAAACCACAAATGCAGAAAAACCCCGGGACCTAGTCCAGATTGAACACACACTGTATTAAGCCGCTACAGATACTAGCCTACTACAAACTAACTGCGGTCTGGACTGTAGTTGAACCCCAATAACTCTCACATTGATCCAAGGTACAGTTGTGCTCCTTACGTCTCTGATCCCAGCAGGATACCACGCACTTGATTCCCTTAGCTGATCTCACCCACAACTAAGAGTTGCTACGACCCAAAGTCGAAGACTTTAATAAACAAATCTGTATCACACAGAAAAGTCTACGGTAATAGATAAATCTGTCTCCAAAAGAAATACCTACGAGTTTTGTTCCGTCTTTTTATAAATCAAGGTGAACATGAACCAATTGATAACCCGGACTTATATTCCCGAAGAACAGCCTAGGATTATCAATCACCTCACAATAATCTTAATCGACGCAGCAAAAGAAGATATTGTGGAATCACAAACGATGAGACGAAGGTGTTTGTGATTACTTTTATATCTTGCCTATCGGAGATATCAATCTCAAGCCAATCATTACGATTGTACTCAATACGATAGAAACAACAAGATCAGATCACACAACTACAAGAAAGTAGTATCGTCCTGGCTTCACAATCCCAATGAAGTCTTCAAGTCGTTAACCTACAGGATCTCGGTAGAAACCTAAGGTTAAAGGAGAATCGACTCTAGCTTATACAACGAGTATCACATAGGAGGTGTGGGGATTAGGTTTCCCAGTTGCTAGAGTTCTCCTTTATATAGTCTTTCAAATCAGGGTTTGCAATCAATGTTAGCTTAGTAACAAAGCATTCAATATTCACCGTTAGATGAAAACCTGATTAGATTCAAGCTAATATCTTTCAACCGTTAGATCGAAAACTTAGCTTGTTACACACAAATGAAATGCACGTTTTCAGGTTTATGTAACCGTACCCAAACATGTACATTTGTTGGTTCAACATTAGTTAACCAAATGGTTAGCCATATGAGCATTTTCATATTAACCATATTCTTCTTCACCATAACTAGTTCAAATGACTCAAATGAACTAGTTAGAGAGTTGTTCAATTGCTTAGATCTCATAGAAGTATACAAGACACAATCGAAGCAAAAACGATTTGATTCACTCGAATCGATTCATGAACTTTATAGCCACAGTTTGCAAACTTGCATTCCTTAGTTAATATAAGTATAAGTTCACGAATAATCGTTTTTAAATAATAACCAACCTAAGTACGCGGACTAGGTACGCGGACTTAAGTACCCGGAATAAGTTTGTAACAAGTTTACAAACTCCAGCAGATTTTCTTGGGAAAAGAACCTCCGAAAGTACGCGGACTCTTGTTCCGGTTTCCTGAGCTGCAAAGTACACAGACTTCGGTTCGAGGAATAAGAACTTATACATGTATGCGTTTCAACAATGGTTATATAATCTAAACTCCCATTTCAATCATTGAAACATTCTTAGAGGACGTTATATAGTTGTTATTCACAAACTATTTTTCGTCAAAGCCATTTTCGAGTAATTGAAACATAACATGACTTTCGTCACTAGGTAAAGATGAACTTGGTCAAAGCGAAAGCTTACCAACACATATTTCGAGAAATATATAAGCGAGATAAACTCGGCTCGAAATAGCAAATGTGTATAATCAAAGTCTATATAGAAAAATGAATTTTGTCTCAAGATGGGAGATAGAGTAAATAGACTTTTGAGTGATAGATAAGTTCAAGTCTCCACATACCTTTTAGTCGATGAAGTTCCACCAGTTCCTTGAGTAGTTCTTCGTCTTGGACGGTGATCGCCATGGAGTTCTTGAGCTCAACTACACTTTCTATCCTAGTCCGAGACTTAGCTATAGTAGAATAGAAATCAAGACTTGTAGTTTTGATCACTAACATTGAAAAACATGCTTGAGATAGCTACGCATGCGAGTTCGACCGAGCAGTGCTCTAACAATCTCCCCCTTTGTCAATTTTAGTGACAAAACTATCAATACATATGGAATACAAAAATAGATAAATAAACTTTTGTAGCTTTTCTTCCACATGCCTAATCTTCAACATTACTCGAAATCTTCGTCACTTCCAAGTACTCCAATGATCCCAAAAGGTTGTAAGTTTAGCATCATCATTGTTGAAAATCCGTAGCTATAACAATGAGAAAACAAGAATTCTCAATTATTGTTATACAGTATCATAGTATTATTACACAGCATCAAAGTTCAATTGTATCTCAACTTCGACAACAATACTATGGTGATATGTATCACTCCCCCTTAGTCAATACTCCATCTCACATGGAAACCACTCCCCCTTACATAATGATTCGAAAACCATATGTATTTGTAGTGTGAACTACACATTAATTATCCCCCTTTTTGTCAATAAAATTGGCAAAGGTACGAAAACGAGATCCTAATGAAATTTCCAAAGAGAAATTTCATGACCAAAAGTAAGCACATATCAACTGATTTAGATGCAGTCATATAGCCGAATCTAAATGCTTTCATCAAGGAGTTTATAAATATACAAGATAACCCCTATAATATTCCACAACCGCACTCCCCATAAAGATTTGGCAATTAAGCACAAGTTCAATTAAGATCTCTCCCCCATAATATGTCATTCTCGAAAGAACAACAAGAGCGACCTTAATTTGATAAGAAAAGAAGGATTTCTTTTGGACATAACAAATCACATACGAATATGAATTTGAATCCAAAAATACTCAATTAAATTAACCACAAGAAAACCCATGATTAATCTAATCGGAAATGCTCAACATAAGAGAACTTACGGAGCCTCACAATATATACATAAATTATGGATCAGGAAAGATCAATACTGCGGAATAAACAAAGATTCATTCTATTTTCCATCACTATTTGCACAATGACATACAATAGACATAATCCTTGTAAACAATAGTTCACCCTATCTTCCATCAATATTTGCATAATGACATAATAGGTTTCAAACTTTTGTGATGTCAAAAGTTCATTCATCCTTTTATCAATGCATGCGTATCGACATACGAAAGACTTAACTTTTGACAAGATATGGGACAATCATAGTTCACGGATGTAAACACACATATCCCATAACAAATTGCAATATATAAAACCATAAAGATTAATACTTCAAAAATCATCTTCCAAATAATTTTTTAGAATTTAAACAAATAAACCTAAAAACATGAAGATGGAAACGTTGGACATAGCTATGTGTAATCACAATAATGGCTATTCCAAACTCTAGTTATTCTTCTAAACAAAACAAGAAAAGAAGATTTACTAGACAATTAAAATCAACAAGCTAAAAAACAAAAACAGACTCCTATGCCGAAGCCGAACACGAACTGAAGTCAATTAGATGGTTCACTATCCTCATGAGTCTTGAGGTCTTTGAGCTTGTGATCGACAACATCTACTGCATCTTTAGAAAAGATATCTTCATTGAGAAGGTAATTAACTTGTGCTTTTATGAGACCAAGGTCAGAAGTAACCTTTTCCAACTCAGTTCTTAACACATTAAGACTTTTCAAAGTATCAACAAGCTGCAGTTTTTCTTCCTTAAAGTATTTAAGAAAATCATGAACCACTTCAGCAGAGACCATATCCCCCATTCTTAATATCCTCATGTGTGTAGGCATAGTAACATGAGGCATTGGGATGATCATCTTCAACTAGGGTTCTTTTTTCCTCCCTTTGGACTCAAAACCAATACCTTTATCAAGAAAGCCTCTCGCAAAACTACCAGAACGTGAAGATGAAGAGGAAGACATTCTTGACAAACCACAAAATAACCTAGAGTATGAAAACGTGACTCATAGGTTTGGTATTTAAAGGTTTCTTAGGGAAGGTAGTTTTTAGGGTTTTCAAACAGTTGACTCGTAATGGTACACGGGTACACGTACGAATACAACTTGACCCAAATAAGGTTTTATAACAAAACTCTGCTATATGAAATTTTTGTAAATGGCTCAATAAATTTCATAACTTTAGAGAAGCAATTTAGAGCACAAATGTAGCAGGCAACGTAGATGCAATAAGAATTGCATTAAAATAGAGAAACGATACTAGACACAACAAGTACTATTTAGGCAATATTTTCCGCAGACACTAGTTTGGCTATAAACGATAACAAGATAGCCCAACTACGCAGAACACAAAATTGCCACAGTATACCTGATTTTTACACCTCTTGCTCAACATGATTTTTTTATGAGCAAACGCTTAACCCTTGTGATTAATTAGCACAAGTATGAGCTCTCAGCTCATTAAGATGATTGTTTTTATGATCGAATCTCTTTTTCCTTTCGAATCTAGAAAGGGATCCCTTTTGATGTGAGAAATTATCATAAAACTTACTATCATCAAAATACGAGACATAGTTTGAGTCCTTACAAGAAGATTTTTGTCTTGAGAGGATATACAACCTGTTGATAGTTTCTTTATAACCCTTAATCATCTCCTTCAGGTTATCATTAATGTCACCATTTTTGCTCCTTTCTCCTAGAATTTTGTTCTCACCTAAGGTAACGTTATCTTCTATGTCAATAGAAGACAAGATTTTATCTTTCCTTAGACGATTTTTGTTAAGACGTCTGTTCTGCTTCTGAGTGTTCGAGGAACTCATTGAACTGACCTTCCTGGTAGCATACACAGGGTAAGTACGAAAACCAATTGGTTTAGACATACGAATGTCAGTTACACCTTTGAGAATTAAATCTAAGGTGTGTTGAAGTTGAACAAAGGAATGTTTATTCAACCTAGAGTTTCCCTTTTGTTTAATAGAACCTTTTGCCTCACAAAAGAGACATACTTTCTGATCAAAAGGGTGATTAGATAGTATAATCTTAACAGTCTCGTTAGGAGATTTGTTCCTTCCATGTGATATGGAATATCCTTGATTAGAGGAGGTGATTAACACATCTTTCTTGATAGGAAGGGATTCTGATTTTACTTCTTAATAAGAAACTTCTTTAGTCATATCAGAAGTACTTGGTATATTAGAATGCTTAGAGCATCCTTGAATAGAAAGTTTACTCAAGCGAAGTTATATTTCCAAAGCATCCATTTTGAGGCTTGCCTCGAGAACCATACGTGAAGAATGATCTTCAGTATTTTCTTTGAAATTATAGTCTCTTACTACACCAAGGAGAACATTGACATGATGTTTCAACCGATTAAATCTATCATCTTGGATTCTAACAAGATTTAGAATCAATTCACTCTCTTCAGCTGTTTCCCGTTCGTTAATAGAGATAGACTCTTTTAAAGGGTAATCGGAATAACACATGTCGGAGTCTGTCTGTCTTTTTTGAACACAAGGTTCGTCTATATTTGAGATTGAGGAATCTTTCTCTTTAATAGAAATAGACGAGACAGAGCTTTTGTTTCTGGTGACGCGTTTATCAGAGATAGTACTCTTGTCCATAGAGTCAGATCGCTACAAACATAGACTTATAAGGTCTTTAAACGTGTTTGCCTGCTCCGATACCAATTGAAAAAGCGGGGGTACAACAACCACACCCAATATTTCGATTAGCAATCTGTATGGACTAACTCTAATATACTTTCAAGAGAATCAACTAGACTCAATCTTAATAAAGTATATCAAGGGGTTATATCTCTCTTTCTCGATTCAATTCTTACTCAAGCAAATAGAAATCTGCGAGTCTAATTGAATACAAGAGAAATCACTTGAACGGTACCAAAGACCAATGTTCAAGGATCAATCAATTTCAATCAATAACCAAAGGTCGGATTTCCCAATTGATTGATTCAAACGCACAACCTGTGATATTTCAATTATATAACAAAATATAATGCGGAAAAGAAATAACACAGACACCAAAAGTTTTGTTAACGAGGAAACCGCAAATGCAGAAAAACCCAGGGACCTAGTCCAGATTGAACACACAATGTATTAAACCGCTACAAACACTAGCCTACTACAAACTAACTTCGGTCTGGACTGTAGTTGAACCCCAATCAATCTCACACTGATCCAAGGTACAGTTGCACTCCTTATGTCTCTGATCCCAGCAGGATACTACGCACTTGATTCCCTTAGATGATCTCACCCACAACTAAGAGTTGCTACGACCCAAAGTCGAAGACTTTAATAAACAAATCTGTATCACACAGAAAAGTCTAAGGTAATAGATAAATCTGTTTCCCACAGAAATACCTACGAGTTTTGTTCTGTGTTTTGATAAATCAAGGTGAACAGGAACCAATTGATAACCCGGACTTACATTCTCGAAGAACAACCTAGTATTATTAATCACCTCACAATAATCTTAATCGACGCGGCGAAAGAAGATATTGTGGAATCACAAACGATGAGACGAAAGTGTTTGTGATTACTTTTATATCTTGCCTATCGGAGATATCAATCTCAAGCCAATCATTACGATTGTACTCAATATGATCGAAACAGCAAGATCATATCACACAACTACAAGAAAGTAGTATCGGTCTGGCTTCACAATCCCAATGAAGTCTTCAAGTCGTTAACCTACAGGGTCTCGGTAGAAACCTAAGGTTAAAGGAGAATCGACTCCAGCTTATACAACTAGTATCACACAAGAGGTGTGGGGATTAGGTTTCCCAGTTGCTAGAGTTCTCCTTTATATAGTCTTTCAAATCAGGGTTTGCAATCAATGTTAGCTTTGTAACAAAGCATTCAATATTCACCGTTAGATGAAAACCTAATTAGATTCAAGCTAATATCTTTCAACCGTTAGATCGAAAGCTTAGCTTGTTACACGCAAATGAAATGCACGTTTTTAGGTTTGTGTAACTGTACCCAAACATGTACATTTGTTGGTTCAACAGTAGTTAACCAAATGGTTAGCCATATGAGCATTTTCATATTAACCATATTCTTCTTCACCATAACTAGTTCAAATGACTCAAATGAACTAGTTAGAGAGTTTCTCAATTCCTTAGATATCATAGAAGTATACAAGACACAATCGAAGCAAAAATGATTTGATTCACTCAAATCGATTCATGAACTTTATAGCCACAATTTGCAAACTTGCATTCCTTAGTTAATATAAGTATAAGTTCACGAATAATCGTTTTTTAGGTAATAACCAACCTAAGTACGTGGACTAGGTACGCGGACTTAAGTACCCGGAATAAGTTTGTAACAAGTTTACAAACTTCGGCAGATTTTCTCGGGAAGAGAATCTCCGACAGTACGCGGACTGGGTTCGCGGACTCTTGTTCCGGGCTTTTCTGAGCAAAGAAAGTACACAGACTTGACTCAAGGAATAAGGACTTATTCATGTATGCGTTTCCACACAATGCTTATATCCAACAATGGTTATATAATCTAAACTCTCATTTCAATCATTGAAACATTCTTAGAGGACGTTATATAGTTGTTATTCACAAACTATTTTTCGTCAAAGCCATTTTCAAGTAATTGAAACATAACATGACTTTCGTCACTAGGTAAAGATGAACTTGGTCAATGCGAAAGCTTACCAACACAAATTTCGAGAAATAGATAAGCGAGATAAACTCGTCTCGAAATAGCAAATGTGTATAATCAAAGTCTATATAGCAAAACGACTTTTGTCTCAAGATAGGAGATAGAGTAGATAGACTTTTGAGTGATAGATAAGTTCAAGTCTCCACATACCTTTTAGTCGATGAAGTTCCACCAGTTCTTTGAGTAGTTCTTCGTCTTGTATGATGATCGCCATGGAGTTTTTGAGCTCAACTACACTTTTTATCCTAGTCCGAGACTTAGCTATAATAGACTAGAAATCAAGACTTATAGTTTTGATCACTAACATTGACAAACATGCTTGAGATAACAACACATGCGAGTTCGACCGAGCAGTGCTCTAACAGATACCAATTAAAAAAGCGGGGGTCTAACAACCACACCCAATATTTCGTTAGGCAATCTGTATGGATTAACTCCAACATAATTCCAAGAGAATCAACTAGACGGTCAGACTCAATCAAGGAAAATATATCTAAGAGTTATATCTCAGTTTCTCAATGTAATCAGCAAATCAAACAGATAGAATTCGTGAGCCTGATTATTATGAGAAACAACTTGAACGGTACCAAATACCAATGTTCAAGTGTCAATCAATTTCAATCAACAACCAAAGGTTGGATTTACCAATTGATTGAACTACGCACAACCTGTGATATTTCAATTATATAAACAAATATAATGCGGAAAAGAAATAACACATGTAATACCCGGTATTTTTGGTTCGGATTATAGAATCCTAATTGTGGCCCATTTGGTATAAGATGAATATAGAAGCCCAATATACCCAAATAGTTACCTCATATGATTTTTGGTGTAGTGTTAAGCTAATGTAAAACTTTTAAGTTTTTTTTTTTCAATAAGGAAAATGTAATAAATAATTAAAATGCATTTATTTACAAAAATAATGTTTTTGTTGGACATGAAAAAATTAGAAATAAGGAATTCTATGTATTGAATGCTAGTAATTAATGATTTGGTAATGATGACTAATTTATTAGAAAATTAATAAATGAAAGGGATTGGACTTGTTTTAGAAAATAAGAAGAAGAAAAATTAAAGCAAACAAAAATGACATTTAAGGTTATTATTAGGCCGACCGAGCGAAGCGAGGGAGGACTTTATATATGGTGACTTTGTGTCAATGTGAAGCGTGACATTTTTTCCAATTAGACACAAAAGATTGGATTTGGTTCAACGATGAAAGGACGACACTGCCCTCTAAATCAAAATTTTCTTTTTTCATTTAGATATTTTCGTAAATAAACTCAAGAGGAAGGGCACTAAGGTATTAGACATTTTCGTAAATAAACCAAAGAGGAAGGGCATTAAGATATTAGACATTTTCGTAAATAAACCAAAAGGAGGGGCAACTAGATATAAGAGACAAATTTTATTATAATTCCTTGTGTATCCTATTTCTTTAGGGGTATAATTGACAACCAAACTTTAATATAACATATCTAAAAATCCGTGCCTTGGAATTTTACAAATTTTATCTCGTTGGAAAGGTTTTAAAAAAATCTACGCAATGAGTATAAACAACAATATTAAATTTAGAGTTTTTACGAAAAATTTGAAAAAATATTTATCATTTTAGGCACAATTTTGAAAATAAAATGGAGATCCATTGTGCAAACTACCACAAAAGGATACATAATACTTTATGTAACCATATTTTGGTTTTATGCATTAACTAATTTTTTTCTGCAACTAATAAAACGATGTACTCTCTCCGTTTCAAGAAAAATGATATTTTCACTTTAGCCATAAATTTTCTTTTACGGTCCAATTGCAGGAGTGTTTCCTTTTTTCTTCGGTCGGCCTTCCCACCGTGGCAGCGGTCATCTAGTTATTTTAATATTAGTGCGTGCACTTATGAACTAATAACTATTATTAATATTATTTAATTGTATTGCATGTGCATGAAAGTAATGGTGGAAAGTGGTAAAATTTTCTAGTTTGAAGCGTTATACATAGAGAATTAAGAAAAACATGTGAATTAATTAAGTTTTTCTTTAAAGAGAGTTAATTGAGTATGGGTATAAATATATATATTTGCATCCTTGGAAAGGCTAGAAGTACCATAGGTATTCTTTTCTTGTAACCCATATTCTCATCTTCTTTCTTTCATTGTCCCTTTGATTAATATTTTTCCTAGCCAATAGACTCCATCATAGTTGCCTATACAATATTTTCTTATGTGATAATTTGGAGAACAATATTTAGAGTGCTTTATAGAGTGGAAGAAATATGTTGTTGTATGGATGATTTATTGGTTTCATTTGGAGTATAAAACTATGAGATGCTAAATTAAAATTAAAGTAGGTTTACTAACTCATCTTCTTTAAATATTATTTGTGATTTCTTTGATGTAAAATAATACTTCTTCTCTTATTCTATTTTGAATTAAGTAGAGTAATTATATACAATCTTTGGTTTGATAATATGAATGATCTAAAAAGACAGAATTGGAAAGATTAATTAAATTAATTGTAAAAATAATGTACAAAAGGAAGAGTTCATGTTTATCCGTTAGATGGAACTTCGTTTCATGCTAACGACGGGTAATGATCCCCGAGATTTAAATGGGTAATGATCCCCAGTAGGAACTTGTGTTTCCTGATCATCAATGGCGGATGTTCGTGCCGGATAACGAAAATGAAACGGGTGATGATCCCCGAAAGCAATGGGTATGATCCCCATAGGAACTTTTGTTCCTGACCATTGATGGCGGCTGTCCGTGCCGAGAAACGATAGGTGGGTGTACGAACCAAGGACATTCGTACGGTGAACTCGTAAAGTAAAATGAACTAATAAACTAAAACGAAAATGAATAATAATTCAGAATTAATTCGGGTGTTGTGAAAATATGAACAAATGGTTGAATGCATTCTTTTTGTTTAGTTTTGTGATGTTTGTATATTTTTAGAGGATGGGAAAGTATACCTATTGAGCCGTCAACACACCCCAATTGACGTTTTTGCAGATTTCATCGAGGGACGAAGCAAGTAGAAGTTTCATAGTTTAAAGAATGCATTATCCTTGACTTATTTCCCTATGTACTTGCTTGGATGTTTCACATGAGATAGATGTTGGAGACTTGAACATATTTTTACCTTCTTAGAAGTTTCTTTACTGAAATTTGAAAGTATTTAAGTATGGATGTTTTTCATTTGAGAATCAGATTGAAATGAATGTTGAAAATGTGGTTTTAGGTTTTAGTCTCTTTCCGACCCGTAACGCTTCGAGTTCGGATCTCCATATGGGTTTGACCCTGGTCCGGAACTCGGGGTGTTACAACACAGACACCAGAAGTTTTGTTAACGAGGAAACTGCAAATGCTGGAAAACTCCGGGACCTAGTCCCGTTTTGAACACCACATTGTATTAAGCCGCTACAGACTCTAGCCTACTACAAGTTAACTTTGGACTGGAATGTAGTTGAGCCCTAACCAATCTCACACTGATTAAGGTATAATCGCGTTCCTTACTGTTTTGGGGTAAAAACTGATTCTGCTGGTTTTGGTAAATTTGGGTGTGCCGCCGAGAAACGAATCTAAACCCTAAATAAATGCACTGCACGAGAGTACTTTAGATTCGAGAGATCAATCTATACAATTCTGGCCTAAACAAAGAAATGGCCATTACAGACTTGCTTCGGTCACAAAGTGAAGGAGAAGGGTTGATCTTAGGGAGGGAAGCGAAGAAGGTGTTGAGGTCAAAATATTGAATTTCGAAGGTGTGGCTGTTTTATGACTTGTATCAGAATATGGAACTGGCTTGCGAAATGTAAGCTATCAGTTCTTGGTGTTTTTCTGGATACTTATGTTGATCACTTATTCCCCCCTCTGTCGAAATAGGTCGAAAACCTTTATACAAGTCATGATTGAGAATACCTGATCTCGTAGGAAGTGGAGACAAATAAGTAGTGGAGAAGTGGAGTCGTGTAAAAAGTGGTGACCATCATGTTTCCATCACGAGGGAAGATTGGTCAGCCTTACACCCACTACTCATTTACTTCTCATTAACCGTCCGCCCTTTCCTGACACTTTCTCGTAAAGGGCGTGTTGCACGCCGCACGCTGTAAACCGCCAGACCAATACCCCAGTTTATGACATGTTTGATGTCTCGAGTATTTTTGTGGAAAATATGCAGCAGATTGTAGAGTGGGTCTTGTGTGCAAGACCTATTTATTCTGACCAATCGCGCGCAAACTAGGCGGCGGGTAATCATGTGTGGCGAGATAAGTCATTAGAATCACCGCAAGAAATAGTATGTGACGTTATTAAGTTAGTCTTGGTTGGTCGCCTAAGATTTAATCTAGGCCGGTCAATTCGGCTGGCGAAGTTGGACGATCGAGATTGTAATTTATGTAAGAGGGTGGCCATTGATTATGGCAACATCTCGTTAGCGCCTGCCAGTGGCATACTAGTGTGATGGCGCGGCCACTATATCTTGGCATGTTGGTGTTAGATCCAAATATGACCCAACAATATTGGCTCTAGTTGCCGTATCAAACTTAATGCCTTATGTGGCATTATTTGGCATGTGACGGCATAGCGGTCTTAACCAAATTAGGGTTTGGCATGTCAAAGACCTAATTAGTGTGTGCGGCTATGTGGACGCGATATGGTGGCATTTGGGCCACGTTGAATAAATGAATTATGGCAAGGCCATAATGTGGGAGCGGCTATGAACGCGACGACCACTAGGTGTTGGCGCGGTTTGGCTTTATTTAATGCGCGTGGCGGGTTTAGAGCGACCTGATTGGTAGATGGAAATGGGGACGGCAAGCAGCAGGGGGCCGACCTCATTCTAAATGCGTGTGGCGCATTTAGAGCGACCTGATTGGTCGATGGAAAGGGGATTGGCAAGCAGCATGGTACCGGCCTCATTCTAAATGCGTGTGGAGCATTTAGAGAGACCTGATTGGTCAATGGAAAGGGGGGCCGACAAGGGCAACATGGAGCGTGGCCATATGGGCTGCGGTGGTGCCCGCTAGGCGAATCGGCCAAGAATGTGGCGCGGCCACGCCTCCTTTTGTTCTTGCTCCTATTTTTCGCAACTCCTCTTTTATTTCTTGCTTTATGATTTTTGGTAGGACTTTGCTCTTACTAGTCCATGGCGGATTAATTTCCTAGCTTACCTAGGTTTGGTCTCGACCAATAGGGTTCGAGATATTGTGCAGGGCGCAAAAACCTAATTTTTGTAAATTGATAAAATTAGATTAAAGAACTGAATTTTGCGGGTTGACGGAAAATCAATCAATTTTGGGTGAATTTTGCATACTGATACAAAAAATCACTAATTTAATATCAAAGGGCAGCATAACTTTGCGTGCCTCTGATTGAGTACTTCCACACGCATCTTAATCCTGACACTTCGGGAGATTCATGCTACTCGACTGGGAGCGAGCATTATTCGTCATGTCAGGTCAAGATTAAGAGATCAATCGGGGAACATGGCATAGAATAAATACTCAGAAATTTACAGAATATTTGGGGTTGTTGCTACACGCACCATTCTGGATAAATTCCACATAAATATACTGAATTTCTCAATACATATATAAGTAAAGAGGCTTGGGCACTCATCACTTTTTAATGGCTCAATCTTGTTTGCGAGAATGATGGCGCATTAAATACGGTGGTTTTACAATTTTAGCCCCGAACTAAAAACCACCATCAACATTAAGTCCCCTACTTAGTACGTAATGGTGACTTTGTTATGGGTAAGCACTAGATAGTGACAAATAAAGGTAAAGCTTACGAAGCAAAGTAGACGGATGTTACCAGGAGAGATGGGTTGGCCTGTCCTTGGAACAAGCACGTTCAAGAGGCGTCCAGTGAGCGTCCCCTAGCATGATGTTGGTTGGCCCTAGGTAGATCAGGCATACGGTTGGTTGGGATCTCAAACCGCATTCCAAGTCCCTTGTACATCTGAGCATCGTCCGAGAGCGTGTCTAAGCTTTTCAGGCTTCGGTTGGCATGGAGGAAAAGTGGAGGCGCGATGAAGCATCTCAGCTAACAAGTGCTAGGGCTGAAAGGTTTGCTGCCCGGCTAAAGTGAAGGAAGGTGGAGCATAACATGAACTCCTGGATAAACATGAATACCTTATTCATGGCAATGTCATAATCCTCGACTCTGATGTGGATGAGCCCTATCATGAGGAATATCCTTAAAAGGCTACTGAAGCAATTTCCTAAAAAGATGTTGAAGTAGCTCCCAAAGAGAACGTTGATGCAGCTTCCGAAGAGGATGTTGAAGCGGCTTCTGGAGAGGATGTTGAAGCGACTTCTGGAGAGGACTCAAGTGAAGGCGTTATTGGTCCTGGCGTTGACACTTCTTTGATGTTTAGTATTCTTTTGTTTCATGCGGCTGAAGCTAGGGCTTGATCAAATAATAATCCTTTATTCATGCTGCTTTATGATTTTATGTTTCCAGTTGGATGAATGAATGAAATCTCCCAACTAAGAAGTCCAAATTCTTAGAAAGATCTCGCAATATCTTGAAACTTTAGATGTAGCGCTCTTCGGTAGGGTTATAGTAGAGCCTGTGTACATGATATTAATTCCTCGAACGCGATTTTGCAATCTGAGCTCTCCCATTCTTCTGTTTGATATTACCCTTGCATATTACACGCTTCTGGAAGATTTTTGGCGTGCTGTCTAGGTATGTAGAAGCATGGACGCTGTGCCACGAATCTTCAGATTTGTTGCTTCCCAGTCAGTGAAATGATTTCCAAAATCCGAAAATTGCATACTGAAAATGGACAGAACCTCCTCTAGGGATCACGTCAGTCAAAAGAGGTGGTGGTTGAGAAACTGTCTCAATATTGAAGCAGGATGCTCTTCGGGATACGGGAGGTGCTTTCCAAGAAGAATGTGCTGCTATCAAACCTTCAAGGACTTCGTTCTAAGCGACATCCTTTGAACTGTCTTTTGAATCTTGGATGGTTGTATGGAATGTGATGCGATGAGCAGTCCCCAGTTACACTTCAGATTCGATGGCGTGGCCGGATATGTGAAAATATCTCCGCGGCGTACTTTTGGAGTCTTTGATGCACGTGTACGTCTTCATGCTGAGAAATTTCTGCGGCTCGTAAAGCTTTGACAGTGATGATGCTGATATCAAAAATAACCCGGTTGAGGGACGTGAAGGAATCCTGTGCTGGCAGTCCCCAGGTGTAATTATCCTGATTCCATTTTCTCTTGAAAGATGTACTTCCATTGCACTTCTTTGGTAAGGTAGTTGACGAATTGATGGAGGCGGCAATTTTTTGGATTTATCATTTGTTGATCGCACTTGATAGATATGTATTGTATCCAAACTTCTTGGAAGCCCATGCGCCACTTCTATAGGAAATTGGAAATCTAGAAACGCCGATTCTAACTTTGTCGGCGTTGTTGTTGTTGATACGCAGCTTCGTGCAGGCCTTGGGTAGGCGGTGCTGAGTTTCCTTTTTGATTCTTCATTGATAACAACGCTTATGAATGGCTGAGCCGAATACTGCTTGTTGGTCAGGCGCTTCCAGGGAGGTGATGATATCCTTACGTTGAAGAGTGGTGAACTTGTCACGGTTATGACTTCTTGTGTGACCGTCTCTTCTGAGTTGAAGAGGTCCTTGACAGTGAAGGGATTTCGTGTTGAGCCTCAGTCCCCAAGTGTGATTTACGTGGTTCTATCTTGTATGGTCGGTGGGTTGACCATGATAAAGGTATTACCATCTTGCCTTCGTACTGATGACTCTATTACTTCCTCCACGGGAAACTGAAATATGCAGAAGTTCAGATTACCTCTGTCTGTAGTGGTTGTTTCTATGACGAAGCTCTGGATGGTATCAACAAACGAGTAGCAACGGTTCTTGACAGCAACTGTGATCAGAAAGGACTGCGTTTTTTTGGGAACAAGATAGGTTGGATAAAGCTTGTATGGCTACGGTCACGATCCTTGATAGGGACGAGTGGTGACTACGGGCACAAATCTTGGCAGGGGCGAGTGGTGGCTATGACCATGAACCTTGGCAGGGAGGAGTTACAGCTACAAGCACGAACCTTGGACGACCACGCCCATAAACATTGACGGGCTTTGATAACTCACGTATGTGAGTTTATTCTCCCTTTTTTTTTCTTGTGAATCGGCTCCTCCTTGATTTCCTGCATGTGGAAGCTCGCCTATTGTTGCTTGCCTGGTACAACACGGTTGAGGGATGCAAATATGTCTTGACACTGCGCCTTGGACAAGTACAGAATCTCACATTAATGCTCCATCATGGACTGTACAGTTTTGTGGACGGAGTCCCCAAATATCATCTTTCTTCGACGGGAAGAGGATCTATGTGGACTCCCTCAGTGCTTAGCTGGAGTTATCCTATGGTAACGACAATATTTGGGATTTTCCATTTCTTCTTCAGTTGGAGGACGTCTGATAGGAGGTAGCTTGGTGACGCCATCTTGAATTCACGTTTCTAGGGGTTCGATTACCTCTTTAAACGGAAACGGAAGGTTAGAGCAGCCTCTCCAGTTTTTTGTTGTTGTGTAGGAGTCTTAGTCACGACCTTCAGGGGTGAAGCCGTATGATGTGCTGGCGCCGCACGTTTGGGTTGTTGTTCCGCGGCTAGAGCTTTCCTATTTCCTCCTTGATAAGTGCATATTTCACATATATTTGGTGTTAATTCCATGCTAGTATTTGTTGGTTTTCTTGCAAATTATTGTATATTATGCTTGTTTTCTCTTATTTGTGTTTTGATAGGTAAATCATCCAAAAGAAGTGAATTTGTACTTAATTGTACAAGGAAAGAAGCTAGCTACGAGTGGAGAAGGGCCAAAGACCAATTGGAACTTGTTCAAATACAAGATTTCTACTTTTCATTGTGTAGAGGACGAGAAGATGAAGACAATGGCGAAAGAACGGAGTCATTCTGAGTTTGTATGAAGAAGTTATGAGCAAAACAAGAACTCATAAGCAAAGGGCAAAATGGTCATTTTATCGAGAAGTGCTATTGGCATCCCAACTGGATGATAAGGGACACCTTCTTGTTAAGCGGCAGTCAAGTTCAAGAGAAGTGCTAAAGGGAGTCTGGTCTTTTACTTAGGGGGAAGCCAGAATTCAAAACATGTTAAAGGCACCCGGATAATTTACTAAGGGCTGTCACCTTCATCTTCTTCCCATGATCAGTGATACGGTTATAACGAGCTGATCACATCAACTGTGGTATTTGAGCTCTGGAGTTTGCATGGTTGGTAGTGACGGGAATAATATGATAAGGAGGAACACGGAAGGAGTGGTCGTTTGGTTGGTAACAGACAATGGCAGTGAAGATGGTGATAAACATGGAGTGCTGCGATGTCGATGATGGTTATGGCTTGCTGCCATTAATGGCGATGATAGTGATGATCATGATGGAGAACAAACAACGAAGATGGGTGACGGTTTTTGTCATCGAGGAATGGAGTGTGATACTCGGTGATGATGGAAGAGATGTGATGAATGGGAGATTGATCGACTTTGCGAAGAAGATGGGAGTCAGGGACGATATGGATGAGTTGTGTTGCTGGCAGTGATGAGAAGAACTCGATAGTGGTGTTTGTTCGAACTTCATATAGGGTTTGGCAGTTAAGATATTGAAGCTCGTGTTCGGACAAAGGTGTTAGTCTGCCATATTTTCTTAACCTTGTAACAAGGGTTTGCTGCCGGATAGTCATGGGTCAAGTGGATGGAACAGCTCGAGTCTATTGCCATTAATGGAGCCGCTAACGTTGATCGATGGTGCTGGAAGTTTGCTGATGATGTTGCTGTCATTAGAGACGAGGAGGAACGCAACCAAAAGAATAGGAAGCTCGTCGTGGGAGACAGAGTCGAGTCTGTGGCCTGAGTTTGTGTTCCTGGTGCCATTTGATGATGAAGATAAGAATGAGCTGCGATGGGGTGAAACAACGAAATGGAGATGGAGAAAGACTGAACGTCCTGTATGACAAAGATTAGAGCTCCGCAGTGATGAAAATGTTGCTGCCCGATGAATCGAAGATCGAGAAACTAAGCGAGTTATTTACGGAGTTAAGATAAAGAAGGAACTCGAATTGATAAGGAATGGACTTGGATATGGGACCGAGTTTGAGAGAAGTCGAGGCGGTTATGGAGTTTGGTTCTTTGTTCAAAGACTCGTTGAGGATAGATACCAGAGAAGATTTCTCAGCAGAGAAAAGATTTGTGGCGTACTGGAAAGTGGGAAGTTGGTACAAAACAGAACTTCAAGTCTGATGTAAGATGATTCTTAAAGGAAGAGCATTGGCTCATACAAATCCCACTGAACTATCACCCAATCAGAAGCAGCGTTTATAATACTGTAGTGTTGTTTGTTACACTGAATCACAACACCTCATTCTACAAAATACCAAAACACTGATCACCGACCTTGGATCCTTCTCAAACACGGATTTTGCGTGCGCGGAGGATTTTCTCCTAAGACTATATAAAGGCTCGTGATAGCCGAGTTTGACATACATAACTTATCAGAGAGAGAAAAAGAATAGAAGAGAGGAAAGGTTTTATTTCATATCTAGAGTTAACCCCATTAGGGGGAAACCAAGCTATTTTCTTCTTCTTCTATATATATATTTTTATGGGTTTTAGTAAATCCATGTGTAGCTAAATTTTACTGATTAAGGTATGATTTCAAAGTCCTGGTTTATGAAACTTTAATTCTTTTTACAAATTTATTTTGAGTTTAATTTTCTTGTCGATTGTCTTTATTATTTTTAGTGTCTAAGATTACTATTGGGTTATTCAACTGGCCATTTGAATTAACCTGATAGTAATTATTCTACTAGTATTGGGATTGGTGATACGTGTAATAGTCACTCAGTTCCATACACAAGTAGTACATCGCAAAAGCTGACAGAGGGATTCTGTTAAGCAATTGTGCATAGATATGAAACTAGTAAGCAGACCGAGCTTATGCGTCTGATGCTAGGATCAACCTAATTCACAAAACGTAATGCATCCGGTGGGTTACATCTTGATAGCTTATTCATGGTGGCTCAGATGGATAGAATCTGGTAGTCGAGCGCTTCCATATCCGGTGGCAACAGAATTCCGGGATAGCAGAGCTTATTGCTATTTTACGGTTGGTGATATAGAAATTCTACAAGAAATAAACAAGTACTTCTATTAAGTTTCTTTCCAAAGTGATTGGCGAATGATTCCTTAATCATCTTTCTTTTATTTGTTATTCTTTTCTTTTTACTTCACTATAAAACCACCCCCTTTTGTCTTTTACTTTACTTTGCTGAACTAAATAACCTATCAATTACACAGCTCTCTGTGGGAACGATCTCTTACTACCGCTATATTACCAGTTAATTAGTGGGAAATATCTTGAATAATTTGTTGTGTAAACGACGCGCATCACTCCTTCACCAACTACGCTTACAGAGGGCCCGGTATTATATTGTTTGTTGATGAGACATCTGTTCCCTCGAGTCTCGCGCGCATCTTCGTTCTTGGCGTCTGGTTCTTTCCAGAATCTCTGTGTCTTTGTTAGTAGCCGACCGTTTAGCGAGTCTCATGGAGTTCGAGAGAATGTCCGGGAAGCGCGGGTTCTCAAAGAACGCGATAGATGGGAACCATACCATTAATGCACGACTCCACCAACGATTCTGTCATAAAGGGAAAATGAAGAGAAGAGTATCCTCTCGGAAGAGGAACTCTTTGCACATCAGGAAGATAAGGAGGTTGATCTTTGGTGTATGCCCTCCAGGTTTTCTTTGCCTCGATTTTGGTGAAGTCGTTCCCGATCCTCACGTGTGATGAAATTGGATTGCTGATTCCTTTGGCGTTTAGGAGCAACGTGAGCCTCTTCATCTATAAAGGCGCGTCATGCTGAAGTGCTTGCATCAGGCGTGTTAAAAGTACTCCTTGGCTCCGTTTGGTATTGGCGTGACTCTTGTGGTAGTCGCTCCGTTAGTGTCTTGAGAAAAGTAAGTACCTATTTCTGAGTTGTAGCCTTGTTTGTCTGAGCTTTAGCGAGAACTTCTTGTCTTTCCATCATATCAATAATGGTAATAGGGGTTGGTTTCCTTTGGCTCCTCTAGCCTCTCGTCCTGATGGAGGAACGACAGTAACCCTGGTAACAATTGGGAGCGTTACGCTCGAAGAAACATTGGGAAGGGTGGCAGCGGCTTTGGCTCTGGTGATAGGAGGTGTCACACCGGAAGGAATGTTCCCTGCGCCACTGGTGCTGGTGCTAGAGGATATAACGCTATGGGATGTGTTGACTGCGCTTGCGGGCGGTACATTGGTGTTGGCTATTCCCTTTTTTCTCTCGTCCGATACGGACACATACTCTGTCTCAAGGCACATGAGGCAATGACCTCAGACAAGGATTCAACATTTTTGTGTCATCTCTGAAATCGGTGGCGTTCTCCGAGCGAATGTTTGCTGGCTCCTGCCACAGATGGTTTGCCATACTCTTTAGGAGACAAAACGTCTTATTTTGCGGCCAGAAAACATCAGCTTGATTAGCGACAACATCTTCTAACATTTTTGCCATACCTTCTATGGTGATTGGGTTTCGAGCATTGGCGGCTTTGGAAGAGTTTGGGATAGCTGGGGTAACTTATGAAGCGGAAAGTTGGGATTGGTGATCGAAGTGAATTCTGGTTTAAAGATTGAATTTAGACCTAAGATCCACCATCTTGAGTTTGGGAAGATTGGAATGAAAATTGAGAAATTGGCTTCGCAACCGAGAGATTAATCTCCCACTGTGGTCGCCAGTTATTTTGGGGTAAAAACTGATTCTGCTGGTTTTGGTAAATTTGGGTGTGCTGTCAAGAAACGAATCTAAACCCCAAAAAAATACACTGCACGGGAGTACTTTAGATTCGAGAGATCAATCTGTACAATTCTGGCCTAAACCAATAAATGACCATTTCAGACTTGCTTCGGTCACAAAGTGAATGAGAAGGGTTGATCTTAGGGAGGGAAGCGAAGAAGGTGTTGAGATCAAAATATTGAATTTTGAAGGTGTGGTTGTTTTATGACTTGTATCAGAATATGGAACTGGCTTGCGGGATGTAAGCTATCAGTTCTTGGTGTTTTTCTGGATACTTGTGTTGATCACTTATTCCCCCCTCTGTCAAAATAGGTCAAAAACCTATTTATACAAGTCATGATTGAGCATACCGGATCACGTCGGAAGTGGAGACAGTTAAGTAGTGGAGTCGTGTAAAAAGTGGTGACCATCATGTTTCCATCACGAGGGAAGACTGGTCAGCCTTACACCCACTACTCATTTACTTCTCATTAACCGTTCGCCCTTTCCTGACACTTTCTCGTAATGGGCGTGTTGCACGCCGCATGCTGTAAACCGCCAGACCAATACCCCAGTGAGCATCCCCCAGTTTGTGATATGTTTGATGTCTCGAGTATTTTCGTGGAAAATATGCAGCAGATTGCTGAGTGGATCTTGTGTGCAAGACCTAGCTGATCAATCGCGCGCAAACTAGACGACGGGTAATCATGTGTGGCGAGCTAAGTCATGAGACTTGCCGCAAGAACTAGTGTGTGACGCTATTAAGTTAGTCTTGGTTGGTCGCCTAAGATTTAATCTAGGTCGGTCAATTCGGCTGGCGAAGTTGGACAACTGAGATTGTAATTTATGGAAGAGGGTGGACGTTGATTATGGCCACTTCTCGTTAGCGCCTGCCAGTGGCACAGTGACGTGATGGCGCGACCACTATATCTTGGCATGTTGGTGTTAGATCCAAATATGACCCAATAATATTGGCTCTAGTTGCCGTATCAAACTTAATGCCTTAGGTGGCATTATTTGGCATGGGACGTCATTGCGGTCTTAACCAAATTAGGGTTTGGCATGTCAAAGCCTTATTAGTGCGTGCGGCTATGTGGCTGCGATATGGTGGCATTTGGGCAAATACTATCGCGGCCACGTTGAATTAAGGAATTATGGCAAGGCAATAATATGGGAGCGGATATGAACGCGACGACCACTAGGTGTTGGCGTGGTTTGTCTTTAATTAATGCGCGTGACGGGTTTAGAGCGACCTGATTAGTCGATGAAAAGGGGGCCGGCAAGCAGCATGGGTCCGACCTCATTCTAAATGCGTGTGGCGCATTTTAGAGTGACCTGATTGGTCGATGGAAAGGGGGCCGACAAGCAGCATGGGGCCGACCTCATTCTAAATGCGTGTGGCGCATTTAGAGCGACCTGATTGTTCGATGGAAAGGGGACTGGCAAGCAGCATGGGGCCGACCTCATTCTAAATGCGTGTGGCGTATTTAGAGCGACCTGATTGGTCGATGGAAAGGGGGGCCGACAAGAGCAACATGGAGCGTGGCCATATGGCTACAGGTGGTGCCCTCTAGGGCGAACTGGCCAACCATGTGGCGCGGCCACGCCTCCTTTTGTTGCTGCTCCTATTTGCCGCAACTCCTCTTTTATTTCCTGCTTTCTGATGTTTGGTAGGACTTTGCTCCTACTAGTCCATGGCGGATTAATTTCCTAGCTTACCTAGGTTTTGTCTCGACCAATAGGGTTCGAGATATTGCGCAGGGCGCAAAAACCTAATTTTTGCAAATTGATAAAATTAGATTAAGGAAATGAATTTTGCGGGTTGCCGCAAAATCAATCAATTTTGGGTGAATTTTGCATACTGATACAAAAAATCACTAATTAATATCAAAGGGCAGCATAACTTTGCGTGCCTCTGATCGAGTACTTCCATACGCATCTTAATCCTGACACTTCGGGAAATTCATGCTACTCGGCTGGGAGCGAGCATTAGTCGTCATGTCATGTTAGTATTAAGATTTCAACTGGGGAACATGGCATAGAATAAATACTCTTAAATTTCTGAGAATATTTGGGGTTGTTGCTACACGCACCACCATTGGATAAATTTCACATAAATATACTGAATTGCTTAATACATATGTAAGTAAATAGGCTTGGGCACTCATCACTTTTAAATGGCTCAATCTTCTTTGCAGAATGAGGGCGCATTAAATACAGGGTTTTACAATTTTGGCCCTTTACTAAAAACCACCATCAACACTTACGCCTCTGAATCCCAGCAGGACTCTACGCACTTGATTCCCTTAGCTGATCTCAGCCACAACTAAGAGTTGCTACGACCCAAAGTCGAAAACTTAATAAACAAATCTGTCTCCTACAGAAAAGTTTATTCTGATAGATAAATCTGTCTCCCACAGAAATACCTACGAAGTTTTTGTTTCGTCTTTTGGTTAATCAAGGTGAACATGAACCAATTGAAAATCCGGTCTTATATTCCCGAAGAACAGCCTAGAAATATCAATCACCTCACAATAGTTTAATTATATGGTAGTGGAACAAGTTATTGTGAAATCACAAAGAATGAGATGAAGAGATTTGTGATTACTTTTTATATCTTACCTATCGGAGATAAATCTCAAGCAAATCTTAGAGAAGATAATACTCAATACGATAAAATAAGTAAGATCAGAACACGCAACTACAGAAAAAATAGTTGGGTCTGGCTTCAGAATCCCAATGAAGTCTTTATGTCGTTAACCTATAATGGATTTAGGAAAAATCTAGGTTAAAGGAGAATCGACTCTAGTCGCAACTAGTATCACACAAGAGGTGTGGGGATTACGTTTCCCAGTTGCTACAGTTCTCTCTTATATAGTCTTCAATTCAGGGTTTGATAGCTTTGGAACAGAGCAATCAATATTCACCGTTGGATGAAAACTTGATTTAAGATTCCAGATAAGTTTGGTTAAAACCAAATAAATATCTCTCCACCATTAGATGGTCTTAGCTTGTTACACACAAATAAAATATACCTTCATTTAAATATGGGTAACCGTACCTGTTAGAGCATTGCTCGGTCGAACTCGCATGCGTTGCTGTCTCAAGCATGTTTGTCAATGTTAGTGATCAAAACTATAAGTCTTGATTTCTAGTCTAGTATAGCTAAGTCTCGGACTAGGATAGAAAGTGTAGTTGAGCTCAATAACTCCACGGAAATCATCATACAAGACGAAGGACTACTCAAGGAACTGGTGGATCTTCATCGACTAAAAGGTATGTGGAGACTTGAACTTATCTATCACTCAAAAGTATATCTACTCTATCTCCTATTTTGAGACAAAAGTCGTTTGGCTATATAGACTTTGATTATACACATTTGCTATTTCGAGCCGAGTTTTAACTCGCCTATTTGTTTCTCGAAATATGTGTTGGTAAGCTTTTGCTTTGGCCAAGTTCATCTTTACCTAGTGACGGAAGTCATGACACGTTTCAATTACTTTGAAAATTGCTTACTTTGACGAAATGTCCTCTAAGAATGTTTTAATGATTGAAATGAGAGTTTAGATCATATAACCAATGATGGATATAAGCATTGTGTGGCAACACATACATGTATAAGTCCCTTTTCCTTGAACCGAAGTTTGCGAACTTTGTTGATCAAGAGAACCGGAACAAGAGCCGTGAACTCAGTCCGCGAACTGGCGGAAGTTCTCGACCCGAGAAAATCTGCTGGAGTTTGAGAACTCCTTCCGGGAACTTAATTCCGCGAACTAAGTCTGCGAACTTAAGTTGGTTATATCTAAAGACGATTGTTTGTGAACTTATTTATATTAACTAAGGAATGCAAAATGCAAATCGTGGCTATATAGTTTATGAACCGATTCGAGTGAATCAAATCGTTTTTGTTTCGATTGTGTCTTGTGTAGTTACATAAGTTTTTTTTTTGCTAGGTCAAAATGGTTTATTGAAGCAAAAAAACGTAATTACAAGAATTACAAAATGGGAGGCTCGAGGCCTCCCCACCCCCATAAACCAAAGGGGCACAAAAAAACAACAACAAAATAACGCTAAAAGCTCAGAAATAAGCTCCTAAATACAAATAAATAACATAAAGAGGAAAGCCAGGAACATTAATAACGTTTGCACCCCTTATTTCCAACTCTAAAATTCCTCTTTTTGGGAATAAGACTAGCAATTATTTGTGTCAAATCAGGGTCTCCGTAAGGCTCCTTGTATTCATCTTCATAAATATCATCATCTTCATAATCATCTTCATCTGAAGCATAATTACCACCAGGAACAAGCTTAATAGGAGATTGAGCTTTTTTCTTAGTTGACATTCTATCCATTAGCTCCTTTTTTTCCTTGAAGAAGTCTCGTCTAAAGGCTGAATATCGAATAAAATTAGCGCGCACATCCACATTCTGAATGTTGCTTGCCTCTTCAAGTTCCTCCTTAGCCAAAATATTATTCATATCAAAAACATTATCCTCCAACCCGGTTTGAGTTTTTAAATCCTTACTAGAGGAATCCAAATTATCATCAGATTGCTAGGAATTCGCAGCCATGATTTTTGCAGCTTGTTTGGCCACTTTTCTAGCTTTTAAAAACTAGAAAAGATTTCCTTGCAATTGAACATCTCTCTAACTAGTTCATTTGAGTCATTTGAACTAGTTATGGTGAAGAAGAAAATGGTTGATATGAAAGTGATCATATGGCTAACCATTTGGTTAACTATTGTTGAACCAACAAATGTTCATGTTTGGGTACGGTTACATGAACCCAAAATAGTACATTTCATTTGTGTGTAACAAGCTAAGTTTTCGATCTAACGGTTGAAAGATATTAGCTTGAATCTAATCAGGTTTTCATCTAACGGTGAATATTGAATGCCTTGTTACCAAGCTAACATTGATTGCAAACCCTGATTTGAAAGACTATATAAGGGAACTATAGCAACTGGGAAACCTAATCCCCACACTTTCCGTGTGATACTAGTTGTATTAGCTAGAGTCGATTATCCTTTAACCTTAGGTTTCTTCTTGAAAACCAGGTTAAATATTTAAAGACTTCATTGGGATTGTGAAGCTAGACTGATACTACTTTCTCGTAGTTGTGTGATCTGATCTTGCTGATTCTATCGTTTTGAGTACAATCGTAACGATTGGATTGAGATTTATATCTCCAGCAAGATAGAAAAGTAGTCACAAACATCTTCGTCTCATCGTTTGTGATTCCACGATATCTTCTTTCGTCGCGTCGATTAAGATTATTGTGAGGTGATTGATAATACTAGGCTATTCTTCGGGAATATAAGTCCGGGTTATCAATTGGTTCCTGTTCACCTTGATTTATCAAAAGACGGAACAAAACTTGTAGGTATTTCTATGGGAGACAAATTTATCTATTCTGTAGACTTTTCTGTGTGATACAGATTTGTTTATTAAAGTCTTCGACTTTGGGTCGTAGCAACTCTTAGTTTTGGGGTGAGATCAGCTAAGGGAATCAAGTACGTAGTATCCTGCTGGGATCGAGAGACGTAAGGAGCGCAATCTTGTACCTTGAATCAATGTGAGATTGATTGGGGTTCAACTACAGATCCCGGACTGAAGTTAGTTTGTAGTAGGCTAGTGTCTGTAACGGCTTAATACAGTGTGGTGTTCAATCTGGACTAGGTCCCGGGGTTTTTCTGCATTTGCGGTTTCCTCGTTAACAAAATTATGGTGTCTGTGTTATTTCTATTCCGCATTATATTTTGTTATATAATTGAAATATCACAGGTTGTGCATTTGAATCAATAAATTGTAAATCCGACCTTTGGTTGTTGATTGAAATTGATTGATCCTTGAACATTGGTCTTTGGTACCGTTCAAGTGATTTCTCTTGTATTCAATTAGACTCGCAGATTTTTATTTGCTTGAGAAAGAATTGAATCAAGAAAGAGAGATAAAACTCTTTGATATACTTTATATAAATTGAGTCTTGTTGATTCTCTTAAAAGTATATTGGAGTTTGTCCATACAGATTGCTAAGCGAAATATTGGGTGTGGTTGTTGTACCCTTGCTTTTTCAATTGGTATCAGAGCAGGCAAACACGTTCAAGACCTTATAAGTCTGTGTTTGTAGCGATCTAACTCTATGGACAAGAATACTATCTCTGATAAACGCTCCACCAGAAATAAAAGCTCTGTCTCGTGTAATTCTTTTAAAGAGAAAGATTCTTCAATCTCAAAGATAGATGAACCCTGTGTTCAAACTAGACAGACAGGCTCCGGTATGTGTTATTCCGATTACCCTTCAAAAGAATCCTTCTCTCTAAATGAACGGGAAACAACTAAAGAGAGTAAACTGATGTTAAATTATGTCAAAGTTCAAGCTGATCGGTTAAAAAAACATGTCAAAATTCTTCTTGGGGAAATAAGAGACTACAATTTCGAAAGCTCTGAAGCTTGGCCTTTATCTCTCCTTAAGGCAAGTCTTGAAAGGGATATCTTGAAAATTGAACATCGCTTGAACAAGCTCTCAACTCAAGGATGTTTCAGAAAGTCCTCTAGACCCTCTTATTCAACTACAACTGTGGACTCGAGGAAGATTCGGAAGAAAAATCAGTATTCTCGTCTTGTGGAAAAGACGTGCCTATACCCTCTATTCAAAAATGGTGCACACCACATGAAAGGAGGAAATCTGCACAAGATGTTAAGATAGTACATTCTAACGTTCAGAAAGTATGTCCTTTTAATGATTCAAAAGGACCTGTCAGGCAATTGAGAAACTCTAGGTTGAGTAACAATTCCCTTGTTCATCCTCAACCCACCTTTGACGTAATATTCAAAGGAATAACTGACTTTCATATGTCTAAACCAATTGGTTTCAGTACTCACCCTGTGTATCCTACCAGGAAAGTCAGTTCTATGAGTTACTTAAACGTTCTGATTCAGAACAGATGTCTTAACAGTCTAAAAGAAGATCAAAATCTTTTCATCTTCAAAAAGGGAGTTAATGATTCATTTTATGTGAATAGGGTACCAGGAAAAAGCTGTTTTTTTTTCCAGGTAAGAATCAATTTTTTGAGTCATATTTTTGTAAGGGTAAATTTTATGATTACCTTTCACATCATAATGGTTTTCCTCAAACATTTCGTAAGGAAAAGGATAACCAAAAACAATCTTCATTTAATGAGCTAAAGGCTCATACTTGTGCTAATTAATCACAAGGTTGAATTCTCACTCACAAAAAATCCTGGTTGAGTGAAATTGATAAGGTATAATTATTAGTGATGTGTCTCTGTTCAATCTAGTTAATCTCTTATCGTTCTTAGATAGATTGACTGTTAACACTTTTAAAATGAGTATTTTCTGTTTGGTCTTTCTCCATTTAGTTTTTTTGTTTGTGTCTTATGCCTACTAAAGCGAAGATGCCTAGACCCCTTCAAGCACCAAAGTGTTATGTAAACCTTCTTCTATTAGCCCGTTGGGTTTTTAAGGATTTTTTTTAAGGGTACATGTACGGTTTCGGGACTTTCTCACGAACCAATCTTGTAAACCCTAAGTCCTTCCGAACTTGTTTATATACCCTACCTATTGAGTTGAATTTTCTCACTCTAGGCTTTCTATTATCAATGGCTTCTCCTTCCTGCTCTTGGGATTTACCTGAAGACTTCGTTGATAATGCGGTATATTTCGATTTCGATAAAGAAAAGGGAACCTTTGTTGAAGTTGAAGGAACTTTTCCTCAATCCCCTGATTCCTATTCGGATATTGAGGAGGTTAAATAGATATCGTCTGAAGTAGTTCTCGACTTCCTCAAAAAATTTGAGGATGCAAAGCAGCAACTTGTTGATATAATGAAATGTCTTGATGTGGTAAGAACTGAGTTGAAAAAGGTTAATTCAGACCTTGTTCTCATGAAAACCCGTGTTAAAGAACTTCCCAGTAAGGATATTCTCTCCAAAGTGCGAGAGGATCTTTGTCGTTCAAAAGCTCAAAGACCTCAAGACTCATTATGATCCTGAACCGTCTATTTGACTTCAGTTCGTGTCCGGCTTTGGCATATGAGTCTGGTTTTGATTTAGCTTGTTATTTTTTATTTGTCTAGTAAATCTTCTATTTTCTTGTTTTGTTTAGAAGAATAACTAGAGTTTGGAATAGCCATTATTGTGACTACACATAGCTATGTCAAACGTTTTCATCTTCATGTTTTTACATTTATTGGTTTAAATTCTAAAATTGTTTGAAAGATGATTTTTGCAGTATTAATCTTTATGATTTTATATATTGCAATTTGTTATGGGATATGTGTGTTTGCGTCCGTGAACTATGATTGTCCCATACCTTGTCAATAGTTAAGCCCTTTATATGTCGATATGCATGTGTTGATAAAAGAAGGAATGAACTTTTGACAAATACAAAAGTTAAGCCTATTATGTCAATTATTGATGGAAGATAGGTTAAAATCTTTTGTTTTCAAGGATTATATCTAATTGTTGATGGGTGAAAACTACTCCTGCTGAATTTGGTAATTTGGGGTGTGGATGAGGAATGAATTTAAACCTACAACAAATGCACTGCGCGGTGAGTGCTTGTAGATTCGAGAGATCAATCTGTGCAAGTCCGGCCTAAACCAAGAAATGGCCGTTCCAGACTTGTTTCGGTCACAAAGTGAAGGAGATGGGGTTGATCTTAGGGGGGAAGCGAAGAAGGTGTTGAGATTGTGAAGATGTTGGCTTGCTTATGACTTGTAACAGAAATATGAGCAAGCTTACGGTTGATGCAAGCAAGCTCAGGTATTTGAATACGATGTTGTATTAACACTTGGTTTCGTCGATTGAACTTGTGTTGTTCGTTGTCTTGTCTTGTTTTTTGAAATAGGGCGGAGAACCTATTTATACAAGTCATTGAGCCTCATTCACGTTTCTCGTGGGAAGTGGAGGTAGTGGAATGATGGAGTGGTGGAGTTGTGTGTCGGTAGCATACGACCAGGTCTTGCCCACTTCTCCAGTTCATCTCTAACCGTCCATGACTTCCTAACACGTTCTTGTAATGGCGCGTTGCACGCCGCACGCCGTAAACCGCCGAGACCAATACCCCAGTATGTATCCCCCAGTTTGTGACATGATTGATATGCTGGAATGTGGATCGTGGATCCACGGAAGATAGCATGTAATGCTGAATTGAATAAGCTGCGTTATTCGAGAAAGTCGATACTTGTGAAGTATCGTGTGTATTTCATGCAGTGTTTGCATTGTGGTGTGGTAAAGTGATGGGTAATGACTCCTCACTAACCAAATAACTCCCCGACCGGGGTTGTATAACCAAGTTTGGTGAAGTCGGACGGATGAGATGATGTTTGAGACACTCATCTCTGCGGCCGTTGATGAAATCGGGGTTTTTAAAGAGGTGCGCAAGCATCACTCTTGACTTGGTCGAAACCAAACATGGGAAGAATTTTGTAGAGGACCGACCATACATGCGTGTTGACGGCATGATGGTGTACACGTCCATGTCTCACCGTCTCATGAAAATGCAATCTAGGCCACTCAATTTGACCGTCAAAGAGGAGTGGTTGAGATCGGTTTGCGCAGAAATCTCTTACCGCAAAGGAATTGATAACCGCGTGTCATCCCAAGTTTGGGCGCGCGCCCCAAGACGACCCATCTTGGTCGGTCTTGGTCGATCATACCACCGTGTAGGTGGTAGGTTGGTGTTCACACTTATACTTGATTATCCCATGAAAACGTGATCTAAGCCATTCAAATCATCCGGGTGAAGTTGAGCGGTCGAGATCGGTTTAGGATTTGGGAGTGTAACCGCACGAGTTTGGGCGTGCGTTTTGGGTTGGCCAGGGAATGATGTGCCTTGGCCGACCGCAAGAGAGAGGTAGATGGGCCCACGGTGGTCATGCTTTGGTATGACCGGCCTTGGTTAATCCAATCTGTGACCCTCCATTAAATCTTAGGAGAAGATGGACGCGCGTGATGACTTGAAACCCTAATTTTGGCTTTCAAAGCCGCGCGACCATGCTTTTTTGGGCGGACGGTTTTGTTGTAACCAACCATGGTTGGCTTTGACCGATTGGTCAAGTGTGTAGACGGTCACGCGGTGATCGTGTTGACATGCTCTGGGCCCTTTGAGTCTACATCTGCACCCTCCATCTATGCTGCGAAGATGGACGGTTGAGACCGTTTTGCGGCACATGTAATATGCCGCAAACCCTAATTTAGGGTTTTCCGTCCATAATGCTTGGTATGGACGGTTTCTTGGCAAGCGAAGGCCAATGGTCGACCATGCGGGGTCGGTTGTGTGTATTCCATACCTGCTTGGGGGTGATGGAATTGATCTGTGGTCATCCAATCATGCTTGTGGAGTTGGATGACTGCGATCAAATCATATTTGGCAAGCTAAGGCCGTGTGTATTCCATACCGCTTGGGGTGATGGAATTGATCCGTGGTCATCCAATCATGCTTGTGGAGTTGGATGACTGCGATCGAATCATATTTGGCAAGCTAAGGCCGTGTGTATTCCATACCGCTTGGGGGTGATGGAATTGATCTGTGGTCATCCAATCATGCTTGTGGAGTTGGATGACTGCGATCGTCGATCATATCAGGAGACTAATACTGATCAAGTCCGGATGCTCAATCGGGCTAGTATAACACACCGAGAGGGCTCAATCGGGCTAGTATAACACACAGAGAGGGCTCGGGCTAGTATAACACACCGAGAATCACTGTACGGGTATTTCGTACATGGATTCATTATAGTGCTTGGAGGTTCGTGTTACTCGTAAGAGTAACACTCGGTCGTCATGCCACACGCGATAATGGGTAGGGAAATACAAGGCTGATATGAAATTCACGAGGAAGGGATTGTTCTTTGCATGCTCCAACCTGGAGGAATTTCATGTATTCACGAGAATGGGATTGTTGCTACATGCTCCATTCTTGGTGAATTAAGTGAGGAGTATCCGTCACTTATAAACGGCTTTATCTTTTACAAGATGTCGGCGCATGATTTTTCAAGTTACTTACAAATTTAACCTTAAACGAAAATCCACCATCAACATTAAGTCCCCTGCCTAGCACATAATGGTTACATCATTGTGTGGTAGGCATGAGATGGTGACATGCATACGTGAGAAAGACAGGATAAAAGGAGTTTACCCGGAAGAGTGTTGGCCGACCGCTAATTCTCCACGCCGTTACGCTTGTATGGAATCCTCTTGCGGGGCCGGTTTCTTTTTTTTTTTTTTGGGTATTTGAATCAAAAGAGGAAACCAAATAAGAGAGGAATCCTTTTTCTAGTGGGATTCTTCTAAATTTTTGTCTATAAAAGAGACCAAAACTCCTTTCTTTTCCTCACGGAAATTTTTTCTTTTGTGCTTGGCCGCTCCGTCCAGTGAATTCATTGCCGCCACCAATAGTTCTTTGTTGGAGCCGCCGATATTTCTTCCGGAGCTAAAGTCAATAGTCATTCGCTTAGGAGTGCCGGAAACCGCCACCGTCGGAATTTCCCGTCCAAGGTAGGTTTCGGTCTCCCCTTTTTTTTTTTTTTTTTTTTTTTAACGGTCAAACCCTAGTTTGTTAGGTAAATACCTTTTGTAAGACGTGTGCATGCTTAGCTTTTTCCACCATTTGGCTTGAATCCCGTAGACACGATTCCCATGAATAAAGAAAATCGTGTTATGATGCATGCGGATGAATGTGGGCCCGCCGTGTATGCCGGAGCGTGGGTCTTACTCACACATGCTTGGCTGAAATTTGCATTGAACTTGAAATTTGTACCAGACTGAAACTTGCACCGGTCTTGAAATCAATGCCAGACTGACTTGAAAGTTATACCGGAGAACTTAAAATCAATACAGGAATCAAAACTTGTATGATGTTTGGACCGGCCATTGTGTGAGTTGTGTCTTGCCGTTTGTGACGTACAAGTTCTAACTGTCTTTTATTTCATTGCGGTAGAAAAGAACTTCATCGATATGTCTTCTCAAGATAATCTTTGGTGCCAAGTCGGGAAGTGTTGATAGCTTCAAAGATATGCCGAACATCAATGATGAGTTGTTCACCTTGCCTTTTCCAAATATTAGGAAGCATCCTTCTCATAAGATAGTCTTGCTTTAGGTTCGGAAAATATGGATCTTTGATCCATTCTCTTCTTCCGCACTTGTGATGAGATTTTGTCTCCAAAGAAACGAATATCCGCCTTCTCCCATTGACTTCAAGATTTTCCATGCTCCACCGGGTTCTTATGAAGGATGGATGAGACGCATGTTGAGTGATAAGGGCATTAAGGACAATTTGACCAAAGCACAAATTCTCGACGCGGTCATGGCATCCGCTACCCTCGAAATTAGGAAAGACACCGCGGGCTTGATCACCTTCATTTCTCGGTGGCGTATTTTTACTCACACGACCATATCTAGATGGGGAGAGATGACTATTACTTTGGAGAGTGTAGCGCGTTAATGAACCCGCCTCGTTTCTTTGGAAGTCTTTTTTACGAGCTCTCGATGCGGAACAAAGTAATTATGATGCTATACTTCAAAAGGCGGAGGGATTCGAGAGTCCTGGACAAGGAGGAGAAAAAGGATGCGAGATGCTTTTATACTTGGTGGGTTTGGAGTGGTCTTCCGGACCCGAGTTGAATCAAGAGTTGGAGAACGAGCTCGGCTTGATCGCGTTCTGTCTTTATGGCTATCCGAGAGATGTATTTGATGATGGTTCGGGGAAGAAGACCATAAGAGGTGAGCTTGTTAAGATTGCTATAAAGGCTGGCGCAGGTGAAGTTCTTCCTCTAGCTGCATTGTTCCTTGGATCATTTGTATTCTCATCTGGACGCTTTAGCAATGGATATGCACGTTTCCAACGGGTACAAGAAGGTGGAGTCGCATGTTCACTTCGCTTTTCTTCAGCGCTCTTATGGGAGCACTTCGGGAAGTTATGCTCCTACTCCCCGCACCTTCACTCGTTAACTTGTACGGCGGCTCGAGAATACTCCGATGGAATAAGAAGCGTCCTAAAGCCGGTGCGAAACTTGTGGAGGTATTTGACAACATTTCTTCCGTAGATTTTCGTCCATGGGGGCCGATTCACTCTTCCATCATTCAGCCAAAGACCTTTGCTGACGATCCTGGCGTTGTGTTGCGTACCGATGTTGAGACCATGAGATCTGGGAAATTATTTACATGCGCAGCTGCATTCCAGGATATGTCCCGTCTCTATTCAACGGAGAATTTTCTGTGACTCCGTACAACATTGACAGGGCTGCTCGCCAGATGGGATTTGATCAGGGTGTCCCATTTATCCGTCCACTAGGGCTCCAGGAAGAATTCCTTCCACAAATTCTTAACGCCAACGTGTTCTTAGACCGGGTGAGCCTTCCCTTCTGGCCTATTGGGAGAAACCCAGTGGTGACCGACAGGTATAAAGAATTTTGGGGGAAACAACTGTTGATCTTCCAGAAATTTTCGAAGAGTGTTGTGACGAATTCCCGTAGTGAGCCATCTTCTGACGTCTTGACGAAGCATTTCCGGTTGAAGCCACTTCCATCCAAACGGACAAGAGCTGAGGATTGCAGTCCCCAAGTAGGAGAGAGACCTAAGAGGCAAGCATGCGGTCCGGTAATCCTCAATTCTTCTAATATGCAGGTATTTAAACCTCCTCCCATCGGTTCTTTCATTTCTCCAGTGTAAGTTCTTCTAAAACGATCCTTGTTTTAAATCAGGGAATTTCGAAAGATAATGCCTTCACAAGGTTGGCACGCATTCAAAACGGGAAGGCCGGGGATCTGGTCTCCATCTTTGAGAAGTCCAAGCGGTACGGACCTTCATCCGAGAAGTCGACGGTATGGACCTTCATCTTGAGAAGTCGACGGTATGGACCTTCATCTTGAGAAGTCTGACGGTATGGAGCTTCATGCTGAGAAGTCTGGCGGTATGGAGCTTCATGCTGAGAAGTCTGGAGAAACCGCTCCTTTTTCTGACAGAGATGATGCAAGCTCGGTTGAACAAGGCGCTTTCCTTAGTGATCTTGTCGACGGGGTCGTGACGGAAATCAACACCCAGAGTGAAATAGATGCCGTAAGGAGTGCAAGAGAGACGGTGGCGTAGTTGAGACGGCTCCTCTTGACATCCATCTGAATGTGCACCGGGACCGTATGGCTATTGTGGTGACTTCTTCGAAAGGCCTCCCGCAATCGACAAGACTCCCGCGGTCGCCGAATTGCCGGTGATGCGGCACGGGGCTTTGTTCGATCCTCCTTTTCTTGTCCCTTATTCGGGTCATGTGTTGGTTGGTGGATTCAGCGTGCCGGTCCGAGTTTGAAAAGTTGTACACGACAATCTGGAAGAAACACGGCCATATTGCTACTACTGCGAAGCTCGGAGTCGTCTTGCATTGGTCAACCGCGTCCAAGAAGCTTTAGTTTCCATCCAGGGGATGAGCGCCGCGACTCGGTGGAACAAGTTTCGAAGAGGTGATTGAAGATTGGAGGTGCCATCTCGGACGTGTTTGCGCATGCATGCCTTCAATGCTCCTTGGTTCTTCAAAGGGTTCTCCGAGATTCGGGAGCTCCGAAACTACATGATGAAGTCCCTTCCGCGGACTGTGTTGCTCGCCCGGGAAGAAGAGGTTGAGAGGTTGTCTAAAGAACTCGGGAGGTGAAACAGTAGGCCGTGCTTCAAAGGATGAAAGTCTCTCTTGCCCGAAGGATGAGTTGTTCTTTGAAGGACTTTCCTTGATTTGTGCCATATACTTGTCTCTTCTTTTTAAATGTTTCTTCTTTTTGAGTGATAGTGAGGATTTTCTTTCGTAATTTGGCTTAGGTTTTAAATAGGTAATTGAATTGGCTTATTTTGAGATAGTTTTGTGAACAACCTTTTTGAAAGGGATTATATTAAATGAAATTTGCATTTTGGTCATGAATGATTGCGCATGAAATTGCAAATGTTATGTAAAAGGGAGGTACGAATGGAAACAAACATGGCGTTTGATCATTGAGCCTCTTTTTCCACATGCGGGATGCTAAGTCCCAAAGTGAATTCTAAACTATCTCTCTTGTAAAGTTGTTGAGTAAAACTTACTTGCTTTTGAAGCCTCACTATATCAAACCGGAGTAGCCTCTCTAAGAAAATCCTCCGTAAGCTATCTTTTGGGACCGAGCTTCTCCTGAACAATGCGCTTCAAAGCGTTGCATTCACTGGTGGGGGTGATGAAGGAACCGGTGGTAATGACAGTACCTCGGGTCCATTACTTCTTGGTCGAGGCGGACGCCATAATGGGGTAGCTCCACCTCTTCATTTCGCACCCATGTCTCCGGTAGCTCGGAATCTTCTTCATTGGGAATGGAAAATGTAAGCACGCGGGCATTGTAACGTCTCTCCGCGGCTTTGGCGTGGAACAGGAGATGAAGTTGGAAGATTTGTGAGTGCCATCATATCTGCGGATCGCCTGCCTAGGTAGAGGGATGTGGAAGGTGTCGTAATGTCACTGCTGAGTGACCGGATTGAACGCTCCCATCCTCTGTATTCAGGCATTTCTTGATTGATTTCTCCTTCCTCAAGCGTTCTTTCAGTTGGTTGGAAGGCCGACGCGGATTGGACAGTCTTCCGTGCTTCAATAAGAGTTTTGAAATACAAATCTTCTAGCAGGGCTCCATAGGCTGCAGGCTCCCTTTCTTTATCCGGCAGACGTTGTAGTACTCCGGGCAAGTCTTTTCCTCTGTGGAGTTTCCTCGAGTCTTCGTCGGCTGGGCCATGTCGTTCGTCTCTCCCGAGTCCCCTGTGATTACGTGCTCTTTTCGCCTCTTCACCGGTAAAGGTGTGACTCCTGGCTAATGATTCAACATTTCTTGTGCTGCCTGAGTAGATGCTCGTCGACCCTTCTTGTAATTGTGCCGCTATATCATTCAAAAGGCGAAATGTCTGGCTCTGCCTCCTGGTGATACCGGCTTGACTTGCCAAGACATCCTCCAGCATTCCAGCTATGCTTCCCATGATATCTGAACCACCTGTAGTTTAGGATACATTGCGAGATGGAAAGCGAGAAATTGAGGATTCAATTTTTTGTAACCGATAGATCAATCTCCCTTTGTGGTCGCCAATTGTTGATGGGTGAAAACTACTCTGCTGAATTTGGTAATTTGGGGTGTGGATGAGGAATGAATTTAAACCTACAACAAATGCATCTGCAGCGGTGAGTGCTTGTAGATTCGAGAGATCAATACGTGCAAGTCCGGCCTAAACCAAGAAATGGCCGTTCCGGACTTGTTTCGGTCACAAAGTGAAGGAGATGGGGTTGATCTTAGGGAGGGAAGCGAAGAAGGTGTTGAGATTGTGAAGATGTTGGCTTGCTTATGACTTGTAATGTAAATATGAGCAAGCTTACGGTTGATGCAAGCAAGCTTTGGGTGTTTGAATACGATGTTGTATTAACACTTGGTTTCGTCGATGAACTTGTGTTGTTCTGTTGTCTTGTCTTGTTTTTTGAAATAGGGCGGAGAACCTATTTATACAAGTCATTGAGCCTCATTCACGTTTCTCGTGGGAAGTGGAGGTAGTGGAATGATGGAGTGGTGGAGTTGTGTGTCGGTAGCATACGGCCCGGTCTTGCCCACTTCTCCAGTTTCATCTCTAACCGTCCATGACTTCCTAACACGTTCTTGTAATGGCGCGTTGCCACGCTGCACGCCTTTTGTAAACCGCCGAGACCAATACCCCGATATGTATCCCCATTTGTGACATGATTGATAACGGAATGTGGATCGTGGATCCACGGAAGATAGCATGTAATCTTCGAATTGAATAATCTGCGTTATTGAAAGTCGATACTTGTGAAGTATCGTGTGTATTTCATGCGTGTCTTTGCATTGTGGTGTGGTAAAGTGATGGGTAATGACTCCTCACTAACCAAATAACTCCCGACCAGGGTTGTATAACCAAGTCGGGTGAAGTCGGACGGATGAGATGATGTTTGAGACACTCATCTGCGGCCAGATTGATGAAATCGGGGGTTTTTAAAGAGGTGCGCAAGCATCACTCTTGACTTGGTCGAAACCAAACATGGGAAGAATTTTGTAGACGACCGACCATACATGCGTGTTGACGGCATGATGGTGTACACGTCCATGTCTCACCGTCTCATGAAAATGCAATCTAGGCCACTCAATTTGACCGTCAAAGAGGAGTGGTTGAGATCGGTTTGCGGCAGAAATCTCTTACCGCAAAGGAATTGATAACCGCGTGTCATCCCAAGTTTGGGCGCGCGCCCCAAGACGACCCATCTTGGTCGGTCTTGGTCGATCATACCACCGTGTAGGTGGTAGGTTGGTGTTCACACTTATACTTGATTATCCCATGAAAACGTGATCTAAGCCATTCAAATCATCCGGTGAAGTTGAGCGGTCGAGATCAGTTTAGGATTTGGGAGTGTAACCGCACGAGTTTGGGCGTGCGTTTTGGGTTGGCCGTTGAATGATGTGCCTTGGCCGACCGCAAGAGGAGGTAGATGGGCCCACGGTGGTCATCTTTGGTATGACCGGCCTTGGTTAATCCAATCTGTGACCCTCCATTAAATCGGGAGAAGATGGACGCGCGTGATGACTTGAAACCCTAATTTTGGCTTTCAAAGCCGCGCGCGACCATGCTTTTTTGGGCGGACGGTTTTTTTGTAACCAACCATGGTTGGCTTTGACCGATTGGTCAAGTGTGTGACTGGTCACGCGGTGATCGTGTTGACATGCTCTGGGCCCTTTGAGTCTACATCTGCACCCTCCATCTATGCTGCGAAGATGGACGGTTGAGACCGTTTTGCGGCACATGTAATATGCCGCAAACCCTAATTTAGGGTTTTCCGTCCATAATGCTTGGTATGGACGGTTTCTTGGCAAGCGAAGGCCAATGGTCGACCATGCGGGGTCGGTTGTGTGTATTCCATACCGCTTGGGGGTGATGGAATTGATGCGTGGTCATCCAATCATGCTTGTGGAGTTGGATGATCGCGATCGAATCATATTTGGCAAGCTAAGGCCGTGTGTATTCCATACCGCTTGGGGGTGATGGAATTGATCCGTGGTCATCCAATCATGCTTGTGGAGTTGGATGACTGCGATCGAATCATATTTGGCAAGCTAAGGCCGTGTGTATTCCATACCGCTTGGGGGTGATGGAATTGATCCGTGGTCATCCAATCATGCTTGTGGAGTTGGATGATGCGATCGAATCATATCCAGGAGACTAATACGGTCAAGTCAGGATGCTCAATCGGCTAGTATAACACACCGAGAGGGGCTCAATCGGGCTAGTATAACACACCGAGAGGGCTCGGGCTAGTATAACACACCGAGAATCGGCACATGCGGGTATTTCGTACATGGATTCATTATAGTGCTTGGAGGTTCGTGTTACTCTGTAAGAGTAACACTCGGTCGTCATGCCACACCGATAATGGGTACAGAAATACAAGGGCTGATATGAAATTCACTGAGGAAGGGATTGTTCTTGCATGCTCCAACCTGGAGGAATTTCATGTATTCACGAGAATGGGATTGTTGCTACATGCTCCATTCTTGGTGAATTAAGTGAGGAGTATCCGTCACTTATAAACGGCTTTATCTTTTACAAGATGTCAGCGCATGATTTTCTGGTTACTTACAAATTTAACCTTAAACGAAAATCCACCATCAACACTATTGTATGTCATTGTGCAAATGGTGATGGAAAATAGAATGAATCCTTGCTTATTCCACGGTATAAGGTCGATCTCCGATCCACAATTTTTGTGTACATACTGTGTTGTTCCATAAGGTGTCTTATGTTGAGCACTATCGACTGAGTTATTCTTTGGCTTAGTTGTTGCTCTGTGAGATACTTTGTGTCGAGCATGTACAACTAAATTAATCATCCTTGTTTGGTTATTTAGTTGTTGCTCCGTAAGTCCTCTTATGTCGAGCATGACCAATTAAATTGATTACTTTGTGGTTAATTTGGTTCTGTATTCCGATTAGATTAATTATGGGTTCTCTTGTGATTAATCTAATTGAGTATTTTTGAGTCTCCATAAGTTCACTCATGTTGAGCACGTCCAATTAAATTAATCATGGGTTCTCTTGTGGTTAATTTAATTAAGTCTTTGGATTCAAATTCATACTTGTATGTGATTTGTTATGTCCAAAGAAATCCTTCTTTTCTTTTGAAATTAAGGTCGCTCTTGTTGTTCTTTGGGGAATGACATATTATGGGGGAGAGTTCTTAATTGAACTTGTGCTTAATTGCCAAATCTTTGTGGGGAGTGCGGATGTGGAATATTATAGGGGTTATCTTGTATCTTTATAAACTCTTTGATGAATGCATTTAGCTTCGGCTATATGATTGCATCTAAATAAGATGATATGTGCTTTCTTTTGGTCATGAAATGTCTCTTTCAGAAATTTCATTAGGATCCCGTTTTCGTACCTTTGCCAATTTTATTGACAAAAAGGGGGAGAATTAATATGTAGTTCACACTACAATACATATGGTTTTCGGATCATTATGTAAGGGGGAGTGGTTTCCATGTGAGATGGAGTATTGACTAAGGGGGAGTGATACATATCACCATAGTATTGTTGTCGAAATTGTGATGCAATTGAACTTTGATACTATATAATGATACTATGACACTGTATAATAATGATTGAGAACTCTTGTTTTCTCGTTGTTATAGCTACGGATTTTCAACAACGATGATGCTGAACTTACAACCTTTGGGATCATTGGAGTACTTGGAAGTGACGAAGATTTCGAGTAATGTTGAAGATTAGGCATGTGGAATAGGATCTACAAAAGTTAATTCATTTATTTTTTATATTTCATATGTATTGATAGTTTTGACACTAAAATTGACAAAGGGGGAGATTGTTAGAGCATTGCTCGGTTGAACTCGCATGCGTTGCTATCTCAAGCATGTTTGTCAATGTTAGTGATCAAAACTATAAGTCTTGATTTCTAGTCTACTATATCTAAGTCTCGGACTAGGATAGAAAGTGTAGTTGAGCTCAAGAACTCCATGGCAATCATCATACAAGACGAAGGACTACTCAAGGAACTGGTGGATCTTCATCGACTAAAAGGTATGTGGAGACTTGAACTTATCTATCACTTAAAAGTGTATCTACTCTATCTCCTATTTTGAGACAAAAGTCGTTTTGCTATATAGACTTTAATTATACACATTTGCTATTTCGAGCCGAGTTTTAACTCGCCTATCTATTTCACGAAATATGTGTTGGTAAGCTTTTGCTTTGGACAAGTTCATCTTTACCTAGTGACGAAAGTCATGACAGGTTTCAATCACTTTGAAAATTGCTTACTTTGATGAAATGTCCTCTAAGAATGTTTCAAAGATTGAAATGAGAGTTTAGATCATACAACAAATGATGGATATAAGCATTGTGTGGCAACACATACATGTTAAGTCCTTTTTCCTTGAACCGAAGTTTGCGAAATTTGTTGATTAAGAGAACCGGAACAAGAGCCGTGAACTCAGTCCGCGAACTCAGTCCGCAAATCCAGTCTGCAAACTGGCGGAAGTTCTCGACCCGAGAACATCTGTTGGAGTTTGAGAACTCCTTCCGGGAACTTAAGTCCGCGAACTAAGTCTGCGAACTTAAGTTGGTTATATCTAAAGACGATTGTTTGTGAACTTATTTATATTAACTAAGGAATGCAAAATGCCAACCGTGGCTATATAGTTCATGAACCGATTCGAGTGAATCAAATCATTTTTGCTTCGATTGTGTCTTGTATAGTTACATAAGATTTCCTTGCAATTGAATAACTCTCTAACTAGTTCATTTGAGTCATTTGAACTAGTTATGGTGAAGAAGAACATGGTTGATATGAAAGTGCTCATATGGCTAACCATTTGGTTAACTATTGTTGAACCAACAAATGTTCATGTTTGGGTATGGTTACATAAATCGAAAATAGTACATTTCATTTGTGTGTAACAAGCTAAGTTTTCGATCTAACGGTTGAAAGATATTAGCTTGAATCTAATCAGGTTTTCATCTAACGGTGAATATTGAATGCTTTGTTACCAAGCTAACATTGATTGCAAACCCTGATTTGAAAGACTATATAAGGGAGAACTCTAGCAACTGGGAAACCTAATCCCCACACCTTATGGTGATACTAGTTGTATTAGCTAGAGTCGATTCTCCTTTAACCTTAGGTTTCTTCTTGAAAACCAGGTTAACGACTTAAAGACTTCATTGGGATTGTGATGCCAGACCGATACTACTTTCTCGTAGTTGTGTGATTTGATCTTGTTGATTCTATCGTTTTGAGTACAATCGTAACGATTGGCTTGAGATTTATATCTTCGATAGGCAAGATAGAAAAGTAGTCACAAACATCTTCGTCTCATCGTTTGTGATTCCACAATATCTTCTTTCGCCGCGTCGATTAAGATTATTGTGAGGTAATTGATAATACTAGGCTGTTCTTGGGGAATATAAGTTCGGGTTATCAATTGGTTCTTGTTCACCTTGATTTATCAAAAGAGAACAAAACTTGTAGGTATTTCGTGGGAGACAGATTTATCTATTATGTAGACTTTTATGTGTGATACAGACTTGTTTATTAAAGTATTCGACTTTGGGTCGTAACAACTCTTAGTTGTGGGTGAGATCAGCTAAGGGAATCAAGTGCGTAGTATCCTGCTGGGATCAGAGAGGTAAGGAGCACAACTGTACCTTGAATCAGTGTGAGATTGATTGGGGTTCAACTACTGGTCCGGATCCGAAGTTAGTTTGTAGTAGGCTAGTGTCTATAACGGCTTAATACAGTGTGGTGTTCAATCTGGACTAGGTCCCGGGGTTTTTCTGCATTTGCGGTTTCCTCGTTAACAAAATTATGGTGTCTGTGTTATTTCTCACTACACCAAAACATCCGATTTGGGACGGATATATGCGTTGCAATGAATTTCACCAACGCGTATATCTGTTGGAAATATGGCGTAGCAAATTTGTGTGCAACGCGAAAATCCGTTGGGAAAATTAATTTGTGCAAGCATATAAACGTTGGTCAACAAGTTTACCAACGTTTTTTGAGCAACGGATTCTCTAATTTTTGCAACGGCTACAATAATTTAGGCAACGTATTACTTTAATTTGAGCAACGCTTATATACGTTGCAAACCCCTTTCAGGCGAAAAAAATTAATTCCGACGACAATTCCAAATAAAAATTAAATAAATTCTGCCGATAATCCCGGCATATTTCTGCACCTGAATATAAAGAGAATTCATAATCTTCGGAGCTGAAGGCGCAATATTAGTTAAGCTTAGTAGAGATTGTGCAATTGGTTTGACAATGTGGAAGTGAATTACCAATATATTAAATGAATGAAATTCTCAGAGAGACAAACTAAAAGTACAATGAAGAGTCAAAATGCATGAATTAAGATTCTCATTGTCGTTTGATTTTCATAGGGACCAAGATCATATGGATGCATGTACATGTTTCCAACCTTTTCCACAAGCCAGGTTTTTATAACTCTTTCGTGGTACTGAGATTGGTGTAATCAATTACTGTAGACACACTTGCAAATAAGAAAAATATTTAAAAACAAAAGTGAAGTTTTATCACACCTCTATTGTGGTTTTGTTTTGTGAAATAAAGTAGAAATCCCAGCCCAGTAGCATACTAAGCTCATCCCTTAATGGAACAATCATCACCCCACAAATGATCTGCAGAAAACAAATGGTAGGTAATCAGTTTAAGTAATCCCTGTAAGTTAAATAATAGAAAATGATTCTTCGAGAAGTCCGTGAATAATAGATCTTTGTGGTGTCAATAATAATGTCTAAGAAGTTCTTGAATATGATTTTCCCCCCAATTTACGGAACTCAGGGAGCAACAAAGTAAACAACTTTTCCATGAATAACAAGATTTGGATAATCAGTGAAGGATGACATTAACAACTAAAAACTATTTCAATGGGTAAAAAATTTAAGATGGGGATATGCATATGAACATGAAAAGAACTGAACAGATTATTTTATTTTCTTGCACAGAACAGCACAAGAAACGATTTGGAAATTTTTCATTACCTTGTATAATACCCGGTGCAGAGCTGGATCATGGAGTTTTGGTTGTGGACTGCAGGGAAGTTGAACAAGAAAAATTAAAGGAGCCCAAGAAGAAAAGCCATATAGAAAATGGATAGTTCATACCTGCAAAACCATCGGTACAGATGATGCAGTAATGCAACACTGTTCCAAATTTGATTGCATCTTGAATGCATTTCTGAATCAATTGTTCAAGCATATGAAATGCAGATGCACATGCACATGCACTTGCCTCGGCAAATCCAGTTTGTTCATGTGCTTCAGAAGTATCTAGGTCAAATCAAAACAACGGTCGTCCTTCGATCTCATAGATTTGGTTGCTCTTCAGGGAGCATTTACAGCCAGGTGATGAATCTACATCCCGACATTAATGACATAAAATATTATGGATTTGTCAGAGAAGCTAAGAAAGAAACACATTATCTTCTTTCTGAAAAATAAAACCTTTAGCTCCACGAAGACTTTTCGATAAGCTCCATGATAAGTAAGAACAAGATGACTGGCCTGTAGAGAGAAACCACCACGAAATGAGAAGTTGTATAACAATTTCATCTTCAAAAACCTGCGTGTAAAAAAATATTCTTTAGCTGTGAGCAAAGCAAATTTTGGACAACCACAGCGACGTAGAATCAATCAACTTACTTGTTTTGAGGAAAAACCTCGGAAAAATATGTGCTTCACGAATCAGATACTCTCCCCATTCATCCGAGTCGTACTTTTTGATGACTTCCCGAACATAAAATGTATCAACGCTCGTCGTCTTACTTATCGAACAATCAATTTGCATTTCCAGATTTTGAGCACCACCAACAAGGGACTAGACAACAGTATAGGAAAAAGTAAGATTGTTAAATTACCTTTTCCTATGTCGAGCCATTCATCACAGTGGCATGCAACTGGAATTCAGAAGAGAAAATAAGAATGGAAATTGTAATTAAAAAAAATTAAAGATTGCTCAATTAGTAAATGAAAAAGTAACCTTCAGTGTTTAATAAGCTTCCTAAAGAGCGACATGAGCACTAGTTAACATCTATATATGACCTGACCAATATACAACAAATCTTGAGGCAAAACTTTGGTTGAATCACTTATTAAACAAGCACAAGAACTTTCGTTTTCTGCTAAAACCACAAATAAAGAGTACAAGAGTTATGCCTACCAATCAGAGAAGCACAATAAATATCCGCACAGCTATGCCATTTCAGTACCATGTTGCTTTTCCCACCAAGAAGTTCATGTGCCATCCATGAGAACGTTTCACAAACACCTTCCTTCACCAACCTATTTTATACCAAAGTGAATGACTATCATGCACGTACCACACCCTGCACACGGAGAACAGTTTTGCTCTGATCAATGTGCTTCTTTTCTAGAATTAACAAGCTGGAAACTTGAGATTAAACTGTAATATTTTTCAATACAATATCAATCGAATCTATCTGAACAAATATAACATCTGGAAAACTCATTAGAAATCCTGTAGTTCACTAAACCCAACTCCATTTTTCAATACAGTTTTGCACGTACTACCACCACCTACAATCCCAACTCCATTTTCATCTCCATTTACCATCTCCAGAAATCTTGTAGTTCACTAAACCACTACCAAGTATACAATTCCATTTCTACCAAATCTAAGACAATAATCTTCTTCTTGGAACAGTTATTACCATTCATGTCATCACAATCTTATCAAGCTCAGACCCATATTCTGACTTATTCAAAACACATCAATCTCAATTACAAATTTAGATTTACCTCATTACCTGTAATCAGCATCTGCAAGCCTCTAACTGCAACTATAAGACCACCACTCCACGATCTTCATCATAGAACCCTAATTTACTATTCCCTCATCCTTCTGAGCTTCAATCAATCTCATCTTCAAAACCCTAACTTCTTCAATCACGAATTAATCTTCATCCTCGTCCCTAGTTCACTCAATTGGTCAATACCCATATCAAATCCCCTTTTCTAAACATCAATTTCATCTTCTAATTCTTCTTTGAACTTTTTATGAAACCCTATCTCTTCAGTCGTTCTTGAAACGAGGGTTTCGCCGGTAAACTCATTTCATATAAGCAAAAATCACATATCTAGGGTTTAAAAGGAAATTTGGGTAACTGAAATTAGGTTTGATTTCTAATGGGTTTTGAATCTTAGATTTATAGCAAATTGAGTTTGATTTATGTATACAAAAGATAGGTTTGATTTTAACGGATCTAGGTTTAGCTGAGGATAATATTGGTTCACAAGAGTTCTGGCTGAGGGAGAGGGACATAGGATTTTGATTTCCAAGATCTCTGTTCAGAAAAAAAAGAAAAAAGAGGAGGAGAACAAGATAATTTCTGGTTTGGGTGATGGAGAGGGATAGAGAAAAGAACGAGAAAATAGAAGAAAAATAAGATATAATCACTTTCGGTAGACATTTAAGCCCCCAATAATTCTAACAAAGGCAAGCGTGTCCTGATTCCATTTATTTATTTCTTTTTTTTTTTGGAATATCCGGATATGGTGCAACGTATTCTAGATTATGAGCAACGGATTATGGTCTCCAACGTTAATATGCGTTGCAAACTAAAAAAACGAAATGTTGGAAAATCCCTGATATGGTGTAGTGTCTATTCCGCATTATATTTTGTTATATATTTGAAATATCACAGGTTGTGCGTTTGAATCAATCAATTGGAAATCTGACCTTTGGTTGTTAATTGAAATTGATTTATCCTTGAACATTGGTCTTTGGTACCGTTCAAGTGATTTCTCTTGTATTCAATTAGACTCGCAGATTTCTATTTGCTTGAGAAAGAACTGAATCAAGAAAGAGAGATAAAACTCTTTGATATACTTTTTATAGATTGAGTCTTGTTGATTCTCTTAAAAGTATATTGGAGTTTGTCCATACAGATTGCTAAGCGAAATATTGGGTGTGGTTGTTGTACCCCCGCTTTTTCAGTACCTAAACGTGTATATTAAGTTGGCTCAATAACAGTTAACCGAAGTTATCCATATGAACACTTTTCTCTTAACCATGTTCATGTTAACACTTCTAGATCAAATGATAATCAGATGAATCTAATTGTGTTACTCATAGAGTTGTTCAATTGTTTATATTCTCATAGAAGTATACAAGACACAATTGAAGCAAAATCGGATTGATTCAAAAGAATCAGTTCATGAATATTTTAGCCACGGTTTGCAAAGATTGCATTCCTTAATATATAAATGTATTTGTTCATGAGTATGAAACCATACTTTCCCGATTTTAGAGATTGAACCACTTAAGTTTGCAAACAGGTACACAAACTTAAGTTCTGGACATTGGCCTTAAACCAACAATTTTCAAACGGGTACGCGAACTTTGGCTCCGGACCGAACTCAGTTGAAACCTGTTTGCGAACGAGTACGTAAACTTGTTCCCGGACTTCAATAATTAAATCAATTTGCGAATAGGTATGCAAACTTAACTTCCGGTCCTGAATTCTATCACAACAGTTCGTACACTTAGTATACAAACCGTAATGTATCCAGACATGGGTTAATTGTTCTAAACTCCCATTTCAATCATTGAAACATTCTTAGAAAACGACAATAGCTGTCTCACACAAAATAATAAGTTATAAGCAATTTTCAAGTGATCGAATGATCAATACGAAACATTCCGAGTCTACAACAAATGACTGTCTCACACAAATCATGTAAGATGTTACAAGGCAATTTTCAGATGATCATCTTTTGACTTTCGTCAAGAATAATGATGAACGTGGTTAAAGCAAAAAGCTTTCCAACACATATTTCGAGAAAGATATAAGTGAGTTAAACTTAGCTCGAAATATCAAATGTGTATAATGTAAAGTCTATATAGATATATACAACTTAGTGCCACTAGGAGATAGAATAGAATATACTTCTGAGTGATAGATGAGTTTAAGTCTCCACATACATTAAGTTCCTCCAAGCTCCCTTTAGTAGATCTTCGTCTTCAATCGATGAACGCCGTGAAATCTAAATCTCAACTATACATTCTATCCTAATCCGAGACATAGCTATAAGTAGACTAGAAATCAAGACTGATTTTGTTTCTAAATATGAAGTTCCCAAATTCTATGTTCTTTATACACTTCCGAGTGTGGACGAGAATAAGTGTGGGGGAAATTTCTATCGGCGATAACATCACTATTGTTTTCTTGTGCTAATATTTGTATGGAGTTATTGTTTGCAAAACAGTATTATGGGTGGATCCTCAAATTTTCGATTGTTAGTATATGGGGAATGAATCATGCAAGAGCCAAGTCGGGTCGTTTCGACTTTAAAACAAGCGCTTAATGGGAGGCAACCCATCGGTTTTGTATTTCTTATCTTTTGCTTTTTGTTATTTCTTTTTCTTGTTTCTTATCATGTTAAAATTTCCCACCTTGACTTTACTAGGAGGATTCAATTACATTGAGGACAATGTAAGGTTTAAGTGTGGGGGTGGTTAAGCATGTTTTTAAAACAAAAATTACAAAAAAATTAAAAAATTTTAAAAAAAAAAAAAAAAGTTTTACATAAAAATTCCAACTTTTAAAGATTTTAGAGTCACTAGCATACTTCTAGGTATGTTTACATAGAGTTTTTGACCGACATAATTGAACTTGGAAGTGTTAGAGAACATTCGGATTTCTTGTTTGTTAGAGTGTTAAATAATGGATTTAATCATGAGGTGATGCGAATTTGGTGCGGGAGAAAGGCGTTATTAGAGTTGCTGATCAATCATTAGTGGAGACTACCCGTATTCATATCATGAGAGGTGGGACCACCAGAATTCTTCCATTTACTAAAGAGCTTCTTTTGAGTGTGTGTCATAGTAAGTTAATTCGGGTAGAATGGTGAGCTACCCAACCTCCCACCAATAGAAGCACTACTCTTTGATCTCTTGAGTGCTAATTTTGTCAATCATGAGGGTGACGTCCATGGATGAAAGCTTCCTTCTTGTAGTTCGATTTGCGGTAGCACCATTCTCTCTCTCGCGACAACAACGGATCCATAGAAACACATTCATCATCAACAAGGAGCGACATCAAAAGTTTATTTCTCACTCGACATTTAAGAATGAGAATATGTTCCTTAGTATTTCTAACTTCTTATTACTAGCAGAAACTCTATGTCCTCATAACTTTTTGGATGCTTGTGATGAACGCTTTGAAGTTGTGAGTTTTTAGTTTGATTTGCTCGGGGACTAGGTGTAGAATACACCTAATTTACTATCTAGTAGTTTATGCTTTCTTTTATTTTTCTTGTAAATTATGTATTTTACGCTTGTTTTGAGTTTTATAGCTACTTTGGAGTCGCAGGAAGAAAAGAAGAAGAAATCACTCAATTTGAACCAAAAGGGCAAAAAGGTCATTTTACGGGCAATTGATATATGTTGAGGTTCATCTAGAGGAATTTAAGGATGACTTTAATTAATCACTTATTAAGGCACCCAAATTGGGGGTGGTTTATGTGGGCGTTTTAATGATTCAATTCCATACCCTAAAGTCAAGAAGAGTTCTCTCAATTTTTTTACAAAGCACGAAAGAGAAGCAAGCAACGGCTGGTTTCTGCTCTGTCCCCAAAAAGATTCTGGGATTCGAGATGTTGATATCGATCTCGGTAGATCGATCATCGATTCATCAGAAAGAGGAGGAATGAGAACGTGTTCTTTGTTTACACATGAGAAGAATAAGTGATGGGTTGGTTGGAAACGATTTCGACGAGAGGAAAGAAGAGCTACTTTGAGAGATCGGATGAAATGGGTCAATGATAAGTCTCAAGAGAAGTAGAATGAATGTTAAAGTCTGGATATTTTAGTTTATTGGGATATATACAACTTAGTTAATTGCCAAATGAAGAAATGAGGATGAGATCGGGAGATGTTTATTGGATCGATTTAGAAATCAAGATGATACTTCATTGGATGTATTGCTTAGATGAATGTTGATACGTGAGAAGAGAAATGAGTTTAAGTCTCCATACATTAAGTTCGACTCCAAAGCTCCGGAGGACTGACGGAATATTCCGCCAATATTTAGTAGATTCACAATCAGTCAAAATTCAATCTATGGATGGGTGTGAAGACTTGGGCTAGGAATTGGATGGAGAATTGGACTCAAATTTGGAAAGAGAAGGTGAAGAGTTCTTGGAATTGGAAAAATTCTCTATTCTGGAAGATTTGGAGAATATTGTGGCCTATAAATAGAGAAGTTTTCAACTTCTAGACATTACACACACAATTCTTTTCTTTTCTTTTTCTTTGTGTGAACTCTTTAACATGAGTAGTTAATTTTATTGATTGAGGATGAATTCCTAGTTTTTTAAACATATGATTTAAGTTTTTGTTTTCAAATTCTATCTTAGCTTGTTTTTTACTAATAAGTATCTTAAACATGATTGATTGAAATCAAGACTTGTAGTTTTGACCACTAAACTTGACAAACAATATTGAGATAGCAACGCTTGAGAGTTCGACCGAGCAGTGCTCTAACAGAACTCATAAGTGTTACTATATCAAGCTTGTTTTCAAATTTAGTTGTCAAAACTATATCTTGATTTCTAGTCTACAATTAGTTAAGTCTCGGAATAGGATAAAGGTAGCTGAGAAACGAACCAGTCATCATTTGCGTTCTACCGTTTGAAGGCGAAGATCGACCGAAGCTTTTGGAGAACTTCATCAACAAAAGGTAAGTGAAGACTGAACCACCTATTTCTCAAGTTATATTCACCTTTCTATCTTTGAGACGATTGTCACATAACTAATTAAACTAGCTTGCATAGACAAGAGTTTCGAGTCGAGAACTAATTATTTAGTTTACGAATTTCTCGAAATATAATGACTAAGCTTAATGAACATTTGTTCATACTTGATCAATTTCGGTGGAGAACAATTTGTTGTTCGGAACCAAATCATGATTCAAGTTTATCATTCAAAAATAGCCTGGAACAGTGATATATGTCATTGATGTTATTAGGGAATGTTTCGAATTGATTTAGAGAAATATAGAACTACAATATTCGAAATACAAGACAGTGTTATCAGTCTTACAAACATGTCTGAAGCCGTGTTAAATGTATTTGTACACGTAGCAGAGTAGCTATATATCGACTTGCAGATTTGTGTGGTACGCATATTCATATGCACATCATGGGAGAATCTGTTTATTTCGTGATCCATATAGGTATGTATATTTGTATACAAACCATGTTGGAACTGTGGTAAAGGAACCGAGTTTAAGTATTCAAACCGGTATGCAAACCAATACAATTCTATGTTCTAGTATCAATTTAGTACCCAAACCGGTACGCAAACTGAAAAGGTTCTGTGAACTCCGAAACCGGTAAACTCTTGAAGTTTCCAAACCGGTTCGCAAACTGAAAAATTATGTAAACTCAGGAAATCAGTTTTGCACCCAAGTTCGCGAACCGGTTGTTTTGGGGTAAAAACTGACTCTGCTGGAAATGGTAAATTGGGTGTGCCGCCGAGAAACGAATCTAAACCCTAAACAAATACACTGCACGGGAGTACTTTAGATTCGAGAGATCAATCTGTACAATTCTGTCCTAAACCGAGAAATGGCCGTTCCAGTCTTGCTTTGGTCACAAAATAAAGGAGAAGGGTTGATATTAGGGAGGGAAGCAAATAAGGTGTTGAGATCAGAATGGTTAACTCTGAAGGTGTGGCTGTTTATGACTTGTATCAGAATGTGGAACATGCTTGCGGAATGTAATCTATAAGTTCTTTGTGTTTTCTGGATACTTATGTTGATAACCGTTTTTTTGTTGTTGAAATAGGTTGAAAACCTATTTATACAAGTCATAGTCGAACGCACCCTGATCTCATAGGAAGTGGAAGTAGTTGAGTGATGGAGAAGTGGGGATCTTGTAAAATGTTGAAAACCACGTCCCTACTATGAGGGGGAGAATGGTCGGTTACACCCACTACTTATCTGCTGCCACTAACTGTTCGCCTTTCCTGACACTTTCTCATAATGGGCGTGTTGCACGCCGCACGCTGTAAACCGCCAGATCAATACCCTGATGAACATCCCCCAAATTGTGACATGTTTGATGTCTCGTGTATTTTGTAGAAAAATATACAACACGCTGCTGAGTAGGTCTTGCCCGTAATACCTAATTATTCTGACCAATCACGCACAAGCTAGGCGGCGGACAGTTATATGTGACAAGTCGAGTTGTGGGACTTGCCGCAAGAAATAGCATGTAATGCCCTTAAGTTGAATAGATAAGTTATTCATGAAATCGATATTTATTGAATATCGCTTGTAATCGATACATGTAAAACATCGCTTTTAAGCAAGCAGCTCAAAATAATAGATATGCATGAAGCATCGTTGTATAGAGCCTGTCTTGGTTGTTCGCGGAACCTAATATCTTAAAAGGAGCGCGACTAGCCATCTTCGAGCAGCTGCCAGGGATCGCTTGGGAAAGCTGAGTGCAGGTCGATCGGCCTTCATGGAAGAGTGGCGGCCGGTGAGCACGATAGTGCCTTATTGGTCGCCCAGAATTAAATCTAAGCCGGTAAATTTGGCTAGCCAAGTTGGATGGCTGAGATGATTTGCGGCAGTTGCATACTGCCGTTGATTCAATTCAAGGTTTTTAAAGCCGCGTGACTGGCGCACTTTGGCTAATCGGTTTGTGGCATTGCTGGCATATTTGAAGCAATGCGATTGGCCGGGGATATTGTTGAACCGCCCGTGAACATGACCGCGCCTTATCAGTTGCTTGAAATCAGATCTTGACCGGTCGATTCGGCTAGCGAAGTTGGATGTCCGAGATTGCTTTACAGCAGTTATATACTGCTGTTGGTCGACCTTGAGGTTTTAAGTCCGTGTGGCCAACCTACTTTGAGCTAACGGTTTTAGGTGTTAGCGGCAGATTGGGAGTAGTACGATTGGCCAGGGTTGAAGGCGGGTTGCCGACGAGCATACCGGTGTTTCATTGGTCGCCCAAAACAAGATCTAAGCCGTCCAACTAGGCTGGCTATGTTGGATGGCTGCGATGAGTTTGAGACTTCCATGACCAGTCTTAACTCGTTGAACCTTTTTTAATCGACGCAACTAGCCTACTTCTGGCCAAGGATCAAGGATACTGCTGGCGGGCTAGGATAATTCCGATTGGTTGGAATAGTAGTGGGCCCATCGGTGAACACCATTGAGTCAATTTGGTCACGCTGGGAGGAGCCCAGGCTCGTTAAATCGGTCGGCCAAATTGTGTGGCCGTGATTGTTTTGAGACTGGCGTGGGCAGCCTAAATTCAATTTCTTAAGGAATTTAAGTGTGTCGACCAGCCAACTTCCACCTTTAATTATAAGTGTAGGCTGCGCATTTAGAGCAATTTGATTGGTCGATTGGAAAGAGGGGCCGGTAGGCAACAATATGCACATGGCCGGCCGATGGTACGGCGGTGCAAGCTCGGGCGAACCGGCCGAAGAAGTGGCGCGGCCACGTCCCTTTTGCTACTGCCTTCATGTGCCGCAATTCCTCTTTATTTCTTGTTTTTCTACTTTTGGTAGGATTAGTTCCTACTAGTTCCATGATGGATCAATATCCTAGTTTGCCTAGGTTTGGTCTCGACCAATAGGGTTCGATATATTGCACAGGCCGCAAAAAACCTAATTTTTGCAAATTGATAAAATTAGGTTAGAAAAATTGAATTTTCCGAGCTGACAAAAAATCAATCAACTTCGGTGAATTTTGCGCGTTGATACAAAAATCACTAATTTTATGTTAGAGGGCAGTGCCTCTGATTGAGTATTTCCATGCACATCTTAATACTAACACTTCGGGAAATTCATGCTACTCGGCTGCGAGCGAACATTAATTGTCATGTCATGCCAATATCAAGAGTTCAGCTGGGGAACATAACATAGAATAAATACTCGGCAAGCCATGCATTAGTGAATAATGAAGGCGGGATGTTAATAAAATTTACAGAATATTTGGGATTGTTGCTACATGCACCAATACTATTCTGGATAAATTTCATATATGAGTATACTGAATTGCTCAATACATATGTAAGTAAGGTGGCATAGGCACTCACCACTTTTAAATGGCTTCATTTCATTAGTGAATAATGCAACTAGGAGCTTAAATACTCATTAGGATCTATACTAGTGAACAATTCATCTAGGAGCTTGAGTTTCAATACAATATGAAGAGAGGCATAGGCACTCATCAGATTTTGATATATTCTTCAAATTCCTTGTGGAATATAGACATATCAAGGTCTACTACTTCTGATGCCGGGTCAGGTAGACAGACTGTTACGGCTTTCGCCCTAAACTAAAAACCACCATCAATATTAAGTCCCCTGCTTAGCACGTAACAGTGATATTGTTGCGGGGTAAGCACTAGATGGTGACAAACGAAAAAAAAAATCAATAAGATGAAGTAGATAGATGTTACCAGAGGGATATCGGTTGGTTTGAACTTCCTTGGCAGTCGTACTGGTGAAGCAGCTTTCCATCAGGGGCAACTAACAAATTACCGCTCTTGCTCATCAATGGTATGAAAAAGAAAGCGACATGTCCGGTCAAGACCTTGGAGCTCAACCAGATTCTCCTAATACCGTTTGTATGAGCGAGAGGAAGAAAACCTTTCCGGATTTAAAAATTCGTCGGGTATAAAGAGAGCTTATGCTATTTCCTGTTTTGCACGAATATCAGGACCAACCCATCTCCGTGTACCCCAACCAGCAACAAGGTAAGTTCATACCGTCTTCGTATTTTACATGTGAGTGCAATATCCACGTTTAACTCTATGTGATTGACTTTTTTTGTTAGCAGCGGTAGAGCGAGTATCAGTAACAACAAAGCAATCTCCAATGGTTATGATCAGCAGTAGTGCGAGCATGGAGAACTCAAGGCAGGTGTTATTTTCTCTTTTGCACATGTAGCCACCCAACAGTAACTAGGAGCATAAATTTTTTTCTAGTTGGATAATATGTCACCTAGGGATATTTCCGCTGCTAAGCCAAGGGGAATTAATGATTCTAAAGACATGCCAAATATGGATGATGACTTCTTCGAAGTGTCCTATACAATTGTCAGGACTCATCTTAATCACGTGACGACTCTTCTTCCTGGACCAGAGGGTGTAGAAGTTGTACCATCAATCTTCTCCGGAATGTTTAATAAAGTTCTGTCTTCAGAAGAATGAGTATCCAGCCTCTCCAGTGAATTTCAAAATTTGCCAAACTCCATTGTGCTCGATTGCAAGAGGCCTTGACTTTAAGTTGTTTGGTGGGCGTATGAGCGGCATCCTCTAGACAAGGTTGCAGGTGACACTCGAGCAGCTACAGTGATCTCCAATACTTTGGATGTACGTGTATGTACATGTTTTGCTCTGTTTGACTGGCTAAATTATCTTGATAAATTTGAACTAATCTTGCTCAACTTCTTTCGTAGTTTTAGTGCTTTGAGAATATGAACGCCTTTGTTGTATTTGCGCTAGCTGCAGGTATCTGAGATGACGTTGCAGAAAGGACCGAGACATAATCCAGGTATGGAGGCGACCGACGATGTTGAGGATGTGACTGCACCTTCGACCCTCAATTTGAGTCTCTTCTTGTAAATCATGTGTTAATTGGAGGGTTCAGCATGTCAGCGAAGCATGCTGAGTTTTACGCCCGAATATGGAAGAAGTATGGACACATTGACACGACCAAATGTGTGGTATGATCAGGCATGCTGCTTCTGAATGAGTGATCGAAAATCGGGAGTATCATCAATACATGTGTGTAGACTTCAGATTTAATGTTTCCTGGTTATGTGAAGGGATTTCCAAAGTCCAAAATTCGCGAACTGAAATGGATAGGCTTCCTTCCATGAATCTCATTAATCATAAATCGGAAATTGAGAAACCGTCTCAGGAGTTGAAATTTAAGCAGGCTGCTCTTCGGGGTAGGAAAAGTGTTTTTTCTAAAAAAAAAGATGAAATGTTACTGATGATTTCCCTTGAATTTCCTTCCCAGGACTTTTCTGTTTAGGTGTTTTGGAAAGATGAGACGTTCCTTTGCGGTTTGATTTGGTTTTGAACAGGTAGGCGGCTGCTCTTGAAAGAATAAAGGTTTTTATTTTGTGAAAGAAATGGCGTTCCACTGAAATCTCAACTATGAATGCAAATTGGTGCAAACATTTTGGATGAATTGTAAACATTGTATGAAAACAAGGGAAATACTATGGAAATGACAATATAACGTTGAGGCACTGACGGGAGCTATCTAGTGTGTATTGCTACTCCTTCCAGCTTGTCAGTACCAAGGAGCTTGCAATAGTCACCTTGTATGATTTCGGAAACTAGGTAAGGCTCCTGCTACTTGACCTCTAGACTTCTTTTCCTCGATCGAGACTTCTTCTAAACATTTGATAAAATATTGACAGGGACCCGCTTCCTCTTCACATCTCCTAGTCGTTGTTGGGTTGACGCTCTGATCAAGTCCCCAGTTCTTGATGGGATGAACTGTAAAAGAGGTTGTTTGATAAGACTTACTCGTGCGTTGAGCCTCTGGATGTACGATATGGCGCTTCTGGACTTCCCTTCGTAGTCCCTGACTATGCTTGGACAGCGAGTAACACCTTGCTTTAGAATCCCTACAGCCTTCAGAGTCTGGATGGTGACAACGTTGAGATTAGTACCTGCGTCAATTAGCGCTTTTCCCAACTCGACATCTCTAAGATAAGCAGTGGTTAAGAGTCCCCAGCCGCTTATGCCAATCATGTCTTCCAGAAGAGATTTAGGCTTGGGGGCAGCTTCATCGATCGAAGGTAGTCGCTTGCCCGATACAACACAATTTAGAGCGGCAAATATATCTTGACGTTGTGCCTTGGAGAAATATAGAATTTCACACACATGTTCTATGGTTGACTGTACAGTTTTGTAGACGGAGTCCCCAGAAAGCATGCAACAACTTCTAATAGGAAGATGGTCTTTGTATACTCCTTCAGTGCCTAGTTGAAGTTCCCCCGAGTCGATCTTCTCCTGGAAGATGTGCTTCAATTTGTTGCAGTCACTTGTAGGATGGTTGACAAACCTATGGAAGCGGCATTACTTGGGATCTTCCATTTCTTATTTGGTTGGAGGACGTCTGACACGAGGTAGCTTGATGACGTCATCTTGTATCCAGACCTCCAAGAGTTTAATCACCTCTTCCACTGGAAAGGGAAAATCTGAGAATGGTGGAGTCTCATTTGAACTATATGAAATGGGAGTCGGACGCTTAGATTGTTGATAGTTGTTCCCCAGATGCTTTCTCTTTCCACCCTCACTAGTGATTAATTGGAGGTTGGATCTTTTATTGGAAGGACGCCTGCTTTCCTGAAAATCTTTACGAGCTTCTTCATTCTTTTCATCGCAAGGACTCTGATGAGGACGTGATAAATTCCACGAGTCTTCTTTCGGAGTTTGAGGAAACATCTCTTGATCTTCATGAGCAAAAAAGTTAGGTTCGTGGTTACCTTTGCGTTCAAAATGAGCATAGACTTCATCTTCCTCACCAGGGATATGAATCACTACTACCATCAACATTGATCCAAAATGAATTGTTGATAGTGTTTCCTCCAGAGTGAATACGTGTTGGCTCCTTTGATAGTTGATCCGTGAGGACTTTCAAAAGCGTAAATACTTCGTCTTGCGTCTTGACAATAGTAGCTTGATTCCTGACAATATCATTCAATATTTTCATCAAATCGTGAATAATTGTTAAATATTGAGACTCCATAATCTCGACAAGGGTTTTGAATGAAAGAACGGATTCAAGAATAATATGTGAAGTATTGTTGGTACTGGGGGAAGTAAAATTGGGATTGAGGTTTTCTGAACCATTCCTAAGATCAACCATCTTGAGAAATTTAGGAAATCGAAAATGAAATTCAGAAATTGGAGTTGCAACCGAGAGATTAATCTCCCAATGTGGTCGCTAGTTGTTTTGGGGTAAAAACTGATTTTGCTGGAAATGTGTGCCGCCGAGAAACGAATCTAAACCCTAAACAAATGCACTGCACGGGAGTACTTTAGATTCGAGAGATCAATCTGTACAATTTTGGCTTAAACCAAGAAATGGCCGTTCCAATCTTGCTTCGGTCACAAAATGAAGGAGAAGGGTTGATCTTAGGGAGGGAAGCGAATAAGGTATTGAGATCAGAATGGTTAACTCTGAAGGTGTGGCTGTTTATGACTTGTATCAGAATGTGGAACTTGCTTGCGGAATGTAAGCTATAGGTCTTTGTGTTTTCTGGATACTTGTGTTGATAACCGTTGTTTTTGTTGAAATAGGTTGAAAACCTATTTATACAAGTCATAGTCGAACGCACCTGATCTCATAGGAAGTGGAAGTAGTTGAGTGATGGAGAAGTGGGGACCGTGTAAAATGTTGAAAACCACGTCCCTACTATGAGGGGAAGAATGGTCGGTTACACCCACTACTTATCTGCTGCCACTAACTGTTCGCCTTTCCTGACACTTTCTCATAATGGGCGTGTTGCACGCCGAACGCTGTAAACCGCCAGACCAATACCTTGATGAACATCCCCCAGATTGTGACATGTTTGATGTCTCGAGTGAAAAGGCGAGGGTACCCAAATATACCTCAAGCTAAAACTTTTCCTACCTATAAGTCCTTTATCCGAAAGTGATTGTCTATGGACTGAGTCGAGACAATACAACTAATCGGTTCACACTTCGTGTTATCGTCTATGGATACGAGATCGAGACAATACAACAACGAAGTATGTTACTTGATAAAAATGTTCGGACTTAACCAAACACAATAGGATTCACTTATCAAGTAAATAGGAATTAACGTTTATGTAATTTACTTTAATTATAGTAAAACAATTATAATGCGGAAATATAAAGTAAATGACACAACAATATTTTGTTAACGAGGAAACCGCAAATGCAGAAAAACTCCGGGACCTTGCCCAGAATTGAATACTCTCAGGATTAAGCCGCTACACAAAATTACACCTAAAGTTGTATAGTTGAGACCAAGCAACTAAACCTATAGTTCACCTAGTTCCGTCTGTATTCCCACGCCTCCAACTTATAAATAAGTCACGTACTTGGAACAATTCCTTTGGTTCGTATTCCAAACAGTAAAGGAACAACAAATCTGTTTGGTATCAACTCTCTTCAACCAAGTGATATGAGTCGGACAAAGGCTCTTCCGTTTATCTTAACATAAACTCCTTCGTCAGGTCCTTAGATCTATCTTATGTTCAATTACCGAAGTAATCTTTTAAGATTAAGCAACAACACTCTTAATCCAAAGAATTGTGTTGATGCCGATCTACTCAATTAATCAATCCAATCTACCACAAGGATAAATCGATTATTAATTGGATCCTCTTTTACCGAAACAAGTATTGTGCACACCAAAGATTATAAACCCAAGTCATATCTTCAATATCTTCTTTGTCTTCAAATCTTCTTAAATCTTCAATAAAAAACCTGCACACAATCACCTGAATCTCTTGTGATCAATCACGCACAGAACGGAGTCTGTTAACAATGGATTATCACATGATCGTCTTTAGAACTAACAACAGTCTAAAGATCACTGTCGAAACTCTGAACCAGTTTGAGTAAATCTTATATCATAAGAGAAGATTCTCAAGCATAAACAAACTAGGTGCAATCGGATTTCAATCACCGTTAGTCAATCAAATCAATCGAAAACAAAATATAAACCTCAATTATCTAGTTTCCCACCAACGGTACACGCTAGAGCTTCTCAATCCCAAAGAAGACTTTAAACTGAGCGGCCGTAAGAGATTTCGCCTAATTAGGTTACTCTTCTCTCCGAATAGGCGGCTTCACCAGTAACAACAACAAAAGAGGAAGTCTGTTGTTACAAAGGATTAGTTTTCTAGAAAGGCAAACTTCAAGTATTTATACACAAGGACGTTTGGACACCAAGGAATTTCCAAAACCGAAAATATTCTCAAGATATTCATTAAAGCACAAATTCGGTTTCCATAATTCCTGGAAATGCTCTGTCTAAAAAAAAATGATTGAAATCTCTCGGAAAAACTAATTAGTAAATGCACATTACTAATTCTTATATTTCCCTACAAATGAAATTAATAACCTTAATTAAAAGATTCTTAACTTACTTACGTTTCGATCCTGGGATTCTCTTCCCTTAGCTATTAAGGAATAACTTTGAACAATTAAAGAAATAAACATTCACAGCACGTCAAAGTATGTCGACATCCTTACTTTGTAAGTTCTCTTTCACACTTACAACCTTGAAACCGATTTGCCACACTTCCAAACAAGTTTAGAATTGGTTCATCTGACTTTCAAGAACTATGCGATTGATCAAACAAACATTCAATCACAATCATGGGTTTAACGGTTCTACCAAAACAAGTTTTGGTTCTACCTTCCATGTGAATATTGTGCATAGTCACACTAGCTTTCCGAAATTCGATTGACTAGGTACTAGGATCGGTTCCCCGCATATATATGGTATCTAACTTATATGTGTTGCACATGTCCATAGGATCGGTTCCCCTTTGCCTAAAAACGTGTTGCACATGACCATAGGATCGGTTCCTCTTTCTGCTATAAACCTTGTTGCACCCATACAATGATCGGTTCCCCTTTGTGATGTACTGCACCTCTTACGAGGATCGGTTCCCCTTTCCCATATTTGGTCAGACATAAAATCACAAACCCGATCATACCATCTCAGGTGATTACTTAAGATCGGTTTCACTAATAAAAGTCATACCAATACATAAGTCAGGCCTTTCTGAATAGTTCTACCAAGAACACAAACAAGTTATGAGCGGTTATACTCAATCCCACATATTGGTTGTTCATAAGATATGCAATGAATAACAAAACCAATAACACCTGGTAATTTCCTTTTCGGTTCACAAAAAAGTTTATGAACTTACTTCCTTAGAACACATGTAAAACATTGTTCCCTAGGATGAAATCCTCACCTCATACCCATACATAATAACAATAGCATTCAAATAATTATGGCGATGTCTTATCTACAATGTTTAATGGTTAAGCAATAAACCTCGTATTGTATTCCTTAATACTATGTCTATCTAGAGTTCAAATATGCTTCGTAGTTTTGTTTTCAGTATGCACGACTTGAAAGATACGTTAGGGAATGAAACAGTTCAAGTCAAATATCACTAACCTCAAGTGGAAGGATGATTGTTGTCGTTGTAGCTCCTTGCTTCTTCACATCTTCAAGACTTCACAATACTTGTAATGTCTCATATCCTAATACTTTCAAGCTAACCTATATGAAGTTGACTCTAGTACATAATCAAGCGACTCTTAACATGAGTTTTGATTTACTAAAATATGACAACCAAACTTGACATACCAACGCTTGGTGGGTTCAACCGAGCCATGCTCTAACAATCTCCCCCTTTGTCAATTTTAGTGACAAAACTCTTACATCATATGGATAAACAAATTACAAGAATTCATTACACATACGCTTGATTCCCGAATTCAACAGCACAGTAAACTGCTTACATTCAATCCTTGAAAATGCCATTGTTGACATTATAATAACAAAGCAAATACTCCCCCTAAGGAAGATAGGTAGATATTCAATCCGCACGTCTTTGTTATACCAATTTATATGATATGTTACTCCCCTTTAGTATGTGCTTTCACTCTTTCGTTAGATAAATGTTCAAGCACCAATGTTTTTTTCCTTAGCGATACCAGTATCACTTGTTTACTCCATATATTTCTCCCCCTTTTTGTCACAAAAATGACAAAGAAACGAAAAAATAAAGGACAACACGAAAAGAATCTTACAAATCTCAATAGACTTGCAACCTGTAGAGTTAGGCACGAGGGTTCCACACATCATGTTCTGATAACCAACATCAAAACCGAAACTACAAGTAGTTTTATTTTGATATGTTACCAAGGAAATAATTGTCCGAAACAATTTTTCCAATTTAGTTTAGCAAACAAAAATCAACTAAGCACCTTAGTCCCTTTGCTAAACCGATTGTTCAAAAACAACCGCTTAATTCGATAAGACCAAATAAAGATACCTCTATTTTTCTCACCAGGTTATAATTATCCATAAACTTAGACCTTTCAATTTTAAACAAGACAAGTACTAGGTTAGTTAACTAGCATTTCTTGTTAAGGCATTTGATTATACTTGAATAACCGAAACCTCACTTCGATAAGTCTAACTAAGATCAGAATTAACTTAGTTTCTCTTATCCGGAATCGAATTGGACTAAACAACTCATCCCGTACACCTTATATTTCGTTAAGCCATAAATAATTCATACAAACCAACATAAATCAACTTGCATAATTATTCACCTCAACCGGAAGCAATTGAAACAACATAGACATTAAAAGCACCGCAATTGCACCGAAATTTTGTAAGCCTAAACAATTGATACCACATAATAAAGCAAGATAGCAATAGTTTTTCTTAACCGGAACAAATTGAATCACACACATCCACACACACGTCATGGAATAAACATCAATTGAACCGAAATTTTGTTAAGCAAAAGCAATAAATATATATAATATAAACTCAGGCTTTTCTTAAACAGGAAAACAATTAACTAACAAGATTGTTACCTCAAATTTCGCATCCACTTCTCCAATATGTTTGCATCTTCTTCCAGGGAGAATTGATATCGAAATATCATCATGTTGTCATCCTTATACAAAAACAAAAGAATAACAACAACCAACCTTTACCAGAGAAAGGTTGAAAATCGGTTTTAACAAGTGCAAGCAAACGTTGAAAACCGTCGAAACACATATGCTTTTATGCTAAACCAAAACCGATTCAACATATTGTGACTTTTTCACATATTGTTTCTACCAGAACCCCTCATGATCCTTTGATAAAGCCTACCAACATGGGCTAGAACTTAATCCTGCTAAATCAAAAAGTCACCCAAACCACAAGGGTACACAATATATGAGATCGAATATTAAGGTAGTAAAACCGAAATCAAACATCCCATAAACATACATAGCAATAAGATAAAAACATTCAAGCATAGGCTATGTAAACCGAAAACTATCACAAGAAAAATTACCAATCAAATAATTTTATTCATAATAGACCAATACAATCAATGAAATAAATCAAAAATTGATGTCTATTATTCTTGCAACCTAGTCCTTCATGTCAGAGCTGAATGAAGGTGGATTACTACTCTTCAGCTTTTGAATTTCTTCAAGTAGAAAACCTTGTTGCTTGACCAGAATCTCTTGCAGATGAGAAATTTTCGTGAAGGATTCTGCAAGAGCATGTAATTGTGTCTTTGATTGAACACAAAAGTGTGTCAATGCCCCAATACACTGATCTTTCTTCAGAGTATTCTCTCTTTCCTTCTTGCTAATCCAATCTCCCTTTTTGATTTTACCCTTAATATCAAGAGACAATCCAGACTTAGTCTTAAGATGAACTTTCTGATCTTGTATCTTCTCCAGAGAAACCATTTGATCCAGACCCATAGTTCGGACAAGGAATGATCGAAATAGGAGAATAATCTTTTTATATTTTTCATACTACCGAAAATATAATATTCCTAAAATTGTGAATTTATCAAATATCTTCAAATACTAGATATTATTTCCATAATATACACAAAAGTGCCTTGATTTTTCTTCTTTCTAACTCAAAGATTTGGCACACGTGGTGAGGAAATAATTCTAATACCGATCAAGTGGCATTAGTATGAGATTTTCTCTCATTATGGAATTTTGAACAACCAGAGTGTTCTTGATCTAGTATAGTATGAAAAGATCTCCTTTTGTTACCTCGAACTGATGAAGTATCTTGGGATTGACTGGAATTGCATGTGCAACTCTTAGCAATTCTGTTTTTAAGACAGTTTTTGCATCTTGTCTTATTTTTCCCCTTACCATTAGGTGATTTAATAACATCGGAAGACATGTCCATTCTTAAAATGGGTAAATCACTAATGGAGTAGGAAGAAATAAGATTGACAACTAATACAATATTAGTTGTTTCCTCTTCTTCAGAATCGTATGAATTAAAGGTCTCATCTAGAGTCACGGCCAATGCCTTGCTTCCAGTATATTTCTTAAGATTGGGACAGTCTTTAGCAATATGACCAAACCCTTTACACTTGAAGCACTGCGGATGATATTCATCATCTTCTTCATGATCCCTTTTGATAGGAACTCGATCATGTGGGCGAGAAGATCGATAAGTATCCTTAACGAATCTCTTATTTCTTTTCTTTAAGAGATCTCGAAACTGTCTAGTAATTAATGACAATGATTGTTCAATTTCCTCATCAGAATTTTTTGCAATCTGTTCATCTGAATCATCCATCTGTCTATTCCTTTCCATTGGAGCTTTTGGAATTCTTGCAACTTTAAAAGCGATTCCTTTACTTTGAATAGACTGTGATTCATGATCAAAGATCTTTAACTTTCCAACGAGTGTGCTTCGTGAGAGAGTTGAAAGATCATTTGCTTCTATGATTGCATGCTTCTTAGAATCGTATCTAGATGGCAACGATTTGAGAATCTTGCATACTATATCTTTTTTCAGAAATAGCCTTTCCTAACGAGAAAGAGGCATTAATTATCTCATAGATTTTAATATGGAACTCTTCAAAAGTGTCGTTGTCATCCATTTGAAGGTTTTCCCAATCGGAAGTGAGAGTTTGAAGTCTAGCTTCTTTCTCTGATGAATTTCCTTCGAATACGATCTGAAGATTATCCCAAGCTTCTTTCGAAGTTTGACATGTTGATACATGATGTTGTAGATCACGGCTTACAGCATGTATTATAGCATTCAAACCATCTGAATTCTGTTTTGCAAGAGCCTTTTCTTCGTTCGAAAACTCTACTAAGCGTTTAAGCCCAGTTTCTGAATTTTCTATCTTTGGACGAATATAACCATCGACGACTAATAGCCAAGTATTAAAGTCTCGTGATTGAAGAAAAGATCTCATATCAGATTTCCACCATAGATATTTTGTTTCATCAAATCTTGGAGGTACGTTAATTGAAGTCGATTCATGAGAACTCGAGTTCATTCTTATAGGTTGGATCGCACCATATACAGATTGTTAGATCTTTTCGTGTTTGCCTGCTCTGATACCAATTGAAAATGTGAGGGTACCCAAATATACCTCAAGCTAAAACTTTTCCTACCTATAATTCCTTTCTCCGAAAGTGATTGTCTATGGACCGAGTCGAGACAATACAACTAATCGGTTCACACTTCGTGTGATCGTCTATGGATACGAGATCGAGACAATACAACAACGAAGTATGTTACTTGATAAAAAGGTTTGGGCTTAACCAAACACAATAGGATTCACTTATCAAGTAAATAGGAATTAACGTTTGTGTAATTTACTTTAATTATAATAAAACAATTATAATGCGTAAATATAAAGTAAATGACACAGCAAGATTTTTTATTGAGGAAACCGCAAATGTAGAAAAATCCCGGGACCTTGTCCAGAATTGAATACTCTCAGGATTAAGCCGCTACACAAAATTACACCTAACTTCGAATAGTTGAGACCAAGTAACTAAACCTATAGTTCACCTAGTTCCATCTGTATTCCCACGCCTCCAACTTATAAATAAGTCATGTACTTGGAACAATTCCTTTGGTTCGTATTCCAAACAGTAAAGGAACAACAAATCTGTTTGGTATCAACTCTCTTCAACCAAGTGATATGAGTCGGACAAAGGCTCTTCCGTTTATCTTAACATAAACTCCTTCGTCAGGTCCTTAGATCTATCTTATGCTCAATTACTGAAGTAATCATTTAAGATTAAACCAACAACACTCTTAATCCAAAGAATTGTGTTGATGTCGATCTACTCAATTAATCAATCCAATCTACCACAAGGATAAAACGATTATTAATTGGATCCTCTTTTACCGAAACAAGTATTGTGCACACCAAAGATTATAAACCCAAGTCAGATCTTCAATATCTTCTTTGTCTTCAAATCTTTTTAAATCTTCAATAAAAACCTGCACACAATCACTTGAATCTCTTGTGATCAATCACGCACTGAACGTAGTCTGTTAACAATGGATTATCACATGATCGTCTTTAGAACTAACAACAGTCTAAAGATCCCTGTCGAAACTCTGAACTAGTTTGAGTGAATCTTATATCATAAGAGAAGATTCTCAAGCATAAACAAACTAGGTGCAATCAGATTTCAACCACCGTTAGTCAATCAAATCAATCAAAAACAAAAGATAAACCACAATTATCTAGTTTCCCACCAACGGTACACGCTAGAGCTTCTCAATCCCAAAGAAGACTTTAAACTGAGCGGGCGTAAGAGATTTCGCCTAATTAGGTTCTTATCCTCTCCAAATAGGCGGCTTCACTAGTAACAACAACAAAAGAGGAAGTTTGTTGTTACGAAGGATTAGTTTGCTAGAAAGGCAAACTTCAAGTATTTATAGACAAGGAAGTTTGGACACCAAGGAATTTCCAAAACTGAAAATATTCTCAAGATATTCATTAAAGCACAAATTCGGTTTCCATAATTCCTGGAAATGCTCGGTCCAGAAAAAATAATCGAAATCTCTCGGAAAAACTAATTAGTAAATGCACATTACTAATTCTTATATTTCCCTACAAAATGAAATTAATAGCCTTAATTAAAAGATTCTTAACTTACTTATGTTTCGATCCCGGGGTTCTCTCCCGTTAGCTATTAAGGAATAACTTTGAACAATTAAAGAAATAAACATTCACAGCACGTGTTAAAAGTATGTCGACATCCTTACTTTGTAAGTTCACTTTCACACTTACAACCTTGAAACCGATTTTCCACACTTCCAAACAAGTTTAGAATTGGTTCATCTGACTTTCAAGAACTATGTGATTGATCAAACAAACATTCAATCACAATCATGGGTTTAAAGGTTCTACCAAAACAAGTTTCGGTTCTACCTTCCATGTGAGTACTGTGCATAGTCACACTAGCTTTCCCAAATTTGGTTGACTAGGTACTAGGATCGGTTCCCTACATATATATGATATCTAACTTATATGTGTTGCACATGTCCATAGGATCGGTTCCCCTTTTCCTAAAAACGTGTTTCACATGACCATAGGATCGGTTCCTCTTTCTGATATAAACCTTGTTGCACCCATACAATGATCGGTTCCCCTTTGTGATGTACTGCACCTCTTACGAGGATCGGTTCCCCTTTCCCATATTTGGTCAGACATAAAATCACAAACCCGATCATACCATCTCAGGTGATTACTTAAGATCGGTTTCACTAATAAAAGTCATACCAATACATAAGTCAGGCCTTTGTGAATAGTTCTACCAAGAACACGAACAAGTTGTGAGCGGTTATACTCAATCCCACATATTAGTTGTTCATAAGATATGCAATGAATAACAAAACCAATAACACCTGGCAATTTCCTTTTCGGTTCACAAACAAGTTTATGAACTTACTTCCTTAGAACACATGTAAAACATTGTTCCCTAGGATAAAATCCTCACCTCATACCCATACATAATCACAATAGCATTCAAATGATTATGGCGATGTCTTATCTACAAAGTTTAATGGTTAAGCAATAAACCTCGTATTGTATTCCTTAATACTATGTCTATCTAGAGTTCAAATATGCTTCGTAGTTTTGTTTTCAATATGCACGACTTGAAAGATACGTTAGGGAATGAAACAGTTCAAGTCAAATATCATTAACCTAAAGTGGAAGTATGATTGTTGTCGTTGTAGCTCCTTGCTTCTTCACATCTTCAAGACTTCACAATACTTATAATGTCTCATATCCTAATACTTTCAAGCTAACCTATACGAAGTTGACTCTAGTACATAATCAAGCGACTCTTAACATGAGTTTTGATTCACTAAAATATGACAACCAAACTTGACAAACAAGTTTAGAATTGGTTCATCAGACTTTCAAGAACTATGCGATTGATCAAACAAACATTCAATCACAATCATGGGTTTAAAGGTTCTACCAAAACAAGTTTCGGTTCTACCTTCCATGTGGGTACTGTGCATAGTCACACTAGCTTTCCCAAATTTGGTTGACTAGGTACTAGAATCGGTTCCCTACATATATATGATATCTAACTTATATGTGTTGCACATGTCCATAGGATCGGTTCCCCTTTGCCTAAAAACGTGTTGCACATGACCATAGGATCGGTTCCTCTTTCTGCTATAAACCTTGTTGCACCCATACAATGATCGGTTCCCCTTTGTGATGTACCGCACCTCTTACGAGGATCGGTTCCCCTTTCCCATATTTGGTCAGACATAAAATCACAAACCCGATCATACCATCTTAGGTGATTACTTAAGATCGGTTTCACTAATAAAAGTCATACCAATACATAAGTCAGGCCTTTCTGAATAGTTCTACCAAGAACACAAACAAGTTATGAGCGGTTATACTCAATCCCACATATTGGTTGTTCATAAGATATGCAATGAATAACAAAACCAATAACACCTGGTAATTTCCTTTTCGGTTCACAAAAAAGTTTATGAACTTACTTCCTTAGAACACATGTAAAACATTGTTCCCTAGGATGAAATCCTCACCTCATACCCATACATAATAACAATAGCATTCAAATAATTATGGCGATGTCTTATCTACAATGTTTAATGGTTAAGCAATAAACCTCGTATTGTATTCCTTAATACTATGTCTATCTAGAGTTCAAATATGCTTCATAGTTTTGTTTTCAGTATGCACGAATTAAAAGATACGTTAGGGAATGAAACAGTTCAAGTCAAATATCATTAACCTAAAGTGGAAGTATGATTGTTATCGTTGTAGCTCCTTGCTTCTTCACATCTTCAAGACTTCACAATACTTGTAATGTCTCATATCCTAATACTTTCAAGCTAACCTATACGAAGTTGACTCTAGTACATAATCAAGCGACTCTTAACATGAGTTTTGATTCACTAAAATATGACAACCAAACTTGACATACCAACGCTTGGTGGGTTCAACCGAGCCATGCTCTAACATCGAGTATTTTGTAGAAAAATATGTAGCACGGTGCTGAGTGGGTCTTGCCTGCAAGACCTAATTATTCTGACCAGTCACACGCAAGCTAGGCAGCGGACAGTTATATTTGACAAGTCGAGTTGTGGGACTTGCCGCAAGAAATAGCATGTAATCCCCTTAAGTTGAATAAATAAGTTATTCATGAAATCGATATTTATTGAATATCGCTTGTAATCGATGCATGTAAAACATCGCTTTTAAGCAAGCATCTCAAAATAATAGATACTCATGAAGCATCGTTGTATAGAGCCTGTCTTGGTTGATCGCGGAACCTAATGTCTTAAAAGGAGCGCGGCTAGCCATCTTCGAGCACCTGTCAGGGATCGCTTAGTCAAGCTGAGGGCAGGTCGATTGGCCCTCATGGAAGAGTGGCGGCCGGTGATCACGATAGTACCTTATTGGTCGCCCAGAATTAAATCTAAGCCGGTCAATTTGGCTAGCCAAGTTGGTTGTCTGAGATGATTTGTGGCAGTTGCATATTGTCGTTGATTCAATTCAAGGTTTTTAAAGCCACATGACTGGCGCACTTTGGCTAATCGGTTTGCGGTATTGCTGGCGTATTTGAAGCAATACGCTTGGTCGGGGCTATTGTTGAACTGCACGTGAACATGACCGCGCCTTTCCAGTTGCTTGAAATCAGATCTTGACCGGTCGATTCGGCTAGCGAAGTTGGACGGCCGAGATTGCTTTGCGGCAGTTATATACTGCCGTTGGTCGACCTTGTGGTTTTAAGGCCGTGTGGCCAACCTACATTGAGCTAAAAACTTTAGGTATTAGCGGCATATTGGGAGTAGTTCGATTGTCCAGGGTTGAAGGCGGGTTGCCGACGAGACTACCGACGTTTCATTGGTCGCCCAAAACAAGATCCAATCCGTCTAACTAGGCTGACTAAGTTGGATAGCTGCGATGAGTGCCCTGGTCGATTGCTTTGCCCCCATCCCGCAGCTAACACTTAAAACCGTTAGCTCAAAATAGGTTGGCCACACGGCCGTAACAACCTTATTACGGCCAGAGGCAAAACATTATTGTCGCAAAAAAATCTCGGTCGTCCGATTTCGTTAACTGAATCGACCGACCTAGATCTAATCTTAAGCGACCAATAAGATGTTGCCGTGATCACCAGCCGTCCCTCTTCCAAGAGGACTGATCGGACTACCCGTATGGCTCTTAAACGGCTGCCCAAAGGTGGCTAGCCGCGCGGCCTACAAGGGTCTTAAATGAATTCTTTGACGACCAACAACTGTCGCAAATCATCTCAGCCACTCAATTTGGCAAGCCATTTTAAACGGTCTAGATCTAACTTGGGCCAACCAATAGGATGTCAAAATGGCTACCGGCCATCACTCTCCTATAAGGACCGACCGTCTCACCTTTGGCGCGCACGAATAGCTCCTGGAAGCTTCCTGAAGATGGCCGGTCATGCTCCTTTTAAGACATTAAACTCCGCGACTAATTTAAACAAACTTGATACAACGATGCTTTATGAGCATCGATTATTTTGAGCTGCTTGCTTAAAAGCGATGCATTATATGCATCGATTACAAACGATGTTTTATAAACATCGATTTCACAAATAATTTAATTATTTGACCTAAGAAGTGTTACGTGCTATTTCTTGCGGCAAGCCTGATGGCTTGACTTGTAACATATGACCGCCATCAGGGTATTGGTCTGGCGGTTTACAGCGTGCGGCGTGCAACACGCCCATTTTAAGAAAGTGTCAATGAAAGGCGGACAATTAGTAGCAGCAGAGAAGTAGTGGGTGTAAACTGACCAGTTTTTTCCTCATAGTAGGGACGTGGTTTTCAACATCTTACACGACCCTATGAGATCAGGGTGCGTTCAACTATGACTTGTATAAATAGGTTTTCAACTAATTTCAACAAACAAGTGTTATTAACACAAGTATCCAGAAAACACCAATGAAAAAGCGGGGTACAACAACCACACCCAATATTTCGCTTAGCAATCTGTATGGACAAACTCCAATATACTTTTAAGAGAATCAACAAGACTCAATCTATAAAAAGTATATCAAAGAGTTTTATCTCTCTTTCTTGATTCAATTCTTTCTCAAGCAAATAGAAATCTGCCAGTCTAATTGAATACAAGAGAAATCACTTGAACGGTACCAAAGACCAATGTTCAAGGATAAATCAATTTCAATTAACAACCAAAGGTCAGATTTCCAATTGATTGATTCAAACGCACAACCTGTGATATTTCAAATATATAACAAAATATAATGCGGAATAGAAATAACACAGACACCATAATTTTGTTAACGAGGAAACCGCAAATGCAGAAAAACCCCGGGACCTAGTCCAGATTGAACACCACACTGTATTAAGCCGTTATAGACACTAGCCTACCACAAACTAACTTCGGTCTGGACTGTAGTTGAACCCCAATCAATCTCACACTGATTCAAGGTACAGTTGTGCTCCTTACGTCTCTGATCCCAGCAGGATACTACGCACTTGATTCCCTTAGCTGATCTCACCCACAACTAAGAGTTGTTACGACCCAAAGTCGAATACTTTAATAAACAAGTCTGTATCACACATAAAAGTCTACATAATAGATAAATCTGTCTCCCACAGAAATACCTACAAGTTTTGTTCTGTCTTTTGATAAATCAAGGTGAACAAGAACCAATTGATAACCCGAACTTATATTCCCCAAGAACAGCCTAGTATTATCAATTACCTCACAATAATCTTAATCGACGCGGCGAAAGAAGATATTGTGGAATCACAAACGATGAGACGAAGATGTTTGTGACTACTTTTCTATCTTGCCTATCGAAGATATAAATCTCAAGCCAATCGTTATGATTGTACTCAAAACGATAGAATCAACAAGATCAAATCACACAACTACGAGAAAGTAGTATCGGTCTGGCATCACAATCCCAATGAAGTCTTTAAGTCATTAACCTGGTTTTCAAGAAGAAACCTAAGGTTAAAGGAGAATCGACTCTAGCTAATACAACTAGTATCACCAGAAGGTGTGGGGATTAGGTTTCCCAGTTGCTAGAGTTCTCCCTTATATAGTCTTTCAAATCAGGGTTTGCAATCAATGTTAGCTTGGTAACAAAGCATTCAATATTCACCGTTAGATGAAAACCTGATTAGATTCAAGCTAATATCTTTCAACCGTTAGATCGAAAACTTAGCTTGTTACACACAAATGAAATGTACTATTTTCGATTTATGTAACGATACCCAAACATGAACATTTGTTGGTTCAACAATAGTTAACCAAATGGTTAGCCATATGAGCACTTTCATATCAACCATGTTCTTCTTCACCATAACTAGTTCAAATGACTCAAATGAACTAGTTATAGAGTTATTCAATTGCAAGGAAATCTTATGTAACTATACAAGACACAATTGAAGCAAAAATGATTTGATTCACTCGAATCGGTTCATGAACTATATAGCCACGGTTGGCATTTTGCATTCCTTAGTTAATATAAATAAGTTCACAAACAATCGTCTTTAGATATAACCAACTTAAGTTCGCAGACTTAGTTCGCGGACTTAAGTTCCCGGAAGGAGTTCTCAAACTCCAACAGATGTTCTCGGGTCGAGAACTTCCGCCAGTTTGCAGACTGGATTTGCGGACTGAGTTCGCGGACTGAGTTCACGGCTCTTGTTCCGGTTCTCTTAATCAACAAATTTCGCAAACTTCGGTTCAAGGAAAAAGGACTTAACATGTATGTGTTGCCACACAATGCTTATATCCATCATTTGTTGTATGATCTAAACTCTCATTTCAATCATTGAAACATTCTTAGAGGACATTTCATCAAAGTAAGCAATTTTCAAAGTGATTGAAACCTGTCATGACTTTCGTCACTAGGTAAAGATGAACTTGTCCAAAGCAAAAGCTTACCAACACATATTTCGTGAAATAGATAGGCGAGTTAAAACTCGGCTCGAAATAGCAAATGTGTATAATCAAAGTCTATATAGCAAAACGACTTTTGTCTCAAAATAGGAGATAGAGTAGATAGACTTTTAAGTGATAGATAAGTTCAAGTCTCCACATACCTTTTAGTCGATGAAGATCCACCAGTTCCTTGAGTAGTCCTTCGTCTTGTATGATGATTGCCATGGAGTTCTTGAGCTCAACTACACTTTCTATCCTAGTCCGAGACTTAGATATAGTAGACTAGAAATCAAGACTTATAGTTTTGATCACTAACATTGACAAACATGCTTGAGATAGCAACGCATGCGAGTTCAACCGAGCAATGCTCTAACAATCTCCCCCTTTGTCAATTTTAGTGTCAAAACTATCAATACATATGAAATATAAAAAATAAATGAATTAACTTTTGTAGATCCTATTCCACATGCCTAATCTTCAACATTACTCGAAATCTTCGTCACTTCCAAGTACTCCAATGATCCCAAAGGTTGTAAGTTCAGCATCATCGTTGTTGAAAATCCGTAGCTATAACAACGAGAAAACAAGAGTTCTCAATCATTATTATACAGTGTCATAGTATCATTATATAGTATCAAAGTTCAATTGCATCACAATTTCGACAACAATACTATGGTGATATGTATCACTCCCCTTAGTCAATACTCCATCTCACATGGAAACCACTCCCCCTTACATAATGATCCGAAAACCATATGTATTATAGTGTGAACTACATATTAATTCTCCCCCTTTTTGTCAATAAAATTGGCAAAGGTACGAAAACGGGATCCTAATGAAATTTCTGAAGGAGACATTTCATGACCAAAAGAAAGCACATATCATCTTATTTAGATGCAATCATATAGCCGAAGCTAAATGCATTCATCAAAGAGTTTATAAAGATACAAGATAACCCCTATAATATTCCACATCCGCACTCCCCACAAAGATTTGGCAATTAAGCACAAGTTCAATTAAGAACTCTCCCCCATAATATGTCATTCCCCAAAGAACAACAAGAGCGACCTTAATTTCAAAAGAAAAGAAGGATTTCTTTGGACATAAAAAATCACATACAAGTATGAATTTGAATCCAAAAGACTTAATTAAATTAACCACAAGAGAACCCATGATTAATTTAATTGGACGTGCTCAACATGAGTGAACTTATGGAGACTCAAAAATACTCAATTAGATTAATCACAAGAGAACCCATAATTAATCTAATCGGAATACAGAACCAAATTAACCACAAAGTAATCAATTTAATTGGTCATGCTCGACATAAGAGGACTTACGGAGCAACAACTAAATAACCAAACAAGGATGATTAATTTAGTTGTACATGCTCGACACAAAGTATCTCACGGAGCAACAACTAAGCCAAAGAATAACTCAGTCGATAGTGCTCAACATAAGACACCTTATGGAACAACACAGTATGTACACAAAAATTGTGGATCGGAGATCGACCTTATACCGTGGAATAAGCAAGGATTCATTCTATTTTCCATCACCATTTGCACAATGACATACAATAGATATAATCCTTGAAAACAAAAGATTTTAACCTATCTTCCATCAATAATTGACATAATAGGCTTAACTTTTGTATTTGTCAAAAGTTCATTCCTTCTTTTATCAACACATGCATATCGACATATAAAGGGCTTAACTATTGACAAGGTATGGGACAATCATAGTTCACGAACGCAAACACACATATCCCATAACAAATTGCAATATATAAAATCATAAAGATTAATACTGCAAAAATCATCTTTCAAACAATTTTAGAATTTAAACCAATAAATGTAAAAACATGAAGATGAAAACGTTGGACATAGCTATGTGTAGTCACAATAATGGCTATTCCAAACTCTAGTTATTCTTCTAAACAAAACAAGAAAATAGAAGATTTACTAGACAAATAAAAAATAACAAGCTAAATCAAAACCAGACTCCTATGCCAAAGCCGGACACGAACTGAAGTCAAATAGACGGTTCAGGATCATAATGAGTCTTGAGGTCTTTGAGATTTTGAACGACAGCATCCTCTGCAGCTTTGGAGAGAATATCCTTACTGGGAAGTTCTTTAACACGGGTTTTCATGAGAACAAGGTCTGAATTAACCTTTTTCAACTCAGTTCTTACCACATCAAGACACTTCATTATATCAACAAGTTGCTGCTTTGCATCCTCAAATTTTTTGAGGAAGTCGAGAACTACTTCAGACGATATCTATTTAACCTCCTCAATATCCGAATAGGAATCAGGGGATTGAGGAAAAGTTCCTTCAACTTCAACAAAGGTTCCCTTTTCTTTATCGAATTCGAAATATACCGCATTATCAACGAAGTCTTCAGGTAAATCCCAAGAGCAGGAAGGAGAAGCCATTGATAATAGAAAGCCTAGAGTGAGAAAATTCAACTCAATAGGTAGGGTATATAAACAAGTTCGGAAGGACTTAGGGTTTACAAGATTGGTTCATGAGAAAGTCCCGAAACCGTACATGTACCCTTAAAAAAATCCTTAAAAACCCAACGGGCTAATAGAAGAAGGTTTACATAACACTTTGGTGCTTGAAGGGGTCTAGGCATCTTCGCTTTAGTAGGCATAAGACACAAACAAAAAAACTAAATGGAGAAAGACCAAACAGAAAATACTCATTTTAAAAGTGTTAACAGTCAATCTATCTAAGAACGATAAGAGATTAACTAGATTGAACAGAGACACATCACTAATAATTATACCTTATCAATTTCACTCAACCAGGATTTTTTGTGAGTGAGAATTCAACCTTGTGATTAATTAGCACAAGTATGAGCCTTTAGCTCATTAAATGAAGATTGTTTTTGGTTATCCTTTTCCTTACAAAATGTTTGAGGAAAACCATTATGATGTGAAAGGTAATCATAAAATTTACCCTTACAAAAATATGACTCAAAAAATTGATTCTTACCTGGAAAAAAAACAGCTTTTTCCTGGTACCCTATTCACATAAAATGAATCATTAACTCCCTTTTTGAAGATGAAAAGATTTTGATCTTCTTTTAGACTGTTAAAACATCTGTTCTGAACCAGAACGTTTAAGGAACTCATAGAACTGACTTTCCTGGTAGGATACACAGGGTGAGTACTGAAACCAATTGGTTTAGACATATGAAAGTCAGTTATTCCTTTGAATATTACGTCAAAGGTGGGTTGAGGATGAACAAGGGAATTGTTACTCAACCTAGAGTTTCTCAATTGCCTGACAGGTCCTTTTGAATCATTAAAAGGACATACTTTCTGAACGTTAGAATGTACTATCTTAACATCTTGTGCAGATTTCCTCCTTTCATGTGGTGTGCACCATTTTTGAATAGAGGGTATAGGCACGTCTTTTCCACAAGACGAGAATACTGATTTTTCTTCTGAATCTTCCTCAGTCACAGTTGTAGTTGAATAAGAGGGTCTAGAGGACTTTCTGAAACATCCTTGAGTTGAGAGCTTGTTCAAGCGATGTTCAATTTTCAAGATATCCCTTTCAAGACTTGCCTTAAGGAGAGATAAAGGCCAAGCTTCAGAGCTTTCGAAATTGTAGTCTCTTATTTCCCCAAGAAGAATTTTGACATGTTTTTTTAACCGATCAGCTTGAACTTTGACATAATTTAACATCAGTTTACTCTCTTTAGTTGTTTCCCGTTCATTTAGAGAGAAGGATTCTTTTGAAGGGTAATCGGAATAACACATACCGGAGCCTGTCTGTCTAGTTTGAACACAGGGTTCATCTATCTTTGAGATTGAAGAATCTTTCTCTTTAAAAGAATTACACGAGACAGAGCTTTTATTTCTGGTGGAGCGTTTATCAGAGATAGTATTCTTGTCCATAGAGTTAGATCGCTACAAACACAGACTTATAAGGTCTTGAACGTGTTTGCCTGCTCTGATACCAATTGAAAAAGCAAGGGTACAACAACCACACCCAATATTTCGCTTAGCAATCTGTATGGACAAACTCCAATATACTTTTAAGAGAATCAACAAGACTCAATTTATATAAAGTATATCAAAGAGTTTTATCTCTCTTTCTTGATTCAATTCTTTCTCAAGCAAATAAAAATCTGCGAGTCTAATTGAATACAAGAGAAATCACTTGAACGGTACCAAAGACCAATGTTCAAGGATCAATCAATTTCAATCAACAACCAAAGGTCGGATTTACAATTTATTGATTCAAATGCACAACCTGTGATATTTCAATTATATAACAAAATATAATGCGGAATAGAAATAACACAGACACCATAATTTTGTTAACGAGGAAACCGCAAATGCAGAAAAACCCAGGGACCTAGTCCAGATTGAACACCACACTGTATTAAGCCGTTACAGACACTAGCCTACTACAAACTAACTTCGGTCTGGACTGTAGTTGAACCCCAATCAATCTCACATTGATTCAAGGTACAGTTGCGCTCCTTACGTCTCTGATCCCAGCAGGATACTACGTACTTGATTCCCTTAGCTGATCTCACCCCAAAACTAAGAGTTGCTACGACCCAAAGTCGAAGACTTTAATAAACAAATCTGTATCACACAGAAAAGTCTATAGAATAGATAAATTTGTCTCCCATAGAAATACCTACAAGTTTTGTTCCATCTTTTGATAAATCAAGGTGAACAGGAACCAATTGATAACCCGGACTTATATTCCCGAAGAATAGCCTAGTATTATCAATCACCTCACAATAATCTTAATCGACGCGACGAAAGAAGATATCGTGGAATCACAAACAATGAGACGAAGATGTTTGTGACTACTTTTCTATCTTGCTGGAGATATAAATCTCAATCCAATCGTTACGATTGTACTCAAAACGATAGAATCAGCAAGATCAGATCACACAACTACGAGAAAGTAGTATCAGTCTAGCTTCACAATCCCAATGAAGTCTTTAAATATTTAACCTGGTTTTCAAGAAGAAACCTAAGGTTAAAGGATAATCGACTCTAGCTAATACAACTAGTATCACACGGAAAGTGTGGGGATTAGGTCTCCCAGTTGCTATAGTTCCCTTATATAGTCTTTCAAATCAGGGTTTGCAATCAATGTTAGCTTGGTAACAAGGCATTCAATATTCACCGTTAGATGAAAACCTGATTAGATTCAAGCTAATATCTTTCAACCGTTAGATCGAAAACTTAGCTTGTTACACACAAATGAAATGTACTATTTTGGGTTCATGTAACCGTACCCAAACATGAACATTTGTTGGTTCAACAATAGTTAACCAAATGGTTAGCCATATGATCACTTTCATATCAACCATTTTCTTCTTCACCATAACTAGTTCAAATGACTCAAATGAACTAGTTAGAGAGATGTTCAATTGCAAGGAAATCTTTTCTAGTTTTTAAAAGCTAGAAAAGTGGCCAAACAAGCTGCAAAAATCATGGCTGCGAATTCCTAGCAATCTGATGATAATTTGGATTCCTTTAGTAAGGATTTAAAAACTCAAACCGGGTTGGAGGATAATGTTTTTGATATGAATAATATTTTGGCTAAGGAGGAACTTGAAGAGGCAAGCAACATTCAGAATGTGGATGTGCGCGCTAATTTTATTCGATATTCAGCCTTTAGACGAGACTTCTTCAAGGAAAAAAAGGAGCTAATGGATAGAATGTCAACTAAGAAAAAAGCTCAATCTCCTATTAAGCTTGTTCCTGGTGGTAATTATGCTTCAGATGAAGATGATTATGAAGATGATGATATTTATGAAGATGAATACAAGGAGCCTTACGGAGACCCTGATTTGACACAAATAATTGCTGGTCTTATTCCCAAAAAGAGGAATTTTAGAGTTGGAAATAAGGGGTGCAAACGTTATTAATGTTCCTGGATTTCCTCTTTATGTTATTTATTTGTGTTTCGGAGCTTATTTCTGAGCTTTTAGCGTTATTTTGTTGTTTTTTTTGTGCCCCTTTGGTTTATGGGGGTGGGGAGGCCTCGAGCCTCCCATTTTGTAATTCTTGTAATTACGTTTTTTTGCTTCAATAAACCATTTTGACCTAGCAAAAAAAAAACTTATGTAACTACACAAGACACAATCGAAACAAAAACGATTTGATTCACTCGAATCGGTTCATAAACTATATAGCCACGATTTGCATTTTGCATTCCTTAGTTAATATAAATAAGTTCACAAACAATCGTCTTTAGATATAACCAACTTAAGTTCGCAGACTTAGTTCGCGGAATTAAGTTCCCGGAAGGAGTTCTCAAACTCCAGCATATTTTCTCGGGTCGAGAACTTCCGCCAGTTCGCGGACTGAGTTCACGGCTCTTGTTCCGGTTCTCTTGATCAACAAAGTTCGCAAACTTCGGTTCAAGGAAAAGGGACTTATACATGTATGTGTTGCCACACAATGCTTATATCCATCATTGGTTATATGATCTAAACTCTCATTTCAATCATTAAAACATTCTTAGAGGACATTTCGTCAAAGTAAGCAATTTTCAAAGTAATTGAAACGTGTCATGACTTCCGTCACTAGGTAAAGATGAACTTGGCCAAAGCAAAAGCTTACCAACACATATTTCGAGAAACAAATAGGCGAGTTAAAACTCGGCTCGAAATAGCAAATGTGTATAATCAAAGTCTATATAGCCAAACGACTTTTGTCTCAAAATAGGAGATAGAGTAGATATACTTTTGAGTGATAGATAAGTTCAAGTCTCCACATACCTTTTAGTCGATGAAGATCCACCAGTTCCTTGAGTAGTCCTTCGTCTTGTATGATGATTTCCGTGGAGTTATTGAGCTCAACTACACTTTCTATCCTAGTCAGAGACTTAGCTATACTAGACTAGAAATCAAGACTTATAGTTTTGATCACTAACATTGACAAACATGCTTGAGACAGCAACGCATGCGCGTTCGACCGAGCAATGCTCTAACAGGTACGGTTACCCATATTTAAATGAAGGTATATTTTATTTGTGTGTAACAAGCTAAGACCATCTAATGGTGGAGAGATATTGCTTTGGTTTTAACCAAACTTATCTGGAATCTTAAATCAAGTTTTCATCCAACGGTGAATATTGATTGCTCTGTTCCAAAGCTATCAAACCCTGAATTGAAGACTATATAAGAGAGAACTGTAGCAACTGGGAAACGTAATCCCCACACCTCTTGTGTGATACTAGTTGCGACTAGAGTCGATTCTCCTTTAACCTAGGTTTTTCCTAAATCCATTATAGGTTAACGACATAAAGACTTCATTGGGATTCTGAAGCCAGACCCAACTATTTTTTCTGTAGTTGCGTGTTCTGATCTTACTTATTTTATCGTATTGAGTACTATCTTCTCTAAGATTTGCTTGAGATTTATCTCCGATAGGTAAGATATAAAAAGTAATCACAAAGCTCTTCATCTCATTCTTTGTGATTTCACAATAACTTGTTCCACTACCATATAATTAAACTATTGTGAGGTGATTGATATTTCTAGGCTGTTCTTCGGGAATATAAGACCGGATTTTCAATTGGTTCATGTTCACCTTGATTAATCAAAAGACGAAACAAAAACTTCGTAGGTATTTCTGTCGGAGACAGATTTATCTATCAGAATAAACTTTTCTGTAGGAGACAGATTTGTTTATTAAGTTTTCGACTTTGGGTCGTAGCAACTCTTAGTTGTGGCTGAGATCAGCTAAGGGAATCAAGTGCGTAGAGTCCTGCTGGGATTCAGAGGCGTAAGTGTTGATGGTGGTTTTTAGTAAAGGGCCAAAATTGTAAAACCCTGTATTTAATGCGCCCTCATTCTGCAAAGAAGATTGAGCCATTTAAAAGTGATGAGTGCCCAAGCCTATTTACTTACATATGTATTAAGCAATTCAGTATATTTATGTGAAATTTATCCAGAATGGTGCGTGTAGCAACAACCCCAAATATTCTGTAAATTTCTGAGTATTTATTCTATGCCATGTTCCCCAGTTGAAATCTTAATACTAACATGACATGACGACTAATGCTCGCTCCCAGCCGAGTAGCATGAATTTCCCGAAGTGTCAGGATTAAGATGCGTATGGAAGTACTCGATCAGAGGCAAGCAAAGTTATGCTGCCCTTTGATATTAATTAGTGATTTTTTGTATCAGTATGCAAAATTCACCCAAAATTGATTGATTTTGCGGCAACCCGCAAAATTCATTTCCTTAATCTAATTTTATCAATTTGCAAAAATTAGGTTTTTGCGCCCTGCGCAATATCTCGAACCCTATTGGTCGAGACCAAACCTAGGTAAGCTAGGAAATTAATCCGCCATGGACTAGTAGGAGCAAAGTCCTACCAAACATCAGAAAGCAGGAAATAAAAGAGGAGTTGCGGCAAATAGGAGCAGCAACAAAAGGAGGCGTGGCCGCACCACATGGTTGGCCAGTTCGCCCTAGAGGGCACCACCTGTAGCCATATGGCCACGCTCCATGTTGCTCTTGTCGGCCCCCCTTTCCATCGACCAATCAGGTCGCTCTAAATACGCCACACGCATTTAGAATGAGGTCGGCCCCATGCTGCTTGCCAGTCCCCTTTCCATCGAACAATCAGGTCGCTCTAAATGCGCCACACGCATTTAGAATGAGGTCGGCCCCCTTTCCATCGACCAATCAGGTCACTCTAAAATGCGCCACACGCATTTAGAATGAGGTCGGACCCATGCTGCTTGTCGGCCCCCTTTCCATCGACTAATCAGGTCGCTCTAAACCCGTCACGCGCATTAATTAAAGGCAAACCGCGCCAACACCTAGTGGTCGTCGCGTTCATATCCGCTCCCATATTATTGCCTTGCCATAATTCCTTAATTCAACGTGGCCGCGATAGTATTTGCCCAAATGCCACCATATCGCAGCCACATAGCCGCACGCACTAATAAGGCTTTGACATGCCAAACCCTAATTTGGTTAAGACCGCTATGACGTCCCATGCCAAATAATGCCACCTAAGGCATTAAGTTTGATACGGCAACTAGAGCCAATATTATTGGGTCATATTTGGATCTAACACCAACATGCCAAGATATAGTGGTCGCGCCATCACGTCACTGTGCCACTGGCAGGCGCTAACGAGAAGTGGCCATAATCAACGTCCACCCTCTTCCATAAATTACAATCTCAGTTGTCCAACTTCGCCAGCCGAATTGACCGACCTAGATTAAATCTTAGGCGACCAACCAAGACTAACTTAATAGCGTCACACACTAGTTCTTGCGGCAAGTCTCATGACTTAGCTCGCCACACATGATTACCCGTCGTCTAGTTTGCGCGCGATTGATCAGCTAGGTCTTGCACACAAGACCCACTCAGCAATCTGCTGCATATTTTCCACGAAAATACTCGAGACATCAAACATGTCACAAACTGGGGGATGCTCACCGGGGTATTGGTCTGGCGGTTTACAGCGTGCGGCGTGCAACACGCCCATTACGAGAAAGTGTCAGGAAAGGGCGAACGGTTAATGAGAAGTAAATGAGTAGTGGGTGTAAGGCTGACCAGTCTTCCCTCGTGATGGAAACATGATGGTCACCACTTTTTACACGACTCCACTACTTAACTGTCTCCACTTCCGACGTGATCCGGTATGCTCAATCATGACTTGTATAAATAGGTTTTTGACCTATTTTGACAGAGGGGGGAATAAGTGATCAACACAAGTATCCAGAAAAACACCAAGAACTGATAGCTTACATCCCGCAAGCCAGTTCCATATTCTGATACAAGTCATAAAACATCCACACCTTCAAAATTCAATATTTTGATCTCAACACCTTCTTCGCTTCCCTCCCTAATATCAACCCTTCTCATTCACTTTGTGACCGAAGCAAGTCTGAAATGGTCATTTATTGGTTTAGGCCAGAATTGTACAGATTGATCTCTCGAATCTAAAGTACTCCCGTGCAGTGTATTTTTTTGGGGTTTAGATTCGTTTCTTGACAGCACACCCAAATTTACCAAAACCAGCAGAATCAGTTTTTACCCCAAAATAACTGGCGACCACAGTGGGAGATTAATCTCTCGGTTGCGAAGCCAATTTCTCAATTTTCATTCCAATCTTCCCAAACTCAAGATGGTGGATCTTAGTTCTAAATTCAATCTTTAAACCAGAATTCACTTCGATCACCAATCCCAACTTTCCGCTTCATAAGTTACCCCAGCTATCCCAAACTCTTCCAAAGCCGCCAATGCTCGAAACCCAATCACCATAGAAGGTATGGCAAAAATGTTAGAAGATGTTGTCGCTAATCAAGCTGATGTTTTCTGGCCGCAAAATAAGACGTTTTGTATCCTAAAGAGTATGGCAAACCATCTGTGGTAGGAGCCAGCAAACATTCGCTCGGAGAACGCCACCGATTTCAGAGATGACACAAAAATGTTGAATCCTTGTCTGAGGTCTGTGCCTCCGCCAACGGCGCAGACAGAGTATGTGTCCGTATCGGACGAGAGAAAAAAGGGAATAGCGAACACCAATGTACCGCCCGCAAGCGCAGTCAACACATCCCATAGCGTTATATCCTCTAGCACCAGCACCAGTGGCGCAGGGAACATTCCTTCCGGTGTGACACCTCCTATCACCAGAGCCAAAGCCGCTGCCACCCTTCCCAATGTTTCTTCGAGCGTAACGCTCCCAATTGTTACCAGGGTTACTGTCGTTCCTCCATCAGGACGAGAGGCTAGAGGAGCCAAAGGAAACCAACCCCTATTACCATTATTGATATGATGGAAAGACAAGAAGTTCTCGCTAAAGCTCAGACAAACAAGGCTACAACTCAAAAATAGGTACTTACTTTTCTCAAGACACTAACGGAGCGGCTACCACAAGAGTCACGCCAATACCAAACGGAGCCAAGGAGTACTTTTAACACGCCCGATGCAAGCACTTCAGCATGACGCGCCTTTATAGATGAAGAGGCTCACGTTGCTCCTAAACGCCAAAGGAATCAGCAATCCAATTTCATCACACGTGAGGATCGGGAACGACTTCTCCAAAATCGAGGCAAAGAAAACCTGGAGGGCATACACCAGCATCAACCTCCTTATCTTCCTGATGTGCAAAGAGTTCCTCTTCCGAGAGGATACTCTTCTCTTCATTTTCCCTTTATGACAGAATCATTGGTGGAGTCGTGCATTAACGGTATGGTTCCCATCTATCGCGTTACTGGAGAACCTGCGCTTCCAGACATTCTCTGAACTCCATGAGGCTGCTAAACGGTCGGCTACAACAGCACCAGCATTGCTGGAAAGAACCAGACGCCAAGAACGAAGATGCGCGCGAGACTCGAGGGAACAGATGTCTCATCAACAAACAATATAATACCGGGCCCTCTGTAAGCGTAGTTGGTGAAGGAGTGATGCGCGTTATTTACACAACAAATTATTCAAGATATTTCCCACTAATTAACTGGTAATATAGCGGTAGTAAGAGATCGTTCCCACAGAGAGCTGTGTAATTGATAGGTTATTTAGTTCAAAGAAAGTAAAGTAAAAGACAAAAGGGGTGGTTTTATAGTGAAGTAAAAAGAAAAGAATAACAAATAAAAGAAAGATGATTAAGGAATCATTCGCCGTCCTTTGGAAAGAAACTTAATAGAAGTACTTGTTTATTTCTTGTAGAATTTCTATATCACCAACCGTAGAATAGCAATAAGCTCGCTATCCCCGTAATTCCTGTTGCCACCGGATACGAAGCGCTCGACTACCAGATTCTATCCATCCGAGCCACCATGAATAAGCTCTCAAGATGTAACCCACCGGATGCATTACGTTTTGTGAATTAGGTTGATCCTAGCATCGACGCATAAGCTCGGTCCGCTTACTAGTGTCATCTCTATGCACAATTGCTATGAGAATCCCTCCGTCGGCCTTTTGCGATGTACTACTTGTGTATGGAACTGAGTGACTATTACACGTATCACCAATCCCAATACTAGTAGAAGAATTACTATCAGGTTAATTCAAATGGCCAGTTGAATAACCCAATAGTAATCTTAGACACTAAAAATAATAAAGACAATCGACAAGAAAATTAAACTCAAAATAAATTTGTAAAAAGAATTAAAGTTTCATAAACCAGGACTTTGAAATCATACCTTAATCAGTAAAATTTAGCTACACATGGATTTACTAAAACCCATAAAAATATATATATAGAAGAAGAAGAAAATAGCTTGGTTTCCCCCTAATGGGGTTAACCCTAGATATGAAATAAAACCTTTCCTCTCTTCTATTCTTTTTCTCTCTCTGATAAGTTATGTATGTCAAACTCGGCTATCACGAGCCTTTATATAGTCTTAGGAGCAAATCCTCCGCGCACGCAAAATCCGTGTTTGAGAAGGATCCAAGGTCGGTGATCAGTGTTTTGGTATTTTGTAGAATGAGGTGTTGTGATTCAGTGTCACAAACAACACTACAGTATTATAAACGCTGCTTCTGATTGGGTGATAGTTCAGTGGGATTTGTATGAGCCAATGCTCTTCCTTTAAGAATCATCTTACATCAGACTTGAAGTTCTGTTTTGTACCAACTTCCCACTTTCCAGTACGCCACAAATCTTTTCTCTGCTGAGAAATCTTCTCTGTATCTATCCTCAACGAGTCTTTGAACAGCAACCAAACTCCATAACCGCCTCCTGACTTCTCTCAAACTCGGTCCCATATCCAAGTCCATTCCTTATCAATTCGAGTTCCTTCTTTATCTTAACTCCCGTAAATAACTCAGTTAGTTTCTCGATCTTCAGTTACTGGCAGCAACATTTTCATCACTGCGGAGCTCTAGTCTTTGTCATACAGGACGTTCAGTCTTTCTCCATCTCCATTTCGTTGTTTCACCCCATCGCAGCTCATTCTTATCTTCATCATCAAATGGCACCAGGAACACAAACTCAGGCCACAGACTCGACTCTGTCTCCCACGACGAGCTTCCTATTCTTTTGGTTGCGTTCCTCCTCGTCTCTAATGACAGCAACATCATCAACAAACTTCCAGCACCATCGATCAACGTTAGCGGATCCATTAATGGCAATAGACTCGAGCTGTTCCATCCACCTGACCCATGACTATCCGGCAGCAAACCCTTGTTACAAGGTTAAGAAAATATGGCAGACTAACACCTTTGTCCGAACACGAGCTTCAATATCTTAACTGCCAAACCCTATATGAAGTTCGAACAAACACCACTATCGAGTTCTTCTCATCACTGCCAGCAACACAACTCATCCATATCGTCCCTGACTCCCATCTTCTTCGCAAATTCGATCAATCTCCGATCATCACATCTCTTCCATCATCACCGAGTATCACAGCTCCATTCCTCGATGACAGAAACCGTCAGTCCATCTTCGTTGTCTGTTCTCCATCATGATCATCACTATCACTGCCATTAATGGCAGCAAGCCATAACCATCATCGACCGCAAAGAGCTCCATGTTTATCACCATCTTCACTTTGCCATTGTCCGTTACCAACCAGCGACCACTCCTTCTGTGTTCCTCCTTATCATGTTATTCCCGTCACTACCAACCATGCAAACTCTAGAGCTCAAATACCACAGTTGATGTGATCAGCTCGTTATAACCGTATCACTGATCATGGGAAGAAGATGAAGGTGACAGCCCTTAGTAAATTATCCGGGTGCCTTTAACATGTTTTGAATTCTGGCTTCCCCCTAAGTAAAAGACCAGACTCCCTTTAGCACTTCTCTTGAACTTGACTGCCGCTTAACAAGAAGGTGTCCCTTATCATCCAGTTGGGATGCCAATAGCACTTCCCGATAAAATGACCATTTTGCCCTTTGCTTATGAGTTCTTGTTTTGCTCATAACTTCTTCATACAAACTCAGAATGACTCCGTTCTTTCGCCATTGTCTTCATCTTCTCGTCCTCTACACAATGAAAAGTAGAAATCTTGTATTTGAACAAGTTCCAATTGGTCTTTGGCCCTTCTCCACTCGTAGCTAGCTTCTTTCCTTGTACAATTAAGTACAAATTCACTTCTTTTGGATGATTTACCTATCAAAACACAAATAAGAGAAAACAAGCATAATATACAATAATTTGCAAGAAAACCAACAAATACTAGCATGGAATTAACACCAAATATATGTGAAATATGCACTTATCAAGGAGGAAATAGGAAAGCTCTAGCCGCGGAACAACAACCCAAACGTGCGGCGCCAGCACATCATACGGCTTCACCCCTGAAGGTCGTGACTAAGACTCCTACACAACAACAAAAAACTGGAGAGGCTGCTCTAACCTTCCGTTTCCGTTTAAAGAGGTAATCGAACCCCTAGAAACGTGAATTCAAGATGGCGTCACAAAGCTACCTCCTATCAGACGTCCTCCAACTAAAGAAGAAATGGCAAATCCCAAATATTGTCGTTACCATAGGATAACTCCAGCTAAGCACTGAGGGAGTCCACATAGATCCTCTTCCCGCCAGTAGCAACATGATATTTGGGGACTCCGTCCACAAAACTGTACAGTCCATGATGGAGCATTAATGTGAGATTCTGTACTTGTCCAAGGCGCAGTGTCAAGACATATTTGCATCCCTCAACCGTGTTGTACCAGGCAAGCAACAATAGGCGAGCTTCCACATGCAGGAAATCAAGGAGGAGCCGCTTCACAAGAAAAAAAAAGGGAGAATAAACTCACATACGTGAGTTATCAAAGCCCGTCAATGTTTATGGTCGTGGTCGTCCAAGGTTCGTGCTTGTAGCTGTAACTCCTCCCTGCCAAGGTTCATGGTCATAGCCACCACTCGCCCCTGCCAAGATTTATGCCCGTAGTCACCACTCGTCCCTATCAAGGATCGTGACCGTAGCCATACAAGCTTTATCCAACCTATCTTGTTCCCAAAAAAACGCAGTCCTTTCTGATCACAGTTGCTGTCAAGAACCGTTGCTACTCGTTTGTTGATACCATCCAGAGCTTCGTCATAGAAACAACCACTACAGACAGAGGTAATCTGAACTTCTGCATATTTTAGTTTCCCGTGGAGGAAGTAATAGAGTCATCAGTACGAAGGCAAGATGGTAATACCTTTATCATGGTCAACCCACCGACCATACAAGATAGAACCACGTAAATCACACTTGGGGACTGATTCTCAACACGAAATCCCTTCACTGTCAAGGACCTCTTCAACTCAGAAGAGACGGTCACACAAGAAGTCATAACCGTGACAAGTTCACCACTCTTCAACGTAAGGATATCATCACCTCCCTGGAAGCGCCTGACCAACAAGCAGTATTCGGCTCAGCCATTCATAAGCGTTGTTATCAATGAAGAATCAAAAAGGAAACTCAGCACCGCCTACCCAAGGCCTGCACGAAGCTGCATATCAACAACAACAACGCCGACAAAGTTAGAATCGGCGTTTCTAGATTTCCAATTTCCTATAGAAGTGGCGCATGGGCTTCCAAGAAGTTTGGATACAATACATATCTATCAAGTGCGATCAACAAATGATAAATCCAAAAAATTGCCGCCTCCATCAATTCGTCAACTACCTTACCAGCAAGTGCAATGGAAGTACATCTTTCAAGAGAAAATGGAATCAGGATAATTACACCTGGGGACTGCCAGCACAGGATTCCTTCACGTCCCTCAACCGGGTTATTTTTGATATCAGCATCATCACTGTCAAAGCTTTACGAGCCGCAGAAATTTCTCAGCATGAAGACGTACACGTGCATCAAAGACTCCAAAAGTACGCCGCGGAGATATTTTCACATATCCGGCCACGCCATCGAATCTGAAGTGTAACTGGGGACTGCTCATCGCATCACATTCCATACAACCATCCAAGATTCAAAAGACAGTTCAAAGGATGTCACTTAGAACGAAGTCCTTGAAGGTTTGATAGCAGCACATTCTTCTTGGAAAGCACCTCCCGTATCCCGAAGAGCATCCTGCTTCAATATTGAGACAGTTTCTCAACCAACACCTCTTTTGACTGACGTGATCCCTAGAGGAGGTTCTGTCCATTTTCAGCATGCAATTTTCGGATTTTGGAAATCATTTCACTGACTGGGAAGCAACAAATCTGAAGATTCGTGGCACATCGTCCATGCTTCTACATACCTAGACAGCACGCCAAAAATCTTCCAGAAGCGTGTAATATGCAAGGGTAATATCAAACAGAAGAATGGGAGATCTCAGATTGCAAAATCGCGTTCGAGGAATTAATATCATGTACACAGGCTCTACTATAACCCTACCGAAGAGCGCTACATCTAAAGTTTCAAGATATTGCGAGATCTTTCTAAGAATTTGGACTTCTTAGTTGGGAGATTTCATTCATTCATCCAACTGGAAACATAAAATCATAAAGCGACATGAATAAAGGATTATTATTTGATCAAGCCCTAGCTTCAGCCGCATGAAACAAAAGAATACTAAACATCAAAGAAGTGCCATCAACGCCAGGACCAATAACGCCTTCACTTGAGTCCTCTCCAGAAGTCGCTTCAACATCCTCTCCAGAAGCCGCTTCAACATCCTCTTCGGAAGCTGCATCAACGTTCTCTTTGGGAGCTGCTTCAACGTCTTTTTCGGAAATTGCTTCAGTAGCCTTTTAAGGATATTCCTCATGATAGGGCTCGTCCACATCAGAGTCGAGGATTATGACGTTGCCATGAATAAGGTATTCATGTTTATCCAGGAGTTCATGTTATGCTCCACCTTCCTTCACTTTAGCCGGGCAGCAAACCTTTCAGCCCTAGCACTTGTTAGCTGAGATGCTTCATCGCGCCTCCACTTTTCCTCCATGCCAACCGAAGCCTGAAAAGCTTAGACACGCTCTCGGACGATGCTCAGATGTACAAGGGACTTGGAATGCGGTTTGAGATCCCAACCAACCGTATGCCTGATCTACCTAGGGCCAACCAACATCATGCTAGGGGAACGCTCACCTGGACGCATCTTGAACGTGCTTGTTCCAAGGACAGGCCAACCCATCTCTCCTGGTAACATCCGTCTACTTTGCTTCGTAAGCTTTACCTTTATTTGTCACCATCTAGTGCTTACCCCGCAACAATGTCACTGTTACGTACTAAGTAGGGGACTTAATGTTGATGGTGGTTTTTAGTTCAGGGCTAAAATTGTAAAACCCTGTATTTAATGCGCCATCATTCTGCAAACAAGATTGGGCCATTAAAAAGTGATGAGTGCCCAAGCCTCTTTACTTATATATGTATTGAGAAATTCAGTATATTTATGTGGAATTTATCCAGAATGGTGCGTGTAGCAACAACCCCAAATATTCTGTAAATTTCTGAGTATTATTCTATGCCATGTTCCCCAGTTGATCTCTTAATACTGACCTGACATGACGACTAATGCTCGCTCCCAGTCGAGTAGCATGAATCTCCCGAAGTGTCAGGATTAAGATGCGTGTGGAAGTACTCAATCAGAGGCACGCAAAGTTATGCTGCCCTTTGATATTAAATTAGTGATTTTTGTATCAGTATGCAAAATTCACCCAAAATTGATTGATTTTCCGTCAACCCGCAAAATTCAGTTCTTTAATCTAATTTTATCAATTTACAAAAATTAGGTTTTTGCGCCCTGCACAATATCTCGAACCCTATTGGTTGAGACCAAACCTAGGTAAGCTAGGAAATTAATCCGCCATGGACTAGTAAGAGCAAAGTCCTACCAAAAATCATAAAGCAAGAAATAAAAGAGGAGTTGCGAAAAATAGGAGCAGCAACAAAAGGAGGCGTGGCCGCGCCACATTGCTGGCCAGTTCGCCCTAGCGGGCACCACCTGCAGCCATATGGCCACGCTCCATGTTGCCCTTGTCGGCCCCCCTTTCCATTGACCAATCAGGTCTCTCTAAATGCGCCACACGCATTTAGAATGAGGCCGGCACCATGCTGCTTGCCAATCCCCTTTCCATCGACCAATCAGGTCGCTCTAAATGCGCCACACGCATTTAAAATGAGGTCGGCCCCCTGCTGCTTGCCGTCCCCATTTCCATCTACCAATCAGGTCGCTCTAAACCCGCCACGCGCATTAAATAAAGCCAAACCGCGCCAACACCTAGTGGTCGTCGCGTTCATAGCCGCTCCCACATTATGGCCTTGCCATAATTCATTTATTCAACGTGGCCCAAATGCCACCATATCGCGGCCACATAGCCGCACACACTAATTAGGTCTTTGACATGCCAAACCCTAATTTGGTTAAGACCGCTATGCCGTCACATGCCAAATAATGCCACATAAGGCATTAAGTTTGATACGGCAACTAGAGCCAATATTGTTGGGTCATATTTGGATCTAACACCAACATGCCAAGATATAGTGGCCGCGCCATCACACCAGTATGCCACTGGCAGGCGCTAACGAGATGTTGCCATAATCAATGGCCACCCTCTTACATAAATTACAATCTCGATCGTCCAACTTCGCCAGCCGAATTGACCGGCCTAGATTAAATCTTAGGCGACCAACCAAGACTAACTTAATAACGTCACATACTATTTCTTGCGGTGATTCTAATGACTTATCTCGCCACACATGATTACCCGCCGCCTAGTTTGTGCGCGATTGGTCAGAATAAATAGGTCTTGCACACAAGACCCACTCTACAATCTGCTGCATATTTTCCACAAAAATACTCGAGACATCAAACATGTCATAAACTGGGGTATTGGTCTGTCGGTTTACAGCGTGCGGCGTGCAACACGCCCTTTACGAGAAAGTGTCAGGAAAGGGCGGACGGTTAATGAGAAGTAAATGAGTAGTGGGTGTAAGGCTGACCAATCTTCCCTCGTGATGGAAACATGATGGTCACCACTTTTTACACGACTCCACTTCTCCACTACTTATTTGTCTCCACTTCCTACGAGATCAGGTATTCTCAATCATGACTTGTATAAAGGTTTTCGACCTATTTCGACAGAGGGGGGAATAAGTGATCAACATAAGTATCCAGAAAAACACCAAGAACTGATAGCTTACATTTCGCAAGCCAGTTCCATATTCTGATACAAGTCATAAAACAGCCACACCTTCGAAATTCAATCATTGAAACATTCTTAGAGGACATTTCGTCAAAGTAAGCAATTTTCAAAGTGTTTTTTTTTTTGTTAAATCCAAAGTTTATTATAACAAAAAAACGTAATTACAAGAATTACAAATTTGGAGCACAGAACTCCCTACCCCCATAAGCCAAAGGGGTCTAAATAACTTCTAAGAATTAACTAAAGAAATAACCTCAAACTAGAAAATTAAAAGAAGCTACCTATATCTATAGCCAACCCCTTTCAATTTACTTCTGCTGCTACCAACTCTATACGATTTGCTCTTGGAAAAAATTTCAGCCATTATATCCGTATCAAAAGCATAATTACCCAAGATATCTTCATCCTCATCCACATAAAACTCTCCATCTTCATCCTCAATGGTAAAGTTACCAGGAACAATCTTAATAGGAGAAAACTTACTAGGGGATTTTTTCTTTGGATTCATTGTTTCCATTTGCTCCTTATAGTGGTAAAGTTACCAGGAACTAGCAATTTTCAAAGTGATTGAAACGTGTCATGACTTTCGTCACTAGGTAAAGATGAACTTGGCCAAAGCAAAAGATTACCAACACATTGTAGGATCATAATATCGCCACAACAACTCTACGCGAAGACAACGAATAACAACACTGCGAGTCAGTCGCAGAGGATTAAATGTAAATGACGCACTGGATGACGATAGGAAGATATGAAATCAGCGAAAGTTAAGAAGTGTCGCGAATATGAATATTAAATGCGCTGCGACACTTCGCAAGGCACTTCCGAAAATAAGGGACAGCTTAGCTGTCATTCACTATGTACTACCCTATATAAAGGGATGAATGAATCGGCAGAAGGAGAGGTCTTTTTGGAGGGGAGAGTAAGTCATTAGGAGAGAGAGAGAGAGAGAGAATTTTGTAAGTTCTTAAGTGTAATTCTATTTTCCTGTGTAAAGATTCAAGAAAGTTATTAATAAACATTCACAATTGTTCATCTATTATCTTTTGAATGGATTAGTTTAACTAAATATAATGAGGGGTGTATTGTGGGATTTCCTGCAACTACATATTGGCGCTAGAAACAGGGACCTGAAGAAAGAAAGAAGGCAATAAGAATCATTTAAATCAAGAAAATGAAAGAAAAAGACAATGTTAAATTAGATGAGGCAAATGAGGAAGATATGGAGTACAACTCGGGCACAAAGATAATGATCGATGAGTTTCATGAAAATATCAAAGGAAGAATACACAAGCGGGATTTTGAAGGAAAGAAAATCACGAGATAGAGAGGTAACGGTGCCTTTAGAAGAATGGGAAAAGCAAAAGATAACATTCACGGAAATATCCAAAGAAAATTTGAATCACACATCTCCACTGGTAATTACCATAAACGCGTGCAGAGGAGAAGAATTAATAAAGGCAACGCAAACATGGACAGTAAATAGAACTTTAATTGATACTGGGAGTTTGGTGAATATTATGTTTTATCATGCTTACGAGAAGATGGGATATAAAGATAAAGAAATGATTCCCACGGCCTACAACGTCCATGGTTTTGGTAAATCTGTAACAAAGGTTAAAGGAGAAGTAAAAATACGAATTCTGTTGGGAGACATCGAAGCACGAGTAACCTTGTGTGTAGTAGATATGGAATCGCCATACAATATATTGCTAGGGAGACCATGGGTACATGCAATAAAAAAGAGCATCAACATTTCATCAATGTATCAAATTTCCCACACCAACTGGAATCGGCAAGATTAGAGGAGATGTGAATAAAGGAAGAACATGTTATCAAATGGAAGTGAAATATCATGAAGAGCAAGCAAAGAAGCGAAAATATCGCAGAAAACTGGCGAAAGCAGTTAAAAAGGAAGAAGAATTTAGAGTTTACATGATAAGAGCAAAGGAAGGAAAAGGGATACCTAGCGAGATTTCGGGAGAAGAAAATGAACTCGCGAAAGAGTTGAAAGGACCAACCCCTATGGGAGAGCCGCAAGCTAGTTACGTCGCGGCAGAGCAAACGAAAGAAGTGAATGTTGGAACTAATGAAGAGCCCAAAATGTTGAAAATTGGGACCAGTATGGAAGCGGATGAGGAGAAAAGGACTGTAGAGTTGCTGCGAGACTACAAGGATATCTTCGCATGGAATATGGATGATATGCCGGGTATAGATCCATCGATAGCTTGTCACAAATTGGAAATAGATAAAAGGGTGAAGCCGTTCAAGCAGAGAATTAGAAAAATCGCAACAGCTTATCACCCCCAAATAGAAGAAGAATTGCAGAAAATGCTAGATGCAGGAATCATCAGGCCAGCAAAATATCCTGAATGGATAGCAAATATGGTTATAGTCCCAAAGAAGAAAAAGGGGATAAGGATTTGCATAGATTTCACTGATTTAAACAAAGCTTGTCCTAAAGATAGTTTTCCATTACGGATATCCCACAACTAGTCAAATCAAAGAAGAGGAATGAAAGAATATCATCTCTGGATGGGTATAAAGGTTACAACCAGATTCCTCTCGCCGAGGAAGACCAAGAGCATCCGCTTTTTCGCTCCAAGAGGGTTATATTGTTATACGAAAATGCCATTTGGTTTACGAAATGCCGGAGCAACGTATCAAAGAATGGTAGAAGAAGTATTCGCGGAATGGATACATAAAACATTTGGAAGTATACGTAGATGATATGCTTGTAAAAAGTAAGAAAGCGAGAAAACCATGTACAAGATCCGAAAGAAATTTTTGAACAGATGAGGCGATTCAACATCAAAGTAAATCCCGAAAAATGTACCTTGAGTGGCATCGGGAAAATTTTTGGGTTATATAGTATCAAAGGAAGGAATACAAGTCGACCGGAGAAAGTGAAAGCAGTCCGCGATATGCCAACACCTGCGACAATAAAGGATGTCCAGAAGCTGAACGGGTTGTTAGCATCGTTAGGAAGATTCATTTCGCGATCATCTGATAAGTGCAAGCATTTTTTCAGCATCTTGAAAAAAGGATCGAAATTTAAATGGACAGACGAATGTGAAAAGGCTTTACAGGGAATTAAAGAACATCTAATGGAAGTATCCATTATGCAAAAAGCAGAACCAGGAGAGGAATTGTTGGTATATCTTGCGACAACGTCGCATGCGTTAAGCGCGGTGTTGCTGCGAATAGACGCTGGAGTAGAAAAACCGATTTACTATATCAGTAAAACTTTTAATGCCGCAGAAAGGAATTATTCGAAGATTGAAAAACTAATCCTAGCGTTAGTCTACGCAACATTTAAGCTTCGCATATATTTTCAAGCACATACTGTCAAGGTGGTAACAAAAGTACCAATCGAATCAGTAATGAAAAACTCAAAAAGATCGGGAAGAGTAGAAAGGTGGAATGCCCAAATAAGTCACTATAAACTCCAATATGAAATATTATCTTCAACCAAGTCACGAGGTAGTCGCGAGACTTTTTGTGAGAATTTCCTTTGGAGGAAGATGAAGCGAGTGGATGAAATGATGGATGTAGAAGAAGAGCATGGAGACCCAAATGATTTGTTAACCGAACAGGATAGATGGGAAATATTGGTAGACGGATCATCAAATGGAGAAGGTAATGGAGTGGGAATTGTTGTGATTTCGCGAGGAAGGCAATAAATTAGCTTTCTCTTTTAGATTGGAGTTTGAATCCACTAATAATGAAACGGAGTATGAAGCCATAATACATGCTTTGCGATTCGCAATAGAAATGAAGCTAGAAAATGTGAGGATTACCGGTGATTCGCAGAGTTGGCAATTCGCCGGATAATGAGAAATACGCTACAAATGAGCCATCTTTGCAAAAGTATAGAAAGCTTGTCGAGGAATTATCAAAGACAGTACCAAAAATGAGATGGAGGCATATATCAAGGAGAAATAACAGACTCATGCAGACGCTTTTGCCTTTATATCAAGCATGATGATGAGACCCGCTGCGAGGAATATCAAAATACAAACACTTTTGGCACCATCAATTAATAAAGAAGAAGGGCAAGAAGCGGATGCAATGTTAGTAGAAGACATACCACAATGTCGCGATAAAGATTGGAGAACAGAACTTCACGCCTACTTGATGAAAGGGGAGACACCAAGAAATAGATTAGAAGCACACAAATTAAAAAGCCGTGCAACGAATTACGAATTAAGGGATGGTGTGCTTTATCGGCGATCTTTTGATGGACCTTCACTTCGATGCTTAGCAAGGGAAGAGGGAGAAATCATATTGAAGATGTTGCATAGCGGAGATCTTTGGAAATCATAGCGGTGGAAGATCTTTAGCGTATAAAGCAAAAATGCAAGGATATTACTGGCCGTATATGCATGAGGACGCGAGAGCGATGTCAAGACGCTGCGAAGAATGTCAAAGACATGGGAAGAAGATACATGCACCTGGGGCACCATTAAATTCTTCTAAGAGTGTGTGGCCTTTTGGAAAGTGGGGTTTAGATATCGTGGGACCTTTTTTACCAGGAACAGGGCAGAGAAGATACTTAATTGTCGCAATGCATTATTTCACAAAATGGGCAGAAGTGAAAGCGGTACAACACATTCGCGACAAAGATATTTTTACTTTCATATTCGAGAATATTATATGCAGATTTGGGATTCCCGCACAGTTGGTATCTGATAATGGGAAACAATTCGAAGGGCAAAACATAGAGTTGTTACTTAATGCATTTCAAATAAAATGTGGGAAATCGACTCCACTATATCCGCAAGCTAACGGTCAGGCGGAGGCAACAAATAAAACAATTGCGGATATATTGAAGAAGAAGTTAGAAGGATACAATAGAGGATGGTGTGAACAAGTACCCAGCGCAGTATGGGCATATAATACAACAAGAAGAGAAGCTACTGGAATGTCACCTTTTTGCTTAACATATGGAGTTGAAGCTGTACTCCCAACGGAAGTCATGATCCCGACAACTAAAAAAGAAGTTTGGGAGAAAAATCTTAGTGCAGGAAACATTCTAATCAAGTTGGACGAATTAGAAGAGAAAAGGGAGAAGGCGTTACGACACATGGAGAATTATCAACGAAGATTAGCCAGAGAATATAACAAGCGTGTGAAGATACGTGAATTTCAACCAGGGGACCTGGTATTGCGAGAGACACCAATATATCAGCGAGAAAATGGAGGCAAGCTGGCGAGAAAATGGGATGGACCTTATATTATCAAAGAAGTAGTTGGTACAGGGGCTTATAGATTGATGGATCCCGAAGGTAAAGACATGGGACAAAGATTGGGCAAGCCGTGGAACAAATTATATCTAAAGAAATATTACCCATAAAAGTGGGTCAGATGAAGTACTTTAATGCAAGATATCTGAGAAATTCAATAAAATTCTAATCAAAATATCAGCGAATGTCTCGCAGGCAGAATGGCAAGAAATAACGGATGAATGAATGAATAAACATGATCGAATGAATGGGACGAACCTTTATGGCGTACACCCTAGTTCGCGAATTACATTTCGTAAGAGGCAAATGTAAGACCTAAAGTGCGTCATATAAGGGGGTATCTCTTAACATGGCTCAGGGAAAAGGTTACACCGCCCCTGGAACCTGGGTCATGCAGATTTGGGGCCCATGAAAGCCTATCCGGAGGAGGTACCTTGGATTCCCAACTATATATGTAGGTTATACCCTGGTTGGGCGACCGAGGGTCTCTTTCAAGGAGTCGTATGATCAAGGCGCCGAGGTACCCGGTTGAGTCAAGAGTGCGGGGAGCATGGAACTTCCTTACCACTCTTGACAAGTCTTGGCGCACGCTGCACTCGGCCCGAAGAAAACTCCACTTAGGGTGCAGCCTTGTAACCATAAACTCTATAGGTATAAGGGATAAGAGGCTGCGAAAACAACTGGTTGTTGTTAAGACCGGATGGGAGGAGCTAGCCTTATATGGCCGATGAACGCCTCCTTGAAGGGGCAACCGGGGAGGTGATAAGGGCGGCACCCTCCATTAGGGAGCTGATAAGTGCCAAAGACGCAAATGTCACGAGGCTTTGTTTCCGCAAGGAAACTTAGGCTTGTCATATTTGTGCAATGATCCCCGCAGAGGCAATAATACTAACGCGAGGGTAAGACGAGATCAATGGGTCCTTACATGCAAGTGTAAAGACGTCCTGCGATTTCGTCGCAAGACGACAATGTCACGGGGCTTTACTTTCGCAAGAGAATTTAGGCCTGTCATATTGTCGCAAGCAAAATATCCTGCAGAGGCAAAAATACTTGACAAATGATAAGACAAGGTCAATGGGTTTTTACATGCAAGTGTAAAGACGTCCTGCGACCTTGTCGCAATAAAGGATGGCAGAGTGAGACCTTTAATTAGGAAGGTCAAACTTAGAAGACCATCAAAAATGATAAGGCAAGGTCAATGGGTCAGTACATGAAAATGTAAAGGCGGCCTGCGATCTTGTCGCAATGAGAAGAAATAAAGTGAAATTCCTAATTGGGATGATTTTTACTTAACAAAGGAATCAGTAAGCGAATATACTCGCGAGGATATGTTCAAACATCTTAAATAAGAGAAAAAGGAGAAAATAAGGGGGTTACTCGATCAGCGACTTAATCCTTACAAATAAAAAGAAGTTTGACAAAGTACAAAGAAAATTTACTTCTCTACACCAATATTATCAACTACAGAGGATGGTTGAGATCTTTCACTGCCTTTATCAGCTTCACCTTCACCGGTCGGTGGATTTTCATCAGAAATGTTTTCGGCACCTTCATTTTCACCAGCAGATGGATTTTCATCGTAAATTTTTTCGATCGGATCTTTGTTGATAACTTCATTATTAGCGATATCTTCGCCGCTTTAGTAGTCATAATCTTCATCGGGAGAATCGGGGACTTCATCATCACTTACTTCCAAAGGATCAACACGAATAGGATCAAGGGACTTAGACAATAAAATCTCATTCACAAGAACTTGACTTTGAGGGGAAATCGACGAAGCAACGCCTTTTGACGATTCTTACTATCTATGTCTTTACAAAGAAGACATATAATCAAATCTTCGTTCTGCACGGTCGCGAGAACGAGCAAGAGAGGCGGCGAGTAATCCATTTTCTTTGCGAATCCTAGAGTAATCTGATCTGAGAGTGGAGATAGTAGAGCGAAGTTTCTTCTCAGAATCTGCATAACAAGTGCACCAGATTAAAGATAATTAAAGATTTTTAGAATAATTAAGGGATTAAGATAGTCAAATAATATGACTACCTTCCTTCGAGAAGTAAGATGCTTTGAATTAAAGCTGCAAAATTATTCCCCAAACAGTCCATGGCATCATCAAATGTATCTCCAACTAGGCCTTTCAATCGAGCTCGCATAAGCTTTTTTCATTCGAAACAAGTATAGAATTCTCGGTCACAAGAGTACAGTTGGATTTTTCTAATTTGGAACATTGATCCTTGAATTGGTTTGCTTTTAGACTCAAGGTTATTCTACCCTGAATAAGTTTATCTCTTTCGGCAGTAATTTCTCCAAGCTGCTTTTTCAAGGAATGGATAGTTTGTTCTTGTTCTTCACGAAATTTTCGACAAGTATCATATTCTTGCGAATAGGTCGCGACCTTGTTTAGCAGAGATCGCTTTCCCGAGAAAGGGTCCCATTCTCATCCGATAAAGTTCCCAACTCCAAATTAGCCTTAGTCAAAGAGTAAGAAAGGCGAGATAAGTCTTTACTTAATGAGTCTTGTTGTTGAATTAAATCAAAGTTTTCTTTAGACAAATTATCTATTTGATCAACAAAGATATGTATGAAGATTATTTAAGATGTTATATTGCTCCATCCAAGCATCTCTTTCAACTCGAACCTCTTCAACAGTTGATTCCAACTGATATATCTCCATTATTCGTTTCTGGTTTAGAGCTTAAAGGGCGAACAAAAGTTTAAGTTGTAAAAAAAAAAAAAAAAAAAAAAAAAAAAAATTGAGGAAGAAGTATACCTTTTAAATATTCATTATTATTGCGAAGATTATAACGATCTAGTGAGAGGTTGTGAAATTTTTATTTTCAAGATGGAGATTATTGCATTTAGCAATCATAGCTTGAAGATCGTTTTTCAAAGACATTAATTTCTTGAACCAAGGATGCTTGCGAGATCCTATCAGGACCAATATGTTTACTTAGAATCTCGCAGACATCAGATTTGACAGGATCAACAGAGGTCTTCTTGGCATCATTCACAAGGTCCGAGAGAACTTTGAAAGCCACGTCTATTCCTTCCAAATTTTTCTGCAGAAGAGGGATTTGCTCGGGAAAGAAGGAACAGATTTAATCATTCTTCGCCAAAGGAACATCATGAGAAGGGGAGATTTCGGGAAAGGTAGTGGTTGGAGGAACGTGGGACATTGATGATAGGAGAAGGGATAAGTTCATTTGTAGTAGGATTATTATGAGGAACCTGATCTATAAGGAGTTGAGGCATAAGAATATTGTCATTTGTGACAAGATTGTCTTGCGATGATTTCGCAACAGGAGAAGAAGGTGAAAATGAGGGAAAAGGAACATCAGGAGTAACAGGTTTAGAGTGGCGAGATCTTTTGGGAGTCTTGTCAATAGTATTGTCACCCTGCGAATGACAAATTAAGTAAGAAACAGAGGCAACGATATTGCTCTTAAAAAGCAAATACTTCTTTAAAATACCTTATCGCTCGCAGGCTTTCTTTTGGAAACGGTATGTTTAGCTTGCGAAAAGGACTTTGGTTGTAAATGATTCTTGTTGAGAAGTTGGTTTCGACTGTGAATCCAAAGAAAGAAGGGGATTCTTCACGGTGAACTTGGTGGTGGGTTTGTTCTTGCTGAAACAAAAATGGCAGAAAAAGATTAAAAGGAATAGGATAATCTCAAAAAGGGAAGTTAATGACAAAATTAATCAATCATAGATTCAATCGAATCTAGCAGGATTAACAAACCTGGATGCCATGGAAGTGATAGCAAATAAGAAATAGCGAAGGGTGATGAAGACGATGGTGAAGAAGAATAACAGAAGAACAATTTACGAGACGATAAAGAAGATGAAATAGAGGGAAAGAAATGTTCTTCACAAAAGACTCTCCTATAAATAGGCAAGAAAGTGTTATGACCGGATAGCATTAAATATACCGGTAAAAAGAATGGTTTTAAACACGTGTAAACGGTCATTCCTAAATTCACGGAATCATACTGAAGAAGATTTTTAATGGAAAATGAACGGTCGCGACAAAGAATTCGGATATCGCACAACATAAGGAAACATAAAGAGAGGAGAGAAGATGCAATATTCGGGTATTGCACAGCATATTTCTTTATCATATGAGACTCAATTATTTTCCTAACTCGCGAGGAGAGATTGCAAAATCCATTATTCTCCATAACCCATGAGGCAAGGAATGATATTTCATACATACTTCTAAAAACTTGAACTTCGCCAAAGAATAGAGGCAAGTACGTACTTTTCAAGTCCAAAGTATTCTTTCGCTCGTCCTTCATCAATAAAAATCAGAGACTACAACAACGAATTTTTTCTTAAAAATCACTCTCCAAGCAATGTTCAAGAAAAAGAGGCAAGATGTAGGATCATAATATCGCCACAACAACTCTACGCGAAGACAACGAATAACAACACTGCGAATCAGTCGCAGAGGATTAAATGTAAATGACGACTTTGGATGACGATAGGAAGATATGAAATATGGCGAAAGTTAAGAAGTGTCGCGAATATGAATATTCGTACGCTGCGACACTTCGCAAGGCACTTCCGAAAATAAGGGACAGCTTATTTGTCATTCACTATGTACTACCCTATATAAAGGGATGAATGAATCGAGAAGGAGAGGTCTTTTTGGAGGGGAGAGTAAGTCATTAGGAGAGAGAGAGAGAGAGAATTTTGTAAGTTCTTAAGTGTAATTCTATTTTCCTGTGTAAAGATTCAAGAAAGTTATTAATAAACATTCACAATTGTTCATCTATTATCTTTTGAATGGATTAGTTTAACTAAATATAGTGAGGGGTGTATTGTGGGATTTCCTGCAACTACACACATATTTCGAGAAATAGATAGGCGAGTTAAAACTCGGCTCGAAATAGCAAATGTGTATAATCAAAGTCTATATAGCAAAACGACTTTTGTCTCAAAATAGGAGATAGAGTAGATAGACTTTTGAGTGATAGATAAGTTCAAGTCTCCACATACCTTTTAGTCGATGAAGATCCACCAGTTCCTTGAGTAGTCCTTCGTCTTGTATGATGATTTCCATGGAGTTATTGAGCTCAACTACACTTTCTATCCTAGTCCGAGACTTAGCTATAGTAGACTAGAAATCAAGCCTTATAGTTTTGATCACTAATATTGAAAAACATGCTTGAGATAGCAACGCATGCGAGTTCAACCGAGCAAAGCTCTAACAACCAAGAACTTATAGCTTACATTCCGCAAGCAAGTTCTACATTTTGATACAAGTCATAAACAACCACACCTTCAGAGTTAACCATTCTGATCTCAAACACATTCTTCGCTTCCCTGATGCGTGTCGTAGGTGCAATCAAATTAATATCTTATTTCCACTCAATTAAAAATAATATAATGGAAGTCAAGTTCGTTCCCACGAGGAGCAAGAGATTCTAGTTGTAAAAATTGTCACAAAAGGGGGGTGTAAAAAGCAAAAGAAAATAAACAAAGCAATTAAAAGATAAAGTTGAAATCAATAAGAGAGACAAGATCAAGGAATCCTTCTTCGTTGCAAAACAATGATTCTAGTTATGTTTTCCATCCACATGTTATTAGTCACAAATTATCACCAACCGTAGGTAAAGCAGCTAGATCAGTGCTAAACCCCTAAATCCCTTGTATCACCGGATACGGAAGTTCTCGACTACCGGATTCTATTTACCAAACCACCTAGTAGTAGATCACTCAAGATGTAATTTAAATAAACGCATTAAGATTTATGAATTTATTAGGTTGATATTAGTAGTTAGACTCTTAGATCAAGGTCTACTTGCTAACGTTGTTTTCACATACAATTGCTCCACGGAATCCCTCCGCAAGGTCTTGTGTTTGCTACTTATGTAAAGAGTCAAGAAACGATTACTTATCCCCTAACTTTCACTAGCTTTAGATCAATTAACAAATCAATTTAGTTGGCCACCCAAACAATCTATCAATCAACCATGAATGTATAAACATTCCTATTAGTAAAAACAAACGATAATCATGTGAAAAACTTCAAGATAAAATTTAAAACAAAACTCAAATTATATGTTAAGAACTAGGAATTCATCCTCAATCAATAATAAAATTAGCTACTCATGTTAAGGAGTTCACACAAAGAATAAAGAAAAGAGAAGTGTTGTGTGTGTAGAGAGGTGTGTAAATGATATGTGTAAAACTTATCTATTTATAGGCTTCAATATTCTCCAAATCTTCCAAGGAATAGAATCCTTTTCCTTTAGCAATTCAATTTCCAAATCCAAGCCTTTCTCAACTCTTCCATCTTCTCTTTCCAAGTTTGAGCCCAATTCTCCATCCAATTCCTAGTCCAAGTCTTCACACCCATGAGAGAAGTCCACAGAAAATTCTGGAATTTTTGGTCGCTAGGAAAATCGGTATTATGGCCGGAATTTGACCGGAATCCGTCACCGCCGGCCACCTGAAAATTTCACCGTCACTGGTATATTCGACGGAATATTCCGTCAGTCCACCGTTAGAGATAACGGTCAAACGGGTCAACCGTTAGTCAACTGGTCAAGTGCTCAGGGATTCAGACACCGAGTCAGCATCTAACTCGGCTGATTGATCTAACTCACGAGTTGGACCGTCGGATCGGTCATCGCCGAGTTGACTCGCCCGAGCAGAGAAATTGACAGAGTATCCTCTGTTTTTACGACATTCTCAGGCCAATTTCCAGCCGTGCTCAGCTCCATTCCTGCATCATTCCTAGCACATACATCTAATAATTCAAGCATCATTCCATCATACCCTGTAACAGAAGCGTCACCACCTTCAGAAACTCGTTTCACCCATTTAAAACTCGGCTTCAACACCTAGTCATGTCTCAGCTGCATCATCTTCATTTTCACTTCCTTGGAATAGAATCTCCACCTGCTTTTGTTGCTATTATTCACAGCCATAAACCCATGAAAATAATCTCCTCACCTGCAATCTCCCATCACCAGCTCTTCCCTGTACCAACAACATCAACATTGCAGACCACACCCAACCAATCGATTCCAGCGAACCCTACAATAACAGAACCACCTCACCTCCATTAAATCCCTTTAATCAGTTCTAGAAACCCATCGGTTCAACCACAGACCACCATCCCTATCACCGTAACCTCAATCTCGACATCAACAATTCGAATCAAACCCTAGCTCGCTTTTAACAACTTCGATCCCCGAGACCCAACAAAGAAACCCACCTACGATTCCATTCTCGTCAGTAGCTTCGGATCGAAACCCATCTTACGTATCGAACCCATCTTACACAAAGAACTACTTCAACCACCTTCATCTCGCAATTTCTTCTCTGTTGCAGCCTTCCATCCGCCACCGCATATTCATCACAACTTCGGGGAATTGAGTTATAGCCGAAAATCCTTCTCTAATCACAACATCAACTTCACTTTGTCTCGCCTAACACCGATTTCAATTCTCCTTCTCATCTCTCGATCTCACTCAATGTTAGCCGCTGTTCTTCTCTCGGTTTCAGGTGTGGAGAAAAACGAGTGAATGAGATTTCTTAATTCTTAGGGTTGTGTAATGATTTGGGATTGAGACGCCCAACGTAAGAACCACCCCTGATGGGTGCCTATATCAGGTGGTCGCTTTGATAAGGGCTAGCCAAGTTTCCAGCCCCCTTAACCTTGATCGACACATTGTGTAGTGATCCTCCCAAAAGAGTTGCCCCTTAACATTAACCGGGCTCCAGGATAGTGTTCGCCAAGAATGACTATTTTGCTCTTTTTACTCAAATTGGGTGATTTCTTCTTCTTTTCCTCTGTGCGACTCCATAGTAGCTATAACACTCAAAACAAGCGTAAAACACATAATTCACAAGAAAAATAGCAAAGAAAGCATAAACAATAGATAATAAATAGGATGTATTCTACACCCTATCATTCCCTCCCTAAGATCAACCCTTTTCCTCCATTTTGTGATTGAAGCAAGATTGGAATGGCCATTTCTTGGTTTAGGCCAGGATTGTACAGATTGATCTCTCAAAGTACTCTCGTGCAGTGCATTTGTGTAGGGTTTGATTCATTTCTCGCCGGCACACCCAAATTTACCATTTCCAGCAGAATCAGTTTTTACCCCAACACAACTGGAGACCACAGTGGGAGATTGATCTCTTGGTTACAAAATCAATTTCTCAATTTTCATTCCAGTTTCTCAATTTCAAGATGGTGGATCTTAGGTCTGGGTCAGTTACCAATCTTGATGCTGCTGGAGCTGATAATACTTCAGGCGCCATTGTTTCCACTGCTAACACCAATGTACCGCCTGCCAGCACATTCAACACATCTCATGGTGTTACGTCCCCTATCAACAACACCAGCAGTGCCGGAAGCATTCCCTCTAGCGTGACACCTCCTATCACCAGAGCCAGAGCCGCTGCTACTCCTAATGTTTCTTCGAGCGTGACACCCCTAATCATCACCAGAGCTGCTACCGCTTCTTCGTTAGGTCGGAAGACTGGAGGAGCCAGAGGAAGCCAACCTCCCATTACCATTGTCGATTTACTGGAGAGACAAGAAGTTCTTGCCAAAGCTCAGACGGACATGGCTACAACTCAGAAGGAGGTACTCACTTTTCTCAAGATAGTAACATAAATATTACCACCAGAACCGCGCCAACCCCAAATGAAGCAGAAAAGGAACATATTCATGACTCCTGGTGTAAGTACTTCAACAGGGCGTGTCTTTATGGATGAAGAAGTTCGAGTAGCTCCTGAAAGACCATCAGAAAGGAACCAACAATCCAATTTTATCACACATGAGGACCTAGAACGACTCCTCCAAAATCGAGGCAGGGAGAATCCAGCTACTATTATCAACACCAACCTCCTTATCCTCCAAATGTGCAAAGAATTCCTCTTCCAAAAGGATATTCCTCTCCCAGTTTTCCCTATATGACGGTACTGGTAACGCTCGTGAACACATCTCTCATTTTTTGGAATCACTAGGGGAGCATGAATACAACCATGTCCTCCGCCTGAAAGAATTCTCAAAATCACTCACTGGAAGAGCTTACACCCGGTACAACAACATTGCACCAAACAACATAGCCAATTGGTGTGAGATGGTTACCGCTTTCTACAAGAAATATTTCTTTGTGTCTGAGCAAATCACTTTATCAGACTTGGGGAGAATGTTTCAACGAAACAATGAACATCCAAATGATTATGTCAAGAGATTCAGAATTCAAGCGCTGGATTGCCATGATCCAAACGTGACGGAACATCAATTGGTGGAGTTGTGCATTAATGGCATGGTACCCGTCTATCGCGCTTTACTAAAGAATCTACGCTTCCAGACATTCTCTGAACTTCATGAAGCTGCCAAGCGGTCGGCCACAATAGCACCAGCCTTGCTAGAGAGGACCAGGCCCGCTAGGACTGAAGATGCACGAGAGACTCGAGGGAACAAAAGTCTCATCAAAAAACAATACAACACTCAACCCTCTGTAAGCGTGGTGAGTGAAGGAGGAAAAAGAAAAGCTCCAGCTGCAGAACAACAACCCAAACGTGTGGCACCAGCACAGCAGAAAGCTCAACCCCGGAAGGCTGCGACTAAGACGCGCGCACAACAAAAAGAAACTGGAGAGGCTGCTCTAGACTTCCCGTTTCCGATTGACGAGGTAATCGAACTCCTAGAAGCATGGATTCAAGATGATGCCATAAAGCTACCTCCTCTCAGACGTCCACCAACTGAAAAGGAAATGGCGGTTCCCAAATATTATCGTTACCATAGGTTCGTCAATCACCCAACCAGTGACTGCAACAAGTTGAAGCGCATTTTCAAAGAGAAGGTAGATGCAGGAGAACTTCAATTAGGCACTTAAGGAGTTCACCGAGACCCCCTTCCTGTTAGAAGTTGCATGATTTCTTGGGACTCCATCCACAAAACCGTATAGTCTATGATGAAGCATTTATGTGAGATCCTGTATTTCTCCAAGGCGCAGTGTCAAGACATATTTACAGCCCTCAACCGTGTTGTATCAGGAAAGCGGATGTTTCCAGCCAGGGAATCCGCTCACAATCCCCAACCTCTCCTGGAAAGCACGACTGATAGATGCAACTGGGGACTCCTAACTACCGCTCACCTGAAAGATATCGATTTTGATAGCACACTGATTGACGCGGCCTTTGACTTCAACATTGTCACCGTCAAGACTCTGAGAGATGCAAATATTTCAAAGCAGGAAGCCGTTCACCACCTAACCATAATCAAAAACTCAGAAGGAGAATCCAGAGACGCTTACGGGTACATTAATCTCGAAATCAAGGTGGGAGATGCTCTAACACACGCCAAATTTCATATAGTTAAAGAGTACCCAAATTATGAAATGGTCCTGGGGCGCTCATGGATACACGACAACAAGACGAAGCTAGGAGTATGTCATTTGTCAGTGTATATACCTGAAAGGGTTTCCAACAAGCCATCCAACCCTGAAGACTATTTGTTGACGTATCAACAACTCGCGAATGTGACGCAACTATCTGGAGAGAGCGCATCAACATTTGTTCGCAGATTCCGGACACAAGTAAGTCTTATTGAACAACTCTTTTTGCAACCAGTCACTCCTCCTTCCGTCAAAGCTTGGGGACTCGATCCGATCATCAACCCAGCTGCCACTAGGATATGTGAGTGGGATGCTAGTCCTTTAAAGTATTTTATCAAGAGTTTAGAAGTTGTCTCAGTCAAAGATAAGGAATCTAAGAATCAAGTAATGGTGCAACGCCCAAACCCATTTCAAGTTGGGGATATGGTAGTAAGGATTACTGCTCAACCTACTTCGCCCGATTCCACAGAAGGAAAAGACGAGCCGTATCTAGTAGAAGAAATTATCTTGGGAGGCTACTGCAAGCTCATCAATACTGACAATCTAGAAGGCGTAGTAATGCACGCCAGGTGGCTCAAACTTTTCAATACCTAAAATATCATGTCGCCTCTTCCCTAGAGTTTCCTTTAGCATTTCCCTTTCCATGCAATATTTGTAATTCCTCCAAAATGATTGCAACGATTTGCATTCATAATTAGGATTTCAGTTTATCAGTTAATTGAAGCATTATTTCTTTTCAGAAAATCACTCTTGAATCATTTCAAAACAAAAATCTCAAATAAACTCAAAATCCTCAACAAAACAATTACCTAATAGCTCAAAACCAGAAAATCAAACTATAGAGGAAGCATCTCCTCCAAAACTTACCCAATAGGGGAATATGCAACTAAAAAAGGAAAGGCAAAGTATTCAAGGAAAATCTTCCAGCAGCAGTATATCCTTCTTAGAGAAGATGTTTTTCATGCCTCGAAGAGTAGCCTGCTTCAAATTCAAACCCTGAGATAGTCTCGACTTACGCCTACGTGGAATCCGTAGAAGAAACTTTATTCTTGTCAGTCTACAAATTTCGGATTTTGGGAACCATTTCACAAAACTGGAAAGCAGCGCGACTACTTCTTCAGAAACGGCATCCATGCTCATATATACCTAATCGGCGCGTCACAAATCTTTAAGAAACATGAAATCCGCAAGGAAAAAATCGAACAGAAGATTGGTCGAATCCTTAACCATTATTGTTATTTTCCCTATTGTGAGTCGTCGTTGCCAGCGTTGCATTGTTGAGATATTATTGTGGAAGTGGTATCCTTCCCCATGAAAAGAAAACACGATTTGACGACCATCACTATTTGTGTGCCGTCCTCCCATCTGCCATGTCGCCTTAGTTTAATGGGAAGAACTTGGTTTTTGCAATCAAGGTATTAATCGTGGCATTCGAGGAATGAATATGAGGCTCTACCGTAACCCTGTGATGCGTGTCGTAAGTGAAACAAATTAATCAAGATATTTCCCACTAATTAACTGGTAATATAGCGGTAGTAAGGATCGTTCGCATAGAGAGCTGTGTAATTGATATGTTATTTAGATAGCAAAATAAGATAAAACACAAAGGGGAATTGTTTTAAAGTGAAATAACAAATAAAAGAAATAGAGGATCAAGGAATCCTTCGCCGTTACCAAGCGATAATTGGATTAGTATACTTATCTATCTTTCGTAGGAATCATTCATCACCAACCGTAGAACAAAAGCTAGCTCAGTGCTATCCCCAAAACTCCTTATACCACGGATGCGGAAGCTCTCCAATATCCGATTCTATTCAACCGAATCACCAAGTAGTAGCTCACTCAAGGTGTAATCCAATCGAATTCTTTAGGCTTTGTGAATTAGGTGATCCCAGTAGTTAAACTCGTATCTCAAGGTTCACTTGCTGATGTCGTCTTCACTCGCAATTTCTCCACAGAATCCCTTTGCAAGGTCTCGCGATTTCTATTTTTGTATGAATTATTCGACGATTACTTATCTCCTAACCCAATACTAGCAATAGAACAATCAATAGACTAATCTAGTATGCATCCCAAATCAATCTAAGAATCACTCATAAATATTGGATGTCGTGAAAACAAACGATGATATGATTAAAACTCCGAACAGATTTATATAATTAATAAAGCTTCATGCTTAGAACATTGAATTCATCCTCAATCAACAAAAGTTTAGCTTCTCATGATTACACCGTTTCCCGGTTTCCCATAAAGGGGTAAACCCTAAAATATTAATGAAGAACAAAGTATAATATGAGATATAGATATATGATGATATAATATGATATTAAGGAGTATCTCTTATATAGATATCCCAGAAGTGAAAGTCCCGTGCGTTCAATACCGGTCGAATTAGGTCCCAAGCTGCCAAAATTAGTCTAGGAAACTCACACCAAAAGTCTGGCCATGCAAAGACTTCTCTACTATCAAATGGGCTTGCATAAATTTCTGAAAATAGCCCAACCCAAATCTTATTAAGCTTATCAGTTCAGCTGTCAGTTCCGTAGAATTGACAGTACACCCTTCAATTTCCCACGGTCATAACTCGGATATATGAGTCTCCGTGAAATTTTTATTTCCCTGGATTTTTACTTTTCCTTCGTCAGAGTCACGGACAAACATCTCTCTGTGAAAATATTTTTCTTCTGGATTCTATGAACTCAGCCAACTACTTCCTCGGTAACTCTCACCTCCGTGAAAATATATTTCATCTGACTTTTTCTTAAACTCTCATATTTCTCTCAACCACACTTCAACTCCATTACCGACCATAACAACAACTCAAAGCTCCATGTTTTGCTACTTGAACTCCTACATCTCGTCTCATGAGCACCAACTCCATGGTCGATTACAACAGAGGACCTTCCCTGTCTTGTCTAAACCCTTTGATCCACTCAAGCTCAAATCCATCACCATCTTCAATGGAAATGATGACAACAAGACTCGTTCGTTCTCCATTGTCTCACTGCCATCAATCCCGATCATCACTGCCAGTTCTTCATTTAACCCATCTTTCAACAGCCACAACAACATTATCATCATCCAATTCTTCCTTATCCAGCTTCATCATGTCGCGACTGAGATTAAATGGAAACAACATGCACAAATCTTCTCAACAACACCTCCATCATAAGCCACCACAGGATCATCAGTAAAGCTTCACCTTCATCTCAGTTATACAGCAGTACCATCGTCAGTGCCATCCCAAAATACCACGTACTCAGGCCATCAATCACTGATAATTATTCTCGTTATTACTACCAACCCATTTTACTCGATCTTCTCCATATCTCGTCATCTCACTGCCATCGACAGCTTCATCATCACTGTCAAACCCGAGCATATCCTTTCTTCCATCGACAACCATCAATCTTTATTACCAAACTACATCTCTTCTCAGCAAACCCATGGCCATACGATAAGCCGCAACAGTCCCAGCTGACTCTATCCATCGCTGATGACAATGAACAACACCATTTCCTCTCGATCTCTAAAACTTAACCCATCCATCAGTCGCTGGCAGCTCTCCTCATTCTCGTCTTCAATGACCATGTGATGTCCACTGCCAAGCTCGAGTACTCCCCATCGATCACCAAAACCAACCTTGCTCAATCATGATCATCACTGGTATCTCCATTCATCATTGGAAGCTCTCTGAACCTGCTCGAGCTCTTCTATCACAACGCCTCGAACTCATTCCCTGCCATCCTTCGTCTGTCTTCAATGGAGTTCTCGCATGAGAACTTCAAACGTAACTAACGTTCGGAGGAGATGATTGATGCGTGTCGTAACCACAACAAATTAATCAATATTTTTCCACCTAATTAACAAGTAATATAGTGTAGCCAAGTTCGTTCCCACGAGGAACAAGAGATTTTTAGTTGTAAAAATTGTCACAAAGGGGGGTAAAGCAAAAGAAAGTAAATAAAGCAATTCAAAGATAAAGTTGAAATCAATAAGAGAGACAAGACCAAGGAATCCTTCTTCGTTGCAAAACAATGATTCAAGTTATGTTCTTCATCCACATGTTATTAGTCACAGATTATCACCAACCGTAGGTAAAGCAGCTAGATCAGTGCTAAACCCCTAAATCCCTTGTATCACCGGATACAGAAGTTCCCGACTACCGGATTCTATTTACCAAACCACCTAGTAGTAGATCACTCAAGATGTAATTTAAATAAACGCATTAAGATTTATGAACTTATTAGGTTGATATTAGTAGTCAGACTCTTAGATCAAGGTCTACTTGCTAACGTTGTTTTCACACACAATTGCTCCACGGAATCCCTCCGCAAGGTCTCGTGTTTGCTACTTATGTAAGAGTCAAGAAATGATTACTTATCCCCTAACTTTCACTAGCTTTAGATCAAATTAACAAATCAATTTAGCTTGCACTCTAAACAATCTATCAATCAACCATGAATGTATAAACATTCCTATTAGTAAAAACAAACGATAATCATGTGAAAAACTTCAAGATAGAATTGAAAACAAAACTCAAATCATATGTTAAGAACTAGGAATTCATCCTCAATCAATAATAAAATTAGCTACTCATGTTAAGGAGTTCACACAAAGAATAAAGAAAAGAGAAGTGTTGTGTGTGTAAAAAGGTGTGTCAAAAGTGTGTAGAAAACTTCTCTATTTATAGGCTTCAATTTCTCCAAATCTTCCAAGGAATAGAACCCCTTTCCTTTAGCAATTCAATTTCCAAGTTCAAGTATTTCTCAAATCTTCCATCTTCTCTTTCCAAATTTGAGCTAAATTCTCCATCCAATTCCAAACCCAAGTCTTCACACCCATGAGTCTAGAATACTCTTCACAAAATTCTGCACATATTGGTCCGCCGGAAAATTACTGGGATCACCGGAATCCGGCCAGAAAAGCCACCGCCGGTCACCTAAATATCACTGGAGTTCTGTTGCCGTAGACGGAATATTCTGTCACGGTGCCATTACAGTTAACGGTCAATTGGTCAACCGTTAGTCACTAAGGTCAAGGCAGAAGGTCAGTCAGCTTCTTAATCAGCCGTATAACTCAGCTGACTAATCTGAGTAATCTGAATCACCTAGTCACCTAACTAATCACCGAGTCGACTCGTTGACAGAGAATTTCAGCAGAGTTTCCTATGGATTTTGGTAGTTTCCCCGGCCAATTTCAGGCCTATTTTTGGTCTTCTCCTGTTAAGAATCCTAACATACATCTAAATATTGCAGCTTGAGCATCATTCATCACTTTGATTTCATTTATTCATTACTATAGCTGCAGCAGCAACATCAATTTCATTTTCATCGACCAACAACACCAACACTCATTGTAAACAATATAACCCATTCTTTGCAGCTTCTTAAATTCTGCAGCATCATCGTATTTGAAATCACAGCATCAACTCCAAACTGTATCTTCATAGCAGCAGCAGAACAAACAAACCCATTTCTGAATTTCATCTCAACTCCACCGGAAACCCATCTTCTTATACTTCAAATTGATACAAACTCGAATTGAGTTTACCCATTCAATCACAAACCCATCTTGAATTCATCACCAGAACCCCATTAATTCTTCTTATTCCCTGAGTTTCTTCATAACACCAACATCGACTCAAACTCCACTAATAATCATCAGCTCTTCTCAGGCTCAATCTCAGATCAGTGATTTAGCAGAAACATCATATCTTACCACTAGCAACGACAGCTTCCCTGTCTCCTTTGTTGAATCGAACCCTAACCCAGATACCAGCATTTTTTCTCTCGGCCTCTGTTGTTTCTCTTCTCCATTCGATGGCAGCAACATTTATACCAAAACCCTCTTCAAATCCATCGATCTCTTCTCTTGATTTCACAGCAATTTATCGATCTAAGCTGCATCAATTTACTTTTCTTCTCTGCAATTCGAACAATACCACTATCAGTAGCAGTTTCATATTTTCTTTCTCATCTCAATCTTCACAACAGTCGATTAAACATTCAGCTCTCGATCTCTGTTCTTTATTTCAGCCATTAATGGTGCAGTAGTTCACCTCACAATTTCAGCTCTCGGACCAACAGCAGCAGCCGTTGTGTTGTTTTCTCTTCTCAGTTTTAGGAACAAATGATTGAGAATTGATTTCTTTAGGGTTAGGAAGTAAAAGCTGGGTCTGGATCCGGGTAATATTATGGGCCTCACAATGACATCCCCAATTAGCTAATAGGTGCCACAAGCGCCTAAGCCGGTGCTTTTAACACTTCCTTACAACACAGGCTATCCCTTAACTGTGGATGGGCTCCATATATTACTTGCTTGTGAAATGACAATTACGCCCTTTAGCACAACTTTGGATGGTTTCTTCTTCTTTTCTTTCGCATGACTCCAAAATACCTATAAAACTCAAAACACACGTAAAATACATAATTTACAAGAAAAAATAACAAAGAAAGCGTAACCAATAGATAATCAATAGGATGTATTCTACACCCTATCAATGATGGCAGCCCTTAGTAATTCAGAAGGCGCCCTTATAACTCACTTGAACTGTCAGTTCCAGAGAACTGGCCAGGTATTCTACCTCTTTGAACTGTCAGTTTCGGATAACTGACAAGCCTAACTTCGCCCATAACTTCTTCATACGACGTCAGATTGACATCATTCTTTCGCCATTGGCATTATGTTTTCGTCCTCTTCGAGATGATAGTAAGAACTCCTAGATATGAACGAGCTCTACTTGGTCTTTTGCCCTTCTCCACATAGCTAACTTCTTTTATTGCACAATTACGTGCAAATTCACTTCTTTTGGACTATTCACCTATCAAAACATAAATAAGAGAACACAAGAGTAATATACAATAATTCGCAAGAATATATAGAAATTAATAGCATGGATTTGACCCTAAATATATGCAAAATATGCACTTAACACCCTGCCAAAGAGTGCTGCGTCTAAAGTTTCAAGGTATTGCGAGATTTTTTTCTACGGATTTGGATTTCTTAGTCGGGAGATTTCATTCATTCATCCAATTGGAAACATAAAATCATCAAAGCAGCATGAATAAAAGAGTATTATTCGATGAACCCTTGGCTCCAACCACATAAACAAAAACCACTAAAATATCAAAAAGCATCCGCAAGCTATGAAAAGATGCTCATCTATAAAATAAAATAAAATGGAAAATCTAGTTATAAGCATTAATACCGGGATTAATGGCGCCTCCACTGGAGTCCTCTTTGGAAGCTATTTCAACATCTTTTTCATAAGCCGCTCCTACATCCTCTCCAGAAGCCGCCTCCACCTCCATTTCGGAAGCTGCTTCAACCTCTTCCGCGGAAGCCGCTTCAACATATTATTTAGAGGCCGCTCCTATATACTCTTCGGAAGCTACTCCAACAACCTTTTGAGGATGCTCCGGTTCGTCCACATCAGAGTCGAGATTTATGATTCCGTTATGAATAGGGTAATCATGTTTATTTTTACTTGGAGGCCGCTCATGCTCAATCCTTCATTGCTTTAGCCGAGCCGGAAATCTCTCAGCCCTGGCGCTTTTTGGCTGAGATGCTTCATCGTGTCTCCACTTTTCCTCCATGCTAACAGAAGCAAGAAAAGCTTGGACGCGCTCTCGAACGATTCTCAGACGTACAAGGGACATACCCTGTATAACCCGACCAGCTTCACGAAACGGGCGATCTATCTTAGCCAACACCTATTTGAAAACGGTTATCCTGGGATTGTTAACTCCAAAATCCTTCTCTGGGGAGTTAGAGGAATAATCATCACAAGGAGTTTCCATCATACACTGCATAAAAGCGCAAGGGTATGTCAACGACTGAAAAGACGAACAATCTAAAAAAAAAAAAATCTACAAGAGGATACGAAACACGTACCTGGAAAGAAGAAAAGTGCAACTCAATGAGGATCTGTATGAAAAGAAAGGCTCAAGTGCTTCCATTTATATTCCGCAAATTGACAAGATCCAGGAAGAGAAAGGACTCTCTATCTGTCGTGTATAAAGGCTTTAGACGCGGGATATCAATCGATTAGATGCTTATCTACCTAGAGATAATTGGCGTATGCTAGGAGGAAGATCACTGCACACCTTGATGCTTCATCAAATGTATCTTGCTCAAAGACCGAGCCAGCCTCTATCCTGGTAACATGTGCCAGACTTTTCTCGTGAATTTTCTTGACTGCCACCGTCGTCATCCTGCAAAGAAACCGATCCATTTAAAAGTGATGAGTTCCCAGGCCTCTTTACTTACATATGTATTGATCAATTCAGTATATTTATATACATATATAAAATTTATCCAGAATGGTGTGTACAACAACAATCCAAAATATTCTATAAATTTTATCACTTGCCTGCATTACTCACTAAAACATGGCCTGTCGAGTACTCATTCTATGCCAGTTCCCCAGCCGAACTCTTAATGTTGACATGACATGACAATTAATGTTCGCTCGCAGCTAAGTAGCATGAATTTCCCGAAGTGTCAGGATTAAGATGTGCACATAAGTACTCAATCAGAAGCACACAAAGTTATGTCTTTGTTGATGGTGGATTTTCATTTAAGGCTAAAATTGTAAAGGCCAAAATTATGCGCTAAAATCTTGCAAAAGATAAAGCCATTAATAAGTGATGAATACTTCTTCACTTTACTAATTCACCTAGAATGGAGCATGTGGCAACAATCCCAGTATTCTGTGAATTAAACACACGAAATTCATCCAGGTTAGAGCATGTAGCAACAATCCCATATACCCTGTGAATTTACAGCATTATTAATTAATGCATGACCATCCTTGTATTTCCTGTACTCATTACCGGTGCGGCATGACGACTGAGTGTTGTTCTCAGCAGAGCAACACGAACCTCCAAGCATTAATAATGAAGCATGTACGAAATACCCATACAGGCTACAACTCTCGGTGTGTTATACTAGCCCGATTGAGCATATTTGAATCTGGACTGTCCATATCAGTCTCAGAAACGATCACGACCATCCAACTTCACCAGCATGATTGGATGGCTTAGATTGACCATGACCCCAAGCAGGTATTGGAATATTCACTACCGACCCAACGCGGGCCTCGCATGGTCGGCCTCCCCAAAAGGGTGGCATAGCTTGCCAAACCGTCCAAGCCAAAGCAGTATGGACGAAAAACCCTAAATTAGAGTTTGCGGCACATGTGTCGCAAAACAGTCTCAACCATCCATCTTCGCAGGCATAGATGGAGGGTGTAGATATAGATTCAAAAGGCCCAGAGCATGTCAACACAAACACGGTGGGCCCGCCTACATACATGACCGATCGGTCAGGACCAACTATAGTTGGTCGTTCCAGTTCGTGCGCCCAAACAAGGCATGACGCACGGCCGGTGAAACTCTAATTAGGGTTTGAACATAACGAGCGTCCATTTTCTCCTGCACGAATGAAGGGTCCAGGATTAGACTAGACAGGTCCGGTGCGTATCAACATGACCACCGTGGGCCCATCTATCTCCACACCCGATCGGCCAAGGCATATCATGCCTGGTTGCCTCGATTCGTACGCCCAAACTAGGTGTGGTCACACCTCCCAATTGCAAACTAATCTCGACCACTCAACTTTGCCGAACAAATTGAGTGGCTTAGATCACGTTTCTATGGGATATTAAGGTATGGACGTGTACACCAGCTCGCCTTCTGTATACCAGACTAATCGGCCAAGACCGGCCAAGCTTGGTTGTCTTGAAACGCGCGCCCGAAGTTGGCATGACGCGCGGCTTTTGCGGCAGCAGATTTCTGTCGCAAATTGATCTCGACCACTCAACTTCCGTAAAATACATAATTTCGGACAAATTGAGTGGCCCTTTTTATGGTTCTCACAGATCACACTTTCACGAGACAATGAGGTATGGGCGCCTACACCGTCATGGCGTCTACACACATGCATGATCGGCCCTGCCAAAATCGTATCCCAAGCTTGGATTCGACCAAGTTGAAGAGTGATGCTTGCACACCTCTTCAAAAACCCTAATACCATTAACGGTCGCAGATGAGTGTCTCAAAGATCATCTCGTCCATCCAACTTCACCGGCTTGGTTATACAGCCCTGGTCAGGAGTTAATTGGTCAGTGAGGCGTCATGGTGATCACCACCCGTCACTCTACCACACCATGTGGTCGGCCAAGGGAGGACTTGCTTACGCAACCTCCAAACCATCACATGAAGTAGGCTGGACATGAGGCTATTTTGAGACACTCAAATAGCGATGCTTCATGCACATTGAATATACTCGATGCAGTACCTGCATAGAATACACACGATACTTCACAAGTATCGACTTCCTAAATAACTTAGTTATTTAATCTAGCATTACATGCTACTTTATGTGGGTCCCAAGATCCACACACTCGAGACATCAATCATGTCACAAACTGGGGGATACATCTTTGGGGTATTGGTCTGGCGGTTTACAGCGTGCAGCGCACAACGCGCCATCACAAGAACGTGTCAGGAAGTCATGGACGGTTAGTGATGATGGTAGAAGTGGGCAAGACTGGTCGTGTGACACCAACTCCACTACTCCATCACTCCACTTTCTCCACTTCCCACAAGATATGAGGGTTAAGCTTAAAGACTTGTATAAATAGGTTCTCCTCCCTATTTTCCAAACAGGAACAAGACAAGACAACAGAGGCAAGTGTTGATACAATCGTATTCAAACACCGGAACTGATAGCTTACATCCTGCAAGCCAGTTCAGCTTTCTGATACAAGTCATACATAGCCAACACCTTCACAATCTCAACACCTTCTTCGCTTCCCTCCCTAAGATCAACCCCATCTCCTTCACTTTATGACCGAAACAAGTCTGGAACGACCATTTCTTGGTTTAGGCCAGATTTGCACAGATTGATTTCTCGAATCTACAAGCACTCCCGTGCAGTGCATTTGTTTAGGGTTTAGATTCATTTATCATCCACACACCCCAAATTACCAAAACCGGCAAAAATAGTTTTCACCCATAAACAATTGGCGACCACAGCGGGAGGTTGATCTCTCGGTTGCAAAAAATTGAAATCTCAATTCTTCGGTTTTCATCTCGTGGTGTATCCTCACCCGGAGACCACAGGTGGTTCAGATATCATGGGTAGTGTAGCTAGAATGCTGAAGGATGTCTTGGAAAATCAAGCCGGTATCGCTAGAAGACAGAGCGAAACATTCCGCCTTTTGAATGATATAACAACACAATTACAAGAAGGGTCGGCAGGCATCTACTCAGACAGTACAAGAAACGCTGAATCCTTAGCCAGGAGTCACACCTTTACCAGTGGAGATGCAGAAAGAGCGCGTAATCACAGGGGACTCAGGAGAGACGAACAACATGGTCCAGTCGACAACGAAGACTCGAGGAAACTCCACAGAGGAAAAGACTTGTCCGAGGTACCACAACATCGCCGGATAAAGAAAGGGAGCCTGCAGCTTACGGAGCCCTGCTAGAAGATTTATATCTCAAGACTCTTGTCGAAGCCCGGAAGACTGTCCAATCCGCATCGACCTTTCAACTAAGTGAAGAAATGCTTGAGGAAGGAGAGATCAATCAAGGAACACGTGAGTACAGAGGATGAGAGTGTTCAATTCGATCACTCAGCAGTGATATTACGACACCTTCCACACCCGTCACCCAGGAAAGCGATCCGCGGATATGATGGCACTCACAAATCTTCCAACTTCATCTCCGAAACGTGCTCCACATCAAAGCCATGTAGAGACACCAAAATGCCCACGAACGCAGGAAAAGCTAGACTCGAAGTACCTACACTTTCCGTTCCCAATGGAAAAGATTTTGGAGTTGCTGGAGGCGTGGGTACGAAACAGAGAGGTGGAGCTACCTCCTGTATGGCGTCCACCAACTGATCAAGAAGTAATGGACCCGAGGTATTGTCATTTCCACCGGTTCTTCACCACCCTACCAGTGAATGCAACGCTTTGAAACACATTGTTCAGAAGAAGCTTAATTCAGAGGGATAGCTTTCCTTCTCTGAGAGATTAATGCGAACGATTTCCTTAGAGAGGCTACTTCGGTTTGATACAAGTGAGGCTTCAAAAGCAAGTAAGTTCTATTCAACAATTTTACAAGAAAGATAGTTTTAGAATTCACTGGGGACTTGGCATCCCACACATGGAAAAAGAGGCTCAATGATCAAACGCCATGTTTGTTTCCCTTCATACTGCCCTTTTACGCGATATTTGCAATTTCATATGATATGTGCAATCATTCATGACCAAGATGCAAATTCCATTTAAAATAATCTCTTTCAGAAAAGTCGTTCACAAAACTATCTCAAAATAAACCAATTCAATTACCTATTAATTCAAAACCGGAAGTCAAATTGTGAAAGGAAATCCTCACTATCACTCAAAAGAAAAGCATCTAAAAGAAAAGACAAGTAGGTGACGCGAATCCTTCAAGGAAAGTCCTTGGCAGAAACTCGTCCTTACGGGAAAGAGAGACTTTCATCCTTTGAAGTACGACTGCTTGACTTCAACTCCTTAGACAACTTTTCAACCTCTTCTTCTGGCGAGTAACACGATCTGCGAGAAGGGACTTCATCTTGTAATTTTTGGAGCTCCTGAATCTCGGAGAAACCTTTGAAGAACCAAGGAGCATTGAAGTCGTACTGCACAAACATATCTCGATGGCACTTCCAGTCTTCAATCATATCCTTAGAAACTGTTCGACCAGTCGTGACGCTCATCCCATGGATAGAAAATAAAGCTTCCTGGACGCGGTTGACCAATGCAAGACGACTTTTGAGCTTCGTAGTGGTAGCAATGTGGCCGTGCTTCTCCCATATCGCCGTGTAAAACCCTTCGAACTGAGCTGACACGCTGAATCCTCCAACCAACACATGACCTGGATAAGGGACAGTGAAAGGAGGATCGAACAAAGCCCCAGGCTGCATTACCGATACTTCACCAATCACAGGAGCCTTGTCAGTTGCAGGAGGCCTTTCAGAAGAAGTCACCACGACAACTTTATTGATTGGAACCTGCTCAGAACGTTCTTCAAGGGGAGCCACCTCGACAATAATAGATGTTGCCTCTCCTACATTCCTCCTGATGTCTACTTCACTCTGGGTGTTGATTTCCATCACGGCCCCATCAACAAGATCACTTATGGAGGCACCTTGTCCAGCCGAGCTTGCGTTATCTCTGTCATTGTCTGGAAAAGGAGTGGTTTCACCAGACTTCTCAGCATGAAGATCAGTGTTACCAGACTTCTTAGCATGAGGATCAGTGTCGCCAGACTTCTCAACACGAAGGCCAACGTTACCAGACTTCTCGTTCTGAATGCGCGCCAACCTTGTGAAAACATTCTCTTTCGGAATTCCCTGATTTCAAGCAAGGATCACTCTTAGAAGAATTTACTCTGGAGAAATGAAGGAATCAACGAGAAAGAGATTTAAATACCAAACATATTGGAGGAATTGAGGATCACCGAATCACATGCCTCGCCTTTTAGATCTCTCTCCCGCTTGGGACTGCAATCATCGGCTCCGGTCTGTTTGCTCGGGAGTGGCTTCAACCGGAAATGCTTCTTCAAAACGTCGAAGATGGCTCACCACGGGAATCTGTCACAACATCCTCCGAGAATTCCCTGGAAAGCCAACGGTTGCTTCCTCCAAAATTCCTTATACTTATCGGTTACCACTTTGGGTTTCTACCAATAGGCCGGAAGGAAGACTGCGGTGCCAAGAACACGTCGGCATTAAAAATACCCGTGGAGAAGTTCTTTCGGAGCCTCCGACGGACGGATAAATGGAACACCCCTGGTCAAATCCCATTTGACGAGCAACCTGTCAATGTTGTACGGAGTCACGGTAAATGCTTCGTTAAATAGAGACGGGATATATCCGGAATGCAGTGTGCGAGATAAATAAGTTCTCCAAATTTCAGAGTCTTGACATCGGTACGCAACACAGCATCAGGACCATCAGAAGCAATAGCAAAAGTCTTCAGCTGAACAATGGAAGAGTGGATCGGCCCCCATGGACGGAAACCTATGGAAGATACATTATCAAAGATGTAAACGAGTTTCACACCGGTTCTGGGACGCCTCCTCTGCCAACGGAGTATTCTCGACATCATAAAAACTGCTGAGCGAAGTTGCAGGAACAGGAGCATAGATTTTGAAATGTTCCCACAAGAAAGCCTGAAGAAAAGCGAAGTGGACGTACGACTCCACCTTCTTGTACCCGTTGAAAACATGCATGTCCATTTCTAAGGCGTCCAGATGAGATTACAACGATCCAAGGAACAAGGCACCTAAGGGAAGAACTTCACCTTTTGCTAGCTTTATAGCAATCCTAACAAGGACACCTCTTATGGTCATCTTTCCAGAACCGTCGTCAAATATATCTCTGGATAGCCACAAAGACATGAATGCAATCACGCTGAGCTCGTTTTCCAACTCCTGATCCGGTTCTGGGTCTGCAGGAGACCACTCCGATACCCACCAGGTGTAAAAGCATCTTGTATCTTTTTTCTCCTCCTTGTCCAGATCGTCGAATTCTGCCACCTTTTGGAGTATAGCGTCATAATCACGTTGTTCAACGTCAGAAAGCTCGCAATAAAAACTTCCAGCGACAGGCAGGTTCATCAATGCAACTACGCTTTCCAGAGTAATAGTCATCTCTCCCCATCTAAATATAGCTGTATGAGTAGAAGAGCGCCACCGAGAAATGAAAGTAATCAAGCCTGCAACATCTTTCTTAATTTCAAGAGTAGCAAATGCCATGACTGCATTGAGGATTTGCACTTTGGTCAAATTAGCTTTAACATCCTTATTATTCAACATGCGTCTCATCCACCCTTCATAAGAACCCAGTGGAGTATGACAAATCTTGAAGTCGATAGGAGAAGGCGGATATTCATTTCTTCGAATTTGAACCTCATCACAAGTGCCGAAGAAGAAGATGGATAAGCTTCCATATTTTCTGAACCGGAGAGCAGGACTATCCCGTGAGAGGGATGTTTCCTAATGTTTGGAAAGGGAAAGGTGAACAACTCATCAGCAATGTTCGGCATATCTTTGAAGTTGTCAACACTTCCTGACTTAGCACCAGCATTATCTCCAGAAGACATCTCAAATGGAGTTCTTTTCTTTATTCTACAATAAAAGACATGACTCAGTACTTGTATAAAAACGCATGGGATGTGTGGTCACACACGACATAACACACATTCACGTTGGAATACACAAAGCCGGGATTGGGTCCAAACACCGGTATTGATCAAGTTTCAAGTCTGGTATTGCTCAAGTTTCAAGTCTGGTATTGATCAAGTGACAAGTTCGGTATTGATCAAGTTTTAAGTCCGGTATTGCTCAAGTTTCAAGTCTGGTATTGATCAAGTGACAAGTTCGTTATTGATCAAGTTTCAAGTCCGGTATCGCTCAAGTTTCAAGTCTGGTATTGATCAAGTCACAAGTCCGTTATTGCTCAAGTTTCAAGTCCGGTGTTGGTCAAGGGCACAAGGCTGGTATAAAGGCGACATTCAGTCAGGCATACACGGTTGTTGATGGTGGTTTTTAAACAAGGGGTAAAATCGTAAAACCCCATGACCTAGTATTACCCGCAACACATTAACTAAGAGCATTTAACTCAGGTGTAAATAATTAATAGGGGTATTTTTTCAAAATGCATTAGGTTTTCGACACGAGAACCCTAATTCCAAAACCAAGCCGCACTGCGCACCATGGCGACAATGCCAAACCAAGCCGCTGCTGCGCACCATGGCAACGATGCCAAACCAAGCCGCACACTGCGCACCATGGCAACAATGCCAAAACAAGCCGCACACCGCGCACCATGGCAACAATGCCAAACCAAGACGCACACTGCGCACCATGGCAACGATGCCAAACCAAGCCGCATACTGCGCACCATGGCAACGACGCCAAAACCAAGCCGCACACTGCGCACCATGGCAACAATGCCAAACCAAGCCGCACACTGCGCACCATGGCAACGACGCCAAACCAAGCCGCATACTGCGCACCATGGCAACGACGCCAAAACCAAGCCGCAGCTGCGCCACCATGGCAATAATGCCAAACCAAGCCGCACACTGCGCACCGTGGCAACGACGCCAAAACCAAGCCGCACACTGCGCACCATGGCAGCGACGCCAAAACCAAACTACATATCGCACTCATTGGCAACCATGCCAAACTAAGCCGCTATGCCATTGGCGCATGCCAAATATAGCGCCCTATTCTTGCAAAACGTGCAACTAGGTCAACACGGCCGTATGTGCCATTGGCACATACCAACACGTACCACAAGCCATATTTCCAAGCCGCTATGCCATTGGCACATGCCAAATATAGTGCCCTAGGCTTGCAAAACGTGCAACTAGGTCAACACGGCCGTATGTGCCATTGGCACATGCCAACACGTACCACAAGCCATATTTCCAAGCTGCTATGCTATTGGAACATGCCAAATATAGCGCCCTAGGCTTGCAAAACGTGCAACTAGGTCAACATGGCCGTACGTGCCATTGGCACATGCCAACACGTACCACAAGCCATATTTCCAAGCCGCTATGCCATTGGCACATGCCAAATATAGCGCCCTAGGCTTGCAAAACGTGCAACTAGGTCAACATGGACGTACGTGCCATTGGCACATGCCAACACGTACCACAAGCCATATTTCCAAGCCGCTATGCCATTGGCACATGCCAAATATAGCGCCCTAGGCTTGCAAAACGTGCAACTAGGTCAAGTCGGCCACGCATGCCATTGGCACATGCCAACATGCTCATTTGGTAGCTTTTCCTACCAAGGCCACGGCCCTAACGGCCACGCATGCCATTGACACATGCCAACATGCTCATTGGTAGCTTTTCCTACCAAGGCCACGGCCCTAACGGCCACGCATGCCATTGGCACATGCCAACATGCTCGCTGGTAGCTTTTCCTACCAAGGCCACGGCCCTAACGGCCACGCATGCCATTGGCACATGCCAACATGCTCGCTGGTAGCTTTTCCTACCAAGGCCACGGCCCTAACGGCCACGCATGCCATTGGCACATGCCAACATGCTCATTTGGTAGCTTTTCCTACCAAGGCCACGGCCCTAACGGCCACGCATGCCATTGGCACATGCCAACATGCTCGCCTGGTAGCTTTTCCTACCAAGGCCACGGCCCTAACGGCCACGCATGCCATTGGCACATGCCAACATGCTCCATTGGTAGCTTTTCCTACCAAGGCCACGGCCCTAACGGCCATGCATGCCATTGGCACATGCCAACATGCTCGCGGTAGCTTTTCCTACCAAGGCCACGGCCCTAACGGCCACGCATGCCATTGGCACATGCCAACATGCTCATTTGGTAGCTTTTCCTACCAAGGCCACGGCCCTAACGGCCATGCATGCCATTGGCACATGCCAACATGCTCGCTGGTAGCTTTTCCTACCAAGGCCACGGCCCTAACGGTCACGCATGACGTTGGCACATGCCAACACGCTCTCTGGTAGCCTTCATCACCTAGCCGTGGCCCTGTCTGCATTGGTAGCCTAACTTGCAAACCGTGCAACCTAGGCCAATTCGACCGCACATGCCAATGGCACATGCCACTAGCAGCTCTGGCATTACCATTCAACGTACAACCTACCACCAAGGCATTCTGCACATGCCAATGGCACATGCCACACATGCCACTAGCAGCTCGGCATTACCACTCAACGTACAACCTACCACCAAGGCATTCCGCACATGCCAATGGCACATGCCACACGCGCCACTAGCAGCGCCACTTGCACTCAAGGTGCAACCAACACTCGAGATATCAACACAAACTGGGGGATGCTTTCCAGGGTTTTGGTTTGGCGGTCTGACTTGCAGCGTACACTACACTCACATTAAGAAAGCGTGAAAAGGAATAAAGCGGTCAAATAAATGAGGAAATAATGGTGAAAATGTTTTCACCCATTAACACCATGCGGTTACCACCTCCTCCCATTATTTCACCCTTTAATCTCTTCCTTCATGAGACCAGGGTACGTTTCAATCTCGACTTGTATAAATAGGTCTTACCTATTTCGACCCAGGACACAAGTCTCGGTCAGGAGAAAAATACTACACTCTCAGAAAAGGCAACTTTGCAAGCTCTCCAAAAAGCTTTCATCTCTTGCAAGCTTCCGAAGCTTCCACTTTCTGACACAAGTCGAGACACTACTCTCCCAAAACTATTCTGGTCTCAACACCTTTCTTGGCTTCCCTCCCCAAATCAACCCTTCTCCTCCACTTTGTGACCGAAGCAAGTCTGGAACGGCCATTTCTTGGTTTAGGTAGGACTTGTACAGATTGATCTCTCGAATCTATAAAGTGCTCACGTGCATCACATTTGTTTAGGGTTTGAACCAGTTTCTCACTCACCTACCGAATTTACCGAAATCGGCAGAAACGATTTTCACCCATAAACAATTGGCGACCACAGTGAGAGGTTCGGTCTTTCAGTTACAATGTCAATTTTCAACCAGCGATCACATTCTTCGACCCAGACGTCAAGATGGTAGAGGAATGCGATCCACTCCGACTCAGTTACTCGACGGCTCGATTATCCGTCATGACATGACAAGGGACGACTGGGGACTTCTCACAGGCTAGAAGCAAAACGATCCGTCCAGGGATTAACGGCACAGTTATCCGACAACTCAGCAACGATTCGGAAGACTGGGGACTTCCCATGACCATGTTTCTCAAAAGAAAAAACTTGGTCTTCCACCCGGAAAGTTTATTCTCATCAGAAGACCTAAGAAACCAAGTAAGTCTTATCTAGACAAAAATACGTGGTTTGCTTTTTCAAGTTCTGATAAAACCGATAGCCATGTTATGTTTCATCCCATGTCATCTACCAACACACGGTTCCATGGTTTTCCTGGGACGTTTGCGTCACTTTCAATCATAACTAAAACAATCAACTCCTAAACAATTCATTTCAAAAAGAATAACCCAAACTGTCAAAGTAACATTTATCTATCAACCCAAGAAATCCAGGAAGACAAAAACCATAAACTAGGCGCTTTGTTTGCCTTTCAAAAAAAAAAAAAAAGTCACCTACCCGTACGTACCTACTTTGCACAATAATAATTACCTGTCACTATTAGCAGACGTTACTACAGTGACATTTGAAGAATTATTTATGATGAAGTATTTTCACAAGTTTATGAAAGGCATACCTATGGCTATATATGGTTTGTACCAGCACAAGAAAACAATAAAACAAATTGAAAGAGAAATCTTTGGAGTACATAGTAGGAATATGCTTGCCCACTTTATCACTACGCGCTACCGCTAACACCGTGATGTGATAACAAAGATACGAGGTAAAAAGAGGAGCCAATCCGTTTCATAAGCATAACACTTTTTGGAATTTGAATAAGGAAAGGATTTCCTGTTTGAGCTACGCATGGGAAGGGGCAACTGGGCCCACAGGAACAAGTCCGAGCCACACCAAGCCAGCACCGTGCCAAGCCAATGGTCCACACCATACCGAAATCCAAGCCAGCGTCCAAGCCTAACCAGGATCCACACCAAGTAAGCGCCCATTCCAAGACGATCCAGCGCCTACCAGGCGCGCTTCCCAGATGCACTTACCTGATGCGCTTGCCAGGCGCACATGCCGAGAAGTGCTTGCCAGCACGCTTACCGAGACGCACATGCCGGGGCACACATGCCGCACACGCATGCCGGCCCCAGATAGCACCACACTCTGTGCTAACAGTTTGCATCCTTCCAGCGCTAACATCTTGCGCCCTTCAAAGCCACCATCCTTGCCCTTCGAAACAGCGCCATGGCTCCAGCACTTTGTGATCAAAACCGTGTCATCTCTGCACGATACACTTACGATCACCAGAACTAGAGCCGCTTCCGCCACCGCAACGGTTCTTCAAGCATGGCAGCTCCAACCGTCACCAGAGACGCTACACCACCATCGGGGCAAGATACTGGAAGATCCGGAAGAAGCCGACCTCCTTTTAAGACTTTGTTGATTTGATGAAAAGACAAAAGATACTTCACGGGACGTGCATTTATAGATGAAGAGGCTCGCGTTGCTCTTGGACGCCCAGTAGAAGGGGATAAGCAATCCAATTTCGTCACACATGAAGATCAGGAAAGACTTCTCCAAAATCAAAAGCAAGGGAAATCAACAACTCTCCTGAGTACACGGAGACCCTTCTCCCGCCAGGACCCGCACAATGGGAACTTCGCCCACAAAGTCGTACGGTCTATGATGAAACAGTTATGTGAGATTCTATGTTTCTCCAAGGCGTAGCGTCAAGACATATTTGCACCCCTCAACCGCACTGCATCAGGAAAGCAGGCGCTTCCAGCCAGGGAAGCCGTTCCCAAACCCCAACCTCTCCTAGAAAGCACGATCGATAGATGGAACTGAAGACTCCTAACCTCTGTTCTCTTGAGGGATGTCGAGTTTGACAGAACGTGACGCGACCTCCGACTTCAAAATGGTAACCGTCAAGGCTCTGAAAGTTGCAAGACGTCGTTCCAACATTCTCTCCAGAAGTAGCTACGCATCAACGTTCTCTCTAGAAGTAGCTACGCATCAACGTTCTCCAGTAGCGGCTTCGCTTCAACGTTCGCTTCAACGCCACTCCTTATTGCAAAGTTTGCTCGCTTACACATCCAACCAATCCTTTTACTTCCACGAAAATCCATAGAATATCAGCCAACCTACTTTGTTACCACGACAATGTAGTCTCTCCTGATTACATCTCCAACCAAGAACTGTTGCCCCTCACTCGTTGATACCAGCCAGAGCCTCACCGCAGCAGCAATTACTACAAAGATGGAAACACGTAAACCATACTTGAGGACGGAAGATATACACGGGATCCCTTCACTGTCAAAGCTCCGAAGACACAGTCCACCAAAAAGTCGCACCCACAACGAGGTCCTCTACTCTTCAAGGGTGCAACGCAAGAATATCATCACCTCTCTGTCTAGAAGACGCCTTCAACACTTTACGAGGCCGCGGAGGATCCCGAGCCTGCACTATCCATAATATGTCATCATGTAATTTCTGAGCATCCCAGTATCACATCCAGAAGAGTACGATAGGCTTATATCAAATCCCGTGGAGGGGGGATTCAAGGCGATGTAATGAAAGTAGGTTATGCATGGGGACTACCAGCGTGAGATGCTTTCACTCTCCTCAACCAGAATCGCAGAACTAGATACTATAGAATCCAGAAGATCCCGGGCGGAGGAACATGCACAAGCATACAGAAACAGGATTTCCAGGGCGTACAACAACCATGTAAAATCCAGGGTTTTTAAGGAAGGAGATCTGGTGCTAAAAACCGCCAAACACATCCAGCAAGATGTATCGGCACCGAAGTTTTCTCCCAAATGGGAAGGGCCGTACATAATCACTAAAGCGTATGATAGTGGTTAGTACAAGATTATCAAAGAAGATGGGAAAGCTAGAGGCAGTCATCAACGGAAAGTGGATTAAGGCATACTACGCCTAATCACTTCCCTGCAACATGCTACATCAAAAATTCCTACTCTTTAAGTCTCGAGTCAAATCTTCAATCCTCTGAGACTCCAAGGCCAAAGCTTTCTCCTCTTCCAACATGGCTTCTGTGGCAGGAATCACACCAGCAAGGATACCAGCTCTGTCGACTTTCACAATATTGAGACGATACCGCAACCAGCTGATATTAAACTCCAAGGATTCACAGGTGGACACCATGTTCTCCCACCTTTGAATGGCTGACTCCGCAGCAGCACGGATGGACATATTCTCCATCTCAGCAATCATTGGCAAAAGACAGTTCACTACGGAAACCAAGGCGGACGAACATCACTTCACTACGCTCCTGGTAGCGATATGGCCATATGTCTTCCATATCCTCGTATAAAGGACCACGAATTCTTTTCGTACCAGGAAACCGCCAACATTCCGATAATTGGAGGAGAGACACCTCATACGAGTCCCGAATGACAATCCTGCATAGGGGTATTCATAACAAGAGAGCCCTAAATCAACGTTCTCCAAGTCTGCAGCAGTCAACGAGTTTGGATTTGAAGGGAGGGGAACGACTAGGTCATCCTCGTCGATAACAGTAACGCATGCTCCAACGGGATATCTCTGCGCGAGAGGGAAATTTTCCATTCATCAAACAAGCGGTGAAGCGTACGTCAGTCTACCGAAGAAGAAGAAAACATACCGGTATGATTTTCTTAACCCGAATAACCTTTGTTGGGATGCTCCTGCAAGAGTCAGACCTCGCGCCTTCACCTGGAGAATCTGGCTGGTTAGAAGATGACTCGTCTCTGTGCGACATGACAAAGAGAGAAACTCAACAAGAAGAACCCTTTTTGAAACGAGGGAGACGATGCAATTACGTTGGGTGTGAATACGGAACCTTAAAAAGGAAAGGAAGCAATGAGGGACATAACGTTTCCAGATTTTAGCATGGATAATGCCCTGATTGAAGCCGCGCGTGAAGGAAGGCAAAATAAGGAAACTTTGCTAGTTGTGGAAGCACCTGCTCCCTCCTTGTTTATACCAGCTCCACCAATTGCGCCCAATTTCCCAACGACCGCCCAAGTCACGCCAGCTAGCACGCTCAGCTTCCCCACCTTGCGCAAGTCATTCCAGCTAGCACGCACAGCTTCCACACCTTGCGCCGGTCCCACCAGCTAGCACACTCAGTTTCCCAACTCACGCCAACTTCCCAACGTCGCCCAAGCTGCACCGGCCCCACCAATTGTGCCAGCCTCCCGATTTGTGCAAAACTACCAGAGGCAAGGATTCCAAATCCTATTTATAAAAGGTCGACAAGCCTCCTCAATTCTCTTTACGGTTTTTTGTTGATAGTTTGTCACCATCTTATGCTTACCTCGCAACAAAGCCCCTGTTCCGAGCTAAGCAGGGGACTTAATGTTGATGGTGGTTTTTAAACAAGGGGTAAAATCGTAAAACCCCATGACCTAGTATTACCCGCAACACATTAACTAAGAGCATTTAACTCAGGTGTAAATAATTAATAGGGGTATTTTTTCAAAATACCAGATTAGGGTTTTCGACACAGAACCCTAATTCCAAAACCAAGCCGCACACTGCGCACCATGGCGACAATGCCAAACCAAGCCGCACACTGCGCACCATGGCAACGATGCCAAACCAAACCGCACACTGTGCACCATGGCAACAATGCCAAACCAAGCCGCACACCGCGCACCATGGCAATAATGCCAAACCAAGCCGCACACGGCGCACCATGGCAACGATGCCAAACCAAGCCGCATACTGCGCACCATGGCAACGACGCCAAAATCAAGCCGCACACTGCGCACCATGGCAACGACGCCAAACCAAGCCGCATACTGCGCACCATGGCAACGACGCCAAAACCAAGCCGCACACTGCGCACCATGGCAATAATGCCAAACCAAGCCGCACACTGCGCACCGTGGCAACGACGCCAAAACCAAGCCGCACACTGCGCACCATGGCAGCGACGCCAAACCAAACTACATATCGCACTCATTGGCAACCATGCCAAACTAAGCCGCTATGCCATTGGATGATGCGTGTCGTAACCACAACAAATTAATTAATACTTTACTACCTAATTAACAAGTAATATAGGGTAGTCAAGGTCGATCCCACGAGGAGCACGAGATTCTAGTTGTAAAAATTGGCACGAAAAGGGGGGTGTAAAAAGCAAAAGAAAATAAACAAAGCAATTAAAAGATAAAGTTGAAAGCAATAAGAGAGACAAGATCAAGGAATCCTTCTTCGTTTTGCAAAACAATGATTAAAGTTATGTTCTTTTCTACTTGTTATTAGTCACAGATTATCACCAACCGTAGGATAAAGCAGTGTACGCTTAGCTAGCCCCAAAATCCCTAATTTCACCGAGTAATGTGTCCGCTTAGTTATCGTGATTCTATTCAAAAGAACCACCACGAGGTTCGCTTACAAGATGTAATTCCCTGAATGCATTAAGATTTATGAATTTAGGTTTAGTACTAGTAGTTAAACTCGGTTCGCTTGGTTCACTTTCTAGCGTTGTTTCTACACACAATTGCTCCACGGAATCCCTCCGCAAGGTCTCGTGTTTGCTACTTATGTAAAGAGTCAAGAAACGATTACTTATCCCCTAACTTTCACTAGCTTTAGATTAAACTAACAAATCAATTTAGCATGCATTCTAAACAATCTATCAATCAATCATGAATGTCTTTAAGATCATTCCTATTAGTAAAAACAAACGATAATCATGTGAAGAACTTCAAGATAGAATTAAAAACAAAAACTCAAATCATATTAAGAACTAGGAATTCATCCTCAATCAATAAAATTAGCTACTCATGTTAAAGAGTTCACACAAAGAATAAGAAAAGAAAAGAATTGTTGTGTGTGTAGAGATGTGTGTGTAAAAGATGTGTAGAAGTTGTAGAAAACTTCTCTATTTATAGGCTTCAATATTCTCCAAATCTTCCAAGGAATAGAATCCTTTTTCTTTTGCAATTCAATTTCCAAATCCAAGCTTTTCTCAACTCTTCCACCTTCTCTTTCCAAATTTGAGTCCAATTCTCCATCCAATTCCTAGCCCAAGTCTTCACACCCATGAGAGAAGTCCATAGAAAATTGGAATTTTTGGCTCGTCGGAAAATCGGGATTGTGGCCGGAATTTTGAATTGTTGCCGCCGGTCGCTTTGAAAGTCGTCGCCGTTGATGGAATATTCCGTCCAAGATTCTCATTACCGTTAGGTCAAACTAATGATCAACCGTTAGTCAATCGGGTCAAGGTCGGGTCTTGAGTCGAACAGAAGTCAGCATCTCGAGTCCATTAACCGGGCTGACTAAAGCTAAGTTGCCATGGCTCTGGCCAGAGCTGTGTTGTTGCACAATGATTGTGCACGCCTCAGCCATCATGGCTGTGCCTTCTTTACTTTTGCAGCTTCAGTTTCATCTCACTCAGGCCACAGTTCTCTCCTGCAACATTGCATTTTAGCTCATTCCCTGCCAGTTTAGTATTACCACCAACAACCTAAGGCCACCAGTCTACTGCTCAGCCATTCATTATATTGCAGCTCCACCACTGCTGTTGCAACCATCAGAGTCCACTTCTCTGCCTCAAACCGCCAGCAGAACTGCACCTCAACCTCCTCATTAGCATGATAACAACTCAGCCATTGCATCCTTGCACCAGCATGGTCACTACCTGCCACCAACATTCCACCAAAGCCTCAATCACAACCACAACTGCTTCACCATCAGCACACATATAACTCCTTAGTTCATTTTGCAATACCCATTGGCGACCCAGATTCCTATTGTCAGTTGCAACCCCATATTAACAGCTCATGTAACTGCACTTCCACTTAGCTTCAGATTGCAACCTGACTCAGCTGCAATGCATTGAAACCAACCTTCAATCTCATTCACAGGCCCCTGTTCTTTCACTTGCAATTATAGCTGCACATTTCATTCATTCGTTTCAGTCTAATTGCACCACCAGATTAGTTTGCAATCACCATCTCTTACTTCATTCAGACCTGCAACTTAAGCTACTCACATCAGCTCTTCCCATACTGCTTCCAACAGCTCAGTAGTTAAGCCATTTCAGGCCTAGAGTTCACTTCAAGCACCAACAAACACCCAATTGCTGCTTCAGATGGCTTCAATGTAGTAACAGCATCGTTCCATTCCTCCATCCCTGCAATCTGAACCTTCTTTCTCTGAGCTTGATCTGAATACATTCATCCTCATCTCCCTGAACATCAAAGACCACCACCATCTCCTGTGCAGCAACAATGCCTCAGAACTTGAATCTGCTCTTCTCTATGTCTTCAAATCGCCACAGCAGCAGCCGCAGGTGTAGTAGCAGGAAATCCCACACTACACCCCTTACTCAATTTTGCTTAATTAATCCATTGAAAGATGTAAGATCAAGAATATTTATTGATTGAATTCATGAAGTGTTTACACAGGAAAATAGAATTACACTTAGAAGTTAAAACACTCTTAAACTTTCTCTCTCCTAATGACTTGCTCAACAATTCCCCCCAAAAGGATCCCCCCTTCAATCAGACTTATTGAGCCCTTTATATAGGGTAATACATAGTGGATGACAGCTAAGCTATCCTTTATTTTCGGGAATGTCTCGCGAAGTGTCGCAAATGCACGAACATTCATTCTCGCGACACTTCTTAACCCTCGCCAAGCTTCGTGTCTTTCAATTGTTTTGGGTGTCGCTATTCATCGCGTCGTTTATTGTAGCTCCCTGCGACTCCCTCGCGACGCCGTCGTTCATTAATCCTGCGAGCCTTGTACGTTGCGATATTATGATCCTACATCTTGCCTCTTTTTCCTTGAATATTGCTTGAAGAGCGATTTGAAGGAAAAATTCATTGTTGTCATATTCCTTGGTTTCAATTGGTGAAGGAACGAGCGAAAGAATACTTTTCTTAAAAAGTACGTACTTGCCTCTATTCTTTTGTGAAGTTCCGAAGCTTCTTTGTAATACATATGCGAAGTGTCATTTCTTGCCTCGTGAATTACAGAAAATAATCAATTTCGCAAGCTATTCTCGCCTATTAGGAAATATGTTGTATATTTGGATTCTACTAAAGTTCTTTAAATCGGCTTCCTTGGATTTAGTAGTGACCGTTTACACGTGTCCATATTTACCTCTTTTACCGGTGCATTTAATGTTAACCGGTCATAACATTTTTTCTCGTCTATTTATAGGAGCATCCCCGTGAAGAATTTTCCTTTTCCTTTTCATCTTCTTCATCATCGTCTGCAAGTGTTCTTCTTCTTCATAAATCGCAAGTGTTCTTCTTCTTCATCGTTCTGCAAGTGTTTGCCTATTATTGTCTCTTACCGTCTTCTTCCCCATTTTTGCTATTCCCTAGCAGTTGTTGCTCTCATGGCGTCCAGGTTTGTTAATTTTGCCATATCTGGCTGATTTTGTGGTTGATCAAATGTGCTTTTCTTGTTGAAATCACACTGGTATGATTAACTTTGTAGTTCTCTTTCTGCCATTGTTGTTTAGCAAGAACCAATCCAGAACTAAGTTTACCGTGAAGGACCCTCTTCTTTCTTTAGGCTCGCCACCGAAACCTACTTCGCAACAAGAATCCCTCACGCAACAAAAGCCTTCTTCGCGAGCAAAATCTATGGCTTCAAAAAGACAGTCTGTGAGTGACAAGGTATCTAAGAAACATTTGTTTTTATTAACAATGCATTGTTGCCCTCTGTTTCTTATTTAATTTGTCATTCGCAGGATGATAAAACTACGGTAATACTCCCAAAGGCTCCGCCACTCTAAACTGTTACCCCCAACGTTCCATTCCCTCCATTCACATCTTCGTCTCCTGTTGCGAAATCTTCGCAAGATGATTTTGTGCCTCTTTCTTCTGGTAACATTAGTGGCGACAATATTTCTATACCTCAACTCCTCATAGACCAAGTTCCTTTCAATTGTCCTACTACGAACGATATTATACCTCCTCCCGCTCGTCAATGTCCCTGCTATTTCTCCAATCACTTCTCTCCCGAAACCTCCTCTTCTCATGAGGTTCCTTTGACAAAAGACGACTCATCTTCTTTGTTTGAACAAATTCCTCTAACCGGAAAATTTGGAGGGGATAGATGTGGCCTTTAAGGTCCTTTCGATCTCGTGAATGATGCCAAAAAGACTTCTTCCCGATCTGTCAAATCCAACGTCTGCGAGATTTTAAGTAAGCATCTTGGTCCTGATAGAATCTCGCAAGCATCTTTAACTCAAGAGATTAAAAAGCTGAAGGATGATCTCCAAGTTATGGCTGTGAAATGCAATAATCTCCACCTTGAAAATCAAAAATTTCTCAGTATCTCACTTGATACTGTCTAAGTCTCTTGATCCCATACATGTTGACCCTCTGGAAGTAAGTGATGATGAAGTCCCTAATCCTCCTGATAGTGATTATGACTATGAAAGCGGCGAAGATCTCCCTGATAAGGAAGTCGTCGATGAAGATCCGAATAGAAAAATTTCTGATGAAAGTCCAGCAATTGGCGAGAACAAAGGTGATGAAAACATTTCTGAAGAAAATCCATCAACTGGCGGAGGTGAAGCTGATAAAGGCGCAGAAAAGTCTCAACCACCCTTTGTATTTGATGATGCCGATGTAGAGAGCTAAATTCTCTTTGTAATTTGTTAGAATTCCTTTTTGTTTGAATGACTTAACTCTTTTGATTGAGTAATTTCCATATTTCTTTCTTCTTTTCTTAGTTAAGACCACCTTGCGAGCATGTTCGCTCATTGAGTTTTTTATTAAGTAAATCCATCCCAATCAGGGATTTGATTTTAATTCTTCTCACGGCGACAAAGTCGCAGGCCGCCTTTACATTTTCATGCAGAGGCCCATTGACCTTGCCTTATCATTTTGTGTGGTCTTCCAAGTTAGACCTCCCTAATTAGAGGTCTTCCCCTGCCACCTTTTGTCGCGACAAGGTCGCAGGACGTCTTTACACTTGTATGTAAAGACCCATTGATCTTGCCTTATCATTTTCCAAGTATTTTTGCCTCTGCAGGATGTTTTAGTTGCAACAATATGACAGGCCTAGATATCCTTGCGAACATAAAGCCCCATGACATTGCCGTCGTGCGACGAAATCGCAGGACGTCCGTACACTTTCGTGTAAAGACCCATTGATCTCGCCTTACCCTCGCGTTAGTATTATTGCCTCTGCAGGATCATTGCACAAATATGACAAGCCTAAATTCTCTTGCGAAAACATAGCCTTATGACATTTGCGTCTGTTTTGACACTCCCCCTAATGGAGAGCGTCGCCCTTATCATCTCCCCGGTTGCCCCTTCAAGGAGGCGAAACATCGGCCATACAAGACTAGCTCCTCCCATCCGGTCTTAACAACAACCAGTTGTTTTCGCAGCCTCTTATCCCTTATACCTATATGGTTTATGGTTACGAGACTGCACCCTAAGTGGAGTTTTCTTCGGGCGAGTGCAACATATGCCAAGACTTGCCAAGAATGGCCAGGGTAGGTTCATCCATCCCGGGCACTCCGGCTCAACCGTGTACCTCGGCGCCTTGAGCATACACTGACTCCTAAGAAGAGACCCTCGGTCGCCCAACCAGGGTATAACCTTATATATATAGTTGGGAATCCAAGGTACCTCTTAGGATAGGCTTTCATGGGCCCCAAATTTTCATGACTCGAGGCTTCAGGAGCGGTGTAACCTTCCCCTGAGCCATGTCGAGAGATACCCCCTTATATGACGCACTTTAGGTCTTACATTTGCCTCTTACGAAATGCTATTCGCGAACTAGGGTGTACGCCATAAAGGTTCGTCCCATTCATTTATTCTTTTATTCGATCATTCTTCATCATTTGCTATTTTGCTTGCGAGATATTCATTTGATTCATTCATTTAATCATTCATTATCTCTTGTTGTTTTGTTAAGCCATTCATGACTTCTTGTTATTCTCGTCGCGAGATCTTCGCGGATTTTCTCTGTATTTTATTGAATGTCGTAAACATTTTGCGAAGAAGTACTTTATCTTGATTCATCTTTCCTCTCCCATTTTTACGGGTAATACTTCTTTAGATATAATCTATTCCATGGTCTATCCAATTTTTGTCCCACATCTTTTCCTTCGGGATCTATCAATCTATATGCCCCTGTACCAACTACTTCTTTGATGATATAAGGTCCATCCCATTTTCTCGCCAACTTGCCTCCGCTTTCACGTTGATATATTGGGGTTTCTCGCAACACCAAGTCTCCTGGTTGGAACTCACGTATTTTTACACGCTTGTTATATTCTCTAGCCAGTCTTCGCTGATAATTCTCCATGTGTCGCAATGCCTTCTCTCGTTTTTCTTCCAATTCATCCAACTTGATTAGAATGTTGCCGGCGCTAAGATTTTTATCCCAGACCTCTTTTTGGTTGTCGGAATCACGACCCTGTTGGGAGAATCTTGCTTCAACTCCGTAAGTTAAGCAAAAAGGGGTCATTCTGTGGCTTCTCTTCTAGTTGTATTATAAGCCCATACTTGCATTGGGTACTTGTTCGCACCATCCCCTATTGTGTCCTTCCAACTTTTTCTTCAATATATCAAGCAATTGTTTTGTTTGTTGCCTCCGCTTGGCCATTAGCTTGTGGATATAATGGGGTTGATTTTCCACATCTTATACGAAATGCATTAAGCGGTAATTCTATATTTTGCCCTTCAAATTTGCTTCCCATTATCGGATACCAATTGTGCGGGGATCCCAAATCTCGCATATGATATTTTCAAATATGAAAGTGAAAACATCCTTATCGCGAATGTCTTTGGACCGCTTTCATACGCCCATTTTGTGAAATAGTCCGTTGCGACAATTAAATACCTTCTTTGTCCTGTTCCCGGTAAAAATGGTCCCACAATATCTAAACCCCATTTTCCGAAAGGCCATACACTTCTCGAAGAATTTAATGGTGCTCCAGGTGCATGTATCTTCTTCCCATGTCTTTGACAATCTTCGCAGCCTTTGGATATTGCTTTCGCGTCCTCATGCATATATGGCCAATAATATCCTTGTGTCTTTGCCTTATATGCCAAAGATCTCCGCCGCTATGATTTAAGGCATCCCCACTATGCGACATCTTCAATATGGTTTCTCCTTCTTTCCTTGTTAGACATCGAAGTGAAGGTCCATCAAAAGAACGTCGATAAAGCACGCCATCTCTTAATTCATAATTTGTTGCCCGGCTCTTTAACTTATGTGCTTCCAATCTATTTCTTGGTACCTCGCCTTTCATTAAGTACGCGTGAAGTTCTACTCTCCAGTCTTCTTCGCGACATTGCATTTCATCTACCACCATCATTATAGCTGCTTCTTGTCCTTCCTCTTTATTAATTGATGGCGCCGATGGCGTACGTATTTTGATATTCCTCGCGAGTTGGGTTTGTCATCATACTTGATATAAAGGCAAAAGCGTCTGCGAGTCTATTATCTCTCCTTGATATATGCCTCCATTTTATTTTTGGTATCTGTGCTGACAACACTTCTACAAGCTTCCTATATTTCTGTAGGGATGGATCATTTGTAGCATACTTCTCTGTTATCTGACAAATTGCCAATTGCGAGTCACTGGTAATCCTCACATTCTCCAGTTTCATTTCTATTGCAAATCGTAAAGCATGTATTATAGCTTCGTACTCCGTTTCATTATTGGTAGACTCAAATTCCAATCTAAAAGCAAAAGCTAACTTATTGCCTTCTGGCGAGATCACCACAATTCCCACTCCTTTACCTTCTCCATTTGATGATCCATCCACTAATATTTCCCACAAGTGCCTGGCTCGGTTAACAAGTCTTTTGGATCTCCATGCTCTTCTTCTACATCCATCATTTCATCCTTTGCCTCATCTTCCTCCAAAGGAAATTCCGCGAGTAAAGTCTGCGACAACTTTGTGACTTTGTTGAAGATAATATTTCATACTTGAGTTTGCAATGGCTTATTTGGGCATTCCATCTTTCGACTCTTCTGATCTTTTTGAATTTTTCATTCGACTCAATTGGTACCTTTGTTACCACTCTAATCAAAGTATGTGCCTGAAAATATATGCGAAGTTTAAACGACGCATAGACTAACGCCAAGATTAGTTTTTCAATCTTTGAATAATTTCTTTCTGCAGCATTAAAAGTTTTGCTGATATAATAGATTGGTTTTTCTACTCCTGCGTCCGTTCGCGATAAACCGCACTTAAGGCATGCGATGTTGTCGCGAGATATATTAATAATTCCTCTCCTTTCGCATCCGCATAATGGATATATCCATTAAATGCTCTTTGATCCCTTGTAAAGCCTTTTCACATTCGTCAGTCCACTTAAATTTCGATCCTTTTTGAGAACATTGAAAAAGTGTTTACACTTATCGGATGACCGCGAGATGAACCTTCCTAGTGATGCTAGTAACCCATTCGACTTTTGAACATCCTTTCTTTGTCGAGGTGTCGGCATATCGCGAATCTGCTTTTACTTTCTCGGGTCAACATGTATTCCTTCCTTTGATATAATGTAACCCAAGAACTTTCTGACGCTACTCCAAAGGTACATTTTTCTGGATTGACTTTGATGTTGAAACGCCTCATTTGTTCAAAAATTTCTTTCAAGTCTCGCACATGATCTTCTGCCTTTTTACTTTTTACTAACATGTCATCTACGTATACCTCTAGTGTTTTATGTATCCATTCTGCGAATACCTTTTCTACCATCCTCGATACGTTGCTCCAAAGCATTTCGCAAACCAAACGGCATTTTAGTATAGCAAAGTATAATCCTCTTGGAGCGAAGAAGCAAAGTATGCTCTTGATCTTCCTCGGCGAGGGGAATCTGGTTGTAACCTTTATACCCGTCCGAGAGATGATACTCTTTCATTCCCATTGCTGATTCGACTAGTTGTGGAATATCGCGGTGGAAAAGCTGTCTTTAGGGCAAGCTTTATTTAAGTCGGTGAAATCAATGCAAATCCGTATTCCCTTGTTCTTCTTTGGAACTATAACCATATTCGCTATCCATTCGGGATATTTTGCTTGTCTAATAATTCCTGCATCCAAGCATCTTCTGAGTTCTTCTTCTATCCGAGGGTGATATGTTGTTGCTATCTTTCTAATTCTTTGTTTAAATGGCTTCACATTTTTATCAATTTCTAACTTGTGATGAGCGATCGACGGATCTATACGAGGCATTTCATCCATATCCCACGCGAAGATGTCTTTATAATCTCGCAACAGATCGACAGTTCTTTTCTCTTCATCTGCTTCCATGCTAGTTCCAATTTTTAGCATCTTGGGTTTTTCCTTAGTTCCAATATTCACTTCTTTGGTTTGTTCTGCCGCGACGTAACTGGCCTTCGGTTCTCCCATAGGGGTTGGTCCTTTCGCAAAATCATCTTCTTCTCCCGAGATCTCGCCAGGTATGCCTTTTCCTTCCTTTGCTCTTATCATGTAAACTTTGAATTCTTCTTCTTTTTTAGCCGCCCTTGCCATCTTCTTGCGATACTTTGATATACTCTTTCGCTTGTTTACTTGTTCTTCGCAACACTTTACTTCATTTTGATAGTATATTCTTCCTTTAGCAGCATCCCCTTTAATCTCGCCGACTCCGGTTGGTGTAGGAAATTTGATACGTTGATGAAGCGTCGACGCCACAGCTTTTATTGCATGTACCCACGGTCTTCCTAGTAATATGTTATATGGTGATTCCATATCCACTACACTCAACGTCACCTGTGTTTCGATTCCTCCTAACGGAATACGTATTTCTATCTCCCCTTTAACTTTTGTTATGGATTTACCAAAGCCTTGGATATTATATGCCGCGAAAATCATATCTGCGTCTTTATATCCCATCTTTTTGTAAGCGTGATAAAACATGATGTTCACCAGACTTCCCGTATCAATTAAAACTCCATTCACTACCCATGTTTTCACTGCGTTCTCTAATTCCTCTCCTTCCTTATACGCATTTATTGTGATCACCAATGGAGATGCGTGATCCAAATTTTCTTTGGATATTTCCCCCGCCGTGAATGTTATCTCTTGTTTTTCCCAATCCTTCAAAGGTGATGTTATTTCTCTATCCATAATCTTCTTTCCTTCAAAATCTCGTTTGTGTATTCTTCCTCTGATATTTTCATGAAACTCACTAATCATTACTCTTGTGTCTGTACTGCATGCCATATCTTTTTCATCCGATTTAAGATTTTCCTTTCTCATTTTCCTGATTCAACCAACTTTAATTACAATCTTCTCTCTTTTACAAATGATCGTCCCTGTTTCTAGCGCATATGTAGTAGCGGGAAATCCCACACTACACCCCTTACTCAATTTTGCTTAATTAATCCATTGAAAGATGTAAGATCAAGAATATTTATTGATTGAATTCATGAAGTGTTTACACAGGAAAATAGAATTACACTTAGAAGTTAAAACACTCTTAAACTTTCTCTCTCCTAATGACTTGCTCAACAATTCCCCCAAAAGGATCCCCCTTCAATCAGACTTATTGAGCCCTTTATATAGGGTAATACATAGTGGATGACAGCTAAGCTATCCTTTATTTTCGGGAATGTCTCGCGAAGTGTCGCAAATGCACGAACATTCATTCTCGCGACACTTCTTAACCCTCGCCAAGCTTCGTGTCTTTCAATTGTTTTGGGTGTCGCTATTCATCGCGTCGTTTATTGTAGCTCCCTGCGACTCCCTCGCGACGCCGTAGTTCATTAATCCTGCGAGCCTTGTACGTTGCGATATTATGATCCTACAGCAGGAACCCATTTCATAACATCATCATCTCAAATTAACCCAGTTTCGATTCAACATTCAAGACCATCAAACCCATTAATCGAAACAGTGATAAAAACCCTAACTCCATTTTCATTTGGTTTTCAAAGATAACAAAACCTAATTTCTCCATCTCTATCTTACTCTGAGCTTTGAGCATCATTCTCGACCTTCAACTGCACGAACCCTAATCTTCTACTTCATCAATTCTCTTGATTTTTAAAGCGGCGATCATCGAGATCCCCTTCTCGTCTCGGACTCATTTGTTTTATAAATTACAGCTACCAACCATGATTCGCTTTGATTAATCATAATTTCTCGATCTCTCATCAACAGCATCATCCACTGCTCTTAGCTCTCGATTTCAGGCGACATGAAGGAGATGAAGAATGAGAGACCAGAGAAGAAGATAATCTTCTCGACAGGTTTAGGGTTGGGTAGTGAAAGCTGGGGCGGATTCAGGTTCGGGTTTGGATATGGGTATGGTTAGGGTATGGAGCAGGGTGTGGATGGATGGGCTTAGGTTAGGGTATGGGTGGATTCAGACATGTGGGCTTGGTTATGGGTCAGAGTTCACTCCCTTCTTTTGGATAAGGGACACCTCTTTGACCTCCCCTTAACTATTCTTGTCCTTCCTTCAGTAATTTGAGTCACCCCTTAACCTTGGCTGGGCTCCATATAGTATTCCCTCCTTGGTGAAATGACAATTTTGCCCTTTTGTCTCAAATTGGGTGATTTCTTCTTCTTTTCCTCCGTGTGACTCCATAGTAGCTATAAAATTCAAAACAAGCGTAAAATACATAATTTACAAGAAAAATAGCAAAGAAAGCATAAACTACTAGATAGTAAATAGGATGTATTCTACACCTATCAAATTCCCCCACACTTAGACTTTGCTAGTCCTCGAGCAAATCAAACTAAAAACTCACAACTTCAAAGCGTTCAAGCGTCCCAAGCATCCAAAGAGCTATGAGGACATAGAGTTTCTGCATACTAGTAATAAGAAGTTAGAAATACTAAAGAACATATTCTCATTCTTAAATGTTGAGTGAGAAATAACCACACCATAATGAGAGAACGCGTGTTTGAGAAACGATCAATAAGCATTTCGCCTCGACTTCGCCTCACCAAAAAGGATTTTATGATAATTGCACTCAAAAAGACGGCTTTTTTATGGTTCTCACATGTGTGCGGTAGGAATGAAGAGAGAATTCTGCAACACGTTGAATGGTGGGAAGGACAACTTAGAAATATTTTTAAAAACCCACATCTTTTATATTTTGAAAAACCATTTTTCTGACGATCTCTAAGAAAGGAAATCAACCATTATTATCGAGGATGAGATTACTTACTCACCTTCACATCCGATCGCCAATTATGCTAACACCACTCTCACGGCATCCAATAGAAACGTCTTCCGCTCCTCCTCTTGATCTTCTTCGTCTTCGGTTTCAACTATTGATGATAAACCCTTGAATTTCATAAATCCTTGACAATTTATAACTCTTTTACCTTAAAACCTTGTCGCTTGAAACTTCCTTATATATTTTCCTTCCCCACGGCTTATTAACAAAACAAATATTTCTCTTGTTTTTTTTTTTTTTTTTTTTTTTTTTTTCATCTTTTTTTTTTTTTTTTTTTTTTTTTTTTTTTTTTTTTTTGAAACAAGAGAAATTAAATACAAAAAATAAACCATGGCCGTGGGAGAAGTATTTTACCACTTGATTCTTCACAACTTGTATCGTCTTGAAATCATAAACTTCAAAAATTTTCACCTTTTACTTTTCTTCGCTTTCATGAATAAGTCTTCATACTTGAATATAAAATTACCTCATTGTAGTGTAAGTCTTCAACATATATGTAAAAATCCGCTCTTTTGTATGTTGCTTTTACTTGTATTTGAAATTTGTTCTTTTTCTCGTTCCGTTGCTTGTAATCCTTAAACTTTTCCAACTTTCCTTGTAGATTTTGATGTCGCTCCTTGTTGATGATGAATGTGTTTCTATGGATCCGTTGTTGTCGAGAGAGAGAATGGTGCTAACTGCAAATCGAACTACAAGAAGGAAGCTTTCATCCATGGACGTCACCCTCATGATTGACAAAATTAGCACTCAAGAGATCAAGAGTAGTGCTTCTATTGGTGGGAGGTTGGGTAGCTCACCATTCTACCCGGAATTTACTTACGGTGACACACACTCAAAAGAAGCTCTTTAGTAGATGGAAAATTTTTGGTCGGTGCCTCACATGATATGAATACGGGTAGTCTCCACTAATGATTGATCAGCAACTCTAATAACGCATTTCTCCCTGCACCAAATTCGCATCACCGGCATGATTAAATCCATTATTTAACACTCAAACAAACAAGAAATCCGAATGTAGTTCTCTAACACTTCCAAGTTCAATTATGTCGGTCAAAATCTCTATGTAAACATACCTAGAAGTATGCTAGTGACTCTAAAATCTTTGGAGTTTTTATGTAAAACTTTTTTTTTTTTTTTTTTCAAATTTTTTAATTTTTTTGTAATTTTTGTTTTAAAAACATGCTTAACCACTCCCCCACACTTAAACCTTACATTGTCCTCAATGTAATTGAATCCTCCTAGTAAAGTCAAGGTGGGAAATTTTAACATGATAAGGAACAAGAAAAACAAATAACAAAAAGCAAAAGGATAAGAAATACAAAACCTATGGGTTGCCTCCCATTAAGCGCTTGTTTTAAAGTCGACGGCCCGACTTAGCTCTTGCACGATTCACTCCCCATATACTAACAATCTGAAAATTTGAGGATCCACCCATAATGCCTGTTTTGCAAACAATAACTCCATACAAATATTAGCACAAGAAAATAATAGTGAAATTATCGCTCGATGGAAATTTCCCCCACACTTATTCTCGTCCACACTCGGAAGTGTATAAAGAACATAGAATTTGGGAATTTCCATGTATTCCTCTTGGCAAACCTGCATAGTGTTAGAATCAAGTGTTTCCAATGGTGGATATTTAGAAACAAAATCATCCAAAAATACTTTCGAAGCACATACATTCAAACCAATAAGATGTAAAGGAGAAGAATCAATATGCAAAGGGTTAGACAAACCTTTCACAATTTCTTGTATTATAGAATCCTCTTCATCCTTAAAAAATTCAAGTGAATTACTTACCTCTTGTTCATTGTGGTCCTCTATTAAACCTTGCAACCATTCTTCGTCGTTTTCTACCTTAACCAAAGTCTCGGCATCATTAAAATCATTCGCAAGTTCAATTGGGTCTTCCACAAAATCAATGAATGTGGTTTCATCCTCTAGCATCATCTCTTCAACATTCTCATCATCGGAATCGGGCCATTCACTAAAATGATTTTCATCGGTATAGATTGTAAGATCTTCATGTGCGGGTGTTACTTCGTTTACAACAATAGGCAAGTGATATCCAAACTCCTCCTTTTGAATGGGTGAAGGATCTTTATTATGATCCGGAGTTGGAATAACTTCCTCATTGTTGCAACGTTCATACACTTCCGCGGACTCCCATCTTTCCCTAAGAAATTTTTTCCAAGCAATAAATGCATCTTCCTCAAGCTCTTCCTTTTGAATAGGTGCTTGATCATCAATAAGATCAAGGCTCGAGTAATCTACACTAGCGTCATCAAAAGTCTCCAAAGGTTGGTTAATTTGTTCGTATATTTTCTCCGAATTCCTTTGAATTTCTCGATGTGATTCTTGCATCTTTTGTTGAAGATCCCCAATCATGGCAGACATCTTATCTGCAAAACTAGAGAATTTCTGATCATAAACAAAACTATCCTCCCATCCTTGTGATTGTCCACTTACATACCCGTCATAAGGTTGTTGATATGTATGAGAATATCCATAAGGTTCGTAGGAATTTGATCATAGCCAAAAGATTGGTTTTGATTGTATCCTAAGGATGGTTGGAAGTTGTCATAATGTTGAGGTTGAAAACCGTATTGATTGTTGTAATATGCTTGCTCTTGTCCACCATACATGGAAAACCGATACCTGAAATAAGATTCAAAAACCAAGTTAGATACGGAATAGAATCCAACAAAGCAAGAATAAAGCAAAAAGAAAAATAAAAACAACTAAAAATCATCCGCTGCTCCCCGGCAACGGCGCCAAAATTTGATGCGTGTCGTAACCACAACAAATTAATTAATACTTTACTACCTAATTAACAAGTAATATAGGGTAGTCAAGGTCGATCCCACGAGGAGCACGAGATTCTAGTTGTAAAAATTGGCACGAAAAGGGGGGTGTAAAAAGCAAAAGAAAATAAACAAAGCAATTAAAAGATAAAGTTGAAAGCAATAAGAGAGACAAGATCAAGGAATCCTTCTTCGTTGCAAAACAATGATTAAAGTTATGTTCTTTTCTACTTGTTATTAGTCACAGATTATCACCAACCGTAGGATAGCAGGTACGCTTAGCTAGCCCCAAAATCCCTAATTTCACTGAGTAACAGGTCCGCTTAGTTATCCGATTCTATTCAAAAGAACCACCCTGAGGTTCGCTTACAAGATGTAATTCCCTGAATGCATTAAGATTTATGAATTTAGGTTTAGTACTAGTAGTTAAACTCGGTTCGCTTGGTTCACTTTCTAGCGTTGTTTCTACACACAATTGCTCCACGGAATCCCTCCGCAAGGTCTCGTGTTTGCTACTTATGTAAAGAGTCAAGAAACGATTACTTATCCCCTAACTTTCACTAGCTTTAGATTAAACTAACAAATCAATTTAGCATGCATTCTAAACAATCTATCAATCAATCATGAATGTCTTTAAGATCATTCCTATTAGTAAAAACAAACGATAATCATGTGAAGAACTTCAAGATAGAATTAAAAACAAAAACTCAAATCATATTAAGAACTAGGAATTCATCCTCAATCAATAAAATTAGCTACTCATGTTAAAGAGTTCACACAAAGAATAAGAAAAGAAAAGAATTGTTGTGTGTGTAGAGATGTGTGTGTAAAAGATGTGTAGAAGTTGTAGAAAACTTCTCTATTTATAGGCTTCAATATTCTCCAAATCTTCCAAGGAATAGAATCCTTTTTCTTTTGCAATTCAATTTCCAAATCCAAGCTTTTCTCAACTCTTCCACCTTCTCTTTCCAAATTTGAGTCCAATTCTCCATCCAATTCCTAGCCCAAGTTTTCACACCCATGAGAGAAGTCCATAGAAAATTCTGGAATTTTTGGCTCGCCGGAAAACTGGGATTGTGGCCGGAATTTGGCCGGAATTGTTGCCGCCGGTCGCCTGAAAGTCGTCGCCGTTGATGGAATATTCCGTCCAAGATTCTGTTACCGTTAGGTCAAACTAACAGTCAACCGTTAGTCAATCGGGTCAAGGTCGGGGTCACTGAGTCGGAACCGAGTCGCATTCGAGTCCGCTAGCTCGGGTGACTCGGCTAAGTTGCCATGGCTCTGGCCAGAGCTGTGTTGTTGCACAATGATTGTGCACGCCTCAGCCATCATGGTTGTGCCTTCTTTACTTTTGCAGCTTCAGTTTCATCTCACTCAGGCCACAGTTCTCTCCTGCAACATTGCATTTTAGCTCATTCCCTGCCAGTTTAGTATTACCACCAACAACCTAAGGCCACCAGTCTACTGCTCAGCCATTCATTATATTGCAGCTCCACCACTGCTGTTGCAACCATCAGAGTCCACTTCTCTGCCTCAAACCGCCAGCAGAACTGCACCTCAACCTCCTCATTAACATGATAACAACTCAGCCATTGCATCCTTGCACCAGCATGGTCACTACCTGCCACCAACATTCCACCAAAGCCTCAATCACAACCACAACTGCTTCACCATCAGCACACATATAACTCCTTAGTTCAGCTGCAATACCCATTGGCAGCACCAGATTCCTATTGTCAGTTGCAACCCCATATTAACAGCTCATGTAACTGCACTTCCACTTAGCAGATTGCCTTTGACGACGCTGCAATGCATTGAAACCAACCTTCAATCTCATTCACGCAATTTTGTTCTTTCACTTGCAATTATAGTGCACATTTCATTCATTCGTTTCAGTCTAATTGCACCACCAGATTAGTTTGCAATCACCATCTCTTACTTCATTCAGACCTGCAACTTAAGCTACTCACATCAGCTCTTCCCATACTGCTTCCAACAGCTCAGTAGTTAAGCCATTTCAGGCCTAGAGTTCACTTCAAGCACCAACAAACACCCAATTGCTGCTTCAGATGGCTTCAATGTAGTAACAGCATCGTTCCATTCCTCCATCCCTTCAATCTGAACCTTCTTTCTCTGAGCTTGATCTGAATACATTCATCCTCATCTCCCTGAACATCAAAGACCACCACCATCTCCTGTGCAGCAGCAATGCCTCAGAACTTGAATCTGCTCTTCTCTATGTCTTCAAATCGCCACAGCAGCAGCCGCAGGAACCCATTTCATAACATCATCATCTCAAATTAACCCAGTTTCGATTCAACATTCAAGACCATCAAACCCATTAATCGAAACAGTGATAAAAACCCTAACTCCATTTTCATTTGGTTTTCAAAGATAACAAACCCTAATTTCTCCATCTCTATCTTACTCTGAGCTTTGAGCATCATTCTCGACCTTCAACTGCACGAACCCTAATCTTCTACTTCATCAATTCTCTTGATTTTTAACAGCAGCAGTCATCAGATCCCCTTCTCGTCTCGGACTCATTTGTTTTATAAATTCTGACTACCAACCATGATTCGCTTTGATTAATCATAATTTCTCGATCTCTCATCATGACATCATCCTTTGCTCTTTCTCTCGATTTGGGCGACATGAAGGAGATGAAGAATGAGAGACCGAGAGAAGAAGATAATCTTCTCGACAGGTTTAGGGTTGGGTAGTGAAAGCTGGGGCGGATTCAGGTTCGGGTTTGGATATGGGTATGGTTAGGGTATGGAGCAGGGTGTGGATGGATGGGCTTAGGTTAGGGTATGGGTGGATTCAGACATGTGGGCTTGGTTATGGGTCAGAGTTCACTCCCTTCTTTTGGATAAGGGACACCTCTTTGACCTCCCCTTAACTATTCTTGTCCTTCCTTCAGTAATTTGAGTCACCCCTTAACCTTGGCTGGGCTCCATATAGTATTCCCTCCTTGGTGAAATGACAATTTTGCCCTTTTGTCTCAAATTGGGTGATTTCTTCTTCTTTTCCTCCGTGTGACTCCATAGTAGCTATAAAATTCAAAACAAGCGTAAAATACATAATTTACAAGAAAAATAGCAAAGAAAGCATAAACTACTAGATAGTAAATAGGATGTATTCTACACCTATCATTGGCGCATGCCAAATATAGCGCCCTAGGCTTGCAAAACGTGCAACTAGGTCAACACGGCCGTATGTGCCATTTGCACATACCAACACGTACCACAAGCCATATTTCCAAGCCGCTATGCCATTGGCACATGCCAAATATAGCGCCCTAGGCTTGAAAAACGTGCAACTAGGTCAACACGGCCGTATGTGCCATTGGCACATGCCAACACGTACCACAAGCCATATTTCCAAGCCGCTATGCTATTGGAACATGCCAAATATAGCGCCCTAGGCTTGCAAAACGTGCAACTAGGTCAACATGGCCGTACGTGCCATTGGCACATGCCAACACGTACCACAAGCCATATTTCCAAGCCACTATGCCATTGGCACATGCCAAATATAGCGCCCTAGGCTTGCAAAACGTGCAACTAGGTCAACATGTCCGTACGTGCCATTGGCACATGCCAACACGTACCACAAGCCATATTTCCAAGCCGCTATGCCATTGGCACATGCCAAATATAGCGCCCTAGGCTTGCAAAACGTGCAACTAGGTCAAGTCGGCCACGCATGCCATTGGCACATGCCAACATGCTCGCTGGTAGCTTTTCCTACCAAGGCCACGGCCCTAACGACCACGCATGCCATTGACACATGCCAACATGCTCGCTCGTAGCTTTTCCTACCAAGGCCACGGCCCTAACGGCCACGCATGCCATTGGCACATGCCAACATGCTCGCTGGTAGCTTTTCCTACCAAGGGCCACGGCCCTAACGGCCACGCATGCCATTGGCACATGCCAACATGCTCGCTGGTAGCTTTTCCTACCAAGGCCACGGCCCTAACGGCCACGCATGCCATTGGCACATGCCAACATGCTCGTTGGTAGCTTTTCCCCAAGGCCACGGCCCTAACGGCCACGCATGCCATTGGCACCTGGTAGCTTTTCCTACCAAGGCCACGGCCCTAACGGCCACGCATGCCATTGGCACATGCCAACATGCTCGCTGGTAGCTTTTCCTACCAAGGCCACGGCCCTAACGGCCACGCATGCCATTGGCACATGCCAACATGCTCATTGGTAGCTTTTCCTACCAAGGCCACGGCCCTAACGGCCACGCATGCCATTGGCACATGCCAACATGCTCATTTGGTAGCATTTCCTACCAAGGCCACGGCCCTAATGGCCACGCATGCCATTGGCACATGCCAACATGCTCGTTGGTAGCTTTTCCTACCAAGACCACGTCCCTAATTGCCACGCATGCCATTGGCACATGCCAACATGCTCGCTGGTAGCTTTTCCTACCAAGGCCACGTCCCTAACGGCCACGCATGCCATTGGCACATGCCAACATGCTCATTTGGTAGCTTTTCCTACCAAGGCCACGGCCCTAACGCCACGCATGCCATTGGCACATGCCAACATGCTCATTTGGTAGCTTTTCCTACCAAGGCCACGGCCCTAACGGCCACGCATGCCATTGGCACATGCCAACATGCTAGCTGGTAGCTTTTCCTACCAAGGCCACGGCCCTAACGGCCACGCATGCCATTGGCACATGCCAACATGCTCGCTGGTAGCTTTTCCTACCAAGGCCACGGCCCTAACGGCCACGCATGCCATTGGCACATGCCAACATCCTCATTGGTAGCTTTTCCTACCAAGGCCACACCCTAACGGCCACGCATGCCATTGGCACATGCCAACATGCTCGTTGGTAGCTTTTCCTACCAAGGCCACGGCCCTAACGGCCACGCATGCCATTGGCACATGCCAACATGCTCGCTGGTAGCTTTTCCTACCAAGGCCACGGCCCTAACGGCCACGCATGCCATTGGCACATGCCAACATGCTCCCTGGTAGCTTTTCCTACCAAGACCACGTCCCTAACGGCCACGCATGCCATTGGCACATGCCAACATGCTCGGGTAGCTTTTCCTACCAAGGCCACGTCCCTAACGGCCACGCATGCCATTGGCACATGCCAACATGCTCATTGGTAGCTTTTCCTACCAAGGCCACGGCCCTAACGGCCACGCATGCCATTGGCACATGCCAACATGCTCATTTGGTAGCTTTTCCTACCAAGGCCACGGCCCTAACGGCCACGCATGCCATTGGCACATGCCAACATGCTGCTGGTAGCTTTTCCTACCAAGGCCACGGCCCTAACGGCCACGCATGCCATTGGCACATGCCAACATGCTCGCTGGTAGCTTTTCCTACCAAGGCCACGGCCCTAACGGCCACGCATGCCATTGGCACATGCCAACATCCTCGCTGGTAGCTTTTCCTACCAAGGCCACAGCCCTAACGGCCACGCATGCCATTGGCACATGCCAACATGCTCGCTGGTAGCTTTTCCTACCAAGGCCACGGCCCTAACGGCCACGCATGCCATTGGCACATTCCAACATGCTCGCTGGTAGGTTTTCCTACCAAGGCCACGGCCCTAACGGTCACGCATGACGTTGGCACATGCCAACACGCTCTCTGGTAGCCTTCATCACCTAGCCGTGGCCCTAATACGCGCTGGTAGCCTAACTTGCAAACCGTGCAACCTAGGCCAATTCGACCGCACATGCCAATGGCACATGCCACTAGCAGCTCTGGCATTACCACTCAACGTACAAACTACCACCAAGGCATTCCGCACATGCCAATGGCACATGCCACACACGCCACTAGCAGCTCTGGCATTACCACTCAACGTACAACCTACCACCAAGGCATTCCGCACATGCCAATGGCACATGCCACACGCGCCACTAGCAGCGCCACTTGCACTCAAGGTGCAACCAACACTCGAGATATCAACACAAACTGGGGGATGCTTTCCAGGGTTTTGGTTTGGCGGTCACAGCTTGCAGCGTACACTACGCTCACATTAAGAAAGCGTGAAAAGGAATAAAGCGGTCAAATAAATGAGGAAAACGTTTTCACCCATTAACACCATGCGGTTACCACCTCCTCCCATTATTTCACCCTTTAATCTCTTCCTTCATGAGACCAGGGTACGTTTCAATCTCGACTTGTATAAATAGGTCTTACCTATTTCGACCAGACACAAGTCTCGGTCAGGAGAAAAATACTACACTCTCAGAAAAGGCAACTTTGCAAGCTCTCCAAAAAGCTTTCATCTCTTGCAAGCTTCCGAAGCTTCCACTTTCTGATACAAGTCGAGACACTACTCTCCCAGAACTATTCTGGTCTCAACACCTTTCTTGGCTTCCCTCCCCAAATCAACCCTTCTCCTCTACTTTGTGACCGAAGCAAGTCTGGAACAACCATTTCTTGGTTTAGGCCGGACTTATACAGATTGATCTCTAGAATCTATAAAGTGCTCACGTGCAGCACATTTGTTTAGGGTTTGAACCAGTTTCTCACTCACCTACCGAATTTACCGAAATCGCAGAAACGATTTTCACCCATAAACAACGGTATGGGACCCACGTTCAATCGAGCATATATGGCGTGGCCACATTTATTTGCACAACACGGTTCTCTTATGTTCATGGGAATCATGTTCACGAAATTCAAGCCGAATTTCTTTCCAAGCTACAACCTAATAAGCTAGGTTTTGCATGCAACAATGAAAAAGGAAGCAGGACACAACATATTCATGGATTCACGGCTTGTTTTACTAAGCAATCCTAGAAAATATTGGCGTATCAATCTCGGTGGAAGAACTAAGCATAATACATATCTTGCAAAAGGTGTTTACCTAGCAAACTAGGGTTTTACCTTTAAAAAATAATTAAAAAAAAAAAAAAAAAAAAACACGCTTACCTTGCTACGGACGGACGACAACGGCGAGCTCCAGCGGCGGCGGCATCGGCAGTGGAGATCACGAACGGGAGGTGGCCGAACAAAAAAAAAAGTGTGTGTAGAAAAAGAAAAGAGTCGGTCCCTTTTATAGACAATAATTCGAAAGAATACCAATAGAACAAGGATTCCTCTTTTGCTTGGATTCTTCTTTTGATTCAAACACGCAAGGAAGGAAACCGGTCCCACCAAAGGATTCCGCGCTTGCACAACGGCGTTTACATGGACAACTGCTAGCGGTCGGTCAAAATTCCTTCGGGTAAACTTTCTTTATCCTGTCTTCTTCACATAAGTATGTCACCATCTCATGCCTACCCCACAATAGCGTAACCATTATGCGCTAGGCAGGGGACTTAATGTTGATGGTGGATTTTCATTTAAGGCTAAAATTGTAAAGGCTAAAATTATGCGCTAACATCTTGCAAAAGATATAGCCATTAATAAGTGATGAATACTTCTTCACTTTACTAATTCACCTAGAATGGAGCATGTGGCAATAATCCCAGTATTCTGTGAATTAAACACACGAAATTCATCCAGGTTGGAGCATGTAGCAACAATCCCATATACCCTGTGAATTTACAGCATTATTAATTAATGCATGACCAGCCTTGTATTTCCTGTACTCATTACCGGTGCAGCATGACGACTGAGTGTTGTTCTCAGCAGGGAAACACGAACCTCCAAGCATTAATAATGAAGCATGTACGAAATACCCGTTCAGGCTACAACTTTTGGTGTGTTATACTAGCCCGATTGAGCATACATCTCTCGGTGTGTTATACTAGCCCGATTGAGCATATTTGAATATGGACTGTCCATATCAGTCTCATAAACGATCACGACCATCCAACTTCACCAGCATGATTGGATGGCTTAGATTGAATCCATGACCCCAAGCAGGTATTGGAATATTCACTACCGACCCAACGCGGGCCCCGCATGGTCGGCCTCCCCAAAAGGGTGGCATAGCTTGCAAAACCGTCCAAGCCAAAGCAGTATGGACGAAAAACCCTAAATTAGAGTTTGCGACACATGTGTCGCAAAACAGTCTCAACCATCCATCTTCGCAGGAATAGATGGAGGGTGTAGATGTAGATTCAAAGGGCCCGGAGCATGTCAACACAAACACCGTAGGCCCGCCTACATACATGAATGATCGGTCAGGACCAACTATAGTTGGTCATTCCAGTTCGTGCGCCGAAACAAGGCATGACGCACGACAGGTGAAACCCTAATTAGGGTTTGAACATCACGAGCGTCCATTTTCTCCTGCACGAATGAAGGGTCCAGGATTAGACTAGGCAGGGTACGGTTCGTATCAACATGAGCACCGTGGGCCCATCTATCTCCACACCTGATCGGCCAAGGCATATCATGCATGGTTGCCTCGATTCGCACACCCAAACTAGGCGTGGTCACACCTCCCAATTGCAAACTAATCTCGACCACTCAACTTTTCCGGACAAATTGAGTGGCTTAGATCACGTTTCTATGGGATATTAAGGTATGGACGTGTACAACAGCTCACCGTCTGTATACCAGACTAATCGGCCAAGACCGGCCAAGCTTGGTCGTCTTGAAACACGCGCCCAAAGTTGGCATGACGCGCGGCTTTTGCGGCACCAGATTTTTGTCGCAAATTGATCTCGACCACTCAACTTCGCCGGACAAATTTAGTGGACCAGATCACACTTTCACGAGACAATGAGGTATGGGCGCCTACACCGTCATGCCGTCTACACACATGCACGATCGGCCCTGCCAAAATCGTATCCCAAGCTTGGATTCGACCAAGCTGAAGAGTAATGCTTGCGCACCTCTTCAAAAACCCTAATTCCATTAACGGTCGCAGATGAGTGTCTCAAAGATCATCTATCCGTCCAACTTCATCGGCTTGGTTATACAGCCCTGGCCAGGAGTTAATTGGTCAGTGAGGCGTCATGGTGATCACCACCCGTCACTCTACCACACCATGTGGTCGGCCAAGGGAGGACTTGCTTACGTAACCTCCAAACCATCACATGAAGTAGGCTGGACATGAGGCTATTCTAAGACACTCAAATAGCGATGCTTCATGCACACTGAATATACTCGATGCAGTACCTGCATAGAATAAACACGATACTTCACAAGTATCGACTTCCTAAATAACTTAGTTATTTAATCTAGCATTACATGCTACTTTCTGTGGGTCCCATGATCCACACACTCGAGACATCAATCATGTCACAAACTGGGGGATACATACTGGGGTATTGGTCTAGCGGTTTACAGTGTGCAGCGCACAACGCGCCATCACAAGAACGTGTCAGGAAGTCATGGACAGTTAGTGATGATGGTAGAAGTGGGAAAGACTAGTCGTGTGACACCAACTCCACTACTCCATCACTCCACTTTTCTCCACTTCCCACGAGATATGAGGGTTAGGCTTAAAGACTTGTATAAACAGGTTCTCCTCCCTATTTTCCAAACAGGAACAAGACAAGACAACAAAGGCAAGTGTTGATACAATCGTATTCAAACACCGGAACTGATAGCTTACATCCTGCAAGCCAGTTCAGCTTTCTGATACAAGTCATATATAGCCAACACCTTCACAATCTCAACACCTTCTTAGCTTCCCTCCCTAAGATCAACCCCATCTCCTTCACTTTGTGACCGAAACAAGTCTGGAACGACCATTTCTTGGTTTAGGCCGGATTTGCACAAATTTGATTTCTCGAATCTACAAGCACTTCCGTGTAGTGCATTTGTTTAGGGTTTAGATTCATTTCTCATCCACACACCCCAAATTACCGAAACCGGCAGAAATAGTTTTCACCCATAAACAACTGCTCTCTGAAACATAATTAGTGATTTTGTATGACCGCACAAAATTCACCAGAAATTGATTGATTTTGTGTCAGAACACAAAATTCAATCTTTCTAACCTAATTTTATTAATTATATCTTTTGCGGCCTGCGCAATATCTCGAACCCTGTTGGTCGAAACTAAATCTAGGCAAGCTAGGAAATTGATCCGCCATGGACTAGTAGGAGCAAAATCCTACCAAAAGTAGAAAACAAGAAATAAAGAGAAACTGCGGCAGGTAAAGGCAGCAACAAAAGGAGGCGCGACCATATCGCTTGGCTGGCCAGTTTTCCCTAACAGGCGCTGTCGTGGCCAATCGGCCACGCCCCGTATTACTGCCTGCTGGCCCCTCTTTTCTCATCAACCAATCAAATCGCTTTAAATGCGTAGCACACGCTTTTGATTAAAAGTGGAAGTTGGCTAGTCGCACACCTAATTCTTTAAGTAATTGAACATAGGCTGCCCATGTCAGTCTCAAAACAATAACGACCATGCATTTTCGCCAGCCAATTCGGCGAGCTTGGAATTCTCCCAGCGTATCCAGACAAGCTCCATGATAATAACTGGCGGGCCCACTGCTATTCCGACCAATCGAAATCCTTATAGCACGCCGGCAACAACCCTAACCGCAAGCCAAAAGTAGGCCAGCCGCGTGGATGAAAAAAGGCTTCAAAGGAATTAAGACTGCATATGGCGGTCTTAAATTAATCGTGGTCGTCCAACTTCGTCGGCCGCATTGGTTGGCATAGATTCAATTCTAATCGACGGGTAAGGTACGTATGTGCTCACCAGCGACCCGGTTATAGCCCTGGCCGATTGCTTTGCCCCCATCCCGCAGCTAACACTTAAAACCGTTAGCTCAAAATATGTTGTCCACACGGCCATAACATCCTTAATAGGGCCAGCGGCAGTACATTATTGTCGCAAAACAATCTCGGCTGTCCGACTTTGCTAGCCGAATCTACCGGCCTAGATCTAACCTTAGGCGACCAATAAGATGTCGTCCTGATCACCAGCCGTCCCTCTTCCATGAGGACTGATCGTCCTACCCGTATGGCTCCTAAACGGCAGCCCAAAGGTGGCTAGCCGCGCGGCCTACAAGGGTCTTAAATGAATTCTTTGACGGCCAACAACTGCCGCAAATCATCTCAGCCACTCAATTTGGCTAGCCATTTTAAATGGTCTAGATATAACTTGGGCCGACCAATAGGATGTCAAAATGGCTACCAACCATCACCCTCCTATAAGGACCGACCGGCTCACCTTTGGCATGCACGAATAGCTCCTGGCAGCTTCCTGAAGATGATCGGTCATGCTCCTTTTAAGACATTAAACTCCGCGACTAATTTAAAAAAACTTTATACAACGATGCTTTATGACCATCGATTATTTTGAGCTGCTTGCTTAAAAGCGATGCATTATATGTATCGATTACAAACGATGTTTATAAACATCCATTTCACAAATAATTTAATTATTTGACCTAAGAAGTGTTGTGTGCTATTTCTTGCGACAAGCCTCATGACTTGACTTGTAACATATGACCGCCCGCCGCATGGCTTGCGCGTGATTGGTCAAAATAACTTGGTCTTACAAACAAGACCCACTCAGCAACCTGCTACATATTTTCCACGAAAACACTCGAGGCATCAAACGTGTCACAAACTGGGGGATGTTCATCTGAGTATTGGTCTGGCGGTTTACAGCGTGTGGCGTGAAACACGCTCATTATAAGAAAGTGTCAAGGAAAGGCAGACAGTTAGTGGAAGCAGAGAAGTAGTGGGTGTAAACTGACCAGTTTTCTCCTCATAGTAGGGACGTGGTTTTCATCATCTTACACGACCCCTACTTCTCCATCACTCAACTACTTCCACTTCCTATGAGATTAGGGTGCGTTCAACTATGACTTGTATAAATAGGTTTTCGACTTATTTCAACAAACAAGTGTTATCAACACAAGTATCCAGAAAACACCAAGAACTTATAGCTTACATTCCGCAAGCAAGTTCCGCATTCTGATACAAGTCATAAACAGCCACACCTTCAGAGTTAACCATTATGATCTCAAACACCTTCTTCGCTTCCCTCCCTTAGATCAACGATTCTCCTCCATTTTGTGACCGAAGCAAGACTGGAACGGTCATTTTTTGGTTTAGGTCAGGATTGTACAGATTGATATCTCGAATCTAAAGTACTCCCGTGCAGTGCATTTGTTTAGGGTTTATATTCATTTCTTGGTGGCACACCCAAATTTACCATTTCCAGCAGAATCACATTTTACCCCAAAACAGTCAGCTAAGCCACGTAATCGTATTTTTGCTAAAAACAGAGATTCCAACGACACTGACTGAGGATATGCCACAATGCTTCAAGTGTAAAGGATTCAGTCACTTTGCCATGAGTTTCCAAATCGAAGAAAATACACTGACAACAAGAGTTTGCTGCAACACTTGATGAGACCTCTGATCATTATGATTTCGAAGAGGAAGAAAATTCAAGTGTAGCACTCTTGGGATAAATTGCCAATTTTAATAATTGTAGCAATACTCATATCAATATTGATAGTTTAATTGATGATTCTTTATCAAAATCATTGGAGAATGTTATGGATTTTTCGTATACTAACAAGAATTATGATAATGTTTCAGGTACCCTGTGTTTAGCAGCTAAAGTTGTTTGATAGGTGTTGTAAAACACCTAATTTTATATCTAGTATTGATGCTTTCTTTGCTATTTTTCTTGGGAATCGCATCTCTTATATCTAGTTTGAGTTAATAGGTGCAATGGAGTCATTATGCGCAAAAGAAGGAGAAAACATGTCAATTCACAGGCGGGCGAAACGTAGAGCTAGCTGTCAGCAAAAGAGGCGAGGAATGAGCTGACAGTTCCCTGCAACCGACAATTGAGCAAAGAAACAGATTAGGCAGTCAGTTTGCTGAGACTGACAAGCCAAATATCAACTTGTAGCCCTCATCCGAAAACTGGTGCCTATATCAGTTTTACTCATTACCAAAGACCCTGGAATTCTGTGGGTATTTTTCTTTCAAGCATTATCATATCAAAGTTAGAGCCGAGAGGAAACGGCTGTTGTTTGTCTGAGAAAGGAGAAATGCAGAGAGGAGAAATTGAGTGCTGTAGATGTTGAGATTCAGAACGAGATGAATTCAGAAGCAAGAGATGATTCTGATGGTCGATTTGAATGGAAGAAGCTAGGGTTTGGTTGTTGTTGTGAGGCTCGAGATCCAGAGCTGAACTGAGATGAAATGGGATCTATTGGACTGCTAACAATGAGTTCAGATCGAACCAGAGATGGGGTTTGGATCGAATCGGTGAATGAAGGGGTTTTGGAGCTGAAATTGTATTCAAATTGATTCTGAGATTGAGATGGGGATTATCTGTTGTCCTGGTGATGCTGTTGAATTGAGATTGGTGTTGAGCTCGAGTGGTAATTTGCAATGATGGGTATGACTCAGTGAAGTCATGAAATGATGCAGGAAATGAGAAGATGGGTCTGGCTTTACAGAGATGATGCTGTGGTTGCAATGGTGGTTCTGTGTTGAAGAATGGTCTGCTGGTGTTGCTGTTAATTGCAGGAATCAAACTTCTAGTGGTTGGAGTGGCAAGGCATTGGTCTCAGGCAAGAGAGGGAAGTTGGTCTGAGCTGTGAGATGACTCAGGTGGAGTTAGATGGTGCTGTGGCTAAGCCTTTACTGGTGGTTGCTGGCAGGTCTTGCAGCTGTGTTGAATGGCCAGGGTTTGAATTTGTTGGCAACTTGGGTGTTATTATGAGAAGCTGCAGTGGCCCGTGAACCGAAATGATCTTTGGTCCGAGCTGGAAGTGATGGCTTGAGGTTATGGTGAATTTGTGTTTGAGTGTTAAATAGCAGGGACCTGTAGCTTAGGTTGTGAGTTATGGAGGGACCAGTGATGCCTGCTGCTCTTCCTGTGTACCAACAACAACCAGTGAAACGGATGAGTGGAGGATTACAGGGAGAGACTCAAGGGAATGTGTGCTGTGTTGTAATGGAATGCACTGAAGTGGAGGAACTGGTAACAGGTCTTGGTGGTGCCAGTGTCATGGAAGAGGAGAAATTGAATTCAGGGAGGCTGTTCCCATGAGCCAATGGGTCTGTTAATGACAGGGAAGCTAGGAATGGCAGGTTGGAGGTAGTGAGTTGTTTCAGTTGATACTCAGGTGGAGATAGCAGGTGGTTGTTGCCTAAATGGGAGTTTTATAGAGTGCAGATGGAGGTTGGCTCTACATGGGTTGGTGTTGATGCAGGAGGAGCTGTTGTTGGCCACTATGGTGTTGTGGAATGGCTGGCCAAGGAATGGTGTTGTGAGGTGGTTCAGGGCAATGGAATGTGGAGCTGTAGATGATCTTTGGAATGATGATGATGCAGCTCCTGGGATTAGTATGGTGTTCTTTGTTTTCGGAGTTTGGCGAGTGTATTTGAGCCGAGGTTTGAAGTTGGCTTGATGAAGGAAGTGAATGGGTGCATTTGCCGGGGAGATGTCAAGATCGAAATTGCAGGTCTGCAGGGCCGTCATGGCTGGATTCCCAGCTGAAGCACCAGGATTGTGCATCAACGAGTTTGGCGGTGCAATGACATGGCTCGACTCCGACTCCATCGACTCAACTCGACCCGACTCGATTCGGTTTGACCGTTCCGACCCGTTGACCGATTTGACCCGACCGTTCCGACCCGTTGACCGGTGACCGGGTTGACTTTGCCGGTCACCGGAGCCGATTTCCGGCGACTTTTCCGGCGGGATTCCGGCCATAATCCCAGTTTTCCGGCGAGCGTTTTGGGACAGAATTTCTACACGGGTTTCTCTCTCTCGTGGGCCGGGTGAATTTCCAACTAATGGACTTTGAAGACAAAACCTAGTTTTGGAAGGAGTGGAGCTATAAAAGAGAAGACTTTTCTCAAAACAAAAATCTTTTATCTACCACGTTTTATTATTATCTCTTCTACTTTATTCTAGGGTTTTACACCATGAAGTCTTTTCTCTTTCTTCTTGTGATGAACTCCTTGAATATGAGTACCTAAGTTTATTATTGGTTATGGAATAGTTGGATTTCACATAATATGATTCTTTGATTCAATATATTAGTTTTGTCTCATAATTATCGTTTGCAATTCTCTGGAAATATTGTTTCATGATTGATTGATTGTTTTGTCAAGTTGCAAATTGGTAGAACTTCTAATCACATCTATTGCTAGTTTAGGGTTTATTATACGCAAAAGTGATATTCCTTGGATACAAGTAGCATAATATGATTATAGTTTGTAGTGATATATTCTTATGATCATATGTGAATCGTAACCTTTGTTAAATCGGATTAGTGCGCTTTCCACGTTCGATTGCTTTGATTGGCCTGATTTCATAGAACTTAATGCATCTAGGAATTAAACTTGATTAGTGCTTTTACACGTTAGGTTGTTCCTTTAGATAGAATTCATATTCGCATCTTTTAATGTGTTTATTGATGACATGAGGAGATTTGCGGGATATTCTTGCGATCAAGGTATTCTAGGGTCTTTGATAAAAGTTGAGATTAAAATATCAATTCTAGTTATTGTGAAAAGCATGTTAGTGAATGAAAACGAAATCCTTAACCAATATTTCTTATCCTTGAATCTGTTTGCTTATTTGTTTATTTGCTTTTATTTTATTTTAGTTTATAAAATCACAAAACCCCGGTGTTATTTTTAGGAAACCATAACAATTTGACAACCTAGACCTCTCTGTGGGATCGATCCTTTCTTGCCCTTGCTATATTTATATTTTGAGTAGTAAGAAAGTGTAAATTATTTTTGACGCTTACGACAGCGGTCAAATTTTGGCGCCATTGCCGGGGAGGCAGCGGTTGTTAATTGTTTTTGGTTTCTTATTTTTGTATTTAGTTTTTGTTTTATTTTTTTTATTTTTCCTATTTTCTGGTTTTTAACCTTGGTTTAAGAATCTTATTTCAGGTGCTTATTTCTATGGAAGGAGCATATTGGAACAATGGATACGGTTTTCAACAACCTCAACAATATGATAACTACCAATTCCATGGGTATAATCAAAACCAATTCATTGGTTATGACCAATATTCCATGGAACCTTGTGGTTTTCCTCAACAACCTTATGGTGAGTATGTGTGTGAACAACCACAAAGATGGGAGGATTCTTATGCTTGTGAACAAAAGGTCTCTAATTTTATAGATAAAGTTTCCAACTTTTTACAAGAGGAATTTAAAAAAGCTAAAGAGACTACAAACGAGCAACTCCAAGAACTTCGTGAAAGTATGACTATCTTGCGAAGAGACATTGATCAATACAAGGAAGATATGGATAATTCTAATGTGCATATGGTTTGTGATGAATATTTGATTGATGCTAATGTTGAAAACGGCCAATCCTTGGGCACTTTCGTTGATAATATAGTTAACTCAACTCTTGATCTTAATAATGATCATTCACCTATTCAAAAGGATGAGTTAGAGATTAACAACACTAAATTCAGCGAGGAACAATCTTATGTTGACTATGATAGTGACGGTGATTATGATACATTGCTTGAAACAACTCATGGTGACATCTCCGAGGAGTCTTTTTGGGATCAAGATGAAGACGAAGAGGAATATGTCGACACTTGTGTAGATTACTCAAGCATTGATCTTAATAATGATCAAGAGCCTATTCAAAGGGTGGAGCTTGAGGATGATGCATTTTCGAGTGTTCTAAAAAGGTTTCTTATGATAAAATTTGGATCCGCAAAAGAGTATGTGCCTTACAACAAAAAAGGAGGAATATGTTGAGAATGAGACCGTTATGACCAATATTGTGGAAGACCCAATTGAGCTTGCAAATAATTGTAATGATGATGTTTATGTCGATACTTTGGTTAAGGCAGAAACGGACGAAGAATGGTTGCAAGGTTTGATAGAGGACCATGATATCCAAGAGGTGAATAATTCACTTGAGTTTTTCAAGGATGAAGAGGATTCCATGATACAAGAGATTGTGAAAGGTTTATCTAACCCTTTGCCTATTATTTCTTCTCCTTTACCTCTTATTGGTTTGAATGTATGTGCTTCGAGAATATTGTTGAATGACTTTGTTTCTCGTTTTCCGCCATTAGAGAAACTTGATTCTCATACTATGCAGGTTATGGAACAAGAAACCGTGGAAGTACCCGACTCCTATATTCTTTATGCACTTCCAAGTGTGGACAAGAATAAGTGTGGGGAAGCTTTTTATCGGTTCATAGCTTCACTTTTGCTTTATATTACTAATATTTGTGTGAAGCTAGTGTTTGCAAAACAGGTTCTATGGACGGATCCCCAACTTTTCAGATTATTGGTGTATGGGGAATGAATCTTACAAGAAGCTAAGTCGGGCCGTCGACTTTAAAACAAGCGCTAAGTGGGAGGCAACCCACCGGTTTTGTATCTTTTATCCTTTTGCTTTTTATTTTATTTTTGTTTCGTTTATTTATTTTTTACTGTTTTCATATCATATTTGCATCCCTATGTTTAATTTCATTGAGTCCGTAATCTATCTTAGAAGAGAATTAGGACGAATACCTTTTCGTCAGAAAAATTCAGACTGCGCGTAGTTCAGTCCAGAGACCATAACTGTCAGACCGTTTATCAAAACACTGTGAAATTTTGACACTGTGTAGAAAACACGTAGGTGAACAACTTTTGTGAAATGGAGTTTTTCCAAATTCCTTACCAATTTGCACAGTTTTTGCGTTTTATCTGCTGTTAAGTCAGAATTCAGAACTTTGGGGTTTTACACATTGAGGACAATGTGAAGTTTAAGTGGGGGAGCATTTATATGTTTGTATAGTTTGTTTTTGACACCATTAGTGGATGGAACCATTTTGAATGCAGGAGTTGAGGAACCAATTAACTAAAAGGGAAGAATATAGCTCAGAAATCACAAATTAACATGATAGTTGTTACCATATCTCGGAATATCACCATATCGCATTCTATTTTTATTTTTCCATATTTATCTATTGTTCTCTAAGTGCTTTGGTGGGTCACTAAACATCGACGTGTTATTACTGCTAGGATGAAATAGAGTGATTGAGTTACTAGAAAAAAAAAAAAAAAAAATTGAAAAAGAAAAAAAAAAAGAAAAAGGACCGACCAATTAGACCAAAACGGAATAAAAAGACACTTGGGAATAGCAGTATGTGTGAAACGTAGTCCCTGTCTCCGTCGCCTAAACAAGCGTGGAATGCAGGATCCAAGGCAACTATCATGTACTTGCTGACAAGAAGCATGCGCTTGGATCCAAAAGATCTAATCATGCCGTCTAAAAAAAGAAGAGAAATTGGATCCAGTTTGATCCAATCATAAAAAAAAAAAAATTATTATTGTGTTGAATAAAGTCACTCTTGGTTCCCTTGTATATGCCAATTGATTTGATGTAGCATTCAGCACCAGTAGCTCAATCCAATAGGATTAGGTTCATCTTAACAGTGACCTTCAGACAGATATGGGAAACATCGAACACTTGTGAATATTCGCCAACATCTACATCTATATCCATCTTCTTAATCTTTTCATTGTGATTGTGGTTTGTTAGTTTCCGAGTATTGTGGCTTGTTCGACTATCTAATTAGAGTTTATTTACTAATATATCAATTGAATTTGCAAGGTACCTCCTCCTGTAGTCATTTTGGATTCGTTCATTGATTTGTCACGAATAGACGGAGTTTGAAATATAGGTTTTGTAGGTATATCTCTAGTAAACCTTCACGAGACTATAACTCGTCCACTAGGGACACTTAGTGGTTTAAAGGCTTGTTATTTATGCTAAAAGTGACCGTAGCCTCGACGACACGGAGTTGTTGTATTTTATTATTGTTTTGTTTGATTTGCTCGAGGACTAGCAAAGTCTAAGTGTGGGGGAATCTGATAGGTGTTGTAAAACACCTAATTTTATATCTAGTATTGATGCTTTCTTTGCTATTTTTCTTGGGAATCGCATCTCTTATATCTAGTTTGAGTTAATAGGTGCAATGGAGTCATTATGCGCAAAAGAAGGAGAAAACATGTCAATTCACAAAGAGGCGAAACGTAGAGCTAGCTGTAAAGAAAAGAGGCGAGGAATGAGCCGACAGTTCCTCGCAACCGACAATTGAGCAAAGAAACAGATTAGGCGATCGGTTTCTTTGAGATCGACAAGCCAAATATCAACTTGTAGCCCTCATCCGAAAAACCGGTGCCTATATCGGTTTTACTCATTACCAAAGACCCCGAAGGTGTGGGTATTTTTCTTTCAAGCATTATCATATCAAAGTTAGAGCCGAGAGGAAACGGCTGTTGTTTGTCTGAGAAAGGGAGAAATGCAGAGAGGAGAAATTGAGTGCTGTAGATGTTGAGATTCAGAACGAGATGAACTCAGAAGCAAGAGATGATTCTGATGGTCGATTTGAATGGAAGAAGCTAGGGTTTGGTTGTTGTTGTGAGGCTCGAGATCCAGAGCTGAACTGAGATGAAATGGGATCTGTTGGACTGCTAACAATGAGTTCAGATCGAACCAGAGATGGGGTTTGGATCGAATCGGTGAATGAAGGGGTTTTGGAGTCGAAATTGTATTCAAATTGATTCCGAGATTGAGATGGGGATTATCTCTGTTGTCCTGGTGATCTTTGTTGAATTGAGATTGGTGTTGAGCTCGAGTGGTAATTTGCAATGATGGGTATGACTCGGTGAAGTCATGAAATGATGGAAAGAAATGAGAAGATGGGTCCGGGCTTACGAGATGATGCTGTGGTTGCAATGGTGGTTCTCGTGTTGAAGAATGGTCTCGCCGGGTGTTCTTGTTAATTGCAGAATCAAACTTCTAGTGGTTGGAGTGGCAAGGCATTGGTCTCGTGCAAGAGAGGGAAGTTGGTCTCGAATGTGAGATGACTCGGGTGGAGTTAGATGGTGCTGTGGCTAAGCCTTTGCTGGTGGTTCTTTGGCAGGTCTTGCAGTACCTGTGTTGAATGGCCAGGGGTTTGAATTTGTTGGCAACTTGGGTGTTATTATGAGAAGCGGCAGTGGCTCATGTGAACTGAAATGATGCTGGTCTGAGCTGGAAGTGATGGCTTGAGGTTATGGTGAATTTGTGTTTGAGTGTTAAATAGCAGGGACCTGTAGCTTAGGTTGTGAGTTATGGAGGGACCAGTGATGCCCTGCTGCTCTTCCTGTGTACCAACAACAACCAGTGAAACGGATGAGTGGAGGATTACAGGGAGAGACTCAAGGGAATGCGTGCTGTGTTGTAATGGAATGCACTGAAGTGGAGGAACTGGTAACAGGTCTTGGTGGTGCCAGTGTCATGGAAGAGGAGAAATTGAATTCAGGGAGGCTGTTCCCATGAGCCAATGGGTCTGTTAATGACAGGGAAGCTAGGAATGGCAGGTTGGAGGTAGTGAGTTGTTTGCTTGATACTCAGGTGGACATAGCAGGTGGTTGTTGCCTAAATGGGAGTTTTATAGAGTGCAGATGGAGGTTGGCTCTACATGGGTTGGTGTTGATGCAGGAGGAGCTGTTGTTGGCCACTATGGTGTTGTGGAATGGCTGGCCAAGGAATGGTGTTGTGAGGTGGTTCAGGGCAATGGAATGTGGAGCTGTAGATGATGCTGGAATGATGATGATGCAGGCCTGGGATTAGTATGGTGTTCTTTGGTTTTCAGGTTTGGCAGAGTGTATTTGAGCTGAGGTTTGAAGTTGGCCTGATGAAGGAATTGAATGGGTCTGTTGCCAGGGAGATGTCAGTACTGAAATTGCAGGTCTGCAGGCCGTCATGGCTGGATTCCCAGCTGAAGCACCAGGATTGTGCATCAACAGAGTTTGGCCAGTGCAATGGCATGGCCTGACCTGACTCCATCTGACTCAACTCTGACCCAGCTCTGATTCGGTTTGACCGTTCCGACCCGTTGACCGGTGACCGGGTTGACTTTGCCGGTCACCTGAGACACTTTCCGGCGACTATTCCGGCAGGATTCCGGCCATAATCCCAGTTTTCCGGCGAGCGTTTTTGGGACATAATTTCTACACGGGTTTCTCTCTCGTGGGCCGGGTGAATTTCCAACTAATGGACTTTGAAGACAAAACCTAGTTTTGGAAGGAGTGGAGCTATAAAAGAGAAGACTTTTCTCAAAACAAAAATCTTTTATCTACCACGTTTTATTATTATCTCTTCTACTTTATTCTAGGGTTTTACACCATGAAGTCTTTTTCTTTCTTCTTGTGATGAACTCCTTGAATATGAGTACCTAAGTTTATTATTGGTTATGGAATAGTTGGATTTCACATAATATGATTCTTTGATTCAATATATTAGTTTTGTCTCATAATTATCGTTTGCAATTCTCTTGGAAATATTGTTTCATGATTGATTGATTGTTTTGTCAAGTTGCAAATTGGTAGAACTTCTAATCACATCTATTGCTAGTTTAGGGTTTATTATACGCAAAAGTGATATTCCTTGGATACAAGTAGCATAATATGATTATAGTTTGTAGTGATATATTCTTATGATCATATGTGAATCGTAACCTTTGTTAAATCGGATTAGTGCGCTTTCCACGTTCGATTGCTTTGATTGGCCTGATTTCATAGAACTTAATGCATCTAGGGAATTAAACTTGATTAGTGCTTTTACACGTTAGGTTGTTCCTTTAGATAGAATTCATATTCGCATCTTTTAATGTGTTTGTTGATGACATGAGGAGATTTATGGATATTCTTGCGATCAAGGTATTCTAGGGTCTTTGATAAAAGTTGAGATTAAAATATCAATTCTAGTTATTGTGAAAAGCATGTTAGTGAATGAAAACGAAATCCTTAACCAATATTTCTTATCCTTGAATCTGTTTGCTTATTTGTTTATTTGCTTTTATTTTATTTTAGTTTATAAAATCACAAAACCCCGGTGTTATTTTTAGGAAACCATAACAATTTGACAACCTAGACCTCTCTCAGGATCGATCCTTTCTTGCCCTTGCTATATTTATATTTTGAGTAGTAAGAAAGTGTAATTTATTTTTGACGCTTACGACAGCGGTCATTGTTCCTGAAACAATCTCCAATTTGACATGCCCTTATTGTACCAGTAAAGGTCACGGACTCATACAGTGTTTCAAATACAAACATAAACTAAGGTATGTCAACAAACTGCAACGGAGGGCTAGTCGGTTGGCAAATGCGCTTAAACTTGTTCAAAAGTCCAATCCTGAGGTACACAAAGTTGAATCTTCTTCTTCTAAGAGATTGATTGATTCTAAGGATAAAGAAAAATCTCAAACAAAGAGAAGAGTTCGGGATAAACGTTCCGTAGTGAAGGATATTGTCATTTCCGTGCAGGAATTTGGTGGTGAGCAATCTAATGCTCACCTCAACACAAACTCATGCGCCCATGAAAAAGATAAGAACTATGCACATCAGGGCTTCTGGATTAAATTGAATATTACTACTTGGATCTCCATCCTCCATGTATCAAGTAATGGTATTGAAAACTTTGATCTGATAAACTTAAAAAGGATAAAAATGATATTTTCATTCCATTTTAGGTCTTGTATATGTGAACCTTTATAAGTTATGAATCCTGCATGATAAACGTTATCTTCTTCAAGAGTCATATCTCTTTCACATAAATGTTTTCCTGTTGAGCCATATTTTTGTGTCTCACAAATCCATTTTACTCTCACAAATCATGGAGGCTCCAAGCACAACATCTTCTCGTGAATCCTATGATACAATGGTTGTTTATTCTAATTCAACTAAAATGGAGAAGGAAATGTCTCTTCCTCTTGTCTCGTCTCTTAATTAGGAAAAGGAAGAATAAGAAGAAACCTAGATCGGATTATTCCAATCATAAAAAGGTTTGAAAATCTTCTTGGAGAACTTAAGAAAACCAAGAAGGAAGTGCAAGGACTGAAGAAGATTTTACAGAGATCTCTCAAACCTCAAGCGCGTGTCAATCAACATCCTACCAGGTTTGCAGAAGCTAACCCCTTTATTCATGAACCATATATTCCTATTCCAATTATTGATAAGGAGTTTGGGGATGATAAAGAATTCTTCGAAGACTTTAAATACTAGGAAACTTCTTTTGAGGATTTTATTCTTGAGAAGGATAACTAGGGTTTGGTATAGCAAAGATTGTGATTACACATAGCTATTTCCAACGTTTTTCATCTTGCATGTTTTTAGATTTATTTGTTTAAATTCTAGAGTTGTTGGAAGATGAACTTGCAGTATGTAATCATTATTGGTTTAATTATTGCAAAAATCTTATGAAATATTTGTGCTTTTACGTTATCGTGAATCAGCTAATATTTCATATATGCTCAGAAGTTAAATCTATTATGTTTTTATAAACGGAAAATAGAAAAAAAAAATTTAGATTTTTCTCACAGTATTGATCTATTTGTGATCACACTTTTGTGTATTTTTGCTGCTTGACACACTCCGTAAGTTTCTCTTATGTTGAGTAAAATCGAGTAAACTTGTCTCGTTGTTCGTAATTGGCCTTGAGATTAATTTATGTCGATACTTTGGATACAAATCCTCGTGATTTGTTAATGTTCACCAAAATACTTATTTTTTTCACAAAAGTAAGGTCACTCTTGTTGTTCACTTGGGAATGAGGGGAGAGTTCTTAAATGAACTTGTGCTTAATTGCTATATCTATGTGGGGAGTGTGGTTGTGGAAATTTAAAGGGGATGCTTGTATTTTTTATAATCTCCTAGGATGAGCGCTAAGTATTTATTACTATGTGATATCATCTAAATAAATTGATATGAGGAGTTACATTTTAACCATGTTATTATGTAGTATCTCAATCTTCCTTAAAACTTGAGATATCTTTTGGTTGTATTCATTATGATCCCGCGATTTTCATACCTTTGTTAATTTTATTGACAAAAAGAGGGAGAATTATTTAGTAGTTTCATACGACATACTATGGTTTACGGATTATTATGTAAGGGGGAGTGATTCATTTAGCAACAGGTTTTAACTATTATACAAAAGATGTAAGTATTGATTAAGGGGGAGAAACATATCACCGTAGTATTACTTCAGAGTTGAGATACAATTGAACTTTGGAGAGAAGATAATAATACTATGTTTCTGTATAACGACCAGAGTTGTTATATCTATGGATCTTCAACAACAACGATGCTGAGTTGAACACGTTCAGAATCATTGCGACTTGAAATAGTGAAGAGTTCAAGGAGAGTTGAAGAAACCAAGGAAATCAAGGCATGATGGATCAAAGAGTTTTTTCGAAGATTTATTTTTGTTATCCGTATGTATTAATAGTTTTGTCACTAAAATTGACAAAGGGGAAATTGTTAGAGCATTTCTCGGTTGAACTCACAAGTGTTGCTATATCAAGCTTGTTGTCAAGTTTAGTTGTCAAAACTATATCTTGATTTCTAGTCTACAATTAGTTAAGTCTCGGTCTAGGATAAAGGTAGTTGAGAAACGAACCATTCATCATTTGCGTTCTACCGTTTGAAGGCTAAGATCAACCGAAGCTTTTGGAGAACTTCATCAACAAAAGGTAAGTGAAGACTGAACCACCTATTTCTCAAGTTATATTCACCTTTCTATCCTTGAGATGATTGTCGCATAACTAATTAGACTAGCTTGCATAGACAAGAATTTCGAGTCGAGAACTAATTATTTAGTTTACGAATTTCTCGAAATATAATGACAAAGCGTAATGAACATTTGTTCATACTTGATCAATTTCGGTGGAGAACAATTTATTGTTCGGAACCAAATCATGATTCAAGTTTATTATTCAAAAATAGCCTGGAACAGTGATCTGTGTCATTGATGTTATTCGGGAATGTTTTGAATTGATTTAGAGAAATATAGAACTACTATATCCGGAATACAAGACACTGTTATCAGTCTTACAAACTGAGATAACTGTTATATGTCTGAAGCCGTATTATATGTATCTGTACACGTAGCGGAGTAGCTTAATATCGACTTGCAGATTTGTGTGATACGCATATTCATATACACATCATGGGAGAATTTGTTTGTTTCGTGATCCGGATAGGTATGTATATTTGTATACAAACCATGTTGGAACTGTGGGAAGGGAACCGAGTTTAAGTATTCAAACCAGTATGCTAACCAATACAGTTATATGTTCTAGAACCAGTTTAGTACCCAAACCGATACGCAAACTGAAAAGGTTTTGTGAACTCCGGAACCGGTAAAATCTTGAGGTTTCCGAACCGGTTCGCAAACTGAAAAGTTTTGTCAATTCTGAAACTCAGTTTTGCACCTAAGTTTGCAAACCGGTACATGAACTGAAAAGTTCTTTCAACTCCGGAACTCGGTTTTTCTCATAAGTTTACAAACCGGTTCGCGTACCATGACTCAACTGATTCACGAACGACTCATGTATATGTACCTTGTGCATTTACAAACTATTTCGATTGTGTTCAAAGGCGTTTAAATTATTTCTACGAGATGATTTGCATTTGATCAATTCTCTAATTAACACTAGACTTATTTGATCACATAATTGTGACTCAAGATTAATGTCTTTGTGTTCATGGAAATGCGTGTTGAGCTTTTAAGTTCAAACCAGCTAGTTTCGGCTAACATGTTGAACATAGTCTTTATACACGATTCAGTTACGGTTTACCTAACTAGAGTGTATATCTTGTTTATGTGAATAAGATTCAAAGTTTTCATCTAACAGTGAATATTGTTTGCTTGGTTCCAAAGCTATCTTAGCTTAAACCTAAAGCAACCTATGCTTTGAAGTCTATATAACGAGAACTCTTGTCAACTGGGATCTTTGAATCCTGACACTACTTTTTGGTGTGTCCTAGTTGTATCTAGAGTCGTCCTCTCTAGAAACCCTTTTAGGGTTTAGCGACTATCAAAGACTCCATTGGGATTTGTGAAGCCAGGTCCAGTTATCTTTTATCTTGATAACTTATGTATCCTGATCTTGTTTGATTGTTGATTTATCACTTGAACAAGATAGATAGTAATCACAAAGTTCTCTTTGTCTCAACTTTGTGATTCCACAAGTTTAATACTTGTGAGGTGAATAATAATCTAGGCTGCACTTCGGGTTGCATAAGTCAGGATTTTGTGGATAGCCAGACTTCTGTCAAGTTGATATCAATTTCCATCACCTGGATCTTACGTTTGATCTGATCATCCGTTTAGATCGTAAATCAACAAATCAATTATATAGGCTTATGGGAGGCAGATTTGGTTTAAAGTCTTCAATTGAGTTGAAGCAACTATTAGTTGGTGTGACGTTATCTAAAGGAATCAATTGCGCGGAGTCCTGCTAGGATTCAAGAGGCGTAAGGAGGGTGATGTACCTGAGTCAATGGGAGACTGCGTTCGGGCTCAACTACATTCCATCTCGAAGTTAATTGGTAGTAGGCTAGTGTATGTAACGGCTTAATACATTTTGGTGTTCAATCTGGAGTAGGTCCCGGGGTTTTTCTGCATTTACGGTTTCCTCGTTAACAAAATTTCTGGTGTCTGTGTTATTTCTTTTTCCGCATTATATTGTTTATCTTTATAATTGAAATATCACAAGTTGCACACTGATCAATCAAAGTAGATACGTGTAACATCCCCACTTCGAATTCTAGGTCGGCCGCCCTAGAATCCCAAGTGTGGCATACTCATGGACCACTTTACACACTTAAACCGTCAAGCCAACAAATGGAGATCGGGCTATTGTATGGAGCACATTGACAATAATCCATAAATAAATGAATTTTATTTAATAAAACTGATAAAAGTTGTAAGGTTTCTTAAAATATTTAAAATGAAATTAATCCTCGACACGCAGGTCAGTACCCAAAGTAAATTAAGAATTTATTTAAAAGAAGCAAAAGTCTGGTGTTAAAAGTAAACGATAAAACATTTAGTTAATTAAAACACCATGCAATAATGATGAAGTAGCTCTACGGAACAGAAATGCAATCTACAAGCTGGGTCGCCTCACGGTCACGGTTTCCTGAAAAAATTAGTAAATTGGGTCAGACCCCAACTAACACTAGGCTCTCGCACCCTTATAGCCTTTAAAGATGATTTAACAAATCTCAAACAGTTCATAAAAATTTCAAGAAGTAAAACATTTTATAAGACATGCATTTTTAGTTTTCATTTTCATAATAATAACTACCACTACATGATGAAAATGGGCTACCAAGGAGGTGACTCAAAATTGGCAAAAACAAGTTGTTTAAATGAAAACAAGTGTTGATGGTGGAATTTCATTTAAGGTTAAAATTGTAAAAGCCAGAAAACTATGAGCTGACATCTTGTAAAAGATAAAGCCATTAATAAGTGTTGGACACTCCCTCACTTAATTCACCAAGAATGGAGCATGTGGCAACAATCCCATTCTGTGAATACACGAAATTCATCCAGGTTGGAGCATGTAGCAACAATCCCATATACCCTGTGAATTTCTAGCATTATTAATTAATGCGCAATCAGCCTTGTATTTCCTGTACTCATTATCGGTGCGGCATGACGACTGAGTGTTGCTCTTACAGAGCAACACGAACCTCCAAGCATTATAATGAAACCATGTACGAAATACCCGTACAGGCTGACTCTCGGTGTGTTATACTAGCCCGATTGAGCCCCTCTCGGTATGTTATACTAGCCTGATTGAGCATCCGGACTGACCGTATCAGTCCGGATATGATCACAGTCATCCAACTCCACAAGCATGATTGGATGACCCAGATCAATTCCATCACCCCCAAGCAGGTATGAAATATCCACTGCCGAACCAACGCGGACCCCGCATGGTCGGCCTCCCTCCAGAATTGGCCTAGCTTGCCAAAACGTCCAAACCATAGCAATATGGGGCGGAAAACCCTAAAATTAGGGTTTGCGGCATATTACATGTGTCGCAAAACAGTCTCAACCATCTATCTTCGCAGGTATAGATGGAAGGTGTAGATGTAGATTCAAAGGGCCCAGAGCATGTCAACACAATCACCGTGGGCCCGCCCACATACTTGACCAATCGGTCACGACCAACTATGGTTGGTCATCTCGATTCGTACGCCCGAATCAAACATGACGCACGGCCTTGAAACCCAAAATTAGGGTTTTGAGCATCACGAGCGTCCATCTTCTCCGGCACGAATGGAGGGTCCAAGATTAGATTAAGCAGGTCCGGTCATACCAGCATGACCACCGTGGACCCATCTATTCCCTCACCCGATCGGCCAAGGCATACCATGCCTGGTTATTCCAAAACGCGCGCCCAAACTAGCGTGGTCACACCTCCCAAACCGCAAACTGATCTCGACCACTCAACTTCGCCGGACGATTTGGATGGCTTAGATAACGTTTTTGTGGGATGTTCAGGTATAGGCGTGAACACCAGCCTACCATCTTCACACCGGACCAATCTGCCAAGACCGAAGTGAGCGTGGCGTGCGGCTCTTGCGGCACTAGTTTTCTGTCATAAATTGATCTCGACCACTCGACTTCACCGGATGAATTGAGTGGCCCAGATCATACTTTCGTGAGGTAATGGGTATAGGCGCCTACACCGCCATGTTGTCTACACACATGCACGGTCGGCCTTGTCAAAATTATATCCCATGCTTGGTTTCGACCAAGCTAAAGAGTGATGCTTGCGCACCTCTTCAAAAACCCTAATTCATTAACGGTCGCAGATGAGTGTCTCAAAGATCATCTCGTCCGTCCAACTTTACCATCTTGGTTATACAACCCTGGTCAGGAGTTAATTGGTCAGTGAGGCGTCACCACCCATCACTTTACCACACCATGATGCAAAGACACGCATAAAATACACATGATACTTCACAAGTATCAACTTCGAATAACGCAGTTATTCAATTCAGCATTACATGCTACCTTTCATGGATCCACGATCCACACATTCCAGACATCAATCATGTCACAAACTGTGGGATACATACTGGGGTATTGGTCTGGCGGTTTACAGCTGTTGATGGTGGATTTTCGTTTAAGGTTAAATTTGTAAAAAACCAGAAAAAAACCATGCGCTGACATCTTGTAAAAGATAAAGCCATTTATAAGTGTTGGATACTCCCTCACTTAATTCACCAAGAATGGAGCATGTAGCAACAATCCCATTCTGTGAATACAAGAAATTCCTCCAGGTTGGAGCATGTAGCAACAATCCCTTCCTGTGAATTTCATATCAGCCTTGTATTTCTAGTACTCATTATCAGTGTGGCATGACGACTGAGTGTTACTCTTACAGCGTAACACGAACCTCCAAGCACTATAATGAAACCATGTACGAAATACCCATACAGGCTGACTCTCGGTGTGTTATACTAGCCCGATTGAGCCCCTCTCGGTGTGTTATACTAGCCCGATTGAGCATCCGGACTGACCGTATCAGTCCGGATATGATCTGATCGCAGTCATCCAACTCCATAAGCATGATTGGATGACCCCAGATCAATTCCATCACCCCAAGAAGGTATGGAATACCCACGGCCGACCCCGCATGGTCGGTCATTGGCCTAGCTTGCCAAGAAACCGTTCATACCAAGCATTATGGACGGAAAACCCTAAATTAGGGTTTGCGGCATATTACATGTGTCGCAAAACAGTCTCAACCATCCATCTTCGCAGGTATAGATGGAGGGTGTAGATGTAGACTCAAAGGGCCCAGAGCATGTCAACACGATCACCGTGGGCCCGCCTACACATTTGACCAATCGGTCAAAACCAACCATGGTTGGTCGTGACAAAATTGTCACCCAAACAAGAGATGGCGCACGGCTTTTGAAAGCCAAAATTAGGGTTTCAAGCCATCACGCGCGTCCATCTTCTCCGGCACGAATGGAGGGTCACAGATTAGATTAAGCAAGGGCTGGTCATACCAGCATGACCACCGTGGCCCATCTACCTCCTCATGTGTTCGGCCAAGGCATATCATGCCTGGTTAATCCAAAACGTGCGTCCAAACTAGCATGGCCACGCCTCCCAAACCACAAACTGATCTCGACCACTCAACTTCGCCGGACGATTTGGATGGCTCGGATCACGTTTTCATGGGATAATCAGGTATGGGTGTGAACATCAGCCTACCACCTACACGCTGGTATGATCGACCAAGACCGACCAAGATGGGTCGTCTTGAAACGCGTGCCCGAACTAGGGATGTCACGCGGTTTCCAACTCCTTTGCGGCAATGGATTTCTGCCGCAAACCGATCTCAACCACTCAACTTTACCGGTCAAATTGAGTGGCCTAGATCGCGCCTTCATGGGACAATGAGGTATGGCCGTGCACACCGGCATGCTATCTACACACATACCCGGTCGGTCCTCTCCAAATCCCTTTCCATGCTTGGTTTCGACCAAGCTGAAGAGTGATGCTTGCGCACCTCTTCAAAAACCCTAATATTCATTAACGGTCGCAGATGAGTGTCTCAAAGATCATCTCATCCGTCCAACTTCACCAGCTTGGTTATACAACCCAGGAGTTATTTGGTTAGTGAGGTGTCATTACTCATCACTTTACCACACCATAATGCAGTACCTGCATAAAATACACACGATACTTCACAAGTATCGACTTCCTGAATAACGCAGTTATTCAATTCAGCATTACATGCTATCTTTCGTGGATTCACGATCCACACATTCTAGACATTAATCATGTCACAAACTGGGGGATACATACTGGGGTATTGGTCTGGCGGTTTACAGCGTGCAGCGTGCAACGCGCCATCACAAGAACGTGTCAGGAAGTCATGGACGGTTAGAGATGAACATGAGAAGTGGGCAAGACTGGTCGTGTGGCACCGACGCACAACCCCACTACTCCATCACTCCACTTCCCACGAGAGACGTGAATAAGGCTCAATGACTTGTATAAATAGGTTCTCCGCCCTATTTCAAAAAACAACACAAGTCTAGACGAGACAGAAAACCAAGTGTTAATACAAAAAACGTATTCCAACACCCAGAGCTTGCTTGCATCAATCACAAGCCTGCTCACCTTTCTGTTACAAGTCATAAGCAAGCCAACACCTTCACAATCTCAACACCTTCTTCGCTTACCTCCCTAAGATCAACCCCATCTCCTTCACTTTGTGACCGAAACAAGTCTGGAACGGCCATTTCTTGGTTTAGGCCGGACTTGCACAGATTGATCTCTCGAATCTACAAGCACTCACCGCGCAGTGCTTTTGTTTAAGGTTTAAATTCATTCCTCATCCACACCCCAAATTACCAAATTCTGCAGGAGTAGTTTTCACCCATAAATAATTGGCGACCACAGTGGGAGATTGATCTCTCGGTTACAAGAATCGAATTCTCAATTCTTCGGTTTTCGTCTCACGATGTATCCTCACCAGGGATTCGCAGGTGGTTCAGATATCATGGGAAGCATAGCTGGAATGTTGGAGGATGTCTTGGCAAATCAAGTCGGTATCACCAGAAGGCAGAGCGAGACATTTCGCCTTTTGAATGATATAGCAACATAATTACAAGGAGGGTCGATAGGCATCAAACTCAGACAGTGCAAGAAACGTTGAATCCTTAGTCAGGAGTCACACCTTTACAAGTGGAGAAGCAAAAAGAGCACGCAGTCGAAAACGAATCAAGAAAGATGGACAACATGGTCCAGACAGAGGAAAAGACTTGTTCGGAGTACTACAATGTCTGCCAGATAAAGAAAGGGAGCCTGCAGCCTATGGAGCCCTGCTAGAGGATTTATATCTCAAAACTCTTGCTGAAGCCCGGAAGACTGTCCAATCTGCGTCGACCTTCCAACCGACTGAAGAAATGCTTGAGGAAGGAGAAATCAATCAGGAAATACCTGAATACAGAGGATGGGAACGTTCAATCCGGTCACTCAGCAGTGACATTACGACACCTTCCACATCCCTTTACCTAGGCGAGCGATCCGCAGATATGGTGGCACTCGCAAATCTTCCAACTTCATCTCCTGTTCCACATCAAAGCCACGGAGAGACATCACAACGCCCACTAACGCAGGAAAATCCAGACTCAAGACACTTACATTTCCCCTTCCCAATGAAGAAGATTCTAGAGCTACTAGAGGCGTGGGTACGAAATGGAGAGGTGGAGCTACCCCCGGTATGGCGTCCGCCTACTGATCAAGAAGTAATGGACCCGAGGTACTGTCATTTCCACCGGTTCCTCCATCACCCCACCAGTGAATGCAACGCTTTGAAGCGCATTGTTCAGGAGAAGCTTGGTCCAGAGCGATAACTCTGAGAGATTGGTGCGGAGGATTTTCTTAGAAAGGCTACTCCGGTTCGATACAAGTGAGGCTTCGAAAGCAAGTAAGTTTTATTCAACAATTTTACAGGAAAGATAGTTTAGAATTCACTGGGGACTTAACATCCCGCACGTGGAAAAAGAGGCTCAGTGATCAGACGCCATGTTTGTTTCCATTCGTACCTCCCTTTTACATAACATTTGCAATTTCATGTGCAATCATTCATGACCAAGATGCAAATTCCATTTAAAATAACCTCTTTCAGAAAAGTTATTCACAAGACTATCTCAAAATAAACCAGTTCAATTACTTATTCAAAACCTAAGCCAAATTACGAAAGAAAATCCTCACTATCACTCAAAAAGAAAAAACATCTAAAAGAAGAGACAAGTATATAGCATGAATACTTCAAGGAAAGTCCTTCAGCAACAACTCGTCCTTCTGGGCGAGAGAGACTTTCATCCTTTGAAGCACAACCTGCTTCAGCTCCAGTTCCTTAGACAACTTCTCAACCTCTTCTTCCTGGCGAGCAACACAGTCCGCGGATGGGATTTCATCCTGTAATTTCTGGAGCTCCTGAATCTTGGAGAAACCTTTGAAGAACCAAGGAGAATTGAAGCTGTACTGCGCAAACACGTCCCGATGACACCTCCAATCATCAATCATCTCCTCAGAAACTGTTCGACCAGTCGTGACGCTCATCCCATGGATAGAAACTAAAGATTCTTGGACGCGGTTGACCAACGCAAGACGACTTTTGAGTTTCATGGTGGTAGCAATGTGACCGTGCTTCTCCCATATCGCTGTGTACAACTCTTTGAATCGAACCAAGCACGCTGAATCCACCAACCAACACATGGCCTGGATAAGGGATAGTAAAAGGAGGATCGAACAAAGCCCCAGGATGCATCACCGGCAATTCACCAACCGCGGGAGCCTTGTCAGTTGCAGGAGGCCTTTCAGAAGGAGTCACCACAATAGCCATATTGATTGGAACCTGTTCAGGATGGATCTCAAGAGGAGCCGCCTCAACTATAGCAGTTTCGCCTCTCTCATATTCCTTAGGCATCTATTTCGCTCTCGGGTGCTAATTTCCATCACGACCCCGTCAACAAGATCACTAAGGGAAGCGCCTTGTTCAACCGAGCTTGCATCATCTCTGTCATGGTCGAAAAAGGAGCGGTTTCTCGACTTCTCAAAGATGAAGGTCGATGCGCGGACTTCTCAAAGATGAAGGTCGCACCGCTGAGACTTCTCAAAGCATGAAGGCCAACATTACCCAGCCTTCTCATTTTGAATGCGCGCCAACCTTGTGAAGACATTCTCTTTCGAAATTCCCTGATTTCAAGCAAGGATCGTTTTTAGAGGAATTTACACTGGAGAAATGAAAGAACCGAGGGGAAAATATTTAAATACCTGCATATTGGAGGAATTGAGGATTACCGGACCGCATGCTTGCCTCTTAGGTCTCTCTCCTACTTGGGGACTGCAATCCTCAGCTCTGGTTCATTTGGATGGAAGTGGCTTCAACCGGAAATGCTTCGTCAAGATGTCAGAAGATGGCTCACCACGTGGATCTGTCACAACACTCTCCGAAAATTTATGGAAAACCAACAGTTGTTTGCTCCAAAATTCCTTGTACTTATCGGTTACCACTGGGTTTCTCCCAATAAGCCAGAAGGGAAGGCTCACCCGTTCCAAAAACATGCCAGCGTTAAGAATATTCGGGAGAGATTCTTTCGGAACCCTTGGTGAGCGAATAAATGGGACACCCTGATCAAATCCCATTTGGCGAGCAGCCCTGTCAATATTGTACGGAGTCACAGAAAACTCTCCGTTAAATAGAGACGGGACATATCTGGAATGCAGCTACAGGTAAATAAGTTCTCCAGATTTCATAGTTTCGACATCGGTACACAACACAACATCAGGACCGTCAGAAGCGATAGCAAAAGTCTTTGGCTGAACAATGGAAGGGTGGACCGGCCCCCATGGACGGAAATCTACAGAAGACACATTGTCAAATACGTCCACAAGTTTCGCACCGCCTCTGGGACGCTTTTTATTCCAACGGAGTATTCTCGAGCCACCATACAAGTTACTGAGCGAATTTCCAGGAGTAGGAGCGTAACTTTTGAAGTGTTCCCATAAGAATGCCTGAATAAAAGCGAAGTGAACGTGCGACTCCACCTTCTTGTACCCATTAGAAACATGCATGTCCATTGCTAAAGCGTCCAGATGAGAATACAGTGATCCAAGGAACAATGCGCCTAAAGGAAGAACTTCACCCTTCGCCAGCCTTATAGCAATCTTAACAAGGTCACTTCTAATGGTCTTCTTTCCAGAACCATCGTCGAATATATCTCTGGATAGCCATAAAGACAGGAACGCAATCACACTGAGCTCATTTTCCAACTCTTGATCCGGCTCTGGGGTCTACAGAGACCACTCCGACACCCACCAGGTGTAAAAGCATCTCGCATATTTTTTTCTCTTCCTTGTCCAGACTGTCGAATCCCGCCACCTTTTGAAGTATAGCACCATAGTTACTTTGTTCCGTATCAGAGAGCTCGTAAGAGAGACTTCCAGCAACAGGCAGGTTCATTAATGCAGCCACACTCTCCAAAGTAATAGTCATCTCTCCCCATCTAGATATAGCTGTGTGAGTAGAAATACGCCACCGAGAAATGAAGGTAATCAAACCCGCGATGTCTTTCCTAATTTCGAGAGTAGCAGATGCCATGACCGCATTGAGGATCTGCGCTTTGGTCAAATTGTCCTTAATGCCCTTATTACTCAACATGCGTCTCATCCATCCTTCGTAAGAACCCAGTGGAGCATGGCAAGTCTTGAAGTCAATAGGAGAAGGCGGATATTCGTTTCTCTGGAGACAAAATGTCATCACAAGTGCTGAAGAAGAGAATGAATCAGCTTCCATATTTTCTGAATCGGAAAGCAAGACTATCTTATGAGAAGGATGTTTCCTAATGTTTGGAAAAGGCGAGGTGAACAACTCATCATCAATGTTCGGCATATCTTTGAAGCTGTCAACACTTCCTGACTTGGCACCAGCATTATCTTCAGAAGACATCTCAACAGGGATTCTTTTCTTCCACAATGAAATAAAAGACAGGAGTTAGAACTTATATGAAAGCACAGGAGAGATGTAGTCACACACGACAAGACACAACTCACATCGGAGCACACAATGGCCGGTCCAAACGCCATTCAAGTCCGGTACAAATTTTAGTCTGGTATTGATTTTAGTCTGGTATTGGTATCAAGTCTGGTACAAGTTTCAGTCTGGTATAAATTTCAAGTCTGGTATTGGTTTCAAGTCCGGTACAAGTTTCAAGTTCGGTGTAAATTTCAGTCAAGCATATGTGAGTAAGACCCACGTTCCAGCATACACGGCGGGCCCGCATTCATTCATCCGCATGCATCATAACACGATTTTCTTTATTCATGGAAATCGTGTCTACGGGATTCAAGCCAAATGGTGGAAAGAAGCAAAAACAACATGGATTCACGGGTTGTTTGACTAGGCAATTCTAGAAAATATTGACGTTTCAACCTTGGTGGAAAAGGTGTTTACCTAACAAACTAGGGTTTTACCTTTGAAGAAGGAAAAAAAAAATAAAAAAATACACATGATACTTCACAAGTATCAACTTCCTGAATAACGCAGTTATTCAATTCAGCATTACATGCTACCTTTCATGGATCCACGATCCACACATTCCAGACATCATTCATGTCACAAACTGTGGGATACATACTGGGGTATTGGTCTGGCGGTTTACAGCTGTTGATGGTGGATTTTCGTTTAAGGTTAAATTTGTAAAAAACCAGAAAAAACCATGCGCTGACATCTTGTAAAAGATAAAGCCATTTATAAGTGTTGGATACTCCCTCACTTAATTCACCAAGAATGGAGCATGTAGCAACAATCCCTTCCTGTGAATTTCATATCAGCCTTGTATTTCCAGTACTCATTATCAGTGTGGCATGACGACTGAGTGTTACTCTTACAGAGTAACACGAACCTCCAAGCACTATAATGAAACCATGTACGAAATACCCGTACAGGCTGATCCTCGGTGTGTTATACTAGCCCGAGCCCTCTCGGTGTGTTATACTAGCCCGATTGAGCCCCTCTCGGTGTGTTATACTAGCCCGATTGAGCATCCAGACTGACCGTATCAGTCCGGATATGATCTGATCGCAGTCATCCAACTCCATAAGCATGATTGGATGACCCCAGATCAATTCCATCACCCCCAAGCAGGTATGGAATACCCACGGCCGACCCCGCATGGTCGGGCATTGGCCTAGCTTGCCAAGAAACCGTTCATACCAAGCATTATGGACGGAAAACCCTAAATTAGGGTTTGCGGCATATTACATGTGTCGCAAAACAGTCTCAACCATCCATCTTCGCAGGTATAGATGGAGGGTGTAGATGTAGACTCAAAGGGCCCAGAGCATGTCAACCCGATCACCGTGGGCCCGCCTACACATTTGACCAATCGGTCAAAACCAACCATGGTTGGTCGTGACGAAATTGTCACCCAAACAAGAGATGGCGCACGGCTTTTGAAAGCCAAAATTAGGGTTTCAATCCATCACGCGCGTCCATCTTCTCCGGCACGAATGGAGGGTCACAGATTAGATTAAGCAAGGGCCGGTCATACCAGCATGACCACCGTGGGCCCATCTACCTCCTCATGTGTTCGGCCAAGGCATATCATGCCTGGTTAATCCAAAACGTGGTCCAAACTAGCATGGCCACGCCTCCCAAACCACAAACTGATCTCGACCACTCAACTTCGCCGGACGATTTGGATGGCTCGGATCACGTTTTCATGGGATAATCAGGTATAGGTGTGAACACCAGCCTACCACCTACACGCTGGTATGATCGACCAAGACCGACCAAGATGGGTCGTCTTGAAACGCGTGCCCGAACTAGGGATGTCACGCGGTTTCCAACTCCTTTGCGGCAATGGATTTCTACCGCAAACCGATCTCAACCACTCAACTTTACCGGTCAAATTGAGTGGCCTAGATCGCGCCTTCATGGGACAGTGAGGTATGGACGTGCACACCGGCATGCTGTCTACACACATACCCGGTCGGTCCTCTCCAAATCCCTTTCCATGCTTGGTTTCGACCAAGCTGAAGAGTGATGCTTGCGCACCTCTTCAAAAACCCTAATATTCATTAACGGTCGCACATGAGTGTCTCAAAGATCATCTCATCCGTCCAACTTCACCAGCTTGGTTATACAACCCAGGAGTTATTTGGTTAGTGAGGCGTCATTACTCATCACTTTACCACACCATAATGAAGTACCTGCATAAAATACACACGATACTTCACAAGTATCGACTTCCTGAATAACGCAGTTATTCAATTCAGCATTACATGCTATCTTTCGTGGATTCACGATCCACACATTCTAGACATCAATCATGTCACAAACTGGGGGATACATACTGGGGTATTGGTCTGGCGGTTTACAGCGTGCAGCGTGCAACGCGCCATCACAAGAACGTGTCAGGAAGTCAAGGACGGTTAGAGATGAACATGAGAAGTGGGCAAGACTGGTCGTGTGGCACCGACGCACAACTCCACTACTCCATCACTCCACTTCCTCCACTTCCCACGAGAGACGTGAATAAGGCTCAATGACTTGTATAAATAGGTTCTCCGCCCTATTTCAAAAAACAACACAAGTCCAGACGAGACAGAAAACCAAGTGTTAATACAAAAACGTATTCCAACACCCAGAGCTTGCTTGCATCAATCACAAGCCTGCTCACCTTTCTGTTACAAGTCATAAGCAAGCCAACACCTTCACAATCTCGACACCTTCTTCGCTTCCCTCCCTAAGATCAACCCCATCTCCTTCACTTTGTGACCGAAACAAGTCTGGAACGGCCATTTCTTGGTTTAGGCCGGACTTGCACAGATTGATCTCTCGAATCTACAAGCACTCACCGCGCAGTGTATTTGTTTAAGGTTTAAATTCATTCCTCATCCACACCCCAAATTACCAAATTCTGCAGGAGTAGTTTTCACCCATAAACAACAGCGTGCAACGCGCCATCACAAGAACGTGTTAGGAAGTTATGGACGGTTAGCGATGACAGGAGAAGTGGGCAAGACTGATCGTGTAGCATCAACACACAACTCCACTACTCCGTCACTCCACTTCCTCCACTTCCCACGAGAGACGTGAATAAGGCTCAATGACTTGTATAAATAGGTTCTCCTCCCTATTTCCACCAACAGGGGCAAGTCCAGACAAAAAACAGAAACCAAGTGTTAATACAAAACACCGGAACTGATAGCTTGCATCCTGTAAGCCGGTTCAGCTTTCTGTTACAAGTCATAAGCAAGCCAACACCTTCACAATCTCAACACCTTCTTCGCTTCCCTCCCTAAGATCAACCCCATCTCCTTCACTTTGTGACCGAAACAAGTTTGGAACGGCCATTTCTTGGTTTAGGCCGGACTTGCACAGATTGATTTCCGAATCTACAAGCACTCACCGCGCAGTGCATTTGTTTATGGGTTTAGATTCATTCCTCATCCACACACCCCAAATTACCAAATCCGGCAGGAATAGTTTTCACCCATAAACAATTGGCGACCACAGCGGGAGGTTAATCTTTCGGTTGTAAAGTCAATTTCTTCGAAATCCGATTCAATTTCATCAATTTCAAAAAGGATAGATCTTAGAACCAATTCAATCAACAATTCATTTCAAGATGGTGGAACTCAGGTCTGGATCAGCAATCAATTCTGATGGAGCTAGTATGGATAACACCCCCGGTGTCGATGTACCTGTCAGTGGAGCTACCGTGGTCAATACATCTCGTGGAGCTGTCACTTCTATCACCAACGCTAGCGGAGCAGGAGACATTCCAGTAGGTGTAACGCCTCCCATCACCAGAGCCAGAGCAGCCGCAAACCCCGGCATCTCTTCAAGTGTAACACCTCCGGTAGTTACCAGAGCAACAACTTTCACTCCTTCATCAGGACGAGGAGCTGGAGGCACGAGAGGAGGGATACCGTCTATTACCATTGCAGACTTGATGGAGAAACAAGAAGTTCTTGCTAAGACTCAAACGTATATGGCCGCAACTCAGAAAGAGGTACTCACTTTCCTTAAGACTTTGACCAAACGATTGCCGCAAGATTCACGGCAACCCTTGGAGTCGGCAAGAGATGCATTCAATACACCCGGAGCAGGCGTTTCCACTCGGACCCACATGAATGAAGAAACTCGTGTTGCTCCTGAGCGCCAAAGGGAGAGGGACCATCCTTCCAACTTCATTACACGTGAGGATCTGGAACGACTTCTCCAAAATCGAGGAAAAGGGGACCGAACGGATGTACACCAACATCAGCCACCGTACCCTCAAGATGTACAACGAATTCCTCTTCCAAGAGGTTACACCTCTCCCCAGTTCTCCCTCTACGACGGTACTGGTAATGCTCGTAAACACGTCTCTCGATTTTTGGAATCCTTGGGGGAACATGAATACAATCATGCTGCGCCTGAAAGAATTCTCGAAATCACTTACGGGGAGGGCGTACACCTGGTACAACAACATCGCGCCTAACAACATATCCAATTGGAGCGAGATGGTCAGTGCTTTCTACAGAAAGTATTTCTTCGTGTCTGAACAAATCACCTTTTCAGATCTGGGAAGAATTCTCCAGCGGAACAACGAGCATCCTAACGACTTCGTCAAAAGGTTCAAAACCCAAGCGCTGGATTGTCACGACCGAATGTCACCGAACGACAATTGGTGGAGTTGTGCATCAACGGGATGATACCCATATACCGCGCTCTGTTAGAGAATCTAGGCTTTCAAACATTCTCTGAACTCCATGAAGCTGCCAAACGTTCAGCAACAACCGCACCAGCATTGCTAGAAAGAACCAGAGTTGTTCGAAGTGAAGATTCACGTGAAAGTCGAGGAAGCAGGCGCCTCACGAACAAGCAATACAACACTGGTCCTTCTGTGAGTGTAGTGGGCGGAGGAGAAAAAAGGAAAGCTCCAGTGACGGAACAACAAACCAAGCGGACATCCCCGGCACACAAGACTTCGTCTCGAAAAGGAGCGGACAAATCTCCTGCACAAGACACCGAAGATATAGGTTTTCTTTTCCCCATGAATGAAGTGATAGAACTCTTGGAAGCATGGATCCAAGACGATGCCGTCAAGCTGCCTCCTATCAGGCGTCCTCCAACTGAGAAAGACATGGCAGATCCCAAATACTGTTGCTACCACAGATTCGTTCATCATCCAACCAAAGATTGTAACAGGTTGAAACAAATATTTAGGGAAAAGATAGAGATAGGAGAACTCCAGCTTGGAAACGAAGGTGTTCGTAGAGACCCTCTCCCTATCAGGAACTGCATGATTTCTGGGGACTCTGTTCGCAAGACTGTACAATCTATGATGGAGCACTTGTGTGAAATCTTGTACTTCTCCAAAGGACAACGTCAAGACATATTTACAGCCTTCAACCACGTTGTGTCAGGCAGGCGTTTGTATCCAGAAGCAGTCCAGGAACCCCAGTCTTTCCTGAAGGACGTGAGCAAAGGAGACTGGGGACTCCTAACTGTCACTTGTTTGAGAGACATTGAGTTCGATAGCACGTTGATTGATACGGCTTCCGAATTTTACATCATTACTGTCAAGACCTTGAGAGCGGCCAAGATTTCAAAGAAGGAAGCTACTCGTCACCCAACTGTGGTTAAAGAAGGAGAACTCAGAGATGCATATGGATATATCGATCTTGAAGTCAAATTGGGTGATGCCTCGACACAAACAAAGTTCTACATAGTCAAAGATCATCCCAACTACGACATGATTCTAGGACGCTCTTGGATGCATAACAACAAAGCAATACTAGAAAGCTATCCTCTACCGGTTTCGACATCTGAAAGAATCTCCAACACGCCTTCTGGACCTGATGGCTGTCTAGTACCGCACCAGCAACTTGCCAATGTGACACGACTTCCCGGAGAGAGCCTGTCAGCATATATCGAAAGGTTCCGATCTCAAGTAAGTCTCATCGCGCAACTCTCTTTGCAACCTACCGCCCCTCATTCTGATAAGTCCTGGGGACTGGCTCCAACCAACAAACCGACCCCGGCTAGGAGATGTGAATGGGAAGCCGACCCTTTCAAAAGTTTTATCAAGAGCGTAGAGGCTGTCTTGGTCAAAGACGATAAGGCCAAGGTCCAAGTATCTACACGCCCAAACCCATTTGGAATTGGAGACCTGGTGACGAAGACGACTACATTCAAGGTTGGGAGCATGACGGTGAAAATGATCACTCCACCTGACTCACCCACCGAAAGAGAAGAGGAACCGTACCTGGTAGCAGATGTTATCCTAGGCAGCTACTGCAAGCTCATCAACGCTGATAAACTAGAAGGCATAACAATTCACTCACAATGGCTCAAACCCTATCGAACTTAAGACGCTGTGCTACCACTTTCCAGCGTCCTCCACCCTTTAAAACGTTGTGCTATTTTTTCCAGCGTGTTTCCTTTGACAATTTCATGTCATACTTGTAATTCCCCAGAAAATGATTGCAATACTTGCATTCATAGTTAGGACTTTCAATTTTCAATTTTCAATTTAATTGAAGCATTATTTCCACCTGAGAACCTCTCTACCCCTAAAAACAAAAAGTCCCGAGTCAGCCTAAATCAACCCATTAGAGCAAGGAAGGAAACCTTAGGCAAACATCTCATGAGAAGAAGGAAACAAAACGTGTGCACAAAAGGAAAATGATATGAGCCATCTGCCCCAACAAGGACAAGAAGATCTTGCATCAGGAATACAGGTCCGTGGATATTTCATTATGGCATTATTTCTTTTATCACAAAGAGTTATGTGTAAAGGCGCACCCTTGCGTGGCGAGAAGAATCAGTTGCAGTCTTGACAAAGGGTTAAAAAAAAAAAAAAAAAAAAAAAACCTTTATTCAAACAATCAAATGGGAGAAAACCTTAAACTCGGCTGCCACTGAGTACAAGGAAGATGTTCAAATGTAAGGAATATACTTGGAAAGCGGAAAAATAAGAAAAGAGGTTTAGTCGTCAAGAGGATCGACATCGCCTGCACCACTGTCAGGTTCTGCTTCAGCGCCATCACCTGTTGATGCTCCTCCCTTCGAATCTACCTCAACTTCTCGCATCGGGCATCTCCGCAAAGAAGACACTCCATCCCAACATCATCAGCGGGAGCCTTAAAGAGCACATCAACATTAGGAGTCGTACCAATTGCTTTCAGATGTTCAGGTTCCTCTGTGTCGGAGTCAAGAATTATCACGCCGTCCTGGATCGGGTAATCACACTTATCTTCATTCAGAGGATGTTTATGCTCAAATCTCCGCCTCTTCAACCGCGCTGCATATCTCTCTGCCCTTGAGCTTACCAGTACTTGCAATGCTTCCTCGCGCCTCCACCGCTCCTCCATGTCAATCGCAGCTGAAAGCGCACAGATGCGTCCCCTGGCAATACGCAGGTGCAGGATAGACATCCCCTGTATAGCACGGACGACTTCACGAAGTGGAAAATCAATCTTAGACATTACTTCTTCATGCGCATGGGTTTCGGGATTGTCAACTTCGAAGCTTCTTTCTGGAGAAGCGAGAGAATGATTGTCCACCGCTTCCATGATAAACTGCAAAGGAGAAGAGGTTATGAGCACACAAAAAAAAAATCATCAATCAATCAATCAATCGATCAGTCAATCAGGAGATCAGATAAGTGCGGAGCAGTACCTGAGATATAGAATAAATGACTGTGTGAGATGATTCTTTATAATCTCGCAAGTCGAAAGAATCCCAAGAGAAAAGAAGTCTTTACTTACCACCTATAAAGGCTACCAATTCGGGATAACAATCAACGATGCTTATCAGATACACCTGAGGAAAGCTGTGTGTGATGAAAGGGAGTACACCTGACCCAAGGAAGGGACCAAGCTCGGATATACACAAGGGGAACCAAAGCGACTCACCAGATCAAGTCCTACTTCCTTCACAACTTCGATCAGGACCAACCAGTTCCAGGGCAACGCCTGACGATGTCGGCCTATCCGGTAAATATACATTCACCTTAGGTTGGTCATTTCAATGTACAAAATTTGTCACCATCTCATGCCTACCCCACAATAGTGTAACCATTATGTGCTAGGTAGGGGACTTAATGTTGATGGTGGAATTTCATTTAAGGTTAAAATTGTAAAAGCCAGAAAACTATGCGCTGACATCTTGTAAAAGATAAAGCCATTAATAAGTGTTGGACACTCCCTCACTTAATTCACCAAGAATGGAGCATGTGGCAACAATCCCATTCTGTGAATACACGAAATTCATCCAGGTTGGAGCATGTAGCAACAATCCCATATACCCTGTGAATTTCTAGCATTATTAATTAATGCGCAATCAGCCTTGTATTTCCTGTACTCATTATCAGTGCGGCATGACGACTGAGTGTTGCTCTTACAGAGCAACACGAACCTCCAAGCATTATAATGAAACCATGTACGAAATACCCGTACAGGCTGACTCTCGGTGTGTTATACTAGCCCGATTGAGCCCCTCTCGGTGTGTTATACTAGCCCGATTGAGCATCCGGACTGACCGTATCAGTCCGGATATGATCACAGTCATCCAACTCCACAAGCATGATTGGATGACCCAGATCAATTCCATCACCCCCAAGCAGGTATGGAATATCCATTGCCGAACCAACGCGGACCCCGCATGGTCGGCCTCCCTCCAGAATTGGCCTAGCTTGCCAAAACGTCCAAACCATAGCAATATGGGGCGGAAAACCCTAAAATTAGGGTTTGCGGCATATTACATGTGTCGCAAAACAGTCTCAACCATCCATCTTCGCAGGTATAGATGGAGGGTGTAGATGTAGATTCAAAGGGCCCAGAGCATGTCAACACAATCACCGTGGGCCCGCCCACATACTTGACCAATCGGTCACGACCAACTATGGTTGGTCATCTCAATTCGTACGCCCGAATCAAACATGACGCACAGCCTTGAAACCCAAAATTAGGGTTTTGAGCATCACGAGCGTCCATCTTCTCCGGCACGAATGGAGGGTCCAAGATTAGATTAAGTAGGTCCGGTCATACCAGCATGACCACCGTAGACCCATCTATTCCCTCACCCGATCGGCCAAGGCATACCATGCCTGGTTATTCCAAAACGCGCGCCCAAACTAGCGTGGTCACACCTCCCAAACCGCAAACTGATCTCGACCACTCAACTTCGCCGGACGATTTGGATGGCTTAGATAACGTTTTTGTGGGATGTTCAGGTATAGGCGTGAACACCAGCCTACCACCTTCACACCGGACCAATTGGCCAAGACCGACCAAGATTGGTCGTCTTGGAACGGGCGCCCGAAGTGAGCGTGGCGTGCGGCTCTTGCGACACTAGTTTTCTGTCATAAATTGATCTCGACCACTCGACTTCACCGGATGAATTGAGTGGCCCAGATCATACTTTCGTGAGGTAATGGGTATAGGCGCTTACACCGCCATGTTGTCTACACACATGCACGGTCGGCCTTGTCAAAATTATATCCCATGCTTGGTTTCGACCAAGCTAAAGAGTGATGCTTGCGCACCTCTTCAAAAACCCTAATTCATTAACGGTCGCAGATGAGTGTCTCAAAGATCATCTCGTCCGTCCAAATTCACCAGCTTGGTTATACAACCCTGGTCAGGAGTTAATTGGTCAGTGAGGCGTCACCACCCATCACTTTACCACACCATGATGCAGTACCTGCATAAAATACACATGATACTTCACAAGTATCAACTTCCGAATAACGCAGTTATTCAATTCAGCATTACATGCTACCTTTCATGGATCCACGATCCACACATTCCAGACATCAATCATGTCACAAACTGGGGGATACATACTGGGGTATTGGTCTGGCGGTTTACAGCGTGCAGCGTGCAGCGTGCAACGCGCCATCACAAGAACGTGTTAGGAAGTTATGGATGGTTAGCGATGGCAGGAGAAGTGGGCAAGACTGATCGTGTAGCATCAACACACAACTCCACTACTCCGTCACTCCACTTCCTCCACTTCCCACGAGAGACGTGAATAAGGCTCAATGACTTGTATAAATAGGTTCTCCTCCCTATTTCCACCAACAGGGGCAAGTCCAGACAAAATACGAAACCAAGTGTTAATACAAAACACCGGAATCGATAGCTTGCATCCCGTAGTTTCTGGTTCGGCTTTCTGTTACAAGTCATAAGCAAGCCAACACCTTCACAATCTCAACACCTTCTTCGCTTCCCTCCCTAAGATCAACCCCATCTCCTTCACTTTGTGACCGAAACAAGTCTGGAACGGCCATTTCTTGGTTTCGGCCGGACTTGCACAGATTGATTTCCGAATCTACAAGCACTCACCGCGCAGTGCATTTGTTTAGGGGTTTAGATTCATTCCTCATCCACACACCCCAAATTACCAAATCCAGCAGGAGTAGTTTTCACCCATAAACAACAAGTCACAAAAATTATCCATTCCCCTAATCCATATATTGATTACCGAAAACCCTTTCAAGCTCGTTACTCTAGACGCAAGAACAAATCGTATCAACCCTTGTGTAGTCCAAATAATTCTCCTATCGTGCGCCGGAGAAATTAAATGTTCTCGATCTCCATCCAAAATAATAGAACCATATCTTTTAGGCGACCCCTTGGTCATCGCCATAATAATTTAGAGGAGTCGAGCCAACTACGGGTAATCGACAAACAATAAAATACTATTCATCTTCTCATAGCATTCCCACAAGTGCACTCTTTCATTCACACAAGATATCACCAAAAATAGCAGACGCCAGGAACACCACTACGCATTCATTTGTGCCATCAACAAAAATCAATGAACTTGGATGATCAAGATTATCCTACACAAAACTTGGATGATCAAAATATCCTATCAAAATCTGAGAATAGCTAATAGCTTAAAGCACTCAGTAAAACTCCATAAACCAAAATGGTGCCAAATACTTTTAGCTTATCACTTTACAGCCGATTGACACAACTAAGTCCCTCCATTAGTACTGTAGGTGTTCCATTGAATCCTATATAGCAATTTAATTAATAACATGGTAGTATACGGACCTTAAGAGCATCTGCAGCGGTGCGACTAAAACTAAAGATTAAAGAGTAAAAAAAAAGACTAAATTTGGGTTTAGTCCGTTGAGTGACGCAGTGGGGGAGTGGGGGCGAGTATATTTAGTCAAGCGGAAATTATAAGTTCGCCTGATGGATTTATGTAATAAAGAAAAAAAAAATAAAAAAAAAAATGGGGCGGGGCTGTAGTTAACGCCCCACCCTAAAGAAGAAAAATTCTTTTTGTGAGGCGAAGACATTATCAACGCCTGGTGAGGGGCGTTAAGTTTACGTGCGCTCGGTGTGGGGCGTTAACTATACCTTCGCTCGGTGTGGGGCGTTAAGTTTACGTACGCTCGACTATATTTGGTTTTGGTCTTAGTCGGCGACCAGATATACTCTGAAATGTGGGTTTAGTCTGGGTTATAGTCTTTACTCTGTTCGACTGTGTCTGCTTTTCGGACCAAATTTTTGGTTTTACTCGTCCGCTGGGATGCTCTAAGGGTGACTAAATCCACTGCATATACCACCTTAATGGAGACTATGTATTTGGAGGAGCCTAATTAGGTCTAAGATTAAAAATAAACTACACATCAAAAGTGTATAGAAAAAATCATGATCATCCGTTTAAACATGTATACACGGTAGAAGGAATTAAACCCATAGACAACTAGCTCGTCCATAATAGCAAACTACTATACGATTCAAACATCAATAAAGACACCGATTGGTCCTGATTAATTAGTAAACAACAAAAACACAAAAGCTCCGTTTTAGATCGTCTTTATTCATTTAAGAAAAATGGTTCCATAGAACTCCTTTAGATTAGTAGATCATACCATAAAGAGAATAAGAGTTAGAAAACCTACCTGATTTGCAAAATGATCCTCCCACCGAAATTAGATTTTAGCTATTAATCAAATTAAGCTCTTTTCGTCGTCAATCTTTGGTTCCGGCAACTAAGATTTTCAAGGAGAAAACTTTTAAACAGATGTTTTTTTTTTTGTTTTTGTTTTTTGGAAGAGGAATCAATAACCGTAATCTCTCAATAAATTTCCTAGTCAACTTTCCAAAAATACTGAGATTTTCTTCCTTATAAATCGCGCAATTATCTCTGCAATATTACTATTGAAGGTATATACATCTAACGCAAGGCAATCATTTAATGACACAAATTTTTAGGGTAAGGGGATTTTAAAATACGTCCGACCTAGTTTGTTGGATACGACTTGATTGATCCTTGGACATTGGTCTTTGGAACCGTCCAAGAACTCTCTTTGTGATTAGGTTCACGGATTCAATTCTGTAAACGTTCTAATCGCAAGAGAGATTGAGATATAACTCTAGACACTTTCCTTGATTGAGTTTTAACTCTCGGAGTTGTGGTGAGTTTATCCATACAGATTGCCTACGAAAAAGTTGGTAGTGTATTTTGGTTCCCCCGGTGTTTTCAAGTAGTAATATCTACATCTGTTGCTAAGATATCATGGTTCCATTTTTTTTATTTTTTTTTATTTCCATCGGGAAGTTAATTTACCCAAATATGTTGGGATTTGGTCCGATGTCTATACATGACCAAATGTCAATATTATGTTCATAAGGAATCAACAACCTAAACACCCAATCACATCTCTCACACCACGTCGAGAGTTGCGGTAACCTCCCCTCCCATTGGCCGGTGAACAGAACCCTCGCTCCTGATTGGCCGAAATCAAAGTTAGCCCCCTTACATTTCGTGGCCGTTAATTTTTAATAGGTTTGGTACGATCTAATGCTTCATATTAGTTGGTAGGCTATGGATTTTTCTTACACCACGTTTACATAATTTTAATAAAATCCTGACCATAAGATTTGCTAAATCTGAGATGCTAAGCTAGATTATCAAAACAGTTAAATTAAGAGAAAATAATATGGAATTACTTTAAACACGACATGATTTGTTTTCTTAAGTATTTTTTCCATAAAAAAAAATATTTTTATGCTGGAAATCTTCAAAGCGATCTTATCAGTTTACATATTTTGTTTTTTATACCAAAAATCTTAATCTAAAAAGATAACAAAAATAAATGAGAGTAATTTTTCTTATTAATTTCCATATTTTAATTATACCAAATTATTTTGATTTTTATGCCGAGATATGAAAGAAAAATAGCATGAATTTATTTTTATGGAAGTTATTTGCATGTTTATAGGTACTAAGATATTCTTGAATTACTATTAAGGAAATGTATCCATATATAATCCCGCGAAGATATTTTTTTTAGTGTTGTTTAAGACTAAATATAGATCTTACCTTTTGTGTTAAATCTAATTTGAGAAATAAATCGTTCCCATTAGATATGGATTATGGAGTCCTATTTGAAGGATCGACGATGATGATTTCCGTTTTAAAAAAATTTATGCTAAATATAGGAGATAAAAATATGGAACCTATAAGGTTGTTGAAGAAACATAATTCTTTATTTTTTTTCTCCTTCTCTTTCTCATTGTCTTTCCGTTCTACTGCTTCTGACTTTGTTAATGCGTTTTTACTTTTGTTACAGTGGTTGGAGATCCTTCTGTTGTTTCAGATGGAGAAGTGTACCAGGTACATAATCAATATCATTTATTTTTTTAATTCATTTAATCTCTTCTTTTTCAGATAGGATTTTAGGTCTTCGATATGTTGACGCTAAATACGAGAATCTTTTTTCTTCTGATCCTGATGACCTTGATGTTGTTTCAGAGCATAATGATGATATGCATTATCTGGAATGTTGATGAAGTGAGTTTTGGCTTTGGTCTGCTTACTATCTTTCATATAAATTTGTTTCTGATTAGGGTTTTAGCAATTTGATGTTTCAGTAATTATTTTATTTACCAATCTGGTATAAACTTGAATTTCGATTTTTTGTTTTTTTGTACGTTTTAGTTTGTGGCTTTAGATTTTGACAGTTTGTTTTTATTTGATCTTTTTTAGTAATTAAACATCGATGGAGCATGAAGAAAGTCAGAAATCTGCTTCACCACCAGCAACTTCTATTATTTCAAGACCGGATAACCTTGATCGAGAAGTAAGTAGACATCCTCTGCAATGGAATTGCACTCTATTCAATGGAAACAAAAAAAGAAGTTTCGTGGAGTTTGGGTTAGGGAGATGTATATATAAGCTACGCAGAACTCTTGCCTTTTCACGTTCAGGCGGAGAGTATCAATGTGTGAGAAGGAGCATCAGGTATCAATGAAGATTCAGAAACAAGGTTAGCAGGAGATTTTGTTTTAGTTTTTAAGTGAATCTGATATTCGATTTTATTTGTTGTTGATGGATCCGTTGATCGTTTTGTTTCTTTGTTGACTTGCAGTGGTTAATAAGGCTGCAGGAACGTTCATCGATCTCGAACCAAACAAGGTAACCGAAAAGGTTGTAGAAGTATTGCCGTTGAAAGTTTGGAAAATCGGAAATAGGAGTGGTCAAGTATGGGGTCTTGATCCTCACCTTACGGATCAGAATGTGAGTATCTTTTCCCTTCTAATGGTTGTACATTAGTTAACTGCGGGGTTTCCCTAATATTTAGTACTGATTTATTTATTTTTTGATTTTGTAGGTATTGGGAACCAGATGGGAATTGGGTATGTGGTTTTCGGTTTTAGTTCTTAGTCTATTTTACTTAATTACTATTTTGAAGTTGCAGCAGAGGTATTTTTAGTTTGGAATAGACAGGGATTGGATTTTCTTCTGCATGTTCTTATTTTATTTATTTTTTTGATTTTGTATCCATTGATTAGGTATTTTTCTGCAGTTTTGTTTTCGATTTTAGGACATCAATTGATGTCTTTTTAATGTTTTTCTCAATTTGAAACAGCCCTTAGTATTTGTTTTATGTCTCCGCTATTTGAGGTCAGGTTTTTACTGGAACAAACATAACAGTCATGGGTTTTTCTAATCATAGGTTTAAAACCCCAGCTATTCTAAAATAAGTTCCAGTTTTGTGGTGTCTAGATGTTATATTTGTTGTGGCAACTGCGAAGAGGGAGTATATATGTAGGATCAGAATATCGCAACACCAATACCTCTGCGAAATCCATAAACGTTACATAGCGAAGGCGTCGCAGACGAATAAAATAAGTGACGCAATGGATGAAGACAGCCAGAACACGAGAAAGGTGTGAAGACTTAGCGAGAACTAGGAGTGTCGCGAGATTATGCATCTGTACACTTGCGACACTTCACAAGTCATTCCCGAAAATAAAGGACAGCTTAGCTGTCATCCATTATGTAACACCCTATATAAAGAGCCGAATAGGCCTATTGAGAGAGAGATCTTTTTTCGAGTGTTGAGCAAGTCATTAAGAGAGAGAAAGTTTATAGTAATTGTAAGTTCTTTAGCTCTTTTCCATTTTGTCTTGTAAACATTCAAGAAATTAATCAATAAAAACTATAATTGTTCATCTTCAATGGCTTAGTTGTGTGGATTCTTGTGAGGGGTGTAGTGTAGGATTTCCTGCAACTACATATTGGCGCTAGAAACAGGGAGAGAGTAAGGATTGACATCGTGATTTGAAAGAATTTGGAGTAATAGGGAAGGAATTTCATATAATTTTCAACAATTTATTGAAATTGAGAAATGGCTAGAAGAAGACATGCATCCGAACAACCAACAACTGTTAGAAGGAGCAGGAGACTTGCTGGAGAAGGGAGAAATGAAATGGGGGAATCCTCAAGAATGAACACAAGAAATAATGAAGAAAATCAAATTCAATCACCAATTCAACCAGTACCGAATAGAACTGTGGATTATGATAGAGTAAGCGTGCATACTTGGAGATCAAACTCTATGGACGAAAGGGGAGAAGAACAACAATTGATAAACAATGGACAAGAGGTGAGAGACCGAGAAGTGATTGGAGAAATAACTCATGGAAATAAAGAGGTCGCAGCATTAGAAACATTAAGACAAACAATACATGAAGAAAGGCGATTAGAAGCAGAGGAACGTGCAAATTTGACAAGGCAAAATCATGAGTTGAGGATGGAAAATATGAGATTACAAAACAGAAGGTCGAGAAGCACTACAAGGTCAAGCTCAAGATCAGTTAGAGAGGAAAGAAGGAGAACTTTACCTATAGAAAATGCTAATGAAGAAAATCGAGAGGAAGTGCAAAATCCAGGCGAAGAACGTTGCGAAAGAAGAGAAATAGTGGAGGATCGTTATATCCCACGTCCTGAGACTCTTCAAAATGGGCAAAATGATTGAAATCAAGGAAATAGGCAGCTTCAAGGGCGGAATAATCCAGGTGATGAGGAAAATTGGGAAGAAGGAAGAAGAATATTGCATGGGAGAGAAGCACAGAGGAAGCAAAAATAAAATGAAGATGAAATTGAAAGACATTATGCTGAGCAAGCACGTCTAGCTTGCGAAAGAGAAAGGTTGAGAACAGAAATGGAAGAACAGGAGTTACAAGAGGCAATTCGCCAGAATAATCATGATAATAGAGAAAGAAGGAGAGAACAAAATCGCAACAATGGTAATATCAATGAAGAGTATGAAAGAGTACAAAGGAGAATCAAAAGGCAGCAAAGAAGAGAAAATGATAGATATAACGTGTGCGAATTAATGAGAGGAATGAAAAAGAAGATCGCAGAGAAAGACGAGAAGATAATGATGAACAAGAAAGTCAAAACAGACATGAACGCAGAAGAAGAGAGGCGGAGTTAAAAAGACCAATGGAGCCAAACTCTAGTGTAAATGAACAAATTCTGAGAGAATTGGCAGAAATGAGAGGAATGTTAAATAATAAAAGGGGAGGAGGTAAGAGACAATTGGATGAAGCCATAGAAGAATCTGCGAAGACTCCATTCACACAAGAAGTACAATTAGGAGGAATACCCCCAAAGTGCAACTTACCTACGTTAACTAGCATTTTCGATGGAACAACTTGTGCGATACAACATATCAAAGCTTATGTGAGATGTATGTTACAATGGGAGAACCATGATGCTATATTGTGCAAATATGTTGCATCAAGTTTGACAGGAGAAGCTTTGAAATGGTTTGAAGGATTACCGAGGAATGCAATAACATCTTTCAATCATTTGCAGGCTATATTTTTAGGGGCATACATTAGTAATAACTCCTCGCGACCTGGTATTGAAGATGTATTTGGATTAATACAAAGGGTTGGTGAAAGCTTGAAGCATCTAACCGTGAGATGGAAGACAATGTGTAGTGATATGGATGGGCGTGTGGATGAGAGATATCTCATTTTATCATTCATTAACGCTATGTTCCAACCAATCTGCTATATATTCAAATTTTTAGAATTAAGAATACAATCACAATGACTGAGTTGCGAGAACTTCAAGAGGAGTACATTGCTCTAGAGGAAAAACAAAATGAGATGGAATCATACCCCATTGCGAACACAAGTTCAAAAGCTGCAAATGCAAGCTTGTTACCTAAACTAATAAACATAGTGGCGAGCACCTCGCAGAGTCAACAAGAAATGATAAAGGATGATGGTCAGCGAAAGTTGGTAGCTATGGGGAGTCGTGATCAGGAGGAATTTGAGAGAGAGAGAGAGATAAACTTCTATAACCGTGGCGGAAATAACAAAATTCAAAGACTTGATCAGCCGCAAGAAACTTATGGAAGTCAGAGGCAGGGTTATCATAGAGGACAGCGAAGTCACGGGGTAGTCTGGGAAGAAATCAAGATGCCACCACTGAATGCTAGTGTGGGGAAAATATGGGAAGCTATAATCTTAATGGAAAATATACCTGAACCATGGAACATGGGAAGTGAGCCACCTCCGAGTGACAGAAGTCATGAATTTTGTTCTTATCACCATTTTCATGGACACTCCACAAACGATTGTAGAAATGTAAAAAGAATCATCGTCAGAATGATAGACCAAGGGAAACTAAATCAATTTCTAAAAAATCAACCTCAATCTCAACCATTACCACCACCGGCAGAAGTTCACAGAGTAAACACAACAAAATGAGGAGAAACGTTTGTGATAGAGGTTGGAGCGAAATCCAAGAATTTGTCTTGCAACTCTATTGTACATTCGCACAGGACAGTAGAAGATTTTCATGATAGTGTTATCAGTAGGGTTTTCGCAAGAGATGCTGATAATAGAGAAATAATGAACATCGCGAAGACATCGCCACTAAAGCAATGGCAAAAGAAGATTATTTCTTTTACCGCAGAAGAAGTACCTGAGGGTGGAGAGATGCATGACAACCCATTGTGGTAAGATTGGAGATTAACCCAAAACCTGTCGATGATGAAGATGATGAGGCAGAAAATTCATGAGCAATCAATAGAATCTTAATTGATACTGGAAACTCTGTAAATATCCTTTTTTTATCATACTTACAAGACTATGGGAGGGAAGGACGAAGATCTAATACCTTCAACTTATAAGATCTATGGTTTCAACGGTATTGCCAACAAGCCTAAAGGAGAAGCTCATATGCGAATACCACTGAAAGGATTATCAACTGAAATTTTGTTCTGCATAGTCGATGTGGAATCTCCCTATAACGCATTGATTGGGCGACCTTGGTTACATGAAATTCTGGGTGTAGCATCGAATTATCACTAGTGCATCAAATTTCCTCATCCCACTGGTGTCGGAGTCATAAAAGGAGATTGGGTTGAGGGACAGAAGTGCTATGAAGTTGATGTGGAGTCTTGCGAGAAAAGAGCTGCTCAGAAGAAGAACTGGAAGCAAAACATCAAAAATGAACAAAGAAGGGAAAGACTAATGGTGGACGCAATAGAGGTGAGAGAAAAAAGTACGTTGCGAAAGCTGTGCCTGAAGGAAGTTGGAGATTGCGATGATTTCGCAAAAGGGAAGGCAATATTAGGAAATTTGAATAATGAAGAAGCAGAGAGCAACATAAGTAAGAAGCGAAAGGAGTGAATGATTGATTGTAGACTTGCGAAAGTAAAAAAAAAAAAAAAAATTCTTTTAACTTTTGAGTGATAAAAACAGGTTGAAGATGCAAAGACTGTGATAATCGAAAAAAGAATACGCGAAGCTTTCGTAGGAATTTGAATGATAAATACAGGTTGAAGATACAAAGATTATGATAATCGGAAAAAAAAAAAAGAAAAAAAAAAGAATATGCGAAATTCTCGCAGAAATGATGACAAGAAACAATCTAAAATCAATGAAATATCAGAATGGGACGAACCTGCTATGGCGTACACCCTAGTTCGCGAATCCAAATTTCGTAAGAGGCAAATGTAAGACCTAAAGTACGTCATAAAAGGGGGTATCTGTTAACATGGCTCAGGGAAAAGGTTACACCGCCCCTGGAACCTGGGTCATGGAGATTTGGGGTCAATAAAGCCCATCCAGGAGAGATACCTTGGATTTCCAACTATATATATAAGGTTATGCCCTGGTTGGACGACCGAGGGTCTCTTCTAAGGAGTCAGCGTATGATCAAGGCGCCGAGGTACACGGTTGAGCCAAGAGTGCCTGGGGCATTTGAAGTGTCTCGGCCATTCTTGGCAAGTCTTGGCATATGTTGCACTCGACCTGAAGAAAACTCTATTAGGGTGCAGTCTCGTAACCATAAGCCATATAGGTATAAGGGATAAGAGGCTGCGAAAACAACTGGTTGTTGTTAAGACCGGATGGGAGGAGCTAGTCTTGTATGGCCGATGTACGCCTCCTTGAAGGGGCAACCAGGGAGATGATAAGGGCGGCACCCTCCATTAGGGAGCTGATAAGTGTCTTAAGACGCAAATGTCATGAGGCTTTATTTTCGCAAGAAAATTTAGGCTTGTCATATTTGTGTGATGATCCTGAAGAGGCAACAATACAAAAGACAAAGATAAGACGAGATCAATGGGTCAGTACATGAAAGTGTAAGGACGTCCTGCGATTTCGTCGCAAGACGGCAATGTCACGGGGCTTATATTCGCAAGAAAATTTAGGCCTGTCATATTGTCGCAGTAAAATTATCCTGCAGAGGCAACAATACTAAGAAATGATAAGGCAAGATCAATGGGTTTTTGCATGATAGTGTAAAGACGTCCTGCTATTTTGTCGCAATGACAAGAGGTGGCGCAATAAGACCTTTAACTAGGAAGGCAAAATAAGACCACACACAAAAAAAAATAAAAAATGATGAGATCTTGAAAACAACCAAGAAATATTCTCTCGCGAGAATTCAGCAGCAACAGTTGCGGGACTGAGGCATGTTATCACCTAAAGGTTATTTGCTTAATCTTTCATTTGAAAACAAATAACAGAGGCAAGTATGGGAATGAATAGATTGAGAATATGTTATTTACTTTCATATGATAGATTTACGCATTCACAATATATTGATTAACTATATTGCAAAAAAGAATTGCTTTTTTAACATGTGCAGAAAGGGACAACAAAAGTAGAATTTGTATTTGGAGATCCAAAAAACTTACAATAAGAAATTATAAAAATGGAAGATTAAAAGGATAAATGTACAGATGTTACAAAAAGAGAAAGAAGAAAATGGAGCTATTTCTTGTATGATTCTTCTTCTTCATCAGATCCTTCTACTTCATTATCTTCATCAGATTCCTCTTCGCTAGCATCGCTATCAGAGATATCCAAAGAAGGCATGTTTTCAGGAACTTCGTCAAGTAGACAAGGGTATGAAGAATGAGGGATACTGTTGTCATCGCAGACTGTCTTAATAGTTTCATTGCGAAAGAGAACATCATCATTTTTGAAGTTCGCCACAGTAATTTGTAGCTGCTTCTTCAACTTGGAATACTTGTCATTGCGAAGAGAAAAGCCCTTTGCAAGTTGTTCTTTTTCGGATTCAAGTTCTTCAATTCTTTTCTGAAATCTCTTCTCAGCCTCTGCGAATGTAGAGCAAGGAATCAGCAACTTGATGACAGTTTCATATATAATAAAAAATTAAGTAAAGAAGAATAATCAACAACCTTCTCTATCAGAAATCATATCCCTAATCAAGGCTCTGTGCTCAACTTGAAGGCTAACATTAACACCTAAATTATTTCTGGCGTCATCTAGAATTTTCGTAGCCCAAGCGAACTCATCGTCACTGTTTATGAGAATAACGGAACGAAGTTGATTCTCTCTTTCGCTAAGAATAGTATTTTGCCGAATGGATTCATCCCGCTCAACTTGAACTTCAAGAAGAGTTTTTTGAAATTTTGCTAATGCTTGGGCACCTTGGTTAGCAATGCGATCTTTGTCATCTATAAGATCACTAACCTTCTTCCTTAAAATACTAATTTTTTCTTGGGAACTAAGGTGTAGGTGTTTAAGTTGGTTGGCTAAACTTAAACTAGATCTATGATCAGCTTCTAAGAGACGGAATTTGGATTGAAGTTCATTTAGAGAAAGATGTTTGATTCTGTCATTTGAAAAGCTATTTAAAGAATCATTGAGATGGGCAAGAAGAGCATCGTTATCCATAGACTCAGGAAATGTGTGAAGAAGAATGGCTTCATCGGAAAGGTTATAAACATCTGCGAAAATGATAAGTCAGATAAATAAAAATAAATAACAGAATAAAAGCAAGAAAAAGAGAAGAATTTTATACCATAAAGTTGTTGATTAGCATTTTGAAGGCTAGATATCTTGTCCTTCTGAGAAGAAGACTCAACTTCCAATTGTTTGGTCTTTTCACGAAGAGTAGCAGTTTCATTTTCAAATTCTTTATCTCTCTTGCGAAGAGAAACAACTTCAGCTTCCAATTCTTCATTCTTCTTCTTAAGTTGAAGATTTTTCTTCTCGAGACTGTTGCGCATTTTCTCGAGATCTGAGGAAACAACAAAGGAAGCTCTCCAAGACTATAAAGGAAAATAAAGAAATCGTTTAGACAAGGTTTATAACTCAAATCATGCAAGAAATAAGGAAATATAGACATACCAAGGCACTAAGTGCGTTTAGGAAACTGGGAGTTACTGCTCTGGAAACTCCACGAAAAGAATCATCATCCTCTAGTAAGGGAGCATCGCAGATATTTGCGAGAGCTTCGCATGTGGCAGAAAAATGATCATCTCCAATTCCTTGCATAGAATCAGAGAAAACACTGGATAGTTGCGCCATAGCAGATTCAACTGGATGATTCTCCTTCGCAAGAGAGGTGTCAACATCATCATCATCTTCATCAAAGATCTCACTGGATTGAGGACTGGAACGAGAAGAAGAATGGAGTTTCCGTTTTTTAGAAGGTGGAGCAGCAGATTTCTTCTTGCGAAAAGGAATTTTACTCTTGCCTTTAGCTTTCGCAGCTTCAGAAATATCCTCTTCTTCAACAACTTCAACGCCCACATTCGCACACGAATGAAGATAAGAAACAGAGGCAACAATATTGTTAAAAATAATGAAGAAAAAGTATTTCTTACTTCATCCGTGATCGACTGGAGAATTGCCAGAGTACTCGCCTTAGGATTTCTCTCGTAACTTTTTCTCAATTTGACAATCTGAAAGTTTCGCAAGATTAGTAGATGTAAAAAAAAAGTAATAATTACAAACTGAGCGAAATTCGGGAAGCACACCTCTTTAGCTTTCTCGGGCCAGTTAAATACCCAAGGTTGATAGTTGGCGAGGTTCGCAGGGAGTACATTCGAACCTGAAATATAAGGTTCATTCAATAATAGCGGAAAGACGCACCATTTTTCGTCTTTAGAGTGGCGAGGAACATTGTTCTTGCCAGAATGCCAATCAATGTCCTGCATAAGTACTTTGTCACTGGGGATATTTTCTCTTCTTTTCAAACGTGCACCCAGCGAGTTCTATCGTTCTTCATGTTTATTACTTCATAATTCTCAAAGAAACTCTCTACTGAATATTTCTCAGGGAATATCTCTAAATCTACAAATTTAGGATCTCTGACTGCATTAGAATAGAGACCCCTTACCAGCGCCACGGTTGGCGAACTCAAGCATTAAGCGGATACAATCTCCACTTAATTGGTAAACAGCTCGCGAGAATTTCTCATGAGCAAGAATTTCATAAAACAAAGGAAGTTCAGGGTTGTAGAGAGGAATGGGAAGGCCGGCGAGAATCTGACCTAGCGAGATTATGATCTTTTGATTGTCACAACAGTGATCAGTAAATAATTTAGCGGAGAGAATAGATGAAGATTCTTGATGGGGAATAGTGGATAATGTGAAACCTTTCCCTTGTAAATCCTTTTGAGTCTCTCCCAAGAGAACTTCATATCTACGACCAGGTGGAGCCATTTTTAGAGTATGGGAATGATTAAGGAGTTGAAGATCAAAGGAAAAAAGAAAATTTACAGTGAGAGCGGAAGATTCTGAGAGGAGAATTGAAGAAGAATTGCAGAGAGAAAGTAAAAAAGAAGAAGAGGAGGATGAGAAAACTATTGTTGATGGTGGAATTTCATTTAAGGTTAAAATTGTAAACACCAGAAAACTATGCGCTGACATCTTGTAAACGATAAAGCCATTAATAAGTGTTGGATACTCCCTCACTTAATTCACCTAGAATGGAGCATGTGGAAACAATCCCATTTTGTGAATACACGAAATTCATCCAGGTTGGAGCATGTAGCAACAATCCCATATACCCTGTGAATTTCTAGCATTATTAATTAAAGCGCAATCAGCCTTGTATTTCCTGTACTCATTATCAGTGCGGCATGACGACTGAGTGTTGCTCTTACAGAGAAACACGAACCTCCAAGCATTATAATGAAACCATGTACGAAATACCCGTACAGGCTGACTCTCGGTGTGTTATACTAGCCCGATTGAGCCCCTCTCGGTGTGTTATACTAGCCCGATTGAGCATTCGGACTGACCGTATCAGTCCGGATATGATCACAGTCATCCAACTCCACGAGCATGATTGGATGACCCATATCAATTCCATCACCCCCAAGCAGGTATGGAATATCCACTGCCGAACCGACGCGGACCCCGCATGGTCGGCCTCCCCAGAGATTACCCTAGCTTGCCAAAATGTCCAAACCAGAGCGTATGGGCGGAAAACCCTAAATTATGGTTTGCGGCATATTACATGTGTCAAAAGCAGTCTCAACCGTCCATCTTCGCGGTATAGATGGAGGGTGTAGATGAAGATTCAAAGGGCCCGAGCATGTCAACACAATCACCGTGGTGGGCTACATACCTGACCAATCGGTCAGGACCAACCATGGTTGGTTATCCTAATTCGTGCGCCCAAACAGAGCATGGTTACACGGCCGTGAACCCAAATTAGGGTTTTGAGCATCACGAGCGTCCATCTTCTCCAAAGACGAATGGAGGGTCCAAGATTAGATTAAGCAGGTCCGGTCATACCAGCATGACCACCATGGGCCCATCTATCCCCTCACCCGATTGGCCAAGGCATATCATGCCTGGTTATTCCAAGACGCGCGCTCAAACTAGCGTGGTCACACTTCCCAAACCGCAAACTAATCTCGACCGCTCAACTTCGCCGGACGATTTGAGTGGTTCGAGATCACGTTTTCATGGGATAGTCGGTGTAGGCATGAACACCAGCCTACCACTTACACGCTGGACCGGGTCGGCCAAGACCGACCAAGTTAGGTAATCTTGGAACGCGCCGGAAGTGAGCATGGTGCGCGCTTTTTGCGGTACCAAATTCCTATTACAAAATCGATCTCCACCACTCCTCTTTGCCGTTCAAATTGAGTGGCCTAGATCGCACCTTCATGGGACAGTGAGATATGGACGTGTACACCGGTATGTTGTCTACACGCATGCCCGATCGGTCCTTTCCAAAAACCTTCCCATGCTTGGTTTCGACCAAGCTGAAGAGTCATGCTTGCGCACCTCTTCAAAAACCCTAATTCATTAACGGTCGCAGATGAGTGTCTCAAAGATCATCTCGTCCGTCCAACTTCACCGGCTTGGTTATACAACCCTGGTCAGGAGTTAATTGGTCAGTGAGGCGTAACCACCCATCACTTTACCACACCATGATGCAGTACCTGCATAAAATACACATGATACTTCACAAGTATCAACTTCCTGAATAACGCAGTTATTCAATTTAGCATTACATGCTACCTTTCGTGGATCCACGATCCACACATTCCAGACATCATTCATGTCACAAACTGGGGGGATACATACTGGGGTATTGGTCTGGCGGTTTACAGCGTGCAACGCGCCATCACAAGAACGTGTTAGGAAGTTATGGACGGTTAGCGATGACAGGAGAAGTGGGCAAGACTGATCGTGTAGCATCGACACACAACTCCACTACTCCTTAACTCCACTTCCTCCACTTCCCACGAGAGACGTGAATAAGGCTCAATGACTTGTATAAATAGGTTCTCATCCCTATTTCCACCAACAAGAGCAAGTCCAGACAAAAAACAGAAACCAAGTGTTAATACAAAACACCGGAACCGATAGCTTGCATCCCGTAAGCCGGTTCAGCTTTCTGTTACAAGTCATAAGCAAGCCAACACCTTCACAATCTCAACACCTTCTTCGCTTCCCTCCCTAAGATCAACCCCATCTCCTTCACTTTGTGACCGAAACAAGTCTGGAACGACCATTTCTTGGTTTAGGCCGGACTTGCACAGATTGATTTCCGAATCTACAAGCACTCACCGCGTAGTGCATTTTTTTAGGGTTTAGATTCATTCCTCATCCACACACCCCAAATTACCAAAACCGGCAGGAATAGTTTTCACCCATAAACAATTGGCAACCACAGTGGGAGGTTAATCTCTCGGTTGTAAAGTCAATTTCTTCAAATTCGATTCAATTTTATCAATTTCAAAAAGGGTATATCTTAGAATCAATTCAATCAACAATTCATTTCAAGATGGTGGAATTAAGGTCTGGATCAGCAATCAATTCTGATGGAGCTAGTATGGATAATAATCCTAGTGTCGAAGTACCTGTCAGTGGAGCCACCATGGTCAATACATCTCGTGGAGTCGTCACTTCTACCATCAGCACCAGCGTAGCAGGAAATATTCCAGTAAATGTAACGCCTCCCATCACCAGAGCCAGAGCAGCCGCAAACCCCGACATCTCCTCAAGTGTAACACCTCCGGTAGTTACCAGAGCAACAACTTTCACTCCTTCATCAGGACGAGGAGCCGGAGGCACAAGAGGAGGGACACCGTCTTGATGGAGAAACAGGAAGTTCTTGCTAAGACTCAAACGGATATGGCCGCAACTCAGAAAGAGGTACTCACTTTCCTTAAAACTTTGACCGAACGATTGCCGCAAGATTCACGGCAACCCTTAGAGTCGGCAAGAGATGCATTCAATGCACCCGGAGCAGGCGCTTCCACTCGGACCCACATGAATGAAGAAACTCGTGTTGCTCCTGAGCGCCAAAGGGAGAGGGACCAGCCTTCCAACTTCATTACACGTGAGGATCTGGAACGACTTCTCCAAAATCGAGGAAAAGGGGACCGAACGGATGTACACCAACATCAGCCACCGTAACCTCAAGATGTACAACGAATTCCTCTTCCAAGAGGTTATACCTCTCCCCAGTTCTCCCTCTACGACGGTACTGGTAATGCTCGTGAACACGTCTCTCGATTCTTGGAATCCTTGGGGGAACATGAATACAATCATGTTCTGCGCCCGAAAGAATTCTCGAAATCATTTACGGGGAGGGCGTACACCTGGTACAACAACATCGCGCCTAACAAAGATATCCAATTGGAGCGAGATGGTCAGTGCTTTCTACAGAAAGTATTTCTTCGTGTCTGAACAAATCACCTTTTCAGATCTAGGGAGAATTCTTCAGCGGAACAACGAGCATCCTAACGACTTCGTCAAAAGGTTCCGAACCCAAGCGCTGGATTGTCACGACCCGAATGTCACCGAACGACAATTGGTGGAGTTGTGCATCAACGGGATGATTCCAATATACCGCGCTCTGTTAGAGAATCCGGGCTTTCAAACGTTCTCTGAACTCCATGAAGCTGCCAAGCGTTCAGCAACAACTGCACCAGCGTTGCTAGAAAGAACCAGAGTCGTTCGAAGTGAAGATTCACGTGAAAGTCGAGGGAGCAGGCGCCTCACGAACAAGCAATACAACACTGGTCCTTCTGTGAGTATAGTGGGCGGAGGAGAAAAAAGGAAAGCTCCAGTGACGGAACAACAAACCAACCGGACATCCCCGGCACACAAGACTTCGTCTCGGAAAGGAGCGTACAAAGCTCCTGCACAAGACACCGAAGATACAGGTTTTCCTTTCCTCATGAATGAAGTGATAGAACTCTTAGAAGCATGGATCCAAGACGATGCCGTCAAGTTGCCTCCTATCAGGCGTCCTCCAACTGAGAAAGACATGGCGGATCCCAAATACTGTTGCTACCACAGATTCGTACATCATCCAACCAAAGATTGTAACAGGTTGAAACAAATATTCAGGGAAAAGATAGAGACAGGGGAACTCCATCTTGGAAACGAAGGTGTTCGTAGAGACCCTCTCCCTATCAGGAACTGCATGATTTCTGGGGATTCCGTTCGCAAGACTATACAATCTATGATGGGGCACTTGTGTGAAATCCTATACTTCTCCAAAGGGCAGCGTCAAGACATATTTACGGTCCTCAACCACGTTGTGTCAGGCAGGCATTTGTATCCGAAGCGGTCCAGAACCCTGACCTTTCCGAAGGACGCGGGCAAGGGAGACTGGGACTCCTAACTGTCACTCGTTTGAGAGACATTGAGTTCGATAGCGCGTTGATTGATACGGCTTCCGAATTTAACATCATTCTGTCAAGACCTTGAGAGCGGCAAAGATTTCAAAGAGGAAGCTACTTGTCACCCAACTGTGATTAAAGATTCAGAAGGAAAACTCAGAGATGCATATGGATATATTGATCTCGAAGTCAAATTGGGGGATGCCTCGACAAAAGCAAAGTTCTACATAGTCAAGGATCATCCCAACTAAGACATGATCCTAGGACGCTCTTGGATGCATGGCAACAAAGCCATACTAAAAGTCTGTCCTCTACCGGTTTCGATACCTGAAAGAATCTCCAACATGCCTTCTGGACCTCCTGATGACTGTCTGTTGCCGCAACAGCAGCTTGCCAATGCGACACAACTTCCCGGAGAGAGCCTGTCAACACACACTGAAAGGTTCCGATCTCAAGTAAGTCTCGTCACGCAACCCTCTTTACAACCTGCCTCCCCTCATTCTGACAAGTCCTGGGGACTGGCTTCAACCAACAAACTAACCCTGGCTAGGAGATGTGAATGGGAAGCCGGTCCTTTCAAACGTTTTATCAAGAGCGTAGAGGCTGTCTTGGTCAAAGACGATAAGGCCAAGGTCCAAGTATCTACACGCCCAAACCCATTTAGAATTGGAGACCTGGTGACGAAGACGACTACATTCAAGGTTGGGAGCATGACGGTGAAAATGATCACTCCACCTGATTCACCCACCGAAAGAGAAGAGGAACCGCACAGTAGCAGATGTTATCCTAGGCGGCTACTGCAAGCTCATCAACGCTGATAAACTAGAAGGCATAACAATTCACTCACAATGGCTCAAACCCTACCGAACTTAAGACGCTGTGCTACCACTTTCCAGCGTCCTCCACCCTTTAAAACGTTGTGCTATTTTTTCCAGCGTGTTTCCTTTTACAATTTCATGTCATACTTGTAATTCCCCAGAAAATGATTGCAATACTTGCATTCATAGTTAGGGCTTTCAATTTTCAATTTAATTGAAGCATTATTTCCACCTGAGAACCTCTCTACCCCTAAAAACAAAAAGTCCTGAGTCAGCCTAAATCAACCCATTAGAGCAAGGAAGGAAACCTTAGGCAAACATCTCATGAGAAGAAGGAAACAGAACGTGTGCACAAAAGGAAAATGATTTGAGCCATACATTTGACCAAGGACAGGAAGATCTTGCATCAGGAACACAGGTCCGTGGATATTTCATTATGGCATTATTTCTTTTATCACAAAGAGTTATGTATAAAGGCGCACCCTTGCGCCTGAGAAGGATCAGTTGCAGTCTTGACAAAGAGTTATAAAAAAAAAAAAAACCTTTATTCAAACAATCAAATGGAAGAAAACCTTGAACTCGGCTGCCACTGAGTACAAGGAAGATGTTCAAATGTACGGAATATACTTGGAAAGCGGAAAAAGAAGAAAAGATGTTTAGTCGTCAAGAGGATCGACATCGCCTGCACCACTGTCAGGTTCTGCTTCAGCGCCATAACCTGTTGATGCTCCTCCCTTCGAATCTACCTCAACTTATGCATCAGACATCTCCGCAGCAGCACACTCCATCCCAACATCATCAGCGGGAGCATTAAAGAGCGCATCAACATTAGGAGTCGTACCAATTGCTTTCAGATGTTCAGGTTCCTCTGTATCGGAGTCAAGAATTATCACGCCATCCTGGATTGGGTAATCACACTTATCTTCATTCAGAGGATGTTTATGATCAACCCTCCGCCTCTTCAACCGCGCTGCATATCTCTCTGCCCATGCGCTTACCAGTACTTGCAACGCTTCCTCGCGCCTCCACCGCTCCTCCATGTCAATCGCAGCTGAAAGCGCACAGATGCGTCCCCTGGAAATACGCAGGTGCAGGATAGACATCCCTTGTATAGCACGGCCGACTTCACGAAGTGGAAGATCAAACTTAGCCATTACTTCTTCATGCGCATGGGTCTCGGGCTTGTTAACTTCGAAGCTTCTTTCTGGAGAAGCGACAGAATGATCGTCCACCGCTTCCATGATAAACTGCAAAGGAGAAGAGGTTATGAGCATAAAAAAAAATCATCAATCAATCAATCGATCAGTCAATCAGGAGATCAGATAAGTGCGGAGCAGTACCTGAGATATAGAATAAAAGACTGCGTGAGATGATTCTTTATAATCTCGCAAGTCGAAAGAATCCCAGGAGAAAAGAAGTCTTTACTTACCACCTATAAAGGCTACCAATTCGGGATAACAATCAACGATGCTTATCAGATACATCTGAGGAAAGCTGTGTGTGATGAAAGGGAGTACACCTGACTCAAGGAAGGGACCAAGCTCGGATATACACAAGGGGAACCAAAGCGACTCACCAGATCAAGTCCTACTTCCTTCACAACTTCGATCAGGACCAACCAGTTCCAGGGCAACGCCTGACGATGTCGGCCTATCCGGTAAATATACATTCACCTTAGCTTGGTCATTTCAATGTACAAAATTTGTCACCATCTCATGCCTAACCCACAATAGTGTAACCATTATGTGCTAGGCAGGGGACTTAATGTTGATGGTGGAATTTCATTTAAGGTTAAAATTGTAAAAGCCAGAAAACTATACGCTGACATCTTGTAAAAGATAAAGCCATTAATAAGTGTTGGATACTCCCTCACTTAATTCACCTAGAATGGATCATGTGGCAACAATCCCATTCTGTGAATACACGAAATTCATCCAGGTTGGAGCATGTAGCAACAATCCCATATACCCTGTGAATTTCTAGCATTATTAATTAATGTGCAATCAGCCTTGTATTTCCTGTACTCATTATCAGTGCGGCATGACGACTGAGTGTTGCTCTTAAAGAGCAACATGAACCACCAAGCATTATAATGAAACCATGTACTAAATACCCGTACATGCTGACTCTCGGTGTGTTATACTAGCCTGATTGAGCCCCTCTCGGTGTGTTATACTAGCCCGATTGAGCATTCGGACTGACCGTATCAGTCCGGATATGATCACAGTCATCCAACTCCACAAGCATGATTGGATGACCCAGATAAATTCCATCACCCCCAAGCAGGTATGGAATATCCACTGCCGAACCGACGCGGACCCCGCATGGTCGGCCTCCCCAGAGATTGGCCTAGCTTGCCAAAACGTCCAAACCAGAGCGTATGGGAGGAAAACCCTAAATTAGGGTTTGCGGCATATTACATGTGTCGCAAAACAGTCTCAACCGTCCATCTTCGCAGGTATAGATGGAGGGTGTAGATGAAGATTCAAAGGGCCCAGAGCATGTCAACACAATCACCGTGGGCCCGCCTACATACCTGACCAATCGGTCAGGACCAACCATGGTTGGTTATCCTAATTCGTGCGCCCAAACAGAGTATGGTTACACGGCCGTGAAACCCAAATTAGGGTTTTGAGCATCACGAGCGTCCATCTTCTCCAGCACGAATGGAGAGTCCAAGATTAGATTAAGCAGGTTCGGTCATACCAGCATGACCACCGTGGGCCCATCTATCCCCTCACCCGATCGTCCAAGGCATATCATGCCTGGTTATTCCAAGACGCGCGCTCAAACTAGCGTGGTCACACCTCCCAAACCGCAAACTAATCTTGACTGCTCAACTTCGCAGGACGATTTGAGTGGTTCAGATCACGTTTTCATGGGATAGTCAGGTGTAGGCGTGAACATCAGCCTACCACTTACATGCCAGACCGGTCGGCCAAGACCGACCAAGTTAGCTCATCTTGGAACGCGCACCAGAAGTGAGCATGGTGCGCGGCTTTTTGCGGTACCAAATTCCTATTACAAAATCGATCTCCACCACTCCTCTTTGCCGGTCAAATTGAGTGGCCTAGATCGCACCTTCATGGGACAGTGAGATATGGACGTGTACACCGGTATGTTGTCTACACGCATGCCCGATCGGTCCTTTCCAAAAACCTTCCCATGCTTGGTTTCGACCAAGCTGAAGAGTCATGCTTGCGCACCTCTTCAAAAACCCTAATTCATTAACGATCGCAGATGAGTGTCTCAAAGATCATCTCGTCCGTCCAACTTCACCAGCTTGGTTATACAACCCTGGTCAGGAGTTAATTGGTCAGTGAGGCGTCACCACCCATCACTTTACCACACCATGATGCAGTACCTGCATAAAATACACATGATACTTCACAAGTATCAACTTCCGAATAACGTGATTATTCAATTCAGCATTACATGCTACCTTTCGTGGATCCACGATCCACACATTCCAGACATCAATCATGTCATAAACTGGGGGGATACATACTGGGGTATTGGTCTGGCGGCTTACAGCGTGCAGCGTGCAACACGCCATCACAAGAACGTGTTAGGAAGTTATGGACGGTTAGCGATGACAGGAGAAGTGGGCAAGACTGATCGTGTAGCATCGACACACAACTCCACTACTCCATCACTCCACTTCCTCCACTTCCCACGAGAGACGTGAATAAGGCTCAATGACTTGTATAAATAGGTTCTCCTCCCTATTTCCACTAACAAGAGCAAGTCCAGGACAAAACGAAACCAAGTGTTAATACAAAACACCGAAACGGAGATAGCTTGCATCTGTAAGATTTCCCTTTACAAGTCATAAGCAAGCCAACACCTTCACAATCTCAACACCTTCTTCGCTTCCCTCCCTAAGATCAACCCCATCTCCTTCACTTTGTGACCGAAACAAGTCTGGAACGACCATTTCTTGGTTTAGGCTGGACTTGCACAGATTGATTTCCGAATCTACAAGCACTCACCGCGCAGTGCATTTGTTTAGGGTTTAGATTCATTCCTCATCCGCACACCCCAAATTACCAAAATCGGCAGGAATAGTTTTCACCCATAAACAACTATATATAGAGAAGAATTCTCGAGAAGATAAACGCATTTAATGCGAGAAGAGACGTGAATGGTTGAGAAGTAACGGTTGAAAGGGACGTGTCACGTTATTCACTGAATAAGTTTATCTCTCTCGTGCAGTAATTTCTTAGGTTAGTGTTTTAATTTACAGTACTCGAAATAAAGTTTCCAACTCCAAATTAGTTTTAGTCAAGAGGTTACTTAATGATCCAAAATTCTCTTTCGACAGTTAATTTGAACAGAAGACCATTAGCTCCATCCAAGAATCTCTTTCAACTTTCCCAAGGATAGACAAATCTCCATTAGATACTCGAAGAGGAGCAAGGATTTGAGTTGTAAAAAAAAAAAAAAAAACGGGGACTATGAGATTGCATCTTCTGCGAAGGTTAACGATCAAGGTGGGAGACTATTTGATGTCATAATCGATCATCCTGACTTACTAATTTCTTGAACCAAAGATGCACGAGACCTTATAAGGTGCTTACTTAAAGCGCAGACGTTGGATTTTATAGGACACTCTGGCATCATTCAATCATCTATAAACCAGATTAGAGGAATTTGCTTCAAAAAGATGAATCATCCTTTGTCAAAGGAATCCTGAGGAGAGGAAGTTTCAAATAGGAAAAGGGACATTGAGAGGGGTGGTATAACTCCTTTCTATGTTTCAGAAATATTGACCGAAACAAGTTATCTTGCGAAGAACGGGGAGATGAAGGTGTGAATGAAGGAAATGGACCAGGCTTTGGGAACATGATCAGCAGTTTTATCATCCTGCCGAACGACAATTAAATAAAAAGCGAGAGGCAACAATGTATTGCTGATAAAATAAATGAAGTCATGAGACTAAGTAGGCAGTTGCATTAAAAGAACTACAAAGTTGTGAGAAAATTAATCTCAACCGTTGGCGGATATGCAAAATTTCATGAGAGAGTAACAAGCAGGTATAATATTTAAATGGTGAAGAAGTATCCGCAAACACCCCGATGAAGAAGAAGAATTACCAAAACCGATAACATTAAATGCACCTAAAGAGGTAAATATGACTTGTATACCCAAATCCAGGAAGCGAAAAGAAGGTTAGAGGCAGAAAAAGTCTGATTCACGTCTCACTCCCTCATCGGCAAAGACCAAAGAAAAACAAATTTTTCCTTAAACAAGCTAACATTCAGGAAAAGAGGCAAGATGTAGGATCATAATATCGCAATGACATAGGGCTCGCGGAAAGTAAGGCAAGTCATTAGGGAGAGAAAGTTTAAGAGTGCCAACATTTTCCTAAACACTTCATGAGAAGATCAACCTAGCATTGGTAACAACTTGAACAAAGCACAAAACAAAATAAAAATGGTAGTGAAAAGGACTCAACGAGATATGGTGAAACTATCATGTTAGAACTCTTTAGATGTTGCCATCTATTGGTTCCTCAACTCCTACAACCAAAATGCTTCCATCCACTTAGTTTAGTGGCTGCATAAATTTTCTAGGCGGAGTTTAATTATCGCAACTAAAAGTTTCTCCATACCCCCAAACTTAAATCTAACATTGTCCTCAATGCTAAAGATAAAATTAAAAACATTTGAAGTAAAGAGTTGCGAGATTTGTTTGAAAGGATTAGTCACCTCGAGAATCATATATCATCCGGAATCCGGGTCATCTCGGATCAAAAAGTGACTTATGATTTTGTCCAATAAATAGGAAAAACTTAAAAACTTAGAAGCACCTGAATAATTGAGGATCTTCTAAGTCAATATTTGACTTACACTGACAACAATAAGACAAGCAAATGTGTCAACTTAATATCCTAAAGTAATTAAGTCTCAAACTTAATAATTGACACATCTGAAAAAACAATTGGAAGGGAAGGTTTTTGGTGGGAAAACAAAGTCAATCGTGAGTATCTAGCCTTGGGTTAACCACATCAACCAGGAGGAAACAAGAACTTCCTTATGGACACAACTAGGTTCAGGAAAAAGTGTATGAAGATAATCTTTTAAAATGGTTGAGGCACATATATTAAGTCCCAAGTTAGGGACTTTATAAGATTTAAAGCACATGGAGAATGATAATCAGTGTCTCTAGAAAGACTAGTCACAACTTCCCTAATTTCAAGGTCATTTGAAGCGAAAAGCGGTGATTCTTCTAAACATCCTCCTCTCACAGTTCATTTTCTTTCTAAGTCTATTGTTTCTAAATCCTAGACTCAAAATATACTCGTTCCTCTAAACCATCATTGGCTTCGTAATCAAAAGGAAATCCCTAAAGTGATCATTATGCCTACTGATTTCAAATTCTTCATCAACACTATCCTCATCATAATCATCATTATAATAATATGAAAATGGTTGAAATCAAGTCATCTTGATTATGAAGATAAGATTATCTTTCTACGGGCCTCAAACAAAAGCTTTGAAACATATGACCTCATTATGGTATCGTGACTCGACTCACATGACTTCTTTAATTTAAGGTTTCTAGAAACAAAAAGCATGATGGCTCCACTAGATTGTTTTCCACTTCTAAAACACAATTTCAAATGAATCTTGTATAGAAGTTCTACCCAGGCCTCATTACAGGCGGCTAAATCACGCATTCAACTTACGAAGCCATCATGACTTCGAAGTGTGCTTAAAGAGTAACCATAGAACGACTTTCTATTAAGCCTCGTTACCTGGCCTCGTTTCTAGTCAAAATTTTAGGCTTACAAAAAGAAGAGTAACGGTGATGAAATCGAACCCTTATCATGGCCCCTTGCCCTTTACTAGAAATTGTTAATACAAAAACAAGGTAAACCCGGCAAGGATTCAAGGGTGTTTAGAATTTTACCTCCTTCAGGGCAGAGGATGAACTTGCATACGAACCCGAGGGGCCGAGACAATATCGTAATCGTCGTCCTTCCTGTGCGATTTATATTTAAATAACCTTCCTTAAATGGTTTTAAAAAAATGTTCCAAAAATAAAGTCAAAAAATAAAAATAAAAATTACAAAGATAATTACCTAATTGTTTCTAAAAAAAATAAAAAAAAATTAATTACAATATATACAAAATTTTCTCTTCACTCCTTTGAGAAGAAACAAGCTCATCATGTTGGAAACACGCTCAAAATCCATTTTTATTGCAAAGGACCATGTTTCAATTATTGGTTTACAAAAGGAATGATAAAACCGTTACTTCTTTTAAGTGGACGATCGTCGTGGTCCGTTCTTCGTGCGAATCAAGCACTCACCGCCACAAAATCACATTAAAGTGCATTTGTTTCTTTAGGGTTTTAGATTCATTCAGCGTTCATCGACCGACAAGGAATAGTTCCTCTTTTTTTCGCGGGTAAGAAAAAATTTCAGAGGAGAAAACGTCTCACCAAATCAAGTTGCGAAACGAAGAAGAAAGGGTTTCTTATCAACTATATATGGAATATCAAATGTCCTCTGGGTGTTCCGCGCAACTTTCGAGCCAATTTTCCAAAAATATTTATTTCCAAAAATACCTAAAAATACATAAAAACAATATTAGTCAAAATCGAGTAATAATAAAAATGTGTCTATCAAATTTCTTCGAGAATTTAATCTAGGCACGGTTGAAAGGGACGTGTCAAAAAATGGGTGGAAGAAGAGACACGTATTATAGATTTTGTGTAAAAGTATGAAGTCAAATCGCCAAAACAGATAAGGATGAACGGTTGCGGCAGTTTGAAAATGATAATTCTCATGACATTCTCTCCTTAGCAGAGAAGGCATGAGAAGAGGCAAGATGTAGGATCAGAATATCGCAACACCAATACCTCTGCGAAATCCATAAACGTTACATAGCGAAAGCGTCGCAGACGAATAAAATAAGTGACGCAATGGATGACGACAGCCAGAACACGAGAAAGGTGTGAAGACTTAGCGAGAACTAGGAGTGTCGCGAGATTATGCATCTGTACACTTGCGACACTTCGCAAGTCATTCCCGAAAATAAAGGACAGCTTAGCTGTCATCCATTATGTAACACCCTATATAAAGAGCCGAATAGGCCTATTGAGAGAGAGAGATCTTTTTTCGAGTGTTGAGCAAGTCATTAAGAGAGAGAAAGTTTATAGTAATTGTAATTTCTTTAGCTCTTTTCCATTTTGTCTTGTAAACATTCAAGAAATTAATCAATAAAAACTATAATTGTTCATCTTCAATGGCTTAGGTGTGTTGATTCTTGTGAGGGGTGTAGTGTAGGATTTCCTGCAACTACAATATATAATCCTGGTGCTGATATGTAATTGCTGCTTATAACCATTTGAATGTTGGATCAATCATGATTTGCTCCTTTTCTCTGCTCACATATTTGGTTACTTAGGACATCTCTGTTGAGTTGTTGTATCGCTGAGACTTTTTAAATTTCTAATTTTGGAAGACATCCCTTCATTGTCAAAAATGTGCAACTGTTTATGGTAGGCAGTGACGCAGTTGCTAATTATCTCAAATGGATCCGTTGATGGTCAAAGAATCACTTTTTGATGTTGAGGAGATGTGCGAGCTATGCAATAGAGATCAAGAAGACGAAACCAGTGTGTTCCTTAAAAAAGGTAGTTATTCACCTTTTCTTGGGTTGCACTTTCAGTAAGGTCCATTGCTAGGAGAAGGTATGACTATTTTTCGACTGTAATTTCAGCTGAAATGTTTGAATATAACGGTTAGTTCACAATAATGCAGAAGCAGCACTACTCTTCACATTTTATAGTACTCACTTTATCTCAATATCATTTCCTATCTGTAATGCGTGTATGCTTTCATTCATTTTTGTCAGTGAACGTAGTTTTCCATTTGCTTTGCTGATTGTAAGGAAGTCAGTTTATGGTCCTTTGAGTTGCCATGTGTTGATAGGTGTTTCCAGAATTTTTTTGTATGTCTAAAATTTGTTAGTGACGTTATTTTCTAGCCAGGGAAATTGAGAACATTGGCAAGATCTAAGTTCGATGTCTTGGAAGGGAGACATTTTAGTGAAGAGTTTAACATTTCCCATGGCTTACTTTGGAAAAGTATTTGCAGCCTTCGTATTTTCTCTTTGTGGTAATTTATTGGAATAGTTGAGATTCTCATATATCAACATTCTATTACTAACAGAGATCATACGGATCTTGGAGAATCGAGGTTTCAATGAATTTGGAAGGATGTAGCATGAAAGCCTCAGCCCCATTGTATTTTAAAACCAGATGTCGGATAACGAACTTATATTTTATAAATACCCTGGTTTGCAGTATTTGTACTTCTGCAAATTCAAAACTGCATTAATTTCATGCATGATGTCACTGAATGTGGAAGAATTTTTTTAATGAGAAGTCTGCGTACTTCGATAACATTTGTGAGTTTTCTTCCTTCTTGTGTCCCTTGGATTTATTTTTTCCCATATAATGGTGTATGCAATGATGCCCCTGTTTAGCCGGACTATCTTACGTCCTGTTATTTGTTATCTTAAGTATTAATCAGATTCTATATACGTGTAGTTTTCTATACGTAAATATAAATTCCTCTTTATGAAAATTATTATCCAAATGGTCATTTCTTATGATTTTTTTTCAGGAATAGGAATAAAGAAATCCCATTTTGGCCTCCGTACATACACATGCAAGTTTTGTGATAATAGGATGATAATATCCTTCTGCATAACTTCCTTGCTGAGAATGGAGACTATGTCCGCAATGTTCCGAGATTCGTTTACAGGTCTACAGTTTTTGGAGTTTCGTTTTTCACGGTAACAATCTTGGATCTTTCTTAGTCATACATCGCACATGCATATTGTGGTTTGTTATTTCGGTCAAAAGATAATCTCAGTTAAAAGGAAATTATCTTTTTTTTTTTACACTACATCCCTTGAATTCGAACCATCTTTCAATTTGTTTGTGTTTGCAGATCATCACAATAAGCGCTCACGACTGAACGCTGCCTCTCTCTTTCGACAACAATTCTGGTATTCTCTATTCCTTTTGTTTGCACAATCAAAACCTAGATTTTGCTTTTTGTTTTCGAGTCGATTAAAAAAAAAAAAATTCTTCTTGCTGTAGGCAAGTTATTTTAGTCGATGTATTTGCAAGATGCTTTATCATTTCAAATGAATAGGCTTAAAATCCATCATTCTCAATCATCTATTTTAACGGAAATAGATAAGAAAAATAAGCGGAAATGAATTGAAATATTGGTTTCATATTTTATAAGATCTTCTGAAACTGTGGTTAAGGGAATATTATCCATATTTTGTTGTTTAAGACTAAATGTATTTTTGTTAACGAAATCTAGGAACCGCCAGAAAAAAAAATTATAACTATATTTAGTTTTTTTTTTTCCCCAAATATTTCAGTGAAGCTAATTAATGGTCTTAAATTTGCTTCATCTTTAACATTTCTGTGAAGCTAATTAATGTTATTGATCTAAGTGCTATGGATTAAAGTCTAAGGTTTCAATTCCTTTTCTGTTGCTGCGGTCAATTTTACTTCACAAAGAATAGTTGCCTCGGATTTGATGGATGAAATTGGCAAAACCGAAAGTGCTTTTATTTATAGTTGCATTATGGTATTCATCTTAAGATGTTTTTATTTATAATCACACTTCTTTGTGAACTACGAACTGAGAGTCATCTCTTTGTTGACCGGCAACATTGACCGGCAAAAATATAAATGACATTTTATGGAAGGTGTCACAGTGAGCGAGCGGCTGCCATAATTCTGTTTTATTTCTTCCTTTTTGGTGGACTCTCAATCACTATCGATGCAACCAGGGAGGTAAGCGCACTTCTATCATGTACATATAGACAATAGTACATATTGTTAACGATTGATAAATTAAATGATACCTATAAATATAAATTTATATACATAAAAGCCAGTAAGATCTTAAAAATGGAATATATCTCAAACCGGAAGATCAAAATGTGTTGATCAAAATGGCCACTCCACAAAGAGAGAAAATCATGGGAAATTTCAGAATAAGAAGCATGTTTCTACAGCGGACATTGGTGGACATTGTGCAGTTGAATATTCCAGATTATTTTACGCATATCAAGCAGCCAATGGATTTGGGGACGGTAAAGAGTAAGATTGCTAAGCAGTTGAATATTCGAGATTATTTTACGCATATCAAGCAGCCAATGGATTTGGGGACGGTAAAGAGTAAGATTGCTAATGGCGAGTATTCGAGTCAAATACCAGTATTATCGTACCATTCAATGTCAATATAAGCATACATCCCCAAAATTCGATTCAAATACCAAAAAAAGCAACAAATAAAAATGATTTGCGTATAAAGAATTTGAAGTATTGATCTGATCTTTAGCTTACTACAAAAAATTGTTTGTCTCTTACATTTTCTACTTACAAAAAAAGCAATAAAAAATTGCTTTGCGTATGACTTGCTTAGATTTCTGGGTGTTTGCTTTTCTTTCATTCGTTATTTTTACTTTCTGCTTCGCTGTAAAAGAGAAGGAAAAAGAGATTTCCTGTTAATATAACTTAAATCTTATGTGCACTTTTTTGTCAGGTATTTTCAGATTTACTAGGATGAATATTGAGTGCATTGGTTTTATCTGGCATCACCCCAAATCTAAACATAATACAAATTAAACATATTCAAATGCTAACTAACTTAAAGGGAATTAGGACGTAATGGAACTCCATTATATTCAGCAGATTCTAAACCGGATAGTAGGCATGGGCATCGAAGAACTCGGTAAATATTCATCAGATTCTAAATCGCTCGGAATACGGATAGTAGGCATGGGCATCGAATAACTTGCTAAAGGTTGTAGGATTTTTTTATCAGAGGATTGGAGACCACGGCGATTCAAGATCAGGTGATGAAAAGTAAAGGGGATGGATAGAAGGTTAGCTCGATGATGGTAGAGACTATTAAATCTGGCAATGTGTCTTATGTGATCTTGAGCCGATGGAATTTTTCGGTGAGAACTGATGTTTCATGGAAACTAAGATGGCACGAAGTCTGTATAATGTAGGTATATATGTTGATACTGGTCAGTTTTCTCCTGGCCGATTTTTCCATTGGATGTCGAATGCCACAAGAAAACAACCCATGGAGATGCATGAACAAGGATACGTAAGAAGATTGAAACCACTAAGATTCAATCTTTCATTCTGTTAAGAGTGTCTTTCAATTTCTTGAATCATGTGTGTTTAATTATTGTTCTTTCTATTTTGGTAATCTATTATTTACTGGAACACATCTATTTTATAGGTAAATCGGTTTTAATACATCCTCATACGCCATCGGTTGTAAAGGAATAGTCTAATTATTGAGATGATTCCTGGAAATTTCATTATATCTCATACTGGAATATTTTGACATGTTCATATGTTTATATAGTCAGGGAAAGTTGATTTTGTCACTTCAGTCATGTCTAATCTCTCCTCTTAAATATTTACCAAGTTTTAATGTGAAAACTCTAGGTGGATATGGACTACCTATACCTGTCACATTGGATCACCTATTTAAGATACCAAATCCTCTTATATAGTCAAAGGGTTTCTCATCAAGTTATGGCTCTCATATCTTCTTACAGAAATTTGTTTTGTATTCTTGAGCGCCTGAAATAAATTGTTTTTATATCTTTGGGTGTGTTTTTTTCTCATGTTTTAATTATTATTTATGTCTGATTATGATACATTACACTACTTACTTTTTCATTTTAACCTAAAATTAGAAAGAATATTTTTTAATCAATCACTTTGGGATCATAAATCCAAGGGGTTCCTGCCAATAAGAACAAGGGAAACCATCACGATCCAGAATAATTTACCGTGTGGTAATGTATGAAACCATCTATAATATACGGAATTATAATATAAATTACGATGACCCATGAACTAAAATCAATTTTGACTCATTTGCTTTAACTTCCACTCCACAATATGCAAGATCATCATAAATTCACAAGTAAAGATATCTAACAATAATCTCTACGGAAAGCAGAGTGCACACTACTGACAAAGAATAGCTATAAACATCGTCTTAGGGAAGATATGGTGATCTAATTGATAGCTATGACGACAGGCCTCCCTTAGTTGAATTATATGAGAATGGTAATATAGTGAAGGATGAAGTTCAAAACCTCAGTTAGGTGACTAACAAAGTATGACAAAATAAGAAATGTATATCACAGGTGGAGACACATAGGTCAGCAAACAGTTCCTGTAGAACCCAATAAGTAGCAGAGCCCGATGATGTTGTCATTTTGAACTTATTTTTATTTTATTACAGTACATTGGATAATTTACATGCATTTTTTTTTTTATCTTTTTGTTGAAGACTGTATGAAAAAAAAACGTTTATTTTAAAATTGATTTATTTAAAGACAATTTCTTGCTCCCAGACATCTTAAATAGTAACTGGTGAGATTGGTTCCGACTATTAATCCATAAAAGATAACTGTCTCGTTGACACAATGATGTTGTCAATCGAAATCTTCTTTGGTACGGGTGCCTATATGGGGGCTAATTTCCATCACCCTCGATGTGTAGCACGGGTTTCATCAAGTGATTTCAAATTTGAATGTTGTCCTTATGAAAGGCGAGTCATAGTACAATATATGTGCAGTCATATTAAATGCACTAAATCTGCGATAACAAGTACAAATGTTAAGTTATAAATATCTATCTATTTCTTATTACAAGTTATAAGACAAATGTAACTAAAGTAGTGCATGCTTTGTGACAATTACTTTTTCCAACTCATAGTATACAACAATAATGGCAATGATATGTCCACATCAATGGGACAAATGGCTAAAATTGTTATAGATAGCAATATAAATATTATAGTAACAAAAATGATGGCATTACCAACTGTAGATGTAAAGTGGTAGGCCTGAGAAGATGTTTATATTTATGACCTACATGTTATACCGCAAGTGCACGGCGTCTATCGGAGACGCGGCAAGTACGGGTCGATCCACAGAGACGAGGGGTGCTTCTTGTATGATCTAAGGCTTCTTCAACTGAATTCTAAATGAGTAACATAGTGACAACAGGGGTTTTGTGCCGAAACGGCTGAGTTTGAACTGAAGTGACGCTAAACTAAGGTAAAAGATACAAATTAAAGAGCCCTAGGATCTTTAAATCCACCACTAACCTACACTTGTAAATTCAGCTACTTATCTTACTCTTGCCCTTATAACAGTAATGGAGAAGTGTCAATTCCGCCACGTACCTAAGGTGTTTCACCAATAGAAGAATCAATCACAACTAAAGTATCTTTCCCAAGTATTACCCGTCCGATTAGAGTACAACTAATCGAGGATTGATAATGATCTAATTAAATTGAGTTGCAAAGCATCATCATCACGGGGTATTCTAACTACAGTGCATCCATGGCATTGGCATGCACTGTGAGAGCAATGTGTTGATATGCTAAGATTAATTCTATCCTAGAACAGTTTAAGCATTCAAGAGGAATATAAATAACATGAATCACATAGCAGCAAGTTAGGGTTTCATCTGAACCCTAGCAAATTGAACTAAAACATGATTAGAGTAGCAAAAATACAAATTAAAACACAACTAAACCTAATTGACGCACTGGCTAACCCAGGCATGCTTTCTATCAACCCCCTTTGGTTCTATTTATACATGCAATTGATTCCCCCAAAACAGCAAACCCTAATTCTTTAAAAATTAATTGAAAAATAATTCAACCCATACTCTGATTCGCCTTGGTTGTTGGCTCTACTCATGCTTCTCTGACTCCCTTGATTGATTTATGAGAGAACCCTAGTCTTGTTTATCTTTAACATAGCTTCTAGGGTTTTGAGAAGCTATTTTAGAGATAAACACCACTTGGGTGTGGCGGAATAGGGTGGTGGTTGGCTCGGTGTCGTCGGTGGTGGTGATGGTGATAGAAGAGGAGATGGTGGTGGTGAGGGTTTTGCAGAGCTCTGCTCTGTGTCGGGGAGATGGGTTTGCAGAGCTCTGCAACAGAGAAGAAAGAGAAGGATGGAGAGAAAATGGGTAGGTCGATTAGGGTATAGGGTGTTGGATGCTTCGGTGTTGAGCAGGTACAGCGGGAGTTGATGGGACTGGCCTAGCGAGCGTAGGATGCATAGGAGTGAAATCTGAACGGCTCAGGGATGTAGACGGTTTTGGGTGATCTCGGTGTTGCACGGGAGCAGCGATCTTCGATGCACGTGGAGGCAGCGACCGTTGGATGAGGGGAAAGAAATCTCAACGTCTCGAAGAGACGGGCTCGGATCCGGGTCGCGGATCGGGTCTAGCTCAAGCCCAAGTCTTGTAGATAAGTTGCTACTTGTTGGGTTGCAACTGTTGCGCGCGCGGGCTTCGGCTTCTGCTCCTTGGGCACTTTACTCCAATTCTTCGCTCTTTTGGCTCCTCAGATTCTCCGAGCTTTATTTATTACCTAAAAACACAAAATTAATTAATACAAATATTTATTCTTGAAAACAAGGAAAACACAGAAACTGGGATAATATCTGATTTCTAAGCGCAAAAGATGAGTAAAATGCCAATAAAAAGGTGTATAAATATGCACTATTTGGCACTCATCAAATACCCCCAAACCTGAATTTTACTTGTCCTCAAGTGAAACAGAAATTAAGAAATCCTAACTATACCCCTGTCGCAGGTCTCTCGAATGCATTTAGCGTATGCACTAAGCCTTTAAACCCCTAGGTGTCCCTAGTGGACGAGTTGTAGTCTCGTGAGGGTTTACCAGAGGTGTACCCACAAAACCTTCTCCAACTTCAGAGTGTAAAAGAGTCTCAAGCATCCTAGAAGCTATGAGGACATAGAGTTTCTGCATGCTAGTAACATGAAGTTAGAACTACCAAAGAACGCATTCTCATCCTTAAGTGCTGAGCGAGAAGTAACCATACCATATGAAAGAATTCGGATTCGATTGTGATCATAAGCCTCGACTTCTGCCTCACCATTAGGATTTTATGATAATTGCACTCAAAAAGATCGCTTTTTTAGTCTCTCATGTGTGCAGGCAGGAGTAAAGAGAGAAATCCCGCACACGTTGTAGGTAAGAAGGATAACCTTCCGAAATAAAACTGGAGACTCCACGAAGTGTGGACAAAAAGAATCTTTTTCTGATGATCTCTAAGAAAGGAAATCAACCATTAGCAAGGGTGGGAGTACTCACTCACTTCTCACCCGATCGGCAATTAATATCACTCTCTCATAGGAACCATAGAAACGTCTTCAATCTTCGGTCTTCGGTCTTCAAATGTTGATGACGAACTTCTAAACTTCACAAAACTTGACAATTTTTAACTTTTCTACTCAAATTCCTTGTTGTTTGGATTTTTCTTTTTAAATTCATCTTTACCATGGTGGTAGCAAAAATAAACTACAATATTTTTTTTTTTTTTTTTTTTTTTTTACATTACAATAAGTGAAAATAAAAATACAAATAATGAAACAACTAACTCCATGGACAAAGGACTTTAACACTCAATTTTTCCACAACTTGTATTGTCTTGATTTTATAAATTTTATTAATTCTCATCCTATTTTCTTTTTCTTTGTTGCACATAAACCTTGGACTATATCAATTTTTCTTTCAATATTCTGATGATGCTCCGTTTGTTGACGATGATGTGTTTCTATGGGTCTTGCTGATTGAGAGAGAGAGTGATGCTAACGGCAAATCGGTATTTAGAAGGAGTTTTCATCTTTAGACGTCACCCTCATGATTGACAAAAACTAGCACTCAAGAGATCAAAAGTAGTGCTGAAATTGGTGCGAAGTTGGGTAGCTCACCATTCCTACCCGGAATTTACGTACGGTGACACACACTCTAATGACTTTTCTAGAAAGTTGCAAAAATTGAAGGTTGGTGCCTCACTTGATGTAAATTGGGTAGTCTCCACTATGGGTGATCACAATTCTACTACCAAATATCTAAACAAAGACCTAATTCGCCCTCCGGTATGGTTAAATCCAACTTTAACGCTCTAATCAACTAAGGAACCCGATTGCGTTCTCCGGTACTTCTAACTTTTGTTATTTCGGTCAGAATCTCTATGTAAACATAGCTAGAAGCATGCTAGTGACTCTAAAATCTCTAAAAGTTGGAGGTTTTTACAAAAAGGGTTTTTTTTTTTTTTTTTTTTTTTTTTTTTTTGTAAAATTAAAAGATAAAATAAAAGACTAAAAACTCTAAATGCAAATGCACCCCCAAACCTAAATCAAACATTGTCCTCAATGTGTCAACATATAGAAAAAAATTTAAACAGTCACATACCGAGAGAACTATGCTGATAAGAGAAAAGGGAAGAGATTACCGGATGTCGGCGGGAGCACGGTTAGAGCTTCATTAATCAAGGCTAGAATCCAACATTCTCAGCGGAGATCATATCGGATTAGCACAAAATATGCATAAGAAGACTCAACCGATTCAAGAAAAGAAAAATTTAACAAGTCCTACTAAATTATATACAAAAATTTACCATACACTAATAATCTAAAGAGTTGAGGGTCAACCCAAAAGATAATGTACAGAAACATTAACATTCTTACAAATATAACATGAAAATGGGCTTTCGTTTATGTGGGAATTTGGTTTATTGGGCTTTGGTTTGTTTGGGATTTGGTTTGTAAGGGTTTCATTTGGTTTTTGTGGGAAGCCCAGTAGTTGTGTGCAATGCTTAATGGGAGTGGGCTGAAATCTTTGTGCACAGCCCAGCAGATGGGGGCTTAGTCTATTGCACAGCCCAGTGGAAAGGCTCAGTCCAGTAGTTGGGCTTCTGTGGTTGTGCCAAGCCTAGTGGACAGTGGGCTCAGTTTTGTTTTAGCCTAAGCAGCCCAGATGGTGTGACTCAGTATGTGGGCTGAGTTTTGTGCGCAGCCCAGCAGTTTGATTGTGAGCAGCCCAGCAGCAGAGCCCAGCTTAGGCAGAAGCGGCCCAGCAGTGAGCAGAGCCCAGCAGAGAGGCTTATGTGGGCTTAGTGTGTTGGCAGAATGTAAAGCCCAGGTTGGGCTTCAGCTGTGTGGGTTTTGTCCACTGCACAGCATGTACTCAGGTTGCTTTGGTGCAGGGATTGGCACAGATTGTGCAAAACTTATGCCCAGCTCTGGCAGGGCACAGAGGTTGGTTTCCAGCTTATGTGCAGCCTAGGTCTCAATGCAGCTTATGCTCTGGTCAGGCCAAGCACAACTTGACCACAACTCTCACAAATGACATACACCAGCTTCAATTACTAAGGGATAATGGTTGCTGCTGATGAAAGGGTGCACAGCATAAGTTTTGTGCTCAGCACAACACAGAACAACACAGATTTATAAAAAGACACCTAAGTTCTCAAAGCTAAACTCACAAGGGTGCTTGTCATTGCTGGTAGTGATTACACAGCACAAGTCTAAGTGCAACTCACAGCACAAATTAGATTACTCACAACTCACTCTTAATGACACAACACAGCTCTAATTACAGCTAAACTTAGCAGGTCAAAGCACAGCACAGAGCAGATTATACAGCACAGATTGGAGTTACCACAGATATAGCATAATCAGTTCAAAGCACCATGAGGCTTATAGCTCAGCATATTTCAGATATGAATTTCACAATTTTGGCAAATGATTCAGCACATGATCAGAGCTAGCATTTTACTACTTGACTCAACAGGGTTGACAGGTTCAGGCCCAGAAGGTTCAGTGACAAGTTTATTCAACAAAATTGAAAGGCAGATGGCAACCAGCCCAGTTGATGTCACTATGGCTAAGGCTAACTTGTTTAGCTAGGTTGCAGCTGAGGCTCGACAGCTGCAGGGGCTGGAGCTCAGGGCAAATTGAAGTTATGGGCTCAGGGTTTGCACACTTGTTTGCAGGCTAACCTGACTATCCAAGCCCTAACTCACAGCTGCAGGGGCTGGAGCTGTGCTCAGGGTTGATGGATTTTTGCAATGGTTAATGAGCACAAGCTCAGGGAGCATACAAGCACAATTAAGATGCAGCTCAAGGTCAAGGTGCAGAGTCGGAGATTATACATACAACTTGCTCAGGTTTCAGCCAATAAGGTTATGCACAAAGCATTCAACAGGGTTATGCTCAGGGTGATGCACAGGGCTTTCAGGTTTTCATGGGAGGCTTAGTAATGTACAGGCACCTGCACTTTTCCTTGGGCATACAGGGGAAGTTCAGTTACTAACCTCAATTCATGCACTTATCCTTGGGTTGGCTCAGACCTACCAGTCTGCACAGCAGCACAAGCTCAAGTTCTGGGCTTTTCCTTGGTTTCCCTGGGTTGGTTTAGCTGCTCCAATTGCACCTGCTAGCTCAAAAAAAAAGTTCAGTTCTCAGATTTGCACAGCTGAAGCAAAGGAGCTATAGTGCTACAACTGCAGAGCTTAGCACTCAGAACTCAGGGCTATGCTACAGGACTAAGCAACAACTCAATGTCAAACTCAGTTCTCAATGCTACAGAATATGCACTGAGAGTATCTTGGACTGAAAGGGATCAAGAGTTACAAGGCAGCACTAAGATACAGGGCTGCTTAGTCTCCTTGTAAACTAATGACAAAGCTCCAGCTGAGCTACAAGTTACATGGCTAGTGAAGATGCAATGAACAAATGCAAGAGAAGATGCAAACAGCTAAGCTACAAGTACATGGTTATGGTGACTACAAGTTATACTAAGTCAAACAAGAACAATAGGAAACTACAGATGCAATGACAGAATGTAAAAATGTAACATAGGAAAGAATTTAAGCTAAGTTAAAATAGCAAAGGACTAAAAACAGCAAAAACAATGTAAATATGTACAGGGATAGATGAATCTCAGTGAAGTATTAGCCAAAAATCAGCAAGGCACGCGCCAAGTCCCCGGCAGCGGCGCCAAAAAACTTGGTAGGCCTGAGAAGATGTTTATATTTATGACCTACATGTTATACCGCAAGTGCACGGCGTCTATCGGAGACGCGGCAAGTACGGGTCGATCCACAGAGACGAGGGGTGCTTCTTGTATGATCTAAGGCTTCTTCAACTGAATTCTAAATGAGTAACATAGTGACAACAAGGGTTTTGTGCCGAAACGGCTGAGTTTGAACTGAAGTGACGCTAAACTAAGGTAAAAGATACAAATTAAAGAGCCCTAGGATCTTTAAATCCACCACTAACCTACACTTGTAAATTCAGCTACTTATCTTACTCTTGCCCTTATAACAGGTAATGGAGAAGTGTCAATTCTGCCACGTACCTAAGGTGTTTCACCAATAGAAGAATCAATCACAACTAAAGTATCTTTCCCAAGTATTACCTGTCTGATTAGAGTACAACTAATCTGAGGATTGATAATGATCTAATTAAATTGAGTTGCATCATCATCATCACAGGGGTATTCTAACTACAGTGCATCCATGGCATTGGCATGCACTGTGAGAGCAATGTGTTGATATGCTAAGATTAATTCTATCCTAGAACAGTTTAAGCATTCAAGAGGAATATAAATAACATGAATCACATAGCAGCAAGTTAGGGTTTCATCTGAACCCTAGCAAATTGAACTAAAACATGATTAGAGTAGCAAAAATACAAATTAAAACACAACTAAACCTAATTGACGCACTGGCTAACCCAGGAATGCTTTCTATCAACCCCCTTTGGTTCTATTTATACATGCAATTGATTCCCCCAAAACAGCAAACCCTAATTCTTTAAAAATTAATTGAAAAATAATTCAACCCATACTCTGATTCGCCTTGGTTGTTGGCTCTACTCATGCTTCTCTGACTCCCTTGATTGATTTATGAGAGAACCCTAGTCTTGTTTATCTTTAACATAGCTTCTAGGGTTTTGAGAAGCTATTTTAGAGATAAACACCACTTGGGTGTGGCGGAATAGGGTGGTAGCTGGCTCTGGTGTCAGTGGTGGTGATGGTGATAGAAGAGGAGATGGTGGTGGTGAGGGTTTTGCGAGCTCGCTCCGTGTCTGGGAGATGGGTTTGCGAGCTCTGCAAGAGAGAAGAAAGAGAAGGATGGAGAGAAAATGGGTAGGTCGATTAGGGTATAGGGTGTTGGATGCTTCGGTGTTGAGCGGTGTACAGCGGGAGTTGATGGGACCGGCCTAGCGAGCGTAGGATGCATAGGAGTGAAATCGAACGGCTCGGGGATGTAGACGGTTTTGGTGTGATCGGTGTTGCACGGGAGCAGCGATCTTCGATGCACGTGGAGGCAGCGACCGTTGGATGAGGGAGAAAGAAATCTCAACGTCTCAGAAGAGACGGGCTCGGATCCGGGTCGCGGATCGGGTCTAGCTCAAGCCCAAGTCTTGTAGATAAGTTGCTACTTGTTGGGTTGCAACCGCATTGCGCGCGGCTTCGGCCGCTCCTTGGGCACTTGACTCCAATTCTTCGCTCTTTTGGCTCCTCAGATTCTCCGAGCTTTATTTATTACCTAAAAACACAAAATTAATTAATACAAATATTTATTCTTGAAAACAAGGAAAACACAGAATCTGGGATAATATCTGATTTCTAAGCGCAAAAGATGAGTAAAATGCCAATAAAAAGGTGTATAAATATGCACTATTTGGCACTCATCATAAAGGTAAAACCATAATCATTATTATAAGAACAATTTTCGAGGGGGGTGGGGTAGGGGGAATGCAATCTCTAACAAAATAATATTGTCGAAAAACTGGGTAGACTGCGTAGAAGTAATATTAACTGCAGTAGGGAAATCAATGGTCTTTAGATTCACACTTGAAGAAAGAAGCTTCACATATCTCACTCTAAAAGCACATGACACATTTCATTGTGATGATGCTTCGGAGAAAGCATATCTATTAAACAAAAATGAACGGGTAAGTACTACTCCAGACACCTACTAAGAATGATCTGGTAAAAAAGAGAATATATGACACAATAAAAAACGATAATGACATTCCAACGTTGATCGTACTGGATGAATATAATGACGATAATTATGAGATTATGGAGAAGCATCCTGACATGTCACCGTTGGTCGAGATAGATGAATAAGGAAATGAAATGTTTACTTATTGATGGAGATTCTAGATAGCATGGATATTTATTTTTAGGCACACCGCTTTTGAAACATATTATTATTCTCCGAAAATATATTATTTAATTTTTTAAACCATGTCATTTTAAAGTAAATGGGTGAATCTTTTAATTAACAGTGTTACCATCGCGTTCTTTCTTGAGGACCAGTGTCCATCTTGGATAAGACCTATTAAATTGTATCATGGGAACTACACTTAAGTAGTGGTTCAAACACCACCAACAAACACGTAATGCTGACAAGGTGCTAAGCAAAAATGGACTCAAAAAAAAAAATGTTAATAAGGAAAAAAGGTTTGACAAAAAAAAACGTGTAATTACGTTTGATTGCAAATATTCATAGTGTAAAAAATTTAATTATTTTAACTCCAGAATTTATGGAGTCAACTTATTTTTGATTATTTTAATATCTACCTATAAAATTAATACATGAATTTAGGTTTATAATATCAAATTTATATCATCAAATCATTAGATACCTAAAGGATATCAGACTTCCCAACCCCTTTAAAAAAATCAAACTAATCAAAGATTGTCCAAAAATAATCTAACGCATTTAACCACGGGCGCGGGGTGAAGCCCCGCCACACCAAAAGAGTTTATCCCATCGGCTCATGTGCGTAGCACGGGTTCCTTATGAAAGGCGAGTCATGGTACAATAGATGTGCAGTCATATTAAATGGACTAATTCCGAGATAACAAGTATAAATGTTAAGTTGTAAATACCTTTCTATTTCTTATTACATGTTATAAGATAGTAATATATGCATTATGACAGTTATTTTCTCCAATTCATAGTATACAAAACTGGACTCAACATAGCACTGTCACATTGATCAACTTATAAATCTCTACATTAATAAAGTTGCAGTAACATTGCATGTGCACTTCTAGCATTTCACTTTTTTTTTTTTTTTTTTTTTTTGAAAATTTCATTTCACAAATTTGCACGTGATATATATATATATATATATCTTCCAAAACTTTTACAGATAAAATCGTTGCATAAGATAATTTGTTAATAAAAAAAAATTGCCAGAAAAAAACGTGTAATTATGTTGGATTGCAAATATTCATAGGCGTATAAATTTTAATTATTTTAACTCCAAAATTTATGGAGTCAACTTCTTTTTGATTATTTAAATATCTACCTACAAAATTAATACATGAATTTAGGTTTATAATATCAAATTTATATCATCAAATCATTATATACCTAAAGGGTATAAAACTTCCCTATCCCTTTCAAAAATCAAAGTAATCAAAGATTGTTCAAAAATAACCTAACGCATTTAACCACGGGTGCGAGGCGAAGCCCCGCCACACCAAATGAGCTGATCCCATTGGCCCCGGTGCGTAGCACGGGTTAGATACTAGATTAAATGGGAATGTAGTGGACTAGATTGTAGTCAGAGCTGCACTTGATTTCATGTTGGTTGCTTAAATTTTTAGTGGTTCTTTACTACCTAGGTTACTCCAAGTGTGTAGGAATGTAGTGGACGAGATCTAACAAAATGAACTCAATATTGTCAAAATGATCGCCATCTGAGGTATACTCTTCCTGATTTACTTTGGTCCCCTCTTTTGTTTTGTTTTGTTTCTTAATTTTCAGTATTTAATTTTTTTGTTTCTTCTACAGCTTACGGGTTGAGGGTGTCGTGTGCATCTTCTTTCAGATTGGTAACAGAAGTGTGTAAGTCAAACCCAACCTTGGTATGTCCTGGTATTTTCGATAGCTTTTTCATTATTAAACCTCAGTTAGTATGTTTACTTAATTGGCTTTATTTTTCCATAAATATGTGTTGATTATTTTTGGTACCATGGGAATTGCAATGAAAATGACATCGGTTGTGGGATGAATTAGAGAACTATACCGACAGTGCTAGTAATAACGTAGAGAACTCTGTAACTTTTTTTCATTTGACTTGAAAATTACTTTCCATGGATACTCATTATTCTTACGTTTTATCCAAGAGATATTAATTCGTTTATTTTTATATATACCGGTCCTCTGTGCTTCAACCAATAATATGATTGCTTAGTTCATCAATTTGCCGAGTTCCTCTAATATCAAAGTTAGATTACGCTTCCTGACCTACCAACTTCTGCAAAGAGTGACTTTGTCTCTCTTTGTTTGACTAGAATTGTTCCACTTGATATCTCATCACTTTCATGTGGAAGGGTCAGTATGGCTGCAACTGGATTTGATATGGAACTTGGTTTTACAATCTGAGTTCTTTTCTTGGCACCTAACTAATGCTTGAGGTGGAATTTAGTAACAGCAATGAAGTAGGCAAGCTTCTGTATTTTTGTGTTGTCGAGTGTAAAACTGATATTGTATGGCCATGTATTTAACTTATTGTTGCATTTTAGGTACGCTTATCCTTTGTACTACATCTACGTCAAGAGTATTCATCAATCTGTATGTCCAACAAGTGCATGGATTATTAGAAATAAGGTATGTGCCAACAGTCCGTATGGACAGTAGACATACATTTTTGAATATAGTTAATACATTGGATATAGTCAATTGATGAATGCATAGGTAGGTATTGATTAATGCATCAGTATTTCTCTAACCGTGTTGAAAACAAATCCTAAACTTTTAATCAAATTCTGACTTGAATATATTTCCAACTACCTTAGAATAATTTCTGGACAGAGTTATCCAAAATTCATATCCAAAATCCATACCCAAATATGAAGGGAATATCTTCTTGATTGTGGAATTACTGAATTGGGAGAGTTTTGCAAGGAACATTCATGTATGAAGGTGTGGTTTTGCATTGTTGGATTTATAAATATTTGAAATTTGAATCTACTCAGTACTTATCATGTTTATCACTTAGATGTTCTTAGCATTCAATAGTTATTTTCTCAAGCCTCTTTTTTAAGGTCTCATAGCGAAGGATACTTTTGCTCCGTTTTTTTGTCCTTATGAAGAAATCAGAATCAAGTTTCATACACATACAGTAGAACATGAATTTTCCAGCCTCAACTCTGTAAATGGAATTCAAAGGATAACAATGGATTTCACGAGTTTCCTTACAAATTAGATTGGGATGTGTTGTGGGAAATTAAAAGGTATAAAGAATTTGGAACACAAGAAACATAGGAGGTATGGTCGTTGTTATTGCGCTTTTTTTCTTTTTTTTTCTTCAATATCTTGAACACCAAATTATTTCATGATCTATACTCGAAGAAAGGATGGATAGAAAAACAGGTCCTTGTATAAGATATATCGTAATGCTCTTAATGTTAATCAATTTAAACTAGAACCAAGTGAAACAGTTGAAGGAGAGCTAGAAATGGCAGGCCAGTTACTATATATTGATGATATATACAATGGAGTTGATTCTTGTCCATCATTGTACCATCATTCTTTCTACCATGAGTTGCGTCTAATTGGTAGAAAAGAACATGCCTTGGACACCATCTAGTTGGATACTTGGATATCTTCAACATATATCTTATAATGATTAGAAAAGCTATTTGAGAAAAAAAAAATGTAGATATTATTATTTCATTTACTGAATAGAAACATACGGAATGAGAGAAAAAGTTTGGGCACACCACTTTCTTACTAAAAACTCAGCTCATGGTAGCATTTTAGGGATCATCCACCTCACTAATGTTTAATTTTTTTATGTTTGAAATAATATTGACTACCTTAGACCTTATTTAACTGATAAACTTATGCATGTGGGTGGCACACAATAAAAGTGGTAGTTGTGAGGTTAGATACATCTTGAATTATTTTAGCTTAAGTTTAACTGATAAAATTATGCCTGTGGGTGGCACACAATAAAAGTGGTGGTTGTGAGGTTAGATACATCTTGAATTGTTTTAGCTTAAGAAACTTATTCATTATTTTCTGTTTAACATAAAGAAATTGGTGTTGAATTTGCCAATGGTTGTTAAATTAGTTTGCCTAGCCCTCCATTCTACCAAACTCTTCTGTATAATGTTGTCAGGAAGGTGTCGGAATTCTGTTCGTGGCCGGGATTCCATATGCTCTAGATCTTTGTCAATCACAATTTCTTTTTATGAGTTTCAATCGCTCCTTAATTAATCCCATTTTTATCATTTTTATTTTGATTTTGTTTCTCTTGATGAACTTTCCTTTAGTTTAAATGCATATCGAACAACATTACTGTTGAGAATTTTTTCATATGTAACTGGGAATGCGAGGCTTTTTGTTTTGATTTGTTTGTTTTGATTTTTTTATTATATCATTCAATCAAACTACATGTGGTTTTTATTTCAGCCTAATGCTGCTCATCTTCTTCGAATCTTATGCGTAATATTTTTGTAATATTAATAATTTTTTTGATCAACAATAATATTAATAATTAGGTTTCCTGTCTATTGACTTCAGTTGTTATTATTTCTCATTTTACAGCAATATATATGTTCAATGAGATGAACTTAAGGTAAAGTTTTATTGAACAGTAACACCAGGCCTACATGGTGTGTTGAATATTTGTTGAATCATCTATTTGCATGTCCTGATGAAGAAGGTAAGCTTTTTTATGCCTCATAAGATGATTAGATGCCACAATATTTCGTACAAGGGTATCCTTACAGATAGTAGGCTAACAAGAGCTTTATTAGCCAATGCAGATTTTGGGTACTGTGTTACATCAAACTGTTTATGGGTGAAAATTATTACTGCCGGTTTTGGTAATTTGGGGTGTGTGGATGAGGAATGAATCTAAACCCTAAACAAATGCACTGCGCGGTGAGTGCTTGTAGATTCGGAAATCAATCTGTGCAAGTCCGGCCTAAACCAAGAAATGGCCGTTTCAGACTTGTTTCGGTTACAAAGTGAAGGAGATGGGGTTGATCTTAGGGAGGGAAGCGAAGAAGGTGTTGAGATTGTGAAGGTGTTGGCTATGAATGACTTGTATCGGAAAAGTCGGCTTGCAGGAGTAAGCAATCGTTTTGTTGTTTGAATACGATTGTATAAACACTTGCCTCTGTTGTCTGGACTTGTTTTGTTTCTCTTGTCTCCTGTTTTTCTCCTGTCTTGGAAAATAGGTAGGAGAATCTATTTATACAAGTCATTTGAGCCTTATTCACGTCTCTCGTGGGAAGTGGAGGAAATGGAGTGATGGAGTAGTGGAGGTGTGTGTTGGTGTTACACGACCAGTCTTGCCCACTTCTCCTGTCATCTCTAACCTTCCATGACTTCCTGACACGTTCTTGTGATGGCGCGTTGCACGCTGTAAACCGCCAGACCAATACCCCAGTATGTATCCCCCAGTTTGTGACATGATTGATATCTCGAGTGTGTGGATCGTGGGACCCACAAAAGGTAGCATGTAATGCTAAATTGAATAACTGCGTTATTCAGGAAGTTGATACTTGTGAAGTATCATGTGTATTTTATGCAGGTACTGCATCATGGTGTGGTAGAGTGACGGGTGGTGATCACCATGACGTCTCACTGACCAATTAACTCCTGAACAGGGTTGTATAACCAAGACGGTGAAGTTGGACGGACGAGATGATCTTTGAGACACTCATCTGCGTCCGTTGATGGAATCAGGGTTTTGAAGAGGTGCGCAGGCATCACTCTTCAGCTTGGTCGAAACTAAGCATGGGAAGGGTTTTGGGAAGGACCGACCGGGCATGCGTGTAAACAGCATGCCGGTGTTCACGTCCGTACCTCTCTGTCCCATAAAGGCGCGATCTAGGCCACTCGATTTGACCGGCAAATAGGGGTGGTTGAGATCGGTTTGCAGCAGAAATCCATTGCCGCAAAGGAATTGGAAACCGTGTGACATGCCTAGTTTGGACGCGCGTTCCAAGACGACCAATCTTGGTCGGTCTTGGCCGATCGGTCTGGTGTGAAGGTGGTAGGCTGGTGTTCACGCCTATACCTGAATATCCCATGAAAACGTGATCTGAGCCATCCAAATCGTCCGGCGAAATTGAGCGGTCGAGATCAGTTTGCGATTTGGGAGTTGTGACCACGCTAGTTTGGGCGCGCGTCTTGGAATAACCAGGCATGATATGCCTTGGCCGATCGGGTGAGGAGATAGATGGGTCCACGGTGGTCATGCTGGTATGACCGGACCTGCTTAATCTAATCTTGGACCCTCCATTCGTGCTGGAGAAGATGGACGCTCGTGATGCTCAAAACCCTAATTTTGGGTTTCAAGGCCGTGCGACCATGCTTTATTCGGCGTACGAATTGAGATAACCAACCATGGTTGGTCCTGACCGATTGGTCAAGTATGTAGGCGGGCCCACGGTGATTGTGTTGACATGCTCTGGGCCCTTTGAATCTACATCTACACCCTCCATCTATACCTGCAAAGATGGATGGTTGAGACTGTTTTGCGACACATGTAATATGCCGCAAACCTTAGTTTAGGATTTTCCGTCCATACGCTCTGGTTTGGACGTTTTTGGCAAGCTAGGCCAATATTTTGGGGAGGCCGACCATGCGGGGTCCGCGTTGGTTCGGCAGTGGATATTCCATACCTGCTTGGGGGTGATGGAATTGATCCGGGTCATCCAATCATGCTTGTGGAGTTGGATGACTGTGATCATATCCGGACTGATACTGGTCAGTCCGGATGCTCAATCGGGCTAGTATAACACACCGAGAGGGGCTCAATCAGGCTAGTATAACACACCGAGAGTCGCCTGTCACGGGTATTTCGTACATGGTTTCATTATAATGCTTGGAGGTTCGTGTTGCTCGTAAGAGCAACATTCGATCGTCATGCCGCACCGATAATGAGTACAGAAATACAAGGTGATTGCGCATTAATTAATAATGCTAGAAATTCACTGGGGTATATGGGATTGTTGCTACATGCTCCAACCTCGGATGAATTTCGTGTATTCCTGAGAATGGGATTGTTGCCACATGCTCCATTCTAGGTGAATTAGTAAAGTGAAGGAGTATCCAACACTTATTAATGGCTTTATCTTTTACAAGATTTCAAAGACATGATTTTTCGGTTTTTTACAATTTTAACCTTAAATGAAAATCCACCATCAATATTAAGTCCCCTGCCTAGCACATAATGGTTACACTATTGTGGGGTAGGCATGAGATGGTGACAAATTTGTACATTAAAATGACCAATCTAAGGTGAATATATATTTACCGGATAGGCCGACATCGTCTGGCGTTGCCCTGGAACCGGTTGGTCCTGATCAAGGTTGTGAAGGAAGCAGGACTTGACCTGGTGAGTCGCTTTGGTTCCCCTTGTGTATATTCGAGCTTGGTCCCTCCTTGGGTCAGGTGTACTCCCTTTCATCACACACAACTTTCCTCAAATGTATCTGATAAGCATCATTGATTGCTATCCTGAATTGGTAGCCCTTATAGGTGGTAAGTAAAGACTTCTTTTCTCCTGGGATTCTGTCGACTTGCGAGATTATAAGGAATCATCTCACGCAGTCGTTTATTCTATATCTCAGGTACTGCTCCGCGCTTATCTGATCTCCTGATTGACTGATCGATTGATTGGTTGATTTTGTGTGTGTGCTCATAATCTCTTCTCCTTTGCAGTTTATCATGGAAGCGGTGGACGATCATTCTGTCGCTTCTCTAGAAAGAAGCTTCGAAGTTTACAAGCCTGAAACCCATGCGCATGAAGAAGTAATGGCTAAGATCGATCTTCCACTTCGTGAAGTCGGCCGTGCTATACAGGGGATGTCTATTCTGCACCTGCGTATTTCCAGGGGACGCATCTATGCTCTTTCAGCTGCGATTTACATGGAGGAGCGGTGGAGGCGCGAGGAGACTTTGCAAGCACTAGTAAGCGCAAGAGCAGAGAGATATGCAGCGCGGTTGAAGAGGCGGAGGATTGAGCATAAACGATCTCTGAATGAAGATAAGTGCGATTACCCAATCCATGACGGCGTGATAATTCTTGATTCTGACATAGACGAACCTGATCATTTGAAAGCAATCGACACGACTCCTAATGTTGCTGTGCCCTTTGATGCTCCCGTTGATGATATTGGGATGGAGTACGTTGCTGTGGAGACGTCTGATGCAGAAGTTGAGGTAGATCCGAAGGGAGGAGCATCAACAGGTGATGGCGCTGAAGCAGAACCTAACAATGGTGCAGGCGATGTCGACCCTCTTGGCGACTAAAACCTCTTTTCTTCTTTTTCCGCTTTCCAAGTATATTCCGTATATTTTAACATCTTCCTTGTACTCAGTGGCAGCTGAGTTCAAGGTTTTCTTCTATTTGATTGTTTGAAAAATTTTTTTTTTTTTTTATAACCCTTTGTCAAGACTTCGATTGAACCCTCTCAGGCGCAAGGGTGCGATTTCACACGTAATTCCTTGTGATAAAAGAAATAATGCCATAATGGAATACCTACGGACTGTGTTCCCGATGCGAGATCTTCCGGCCTTGTGGGGTGAATGGCTCAAAGCTTCTTCCCTTCCCGCGCATATCTTTTCCCTCAACTCTTTTCGGGATGTCTTTTGTTTAGGGTTTCTTTCCGACCGCTCTCGGTGGGTTGATTTAGGATGGGCTTTGTGTCTTTAGGAGTAAAGAGGTTCTCGGTGGAAATAACACTTCAATTAATTTGAAAATCGAAAATTGAAACCTTAATTATGAATGCAAGTATTGCAATCATTCTCTAGAGGAATTACAAATATGATGTGAAATTGTAAAGGGAAACACGCGGAGGAAGTAGCACAGCGTTTTAAAGTGTATAGGATCTTTGGAAAGTGATATCACAGCGTCTTAGGTACGGTAGGGTTTGAGCCATCGTGAGTGAATTGTTACGCCTTCTAGTTTGTCATCGTTGATGAGTTTGCAGTAGCCGCCTAGGATGACATCTCGCTACCGGTATGGTTCATCCCCTTTCTCGGTGGCTGAATCGGGTGAGGTATCCCTTCTCACTGTAATGCTTCCGACCTTGAATGCGGTCGTCTTCGTTACTAAGTCCCCAATTCCAAACGGGTTTGGGCGTGTTGACGTCGGGGTCTTGGTTTTGTTGTCTTTGATCGAGACAACTTCTAGACTCCTGATAAACTGCTTGAAAGGGCCAGCCTCCCATTCGCATCTCTTAGCCAAGGTTGGTTTGTTGGTTGGAGCCGGTCCCCAGGACTTGTCGAATGGAGGGCGGTAAGTTGTAAAAGGGTTGCGCGATGAGACTTACTTGAGATCGGAACATTTCAATGTATCTTTGGAAGGCTCTCTCGGGAATTTGTGTCACATTGGCAAGTTCTTTGGTGCGGCACTGCAGTCATCGAGTCCGAAGGCGTGTTGGAGATTCTTTCAGGTATCGAAATCGGTAGAGGACAGGCTTCTAGTATTGCTTTGTTGTCATGCATCCAAGAGCGTCCTAGGATCATGTCGTAGTTGGGATGATCTTTGACTATGTAGAACTTTGTTTGTTTCGGGGCATCACCCAATTTGACTTCAAGATCGATGTACCCATATGCATCTCTGAGTTCTCCTTCTGAATCTTTAACCACAGTTGGGTGACGAGTAGCTTCCTGCTTTGAAATCTTTGCTGCTCTCAAGGTCTTGACAGTAATGATGTTAAATTCGGAAGTAGTATTAATCAATGCGCTGTTGAACTCAATGTCCCTCAAACGAGTGACAGTTAGGATTCCCCAGTTTCCCTTGCTCGCGTCCTTCAGGAAAGACTGGGGTTCTTGGACTGCTTCTGGATACAAACGCCTGCCTGACACAACGTGGTTGAGGGTCGTAAATATGTCTTGACGCTGCCCTTTGGAGAAGTACAAAATTTCACACAAGTGCTCCATCATAGATTGTACAGTCTTGCATGCATGTAATCCCCGTAAATCATGCAGTTCCTGATAGGGAGAGGGTCTCTACGAACACCTTCGTTTCCAAGATGGAGTTCTCCTGTCTCTATCTTTTCCCTGAATATTTGTTTCAACCTGTTACAATCTTTGGTTGGATGATGAACGAATCTATGGTAGCAATAGTATTTGGGATCTGCCATGTCTTTCTCAGTTGGAGGACGCCTGATAGGAGGCAGCTTGACGGCATCGTCTTGGATCCATGCTTCCAAGAGTTCTATCACTTCATTCATGGGGAAAGGAAAACCTGTATCTTCGGTGTCTTGTGCAGGAGCTTTGTCCGCTCCTTTCCGAGACGAAGTATTGTGTGCCGGAGATGCCCGCTTGGTTTGTTGTTCCGTCACAGGAGCTTTCCTTTTTTCTCCTCCGCCCACTACACTCACAGAAGGACCAGTGTTGTATTGCTTGTTCGTGAGGCGCCTGCTTCCTCGACTTTCACGTGAATCTTCACTTCGAACAACTCTGGTTCTTTCTAGCAACGCTGGTGCAGTTGTTGCTGAACGTTTGGCAGCTTCATGGAGTTCAGAGAACGTTTAAAAGCCCAGATTTTCTAACAGAGCGCGGTATATGGGTATAATCCCATTGATGCACAACTCCACCAATTGTCGTTCGGTAACATTCGGGTCATGACAATCTAGCGCTTGGGTTCTGAACCTTTTGACGAAGTCGTTAGGATGCTCGTTGTTCCGCTGAAGAATTCTTCCTAGATCTGAAAAAGTGATTTGTTCAGACACGAAGAAATACTTTTTGTAGAAAGCACTAACCATCTCGCTCCAATTGGATATGCTGTTAGGCGCGATGTTGTTGTACCAAGTGTACGCCCTCCTCATAAGTGACTTCGAGAATTCTTTCAGGCGCAGAACATGATTGTATTCATGTTCCCCCAAGGATTCCAAGAATCGAGAGACGTGTTCACGAGCATTACCAATACCGTCGTAGAGGGAGAACTGAGGAGAGGTGTAACCTCTTGGAAGAGGAATTCGTTGTACATCTTGAGGGTACGGTGGCTGATGTTGGTGTACATCCGTTCGGTCCCCTTTTCCTCGATTTTGGAGAAGTCGTTCCAGATCCTCGCGTGTAATGAAGTTGGAAGGTTGTTCCCTCTCCCTTTGGCGCTCAGGAGCAACACGAGTTTCTTCGTTCATGTGGGTCCGAGTGGAAACGCCTGCTCCGGGTGTATTGAATACATCTCTTGCCGACTCCAAGGGTTGCCGTGAATCTTGTGGCAATCGTTCGGTCAAAGTTTTAAGGAAAGTGAGTACCTCTTTCTGAGTTGCGGCCATATCCGTTTGAGTCTTAGCAAGAACTTCATGTTTCTCCATCAAGTCTGCAATGGTAATAGATGGTGTCCCTCCTCTTGTGCCTCCGGCTCCTCGTCCTGATGAAGGAGTGAAAGTTGTTGCTCTGGTGACTACCGGAGGTGTTACACTTGAGGAGATGCCGGAGTTTGCGGCTGCTCTGGCTCTGGTGATGGGAGGTGTTACACTTACTGGAATATTTCCTGCTACGCTGGTGCTGATGGTAGAAGTGACGGCTCCACGAGATGTATTGACCATGGTGGCTCCACTGACAGGTACTTCGACACCAGGATTGTTATCCACACTAGCTCCATCAGAATTGATTGCTGATCCAGACCTTAATTCCACCATCTTGAAATGAATTGTTGATTGAATTGATTCTAAGATCTACCCTTTTGAAATTGATAAAATTGAATCGGATTTCGAAGAAATTGACTTTACAACCGAGAGATCAACCTCCCATCTGTGGTCGCCAATTGTTTATGGGTGAAAATTATTCCTGCCGATTTTGGTAATTTGGGGTGTGTGGATGAGGAATGAATCTAAACCCTAAACAAATGCACTGCGCGGTGAGTGCTTGTAGATTCGGAAATCAATCTGTGCAAGTCCGGCCTAAACCAAGAAATGGTCGTTCCAGACTTGTTTCAGTCACAAAGTGAAGGAGATGGGGTTGATCTTAGGGAGGGAAGCGAAGAAGGTGTTGAGATTGTGAAGGTGTTGGCTATGAATAACTTGTATCAGAAAGCTGAATTGGCTTGCAGGAGTAAGCAATCAGTTCCGGTGTTTGAATACGATTGTATAAACACTTGCCTCTGTTGTCTGGACTTGTTTTGTTTCTCTTGTCTCTTGTTTTTATCCTGTCTTGGAAAATAGGTAGGAGAATCTATTTATACAAGTCATTTGAGCCTTATTCACGTCTCTCGTGGGAAGTGGAGGAAGTGGAGTGATGGAGTAGTGGAGGTGTGTATTGGTGTTACACGACCAGTCTTGCCCACTTCTCCTGTCATCTCTAACCGTCCATGACTTCCTGACATGTTCTTGTGATGGCGCGTTGCACGCTGCACGCTGTAAACCGCGGACCAATACCCCAGTATGTATCCCCGGTTTGTGACATGATTGATGTCTCGAGTGTGTGGATCGTGGGACCCACAAAAGGTAGCATGTAATGCTAAATTGAATAACTGCGTTATTCGGGGAAGTTGATACTTGTGAAGTATCATGTGTATTTTATGCAGGTACTGCATCATGGTGTGGTAGAGTGACGGGTGGTGATCACCATGACGTCTTACTGACCAATTAACTCCTGACCAGGGTTGTATAACCAAGCCGGTGAAGTTGGACGGACGAGATGATCTTTGAGACACTCATCTGCGACCGTTGATGGAATCAGAGTTTTGAAGAGGTGCGCATGCATCACTCTTCAGCTTGGTCGAAACTAAGCATGGGAAGGGTTTTGGGAAGGACCGACCGGGCATGCGTGTAAACAGCATGCCGATGTACACGTCCCTACCTCTTTGTCCCATAAAGGCGCGATCTAGGCCAGTCGATTTGACCGGCAAAGAGGGGTGGTTGAGATCGGTTTGCGGCAGAAATCCATTGCCGCAAAGGAATTGGAAACCGCGTGACATGCCTAGTTTGGACGCGCGTTCCAAGACGACCAATCTTGGTCGGTCTTGGCCGATCGGTCTGGTGTGAAGGTGTAGGCTGGTGTTCACGCCTATACCTGAATATCCCATGAAAACGTGATCTGAGCCATCCAAATCGTCCGGCGAAGTTGAGCGGTCGAGATCAGTTTGCGATTTGGGAGGTGTGACCACGCTAGTTTGGGCGCGCGTCTTGGAATAACTAGGCATGATATGCCTTGGCCGATCGGGTGAGGAGATAGATGGGTCCACGGTGGTCATGCTGGTATGACCGGACCTGCTTAATCTAATCTTGGACCCTCCATTCGTGCCGGAGAAGATGGACGCTCGTGATGCTCAAAACCCTAATTTTGGGTTTCAAGGCCGTGCGACCATGCTTTATTCAGTGTATGAATTGAGATAACCAACCATGGTTGGTCCTGACCGATTGGTCAGATATGTAGGCGGGCCCACGGTGATTGTGTTGACATGCTCTGGGCCCTTTGAATCTACATCTACACCCTCCATCTATACCTGCAAAGATGGATGGTTGAGACTGTTTTGCGACATGTAATATGCCGCAAACCCTAATTTAGGATTTTCCATCCATACGCTCTGGTTTGGACGTTTTTGGCATGCTAGGCCAATATTTTGGGGAGGCCGACCATGCGGGGTCCGCGTTGGTTCAACAGTGGATATTCCATACCTACTTGGGGGTGATGGAATTGATCTGGGTCATCCAATCATGCTTGTGGAGTTGGATGACTGTGATCATATCCGGACTGATACGGTCAGTCCGGATGCTCAATCGGGCTAGTATAACACACCGAGAGGGGCTCAATTGGGCTAGTATAACACACCGAGAGTCAGCTTGTACGGGTATTTCGTACATGGTTTCGTTATAATGCTTGGAGGTTCGTATTGCTCTGTAAGAGCAACACTCAGTCGTCATGCCACACTGATAATGAGTACAGGATATACAAGGCTGATTGCGCATTAATTAATAATGCTAGAAATTCACAGGGTATATGGGATTGTTGATACATGCTCCAACCTGGATGAATTTCGTGTATTCACAGAATGGGATTGTTGCCACATGCTCCATTATAGGTGAATTAGTAAAGTGAAGGAGTATCCAACACTTATTAATGGCTTTATCTTTTACAAGATGTCAGCGCATGATTTTCTGGTTTTTTTACAATTTTAACCTTAAATGAAAATCCACCATCAACACAAACAAAATGGAGAAAGCAACAGTTGTTGATTCCATAAGAAGGTTTAGCAAACTATAGATCCATAAGAGGGTTTAATGTTTCGACTATCGAGATTCTTTGTATCCATTAAACTTGGTTTAATTTCTGTATGTATTTTTGATTGTATAAACTCCTGTGCTCAGTTGTGGAATATATTAGCCAATGCAGATTTTGGGTACTGTGTTACATCAAACAAAATGGAGAAAGCAATAACTGTTGATTCCATAAGAAGGTTCAGCAAACTATAGATCCATAAGAGGGTTTAATGTTTCGACTATCGAGATTCTTTATATCCATTAAACTTGGATTGATTTTTGTATGTGTTTTTGATTGTATTAACTCCTGCGCTCAGTTGTGGAATGCATCACAACTGGAGATGGTCCTTCATGAAGAATGCACAGATTCTCGGTGTTTTGTTCTTTCAAGAGCAAACACTTAATTTTGATTTTGATTGTTGTTTCCATCAAAGAAAAAGAAGAATATATATTTACCTTGAATCTGGTTCTAATGGGTATCAGAAACAACGGATAGTTAGCATGGAGGACATAACTTTGGCTTCAATGCTCATAAAGATAGGATTGACCTGGAAAATTCTCTGATGGCTTCATATTTCCGAATGTGCTGGCACATGTAGGTACAATTATCGTGATTCTTGATCACTTGCAGCAATATCTTAAGATCACAATCTTGATACTTCAAGAGAGTATTACCGGAACATAATAACTACAAGATCTTATGAAGAGCGTGTGGAAACTCTACAGTTCATCCGCTCTTGAGCAGTTCTTTGCTCTAATTAGTAATGAGACATAGCTGAACTTGAGCTTGCCCGTTGCTTGATTGTTGAGCATCATACTTGCATTTTTCTTTACCGATGTTATAACTTTGTATTGCGCACATGATTAGTATATTACATAGTTGCACCAAATTACATCAGCTCTGCAGTCTATATTTTATTTTTATCCAAGAAAATAGAAAATGGATTCATAGATCCTGATTCACACTTTTCCTTTGGTGTTTTATGGAATGTATGGACTATGAAGATGTTCCGAAGGAGAACTCCAAATATATTTTACTATGTAGATAGTAAATTATATTATTATCTCCCATTGTAAATTTTGATTTTTATTGTGGTATACTAGTAAGGGTAGTCATGGTTTTGTTTACAAAGATGTTTTCTGTAATGGTTGTATAGATCTTATGGCATAGCAGAATATTGCTTGGTTTCAATGATTGATTTTCATTATGGATAATTACTTTTTGTGTTTTCCGTATTATCATCATACCATACAGAGGCTCCATTGGAGCAGTTATTATCGGATGTGAAAGAAGATAATTCTATGAAATTCGAGTCAGTCTCAACAAGATTCTGAAAGTTTTTAGTTTTTAGTTTTTAGTTTTTAATTTTCTTTTGAAAGTTTTTAGTTAATTCACTTGGAAGTTTTTTAAATTTTTTATATTGAAATATAGTTTATTTTGTTACACACATGGATAATTTTACTTTTGTATTTCGGTTTCGACGTAGGATGAGAAAACTAGGTCTTGGTCTATTTGGGAGACTAATTTCTTAGCCATTTTTGTTCATAGAGGTGGAGTGCATGGTTGACATTACTACGCCTTTTATTTGGTCAACACTCTTCAATAAATGGTAAAGTGGTTGGCCTGCTAAATCAAGTTTTTGTTTTATTGACGTGTTTCCAAGTTTCACAAGATTTTTTTTTTTTTGGAGATTTGCATGCCATTGATGAATCGTCTATGGTATTTTCCATGTTGTCTCAGATACTTCTCTGTCAAGCTTTTGACGTGGCCAATTTTTATTTGGTATAGCATCAAATCATTTTTCTTTCTTTTAGGATAAATCTCTAAATTTAGAGGGTACAAGATGTTTCTAGGTTAAAATTTGATGATAAACGGGTGGCGAAAGAAGATAATATGAAGAGAGCACTTGAAGAACAATATGGTGGGGAGGAAGAGGTGATTTCAATCATTATTTTCGATGCTTTATAGCATCACATCTACGCTAATATTCTTTATGTCCAGGGTGGATAAATTGCTTTATCCACAAAAGCTCATCTCCATTTCCTTTGCAGTTTTGTTTTCGATCTCCTACCCCTGGGTTTGCTTTCAGAAGTGGGTTTGTTTCTTTGTTTTATAAACTTTCCTTTTGATTTCTGTTGTGAGTTTATTTTAATTTTGCCTTTGATTTCAGTGGTGGGTTTTTTTTTAACTCTGCTTTTAGTAGATCTAAGTAGTTGTTAATTTTTTCCCTATTTAGAACTAGGTTTATTTTCTGTCTTTTTAAAGGGATTTGAATTCATGGTTATTTGTTACAGTTTTTCATATGGATTCAAAATCTTTGTTAATGAAGTTTATCATGAGAATACAAATCACAGCAGCAAAAGCTTCATAGATATCAGAAACTCCATCATCAGCAATATTACCGAAGTCACCAAAGACACCAACAACAATATTGACACCAAAGACACCAGCATAAGATAGTTACAGAAGACCGATTTCGTTGAAAACTCAGACTACCTCCAACTAATTCCGCCCAAAGAGAGTCAAATTCGATTATCTTTGTTACCAGTGTTACATTAGTTTAGGAAAAAAATTGTGGAAAATGATTGGTTCTATGGATCCTTTTATACCTTAGTCACATGTGTTACCATGATTATGAGAAAACCCTTGAGGAATGGTTGGATTTTTGGATCCTAACATCTCTACTTTTATTAGATTTGTTATTTAGTTTGGATATGTTTCATTTTGTCCAAACAATGCCATTTAAACTTGTCCCGTTACTAAGGAATTGGTTTGGAAATAGTAAGATTTTTACTTCAAAATTTGGTTTGTTACTATGTTGTGAAATGTCTTGCAAGTCATTGTTGTCTGTTGAAAAACTTCGAGTCAGTTGAAAACTCTCTGGTCCGTGTTGTAACCTTCCCGATTTGGAATCATGGCATTATGAATGTTAATGAATGAGGCTTGCCTCTTTTTCAAAAAAAAAAAAGAGGATAAATTGTTTTATTATGCAATTATTGTGTTGCATCCCAGTTTCAACTATATGCATGTATGTAGGTGTCGCTGCCAGTAATGTTTGTGCAAGTAACACAAAGGATGTTACAAAGAGTTTCCACATAAATAGACGTTATCTATAACTAATATTACATACATTTCTAAATTTTGTTATTTTATTCCACTACAGAATGTACCACATATTTTGTCTAAATTTTATCTTTGATTCATTTGGCCATGCAAAAAAAAATTCTTCTCCAACTATAGTGTTGAAGCGTGGACATACTACATAATATTTGTTGGTTGGAAAGTAGCAATTGTTAAGAGATCTCGAAAAATATATGTGGTTCTTCTAATCCTTTTTCTTGATTATCTTTCTCTTGGTATATACAAACTCTCTTGGTAGGTATACTTTCGGTATACTGCTTGACCAGTGATGCTGCCAAGTAATGCCAATATCTTACCCTTCACCTTCTAAACATCAAGTGACCCAGTGAGACATAATTGACTACATTCATCCATCCTTGGATATTCCAGAAAAGTTCTCATATATATCTCATCAGTTATTGAAAATGAATATATGAGTGACAAATTTTGAAGCCTTACGCATCATAATTTGTTGAATTAGCTACCTTTGTAGCTGTACCGTTAATCAAAGGATAAAGTTTTTGAACTGTTAATGCCTTTGGATATAAACTCTTCTCCTGTAACAGATAATATAAGAAAATAATGAACAAATTAGAACTCGATTGAGATAATGGTGTATCGTTGTTGATGGTGGATTTTCATTTAAGGTTAAAATTGTAAAAAAACCAGAAAATCATGCGCTGACATCTTGTAAAAGATAAAGCCATTAATAAGTGTTGGATACTCCCTCACTTAATTCACCTAGAATGGAGCATGTGGCAACAATCCCATTCTGTGAACACATGAAATTCATCCAGGTTGGAACATGTAGCAACAATCCCATATACCCTGTGAATTTCTAGCATTATTAATTAATGCGCAATCAGCCTTGTATTTCCTGTACTCATTATCAGTGCGGCATGACGACTGAGTGTTACTCTTAGCAGAACAACACGAACCTCCAAGCATTATAATGAAACCATGTACGAAATACCCGTACAGGCTGACTCTCGGTGTGTTATACTAGCCCGATTGAGCCACTCTCGGTGTGTTATACTAGCCCGATTGAGCATCCGGACTGACCGTATTAGTCCGGATATGATCACAATCATCCAACTCCACAAGCATGATTGGATGACCCAGATCAATTTCATCACCCCCAAGCAGGTATGGAATATCCACTGCCGAACCAACGCGGACCCCGCATGGTCGGCCTTCCCAAAAGATTGGCCTAGCTTGCCAAGACGTCCAAACCAGAGCAGTATGGACGGAAAACCCTAAATTAGGGTTTGCGGCATATTACATGTGTCGCAAAACACTCTCAACCATCCATCTTTGCAGGTATAGATGGAGGGTGTAGATGTAGATTCAAATGGCCCAGAGCATGTCAACACAATCACCGCGGCCCTTTACATACCTGACCAATCGGTCAGGACCAACCATGGTTGGTTATCCCAATTCGTACGCCGAATAAAACATGGTCGCACGGCCTTGAAACCCAAAATTAGGGTTTTGAACATCACGAGCGTCTATCTTCTCCGGCACGAATGGAGGGTCCAAGATTAGATTAAGCAGGTCCGGTCATACCAGCATGACCACCGTGGACCCATCTATCCCCTCACCCGATCGGCCAAGGCATATCATGCCTGGTTATTCCAAGATGCGCGCCCACACTAGTGTGGTCACACCTCCCAAACCGCAAACTGATCTCGACCGCTCAACTTCGCCGGACGATTTGGATGACTCAGATCACGTTTTCATGGGATATTCAGGTATAGGCGTGAACACCAGCCTACCACCTTCACACAGACCGATCGGCCAAGACCGACCAAGATTGGTCATCTTGGAACGTGCGCCCGAAATGGGCATGACGCGCGGCTCTTGCGGATCGGTTTTTGTCACAAATTGATCACGACCACTCAACTTCACCGGACGAATTGAGTGGCCGGATCATACTTTCGTGAGGTAATGGGTATAGGCGCCTACACCGTCATGCCGTCTACACGCATGTACGGTCGGCCTGGCCAAAGTCATATCCCAAGCTGGGATTCGACCAGGCTGAAGAGGGATGCTTGCGCACCTCCTCTAGAAACCCTAATTTCATTAACGGTCGCAGATGAGTGTCTCAAAGATCATCTCATCCGTCCAACTTCACCAGCTTGGTTATACAACCCTGGTCAGGAGTTAATTGGTCAGTGAGGCGTCATCTCCCGTCACTTTACCACACCATGATGCAGTACCTGCATAAAATACACACAATACTTCACAAGTATCAACTTCCTGAATAACGCAGTTATTCAATTTAGCATTACATGCTACCTTTTGTGGGTCCCACGATCCACACACTCGAGACATCAATCATGTCACAAACTGGGGGATACATACTGGGGTATTGGTCTGGCAGTTTACAGCGTGCAGCGTGCAACGCGCCATCACAAGAACGTGTCAGGAAGTCATGGACGGTTAAGAGATGACAGTTGAAGTGGGCAAGACTGGTCGTGTAACACCAACACACACCTCCACTACTCCATCACTCCACTTCCTCCACTTCCCACGAGAGACGTGAATAAGGCTCAAATGACTTGTATAAATAGATTCTTATACCTATTTTCCAACACAGGAGAAAAACAGGAGACAAGAGAAACAAAACAAGTCCAGACAACAGAGGTAAGTGTTTATACAATCATATTCAAACACCGGAACTGATTGCTTACTCTTGCAAGCCAGTTTAGCTTTCTGATACAAGTCATTCATAGCCAACACCTTCACAATCTCAACACCTTCTTCGCTTCCCTCCCTAAGATCAACCCCATCTCCTTCACTTTGTGACCGAAACAAGTCTGGAACGACCATTTCTTGGTTTAGGCCGGACTTGCACATGCATTGATTTCCGAATCTACAAGCACTCACCGCGCAGTGTATTTGTTTAGGGTTTAGATTCATTCCTCATCCACACACCCCAAATTACCAAAACCGGCAGGAATAATTTTCACCCATAAACAATTGGCGACCACAGCGGGAGGTTGATCTCTCGGTTGCAAAAAATTGAATTCTCAATTTTTCGGTTTTCATCTCGCGATGTATCCTCACTCGGAGACCACAGGTGGTTCAGATATCATGGGAAGTGTAGCAGAATCTTTGGAGGATGTCTTGGCAAATCAAGCCGGTATCGCTAGAAGACAGAGCGAAACATTCCGCCTTTTGAATGATATAACAACACAATTACAAGAAGGGTCGGCGTACATCTACTCAGGCAATGCAAGAAATGCTGAATCCTTAGCCAGGAGTCACAACTTTACCAGTGGAGAAGAAAAAAGAGCGCGTAATCGCATGAGACTCAGGAAAGAGGAACAACATGGTCCAGCCAGCAATGAAGACTCGAGGCAAATCCACAGAGGAAGGGACTTGTCCGGAATACTACAATGTCTGCCAGATAAAGAAACGGAGCCTGCAGCCTACGGGGCCCTGCTAGAAGATTTATATCTCAAAACTCTTGTTGAAACCCGGAAGACTATCCAATCCGCATCGACCTTCCAACCAAGCGAAGAAATACTTGAGGAAGGAGAGATCAATCAGGAAATACGTGGATACGGAGGATGGGAGCGTTCAATTCGATCACTCAGCAGTGATATTACGACACCTTCCACATCCCTTTACCCAGACAAACGATCCGCAGATATGATGACACTCACAAATCTTCCAACTTCGTCTCCGGAACGTGCTCCACATCAAAGCCACGAAGAGACATCGCTACGCCCACTAACACAGGAAAAGCTAGACTCAAGGTACCTACACTTTCCCTTCCCAATAAAGAAAATTTTGGAGTTGCTGGAGGCATGGGTGCGAAACGGAGAGGTGGAGTTACCTCCGGTATGGCGTCCACCCACTGATCAAGAAACAATGGACCCAAGGTACTGTCATTTCCACCGGTTCCTTCACCACCCCACCAGTGAATGCAACGCTTTGAAGCGCATTGTTCAGGAGAAGCTTGGTTCAGAGGGATAACTCTCATTTCCTGAGAAATTAATGCGGACGACTTCCTTGGAGAGGCTACTTCGGCTTGATACAAGTGAGACTTCAAAAACAAGTAAGTTCTATTCAACAATTTTACAAGAAATATAGTTTTAGAATTCACTGGGGACTTAGCATCCCGCACATGGAGAAAGAGGCTCAGTGATCAAACGCATGTTTGCTTCCCTCCATACCTCCCTTTTACACGACATTTGCAATTTCATATGACATGTGCAATCATTCATGACCAAGATGCAAGTTCCATTTAAAATAACCTTTTTTAGAAAAGTTATTCACAAAACTATCTCAAAATAAACCAATTCAATTACCTATTAATTCAAAACCAGAAGTCAAGTTATGAAAAGAAATCCTCACTATCACTCAAAAAGAAAAAGAGGAGACAAGTATATAGTACGAATCCTTCAAGGAAAGTCCTTCAGCAGCAACTCGTCCTTCTGGGCAAGAGCGACTTTCATCCTTTGAAGTACAGCCTGCTTCAGCTTCAACTCCTCAGACAACTTTTCAACCTCTTCTTCCTGGCGAGTAACACATTCTGCAGAAGGGGCCTCATCTTGTAATTTCTGGAGCTCCTGAATCTCGGAGAACCCTTTGAGGAACCAAGGAGCATTGAAGTCGTACTGCACAAACAAATCTCGATGGCACTTCCAGTCTTCAATCATCTCCTTAGAAACTATTCGACCAGTTGTGATGCTCATCCCATGGATAGAAAATAAAGCCTCCTGAACGCGGTTGACCAATGCAAGACGACTTTTGAGCTTCGTAGTGGTAGCAATGTGGCCGTGTTTTTCCCATATTGCCGTATCAACTCTTTGAACCGAGCCGGCACACTGAATCCTCCAACCAACACATGACCTGGATAAGGAACAATGAAAGGAGGATCGAACAAAGCTCCAGGTTGCGCCACCAATACTTCACCAGTCACATGAGCCTTGTCAGTTGCAGGAGGTCTTTCTGAAGAAGTCGCCACGACAGCTTTATTGATTGGAACATGCTCAGAACATTCTTCAAGGTGAGCCACCTCAACGATAGCGGATGTTGCCTCTCTTACATTCCTCCCGATATCTACTTCGCTCTGGGTGCTAATTTCCATCACGACCCCATCAACAAGATCACTCAGGGAGGCGCCTTGTCCAACCGAGCTTGCATCATCTCTGTCATGGTCAGGAAAAGGAGCGGTTTCTCCAGACTTCTCAACATGAAGGCCAACATTACCAGCCTTCTCATTCTGAATGCGCGCCAACCTTGTGAAGACATTCTCTTTCGGAATTCCCTGATTTCAAGCAAGAATCACTCTTAGAAGAATTAACTCTGGAGAAATGAAGGAATCAACAGAAAGATATTTAAATACCTGCATATTGGAGGAATTGAGGATCACCGAACCACATGCCTGCCTCTTAGATATCACTCCTTCCTGGGGACTTCAATCCTCAGCTCTGGTCCGTTTGGCTGGAAGTGGCCTCAACCGGAAATGCTCCTTCAGTACGTCAGAAGATGGCTCACCACGGGAATCTGTTACAACATCCTCCGAGAATTCTTGGAAATCCAACAGTTGCTTCCTCCAAAATTCCTTATACTTGTCGGTTACCACTGAGTTTCTCCCAATAGGCCAGAAGGGAAGACTTTGCGATACAAGGAATATGTCAGCATCAAAGATAACCCCGGAGAAGTTCTTTTGAAGCCTCCGGAGGACGAATAAAGGGAACACCCTGGTCAAATCTCATTTGACGAGCAGCCTTGTCGATGTTATACGGAGTCACAGTAAGAGCTTCGTTGAATAGAGACGGGATATATCCTGGAATGCAGCTGTGCAGATAAGTAAGTTCTCCAGATTTCATAGTCTCGGCATCGGTACGCAACGCAGTATCAGGACCGTCAGAAGCAATAGCAAAAGTCTTTGGCTGAACAATGGAAGGGTGGATCGGCCCCCATGGACGGAAAGTTACAGAAAACACATTATTAAAGATATCCACGAGTTTCGCACCAGTTCTGGGACGCCTCCTCTGCCAACAGAGTATTCTCGAGCCACCATACAAATTGAAGAGCGGAGTTGCAGGAGCAGGAGCATAACTTTTGAAATGTTCCCACAAGAATGCCTGAAGAAAATCGAAGTGGACATACGACTCCACCTTCTTGTACCCGTTGGAAACATGCATATCCATTGCTAAGGCGTCCAGATGAGAATACAATGATCCAAGGAACAAGGCACCTAAGGGAAGAACTTCGCCTTTTGCTAGCTTTATCTTAACTTAACACCCCTTATGGTTTTCTTTCCGTAACCGTCGTCATATATATCTCTGGATAACCACAAAGACAGGAATTCAATCACACTGAGCTCGTTTTCCAACTCCTGATTCGGCTCTGGGTTTACAAGAGACCATTCCGATACCCACTAGGTGTAAAAGCATTTTGTATCTTTTTTCTCCTCCTTGTCCAGATCGTCGAATTCTGCCACCTTTCGGAATATAGTGTCATAATCACGTTGTTCCGTGTCAGAAAGCTCATAATAAAGATTCCCAGCAATAGGAAGGTTCATCAATGCATCTACGCTTTCCAGAGTAATAGTCATCTCTCCCCACCTAGATATAGCTGTATGAGTAGAAGGGCGCCACTGAGAAATAAAAGTAATCAACCCTGTAGCATCTTTCTTAATTTCAAGAGTAGCAGATGCCATGACTGCATCGAGGATTTGCGCTTTGGTCAAATTGGCTTTAATGTTCTTATTATTCAACATGCGCCTCATCCATCCTTCATAAGAGGCCAGTGGAGTATGACAATTCTTGAAGTCGATAGGAGATGGCGGATATTCATTTCTTTGAAGACAGAACCTCATCACAAGTGCCGAAGAAGAAGATGGATCAGCTCCTATATTTTCTGAATTGGAAAGCAGGACTATCCCGTGAGAGGGATGTTTCCTAATATTTGGAAAAGACAAGGTGAACAACTCATCAGCAATGTTCGGCATATCTTTGAAGCTGTCAACACTTCCCGACTTGGCACCAGCATTATCTCCAGAAGACATATCAACAGGAGTTATTTTCTTCATTCTACAATAAATACAGGAGTCAGTTCTTGTATAAAAAACAACACGAGTGCGAACTGCATTCACGTTGGAATGCACAAGACTGGGATTGGGTCCAAGCACCGGTACAAATTCCAAGTCCGGTACAAATTTCAAGTCTGGTATAAGTTTCAAGTCCGGTATTGATTTCAAGTACCGGTATTGATTTCAAGTCCGGTATTGGGTTCAAGTCTGGTATTACTCAAATTTCAAGCCGGTATTGGTCAAGGCCGAGCGAGGTCACAAGTCTGATATTGGACCACGTCAGCAAGCAAGGCCGATCGATATCACGGAACCGGTGTTGGTCGAGGTCACAAGACTGGTATAAGGTCGATGTTTGATCAGGTGTACACAGTGGGACCCACATTCAATCAAGCATGTATGGCGGACCGCATTCATTCACACGTATCATAGCACGATTTTCTTCATTCATGGGAATCGTGTCTACGAGATTCAAGCCAAGGGTTTTTCAAGATATAACCTAAAAGCTAGGTTCTACATGCAACGGTGGAAAAAAGAAGCAAAAACAACATGGATTCACGGCTTGTTTTACTAAGCAATCTTGGGGCGGTTTTGCTATCAATTTCGGTGGAGAAACTAATCATGATGTATCTATCAAAGGATTTTACCTAAGAAATTAGGGTTTTTCCTAAAAAAAAAAAAAAAAAAAAAACGAGACTTACCTTGGACGACGGCGGCGGACTCCGGCGACAGCAACTCCTTCAACGGCGGTCGGTAGGGCGGCAGCAAGGTCGTGGACGAGAGCAGCCAAACAAAAAAAAAATCGTGAGGAAAATAAAGGGAGTTTAGTCACTTTTATAGACAAAAAATTAGAAGAATCCCAATAGAACAAGGATACCTCTTTTGTTTGGATTCCTCTTTTGATTCAAATACCCAAAGAAGGAAACCGGTCCCACCAAAGGATTCCATACAAGCATGACGGCGTGGGCAACTAGCGGTCGGCCAACACTCTTCCGGGTAAACTTCTTTTATCCTGTCTTTCTCACATATGTATGTCATCATCTCATGCCTACCCCACAATAGTGTAACCATTATGTGTTATGCAGGGGACTTAATGTTGATGGTGGATTTTCATTTAAGGTTAAAATTGTAAAAAAACCAGAAAATCATGCGCTGACATCTTGTAAAAGATAAAGCCATTAATAAGTGTTGGATAATCCCTCACTTAATTCACCTAGAATGGAGCATGTGGCAACAATCCCATTCTGTGAATACATGAAATTCATCCAGGTTGGAGCATGTAGCAACAATCCCATATACCCTGTGAATTTCTAGCATTATTAATTAATGCGCAATCAGCCTTGTATTTCCTGTACTTATTATCAGTGTGGCATGACGACTGAGTGTTACTCTTAGCAGAGCAACACGAACCTCCAAGCATTATAATGAAACCATGTACGAAATACCCGTACAGGATGACTCTCGGTGTGTTATACTAGCCCGATTGAGCCACTCTCGGTGTGTTATACTAGCCCGATTGAGCATCCGGACTGACCGTATCAGTCCGGATATGATCACAGTCATCCAAATCCACAAGCATGATTGGATGACCCAGATCAATTCCATCACCCCCAAGCAGGTATGGAATATCCACTGCCGAACCAACGCGGACCCCGCATGGTCGGCCTCCCCAAAAGATTGGCCTAGCTTGCCAAGACGTCCAAACCAGAGCATTATGGACGGAAAACCCTAAATTAGGGTTTGCGGCATATTACATGTGTCGCAAAACAGTCTCAACCATCCATCTTTGCAGGTATAAATGGAGGGTGTAGATGTAGATTCAAAGGGCCCAGAGCATGTCAACACAATCACCGCGGGCCCGCCTACATACCTGACCAATCGGTTAGGACAAACCATGGTTAGTTATCCCAATTCGTACGCCGAATAAAGCATGGTCGCACGGCCTTGAAACCCAAAATTAGGCTTTTGAGCATCACGAGCGTCTATCTTCTCCGGCACGAATGGAGGGTCCAAGATTAGATTAAGCAGGTCCGGTCATACCCGGCATGACCACCGTGGACCCATCTATCCCCTCACCCGATCGACCAAGGCATATCATGCCTGGTTATTCCAAGACGCGCGCCCAAACTAGCGTGGTCACACCTCCCAAACCGCAACCGATCTCGACCGCTCAACTTCACGGACGATTTGGATGGCTCGGATCACGTTTTCATGGGATATTCGTGTATAAGCATGAACACCAGCCTACCACCTTCACACTGCACCGATCGGCCAAGACCGACCAAGATTGGTCATCTTGGAACGTGCGCCCGAAATGGGCATGACGCGCGGCTCTTGCGGCACCGGGTTTTCTGTCACAAATTGATCACGACCACTCAACTTCACCGGACGAATTGAGTGGCCCGGATCATACTTTCGTGAGGTAATGGGTATAGGCGCCTACACCGTCATGACGTCTACACGCATGTATGGTCGGCACGGCCAAAGTCATATCCCAAGTCGGGATTCGACCAGTCAAGAGGGATGCTTGCGCACCTCCTCTTGAAACCCTAATTTCATTAACGGTCGCAGATGAGTGTCTCAAAGATCATCTCATCCGTCCAACTTCACCAAACTTGGTTATACAACCCCGGTCGGGAGTTAATTAGTCGGTGAGGCGTCATCTCCCGTCACTTTACCACACCATGATGCAAGCACTCGCATAAAATACACACAATACTTCACAAGTATCAACTTCCCGAATAACGCAGTTATTCAATTTAGCATTACATGCTACCTTTTGTGGGTCCCACGATCCACACACTCGAGACATCAATCATGTCACAAACTGGGGGATACATACTGGGGTATTGGTCTGGCGGTTTACAGCGTGCAACGCGCCATCACAAGAACGTGTCAGGAAGTCATGGACGGTTAAGAGATGACAGGAGAAGTGGGCAAGACTGGTCGTTAACACCAATACACACCTCCACTACTCTATCACTCCACTTCCTCCACTTCCCACGAGAGACGTGAATAAGGCTCAAATGACTTGTATAAATAGATTCTTCTACCTATTTTCCAACACAGGAGAAAAACAGGAGACAAGAGAAACAAAACAAGTCCAGACAACAGAGGAAAGTGTTTATACAATCGTATTCAAACACCGGAACTGATTGATTACTCCTGCAAGCCAGTTTAGCTTTCTGATACAAGTCATTCATAGCCAACACCTTCACAATCTCAACACCTTCTTTGCTTCCCTCCCTAAGATCAACCCCATCTCCTTCACTTTGTGACCGAAACAAGTCTGGAACGGCCATTTCTTGGTTTAGGCCGGACTTGCACAGATTGATTTCCGAATCTACAAGCACTCACCGCGCAGTGCATTTTTTTAGGGTTTAGATTCATTCCTCATCCACACACCCCAAATTACCAAAACCGGCAGGAATAATTTTCACCCATAAACAATCGTGTATCAATTTGCCACATTTTCATGATAATTCCCACTTAGTAGTAAACATTTTGAAGTTATTTTCAAGGGTGTTAGTCCATTTCAAAGTTAATGTTGAGAGTATTAGTCTTAATCCCACATTATCTGTGTTATTTAAGATCCTGCGGTTTATAATTCTTAGGACCTCTCCACTCATTGCCAATTGGTTTTGAGTTGGATGCCCACATTCTAACAATTAAAAAATTGTTGAAAACGAAAGGACTTTTTATTCTCTGCGATATCTGGAGTACCCAGGCATAAAACAACACACCTTGAGGTGCTTAATGTTTTGAGCAGACGGAGTAAAACATACCTTGAGGTGCTTAATTTTCCAAATTCAATTTTAACTGGAATTCCCTGTCAATCCTGTTAGCACTAACTATGAACAACACATCGATCCATCTACAGGTTTATCATTACCGGCTGACATGTTTACAGTGCATTTAACATATACAAAGGATAGTTGTAAGCATATCTTCATCCTCAATAATCTTATTCATAATTAAGTAAGCAGACTTGAAGTTAGACTGTTTTAATGGTTTGATATTGTATTATAAGCTACGTGTTTCTGCATAACAGGTTTTGAGCCATAGGACCAAGAATGTGCATATTGATACAAGGGGATTTTATCATTACTCTGTTGGTTCATTTGTGTATTACTGTACACAGGTGTTTTGTGGGGATGGTGAATGGATCTTCCTTTTAGTAGGTGCATATGCAACTAACTTCTATATGCGCCAAAAATGTCTTAATTCGAATGGCCATTTTATGGAAGTGACCGACTTTGTTGAAAGCGAGTTGAAAAGCATCGTCACCCAATTTGAAGAAATTTAACCTGAGGAAGTTTAACAAAATGTTCAGATGGTGTATTGATAAATGAACCCTTTTAAGCCGGGTGAGGGGCAAAGGCCCCCTCCCCCTACATGCACACACACAATCAAATAGGTATAATTCCCATCGCACCTGGTGCATAGAACAGGCTATATATCAGAAAAAAGTAGTACATGCTTACATGCAAAAGTACAATTACCTTTTTGATTTTTTAGGTATTTCTAATAAAAAAATGCACTCTCTATTTAAATATGTCCCCATGCATATGGCCCACGGGTGCGGGGCCAAATCAGCAGTTCCACCGGGCCTGGTGTGTAGCACGGGTTAAAAGTACAATTACTTTTTCGATTGTTTAGGTATTTCGAATGAAAAAATGCACTTTCTATTTAAATATGTTCCCATGCATATGGCCCGCGGGTGCGAGGCGAAGCCCCGCCACACCAAATCAGCAATCTCCCCCGAGTCTGGTGTGTAGCACGGGTTACATACTAGGTGAATCATTAATTATTTTTTTTCGATCGATAAAAAATTTGGTGCTGGCGAGTTTCGAACTCAGATCATTGGTATCATCCCCAGTGACTTTACCACTGTACTACAATGATACCGGCAAGTGAATCATTAATTGGTGTGGCGTTAAAATTTTATATATGCCAAATATAGGCGATAAAACTTTGTAAACTATGCATATACGATTATCAAAGGGTATCAATTTTTTTTATCCATTAAAAATAATATTACTAACCAAGATTTTTGGAAATTTATTATGTAATTGTGCAAGGGGGCGGGGCCGCCACACCCTAACACACAATCTCCATCGTACCCAGTGCGTAGCACGGGTTACATAAATAAATAAGTGTATAATTTTGTTCAATTGTAAATAAAATTTAATTTAATTATGGAGTCAATTTCTATTAAATTATTTTAATATTTGGCCATCAAACCAATACATTAACATAAATTTCTAATACCAAATTTAAATCATCGAATAATAAGACACCTAATGGGTTTCAAAGTTTTCTATCTCTTTAAAAATAAAACTAATCACAAATTTTTCAAAAACAATATTAGTGCATTTGTCTATGGGTGCGAGGAGAAGCCCCGCCACGCTAAATTAGCCGATCCCACTGACCCCGGTGCGTAGCACGGGTTAGACACTAGTCTTGTGTTAAAAACAGAAATTCTTAATATAATAACAATAGTTAAAACATTATAAATGAATGTTCAAACATTGTACTTTATAAAATTGCATTCAAGGTTTAATACATACCGAAAGTATGGCAGCTCCAAGGCCGCAGATTATGATAATGTTTCCTTCCTCTACATTGGCCAACTTCCAAGATGCACTAACCCCTGTAGTCCTTGTAATTTCCTAGAATCACTGGCACAACTATTTCTCCTTGTTTTACATTACTTACAGTTTCTCTCGTGTCCTCGACCACACTGCACATTAAAACAACATTGTACGTAATGCAATTCATATTCTCTTTCCCATCTTTTACACACGTATTCCAGTCTCTTCAAGAAAACCCCTATTGACAAAGTAAAACTATATCAAGTAATTTTTCATACCGAATACCAAATTTCCGTAGTAGATGCTTGTTGTACAATATTCAACATCATCAAATGTTACAGTAAGAAGTTCCAGATCAAATAAAAACACATATAGATGGATAATTATCTCATCCTCAATCGAAAACACAAACATTACCAGCGGTGCTTCTTGGCTCATTCAATTGTATTCTCATTTAAACTATATTAATGTTGCACAGTTCTTGTATTTATTCATTCATCGTCATCTACCTCTTCTTAGGATAATTTCCTCAATAATGGTTGGCTAGCATTTTACAACAACACAACATAAGGGTAGCAACCATGTATAGTAGCAATATCTCAAACCTATTTTCTGTTGGATTTGAGGTACGCCGAGATTTTTAAAGGTAAGTGAGACCAAGAAAATGAAACAGCAGAATCCATCAGAGCCATTGGATAGACCCTGAAAGGCATCAGTCAAATATACAATTACTAATATAAAACTTATTGCGTCATCGGTGATCAGCTTTCCGAATCTCCCAGGAGTGATGTTAGGCAATCGATAAATTTCAAAATAATAGAAACAAAACTCCTGTTAATTTATAACCAATATGGCAAGGGGACTATGAAGTCTCCAAAAGTAGCCAAATACATGATTGTGCAAAAACAAAAATGAACACAATATCAGTGTGTCACCCACCTTCTACATGGCACTACATTTCCCAGACATAATTTTTGAAACAATAACAACTTCCGTCTGCAAATGAAATTACACTCACTTTAGGATGTATGTCCTAATTAGGCAAAACAAATTAATATTAAATGACGAAACCAAACAGAAACTTCAAAGAAGGGGTTGAAACTGTTCAACACCTTAAGGATTTCGAAACATTTTTCGAAAGGAAAAGCCACAGTTTTCCATCTTCGCCATTCAGCCAAAGATCTTGTTACCATCTCAGCATCAGTTTCACTTCTCAGTCTATATCGATTGGCTTGTATGGTTAAAGCTACAAACTCACTTACTTCTTTCTTAATTGTACGAAAACGATTTTCTGCGTCGCATATAGCATGACGACTCGGATTACGGGTGTTGATAGACACATTTTTGTGTTTGATATAATCTCAATTGTATATATGTTAGTACTCGATTTTGCGCTTATTTTGGTGTTTTGTGTATTTGTAGGTATTTTTGAGAAATAAACATTTTTGGAAAAATCGGCTCGAAAAGTTGCACCCGGAGGACACCTACTATTCGGATTCCCATTTTGGATAAGGGGTACCCAAATTACTAAGGGGCACCCTAAGGGTATCCAAAGGGCAACTACTTTTTGCAAACCAAAACTGGATAAGGGGAGGTCATCCCCTTCATTTTGAATAAAGAAAATTGGCGGGAAAAGTTTATTCTTTCACGGACAGATAAGGGTTTGGATTTTTGGAGGTTTTGGACGAGATTCAATTGCCAGAATTGGGTTCAATGGACCTGTTTGGACTTAACAGGGATGCTATGGGCAATTTCTTCGATCCAGTTGGGCTGGATAATTGGTTCTCGTGAAACAGGGGAGGATTAATATTATGTGAAATATGCAGCTCAACTACGTGTGTTTTGCTGGATCGTATTGGAAGAGATTGAGTCGGATGAAGTTGTAGAGACAAGTCAGCGATGAGTGACGTGTTTTGAGAGTTAAAAGAAGAAGAAAATCTTCGTATATTTGGTAGCAATCTAAAACAGGGAAGCAATATTGTTATCGGGTATATAGATGGAAGTAATGTGCGAATCGAAAGAAGAAAACCGCAGACAGGATTCGTTTCTACTAAATGTAGAGAGTTTTGAATAATCCAGCAGAGTATCAACGGCTGCAGACGCGTACACGAGATGAGAAAGAAAAGAAAAGTCCGAAACTTACGAGTGAGGAAAAGAGAAATCATTGAAGATATTCTCGTGATATGTTCCACATGTTGTGTATAAATAGGACCTTTGGGACTCAACAGGGGGTGTCGACACTTTGGGAGGAGTTGCAGAGATAAACAAAAGCTTGCAGAGTCGATTTCACAACTTACAGGCGAGAGGAAGAAGAAAACCAGAAAACAACACTAAAAGAAAGTCGCAGAAACCGTGACCTTTACTTTCAAATTCAAAGACTTTGTAACAATTTTTCCAACAATTGTATTGGGTTCGCAAACAGTTCGCAACAGCTTTTTCGGTGGAAGTGAGTTCTCAGTAACAATTATATCTGTTACAAACTCATTTGCTTTATTAGTTTTCTCTTATTTTTCACCTATTTGAGCTATGAACACCTATTTTGAGCACATGAATAATATGAGGAGCTAAACCCCTTAGACAAGGCGACGGAGGAAGCCATTGTTCCATGAAAAGTGGTATATTTCTATTTTAATTAATTTTTGCAATTTCTTTTATGATTATTTGCATGGAACAGATATTGGAAACGAATTTTTATTGAATGATTGTGATTCGTTTTGATGGAGCATGCTTAGTTTAAGACTTTTGATGTTTCATGCTTAGTGTTTACAATTGTTACTTCGAAAATCTACTTGAGGCAATAAATTAGAATCACTTCAAACGCAAAGAATTGCATGAATATTGATTAGATTGAATCACTTAATTGGTCAATGGTGGAATCCTGAGTCTCGGTGCTTTTTATAATCTTGATAACAACTTCGATTGAGTTTTCTATTTTACTTTGAGTCTAAAAAAAATCTTCACAAGTCTGAGTGAACGACATCTTTCTTACCACTTTTCTACAACAAATTTAAAACCACATCAGGTGTCACTGCAGAACCCATCGTGAATAACCGCCCAGAAATTCAGTCATGGATAGTTTGCTGAAGCAAATTGAGTAAATAAAAAAAAATAGTTTCTGCAAAAAGATTCATCTTCTTATTTAGTATACGGAGCGCGCCGAACTAACAAGGGCCGAGATATGTTCAAGAATTGAAAAATTTGTTGAAGTTGAAGAATTTTTTTAAGCTCAGAGAAGAGTAAAGAAGACTATATGTGTGAATGTGAATTTGGAGTTGAAATGAGGAGTATTTATAGAACTCAAAAATTATAGCTGTTAGATCACAAGAGTTTTCAGCCGTTGGCGCTTCTATGAAAAATGCGGCGCTTTCAGGAAAGACACTGGCGTTAATCAAGAGCGCGCGCTGGAAAGACAAGCGCCAACGTTTTTGGCTCAACCGCCAGCGCTGGAGCGAAGCTCGCCCGGCCTTTCATCAAGCGTGCGCTACATGTTCCAACTCAATGAACAAACAACGAATTTGTTGGTTTGAACATCCATTTTTCATGTTTGTTGAGTCCATAGTAGGAGCAAAATGAACAAACTTGAAGTTTGTTCATTCCATAGGAATTGCTCTTAATAAATCGGAAATGACCAACTTATTATCCTTTCTCGAATGCTATGAAAGTTGGCTACCAACAAAAGAACTTGTGGAAAACTATCAAACCAGACTTCTCTAGTAAAAGCATAATGACATAATAAATGTTTGATAGACTTTTTAGCCACTTCACAAAATGGACGTAAAGGATTTTCTGTAATGCCTGATCTAAACAAATATGTTTTTAAAGGTAAACGTTGTGCAGACATTTCCACGAAAACAATTTTGATTTAGGCAACACATCAAGGTGCCATAACCTTTACCACTTTTTCTGATCTTGGGCATTAGTTATACATTGTCCACTTATTAGTTGTCTATAAGTGGATTTGATAAAAAAAAAACTTACCCCAAAGAAGTCAATAACCACCTAAGGAGCTCAGCGGAACCAAGAAAAGAGCATTAAATAAAAAGATACAGATAAATGAAAGCGAGAAAGAAAAGAAGTTCAAGGTGGCTTCCAAATAAAAACGGCAACCTGGTTGAACACCCAAAAATATAAATGGTGTCAAATATCTCTCTGGAAGGCAATTATTTTGAGGAAGTAAACTATCCAAAATTTAGAATTCGTTTATTCTTTATTTTGTTTCGAATCTAATTAGCTTGACCTTGCTCGAATCATTGGTTTATTAGCCTTATATGTAGCAAAGTGGTAAGAGGTTCAGGTCCATTTCACTTTGAGGTATTTTGGCTTTCTCATCTTTCTTTTCATGCTCTTTACAGTCTTTGTGGGATTCTTTCACTTTTTTGGTAGTGCAGTATTTTCCGCAGAAAGTTGGAGTTGTTAAATTAATACTCAAGATTTGGAGTAAGAATGAATATGGTCATGTCGATAGAGAATTAGAAGAGTTGGAAGAGAAGTTTTTGCAGTTAGACAAGCTCTTAAGGATGCAAATAATGGTCTTTTCGAATTAGAGTGGAATGAGAGACTAAAAGCTAGACAAGATTATTGTAAGTTGATCCCCCAGGAAGAAAAATGAAGGAGTATGGTTAAATCTCATTTTATCAAAAGCAGTGACAACAAGACCAAATATTTTCATTATCTTGGTACTGACAAAAGACGAATGAATTACATTGGTAAGATCAGAGTTACCAGCGTTATGGTTGAAGATTCTTTTGAGATTATATTTGGTTTTGTCAATTTTTTCCAACAAATTTTTGAGAAGAATACTTCTAAAAAGGGTGGTTTTGAAGAACATAGTTTTAATTTTATTTCAACCAAAATCCAATCTTAGCTTAAGAGGTTTATCTATAAAGAATAAGCTTTTCAAGCTATCAAATCATTAGGAAAGGATAAAGATACATAACTTGATGGGTTTCCATTAATTTTCCTTTAATTTTGTTGAAGATTTTAAAATCTGTTTTTAAAGTTGAAGGTTTTTGTAATTGTTTTTTATTGATTTTAGATATTGCTCTTAAAAGAAATTCTTGGTAATATGTTTTGGTCCTGTTTCCTATACATATAATTTCTATTGATGAAGGAAAAGATTATGTATTGGTACTTTATTTATGTTGTATTTTTGTTCATTCAAAAAACCACCGCCAATTTTTCGCTATCACTTGCTATCCATAAGATATTGACCGGATACTTCTTATTGATGCGTATATGTTGAAGAGTGATTATTCAATGGTTTTCATCATAATGCTTTTTCGTTTTCGATTTTTTTTTTACATGGGCATCGTTGAGGGATTGGATAAGCCTCATGGCACTGCATTCCGGAGCAAATACACTCTGTCAGCTCTAATCTAGCTACAACAAAATATTTGTTGGAAATATTAGTAAAAGTTTATTCTGTATGAATGAAATTTGTTTTTAAACGATCTTGGTATAGGGGCGGCAAGAAATGTGTAGTTGCAGGAAATCCCACAATACACCCCTCACTAGAATTTACTTAACTAATCCATTTGAAGATGAATAACTATAAGTTTTATTGATTATTTTCTTGAAATGTTTACAAAGGAAGATAGAACAGAGCTAAAGAAATTACAATCACTCTAAATTTTCTCTCTCCTAATGACTTGCTTAACCATTCAAAAAGAACCCTCCCTCAACAGACTTACTAAACCCTTTATATAGGGTATTACATAGTGGATGACAGCTAAGTTGTCCTTTATTTTCGGGAATAACTCGCGAAGTGTCGCAAGTGTATAAGTGTTCATCCTCGCAACACTCTTAACCTTTGCCAGATTTTCACATCTTCCTCGTGTTCTGGTTGTCGTCATTCATTGCGTCATTTATTTTACTTCCCTGCGACTCCTTCGTGATGTTGTCGTTTATTATTCTCGCGAAGTATTGAGGTTGCGATATTCTGATCCTACATCTTGCCTCTTCTCATGTCTTCTCTGCGAAGAAGAGAATGTCATGAGAACTAACATTTTGAAATGTCGCAACCATTTGTTTTCTATCCATTCTTTTACCGACAAGATTCCGTAAATTTAGGAATGACTGTTTACACGTATCTAAAATTTTACTTTTTACCGGCACATTTAATGTTATCCGGTTACTCTTTTCCCATCTATTTAAAGGAGAATTCCCTATGAAAATTTTTCTTTTCTTTTACTTCATCTTCTTTATTGTCTGCAACTTTTCTCTGCCGTTTTCCTTCATCGTCTTTATGCTACAACTCTTCTGCTACTGTTTCTATGGCATCAAAGTCTGTTGATTTTGCTAATTTTGATTATTTCATGACTGATTTCTCTTATTGAAGTCTTTTATTTGGATACTATTCTTCTTTTAATATTTCTCTTGCCATTTTTGTTTCAGCAAGGATAAATCTAGCACCAAAGTCACTGTCATAAATCCTCGTGCTTCCATGGGTTCGCAACCAAAGCAACCGAAATCATTTGCCTCTAAAAGAAAGCCTGCGAATAATAAGGTATTTAAGAAACATTTACTCTTTTAATAACAATATTGTTGCCTCTGTTTCTTATTTAGCTTGTAATTCGCAGGATGCTGATAAATCCCCCAAGAAGCCTCGCCCTTCTAAACCTGTTGCGCCTTCGATTTCTTTTCCTGGGTTTAAGCTTGCCGCTTCTCCTACAATACCTTCGCAAGATAATTCATCTTCTCTGGCGATTTCTTCGCAAGATAAACCAACTCTTTCTTCTCATGATGACTCACCTTCTCAGGCGAGGATCTCGCATGACGAATCAATCCCTGAATTTTCCGTTAATGAAATTCTTCAAAATGAACCTCTCTCCACTTTTACCCTTAATACCTCTACTTCGCCCCTGCTTGTTAACCAGGTTCCTTTAACTGATATTCTTATGACTAAAGATGATTCAACCTTTCCCTCTTCCTCCATCATTTCCTCTTCCTCTAGATCTATCTCTCTTACTAAAGAAAACTTGGAAGGGATAGATGTAGCTTTTAAAGTTTTATCAGATACCATGAATGATGTTAAGAAAATTTCCACTGATCCTATCAGATCTAGTGTTTATGAATCCTTGAGCAAGTATTTTGGTTCCGATACCATGTCGCGAGCATCCTTGGAACAAGAAATTAAGACCTTGAAGAATAGCCTTCATAATAATTCGCTGGATCGCGATAATCTTCGCGGGAAGAATGAAGAACTAAAAGGTATCAATTCCTCCCCTTTTTTTTTTTTTTTTTTGAAGACCTTGTTCGCCTTTCAAGCTTTGAATCAGAAACGTAAAATGGAGATATATCAAGTGGAATCTATCGTGGAAGAAACTCGAACGGAAAGAGATGCTTGGATGGAGCAATATAACCGATTAGATAACCTCCATACATATTCTGTTGACCAGATAAATAATCTAACCCAAGAAAACGCCTACTTAGTCCATAAGCAAGAATTATTAAGTAACGAATTGTCGCATCTCTCATATTCTTTGACTAAATCTAATTTGGAGTTGGAAACCTTATCAGATGAAAATGGAACTTTATCTCAAGAAAAGCGAGCTTTGTTGGACAAGGTGGCGATATCCTCGCAACAACTTGATGTTTGTCGAAAAGCACTGAATGAGCAAGAACAATCTATCTGCTCATTGAAAAATAAACTCAAAGAAACCACTACCGAAAGAGATAAGCTTATTCAGGGTAGAATAACTCTAAGTGTGAAAACAAACCAGCTCAAGGATGAATATACCAAGTTAAAAGAATCTCATTCCTCCCTTGCGAAGGAAAATAATTTACTGATTTCTAATGAAAAAGCTTGCGTTCTCGGTTAAAAGGTCTTGTCGGTGATGGTTTTGATAATGCCATGGATCATTTGGAGAATAGTTGCTTGTCCCTGACCCAACATCTTATCTCGCAAAAGGAAGGTAGTCATAAAATTTGACTGCCTCATCCGCCGTTTTCCTTTTCTAATTTCTTACATTACTTTTTATTTTTGACTCTCTGTTCTTCTATATTTTCGCAGACTCTGAGAAAGATCTTCTCACTTCGCTGTCTACTTTGGAATCCTCCCATGCCAAGATTCGCAAGGAAAATACAACACTTGTCGCTACTCTTGCCCATTCTCGTGATCGTGCCGCAAGAAGGCTTAATTATCTTAACCATCTTAAAGATATCCAAAGTAGGGATCAACAGAAGGCACTTCTTCGTCAATTTCATCCCAAAGCTGAAGTTTTTGTGAATGAGATCTTACTCTCTAAATCCCTTGAACCTGTCTCTATTGAACCTTTGGAAGTTGAAGATGATGAAGTTCCTAATTCTCCTGATAGTGATTACGATTATGAAAGCTGCGAAGACATCGCGAACAATGAAATTGTCGATAAGAATCTTCATGAAAAATCTTCCGATGAAAATCCTCTTGTTGGCGAAGATGAAGCTGAAAATCCAAATGAAAAAAATTTCTGATGGAAATCCTTCACCTAGCGAAGGTGAAGCTGATAAAATTGTTGAAGAACATTTATCATCTCCCGTTGCCGAGAATGCCGATGTAAATGTAGAAAATTAAGCTACTCCTGTAATTTTATATTTTCCAGTCTCTTTTTCTGTATGACTTTTTGCATGAGATGCTTTTCAATTTCTGTTGAAGTACTCTTTTTGATTGAAAAGACCAAGTCCCTTGATGAATAATCCCTTATCTTCTCTTTTTGAATGAGATGCTTACTTTTATTTATGTTGAAATTTATCATTGCGACAAGATCGCAGGATATCTTCACAAATGAAGAAATCTATTGATCTTGTCTTATCATTGATTGTGTGGTCTTATTTTGCCTTCCTAATTAAAGGTCTTATTTCGCCATCCCTCGTTGCGACAAAATCGCAGGACGTCTTTACATTTTCATGTAATGACCCATTGACCTTGTCTTATCATTTATTAAGTATTTTTGCCTCTGCAGGATATTTTATTTGCGACAATATGACAGGCTTAAATACTCTTGCGAATGTAAAATCCCATGACATTGCCGTCTTCACGACGAAATCGCAAGACGTTTTTACATTTTCATGCAAAAACCCATTGATCTCGTCTTACCCTTGCGTTAGTATTATTGCCTCTACAGGATCATCGCACAAATACGACAAGCCTGAATTTCCTTGCGAAAATAAAGCCTCATGACATTTGCGTCTTTTGACACTTATCAGCTCCCTAATGGAGGGTGTCGCCCTTATCTTCTCCCTGGTTGCCCCTTCAAGGAGGCGTACATCGGCCATACAAGACTAGCTCCTCCTATCCGGTCTTAACAACAACCAGTTGTTTTCGCAACCTCTTATCCCTTATACCTATATGGTTTATGGTTACGAGACTGTACCCTAAGTGGAGTTTTCTTCGGGCCGAGTGCAGATATACCAAGACTTGCCAAGAATGGCCGAGACACTTCAAATGCCCTGTGCACTCTTGGCTCAACCGTGTACCTCGGTGCCTTGAGCATACATCGACTCCTTGGAAGAGACCCTCGGGCGTCCAACCAGGGTATAACCTTATATATATATAGTTGGAAATCCAAGGTATCTCTCCCGGATAGGCTTTCATGGGCCCCAAATATCCATGACTCAGGTTCCAGGAGCGGTGTAACCTTTCCCCTGAGCCATGTCAAGAGATACCCCCTTATATGACGCACTTTAGGTCTTACATTTGCCTCTTGCGAAATATCATTCGCGAACTAGGGTGTACGCCATAAAGGTTCGTCCCATTCACTCACTCATTCATTTTTGTTAATTCATTCAATCATTCATTTTGTTTGCGAAGCTATCGCACAATCCTACATTGTTTAATCATTTTTGTTTTTCAATTCTTCAATCAAATTGTCATACATTCTTGATGGCGAGATCCTCGCATATTTCTTCTTCAATTATTTTTTCTTCCTCTTACCCTTAACAAGCTTTTATTACTGCCTTTTGATGATTACTCACTTCTTACACTTCTTGCTCCCTTTGCTCTCTCGCCTCTCGCACCATTCAAATCTCTTAATGATTCCTTTCCATCATAATTTTCAACTGTTTTCATGCACTTGTTTCGCAATGTATCTTCTCCTCTTACATCAATGGCATCCACCATCAATCTTTCTCTTCTTTGTTCATCTTTTGCATGTTGCTTCCAACCCTTTCTTTTCGTAGCTCTCTCTTCGCAATTCTCCACGTCGATCTCATAGCATTTTTGTCCTTCCGTCCAATCTCCCTTTATAATTCCGACACCGCTAGGATGAGGAAATTTTATGCATTGATGATAAGTTGATGCTACGCCCAGAATTTCGTGCAACCATGGCCTTCCGATCAATGCATTATAAGGGGACTCCACATCAACTACACAGAACAAAATCCCCGTTGATAGTCCTTGCAAGGGTATTCTCATATGAACTTCTCCTTTAGGCTTATTCGTTGTTCCATTGAAACCATATATCTTATATGTCGAAAGTATCAGTTTTTCATCCTTCCCCCCCATAGTCTTGTAAGTATGGTAGAAAAGAATATTTACTGAGCTCCCCGTATCAATCAAGATTCTATTGATCGCTTGACAATTCTCTCGCTTCGTCGTCTTCGCCATCTACAGGTTTTGGATTAATTTCCAATTTTACAACCAATGGGTTGTCATGCGTCTCTTTGCCTTCAGGAATCTCTTCTGCGGTGAAAGAAATAATCTACATTTGCCATTCTTTTAACTGCGACGTCTTCGCAATGTTCATCACTTCTTTATTATTAGCATCCTCGCAAAAAAACTCTACCGAGAACATTATCATGAAAATCTTCAATTGTTCGGTAAGAGTGTACAATGGAGTTGCAAAACAAATTTTTAGCTTTCGATCCAACTTCTATTACGAATGTTTCTTTCCCCTTTGCTGAATTTGTTCTCGTGCATTTCTGGTGGTGGTGGTAATGGCTGAACCTTCTCTTCACCTTTTAGAAAATGACTCAGCTTTCCTTGGTCAATCATTCTGAGGATGATTCTTTTTATATTTCTGCAGTCATTTGTTAAGTGTCCATGAAAGCGGTGGTAAGAACAGAACTCGTGACTTCTATCACTTGGTGGTGGCTCATTACCCATGTTCCATGGCGCAGGTATGTTTTCCATCAAGAGTATAGCTTCCCATATTTTATCAACGCTAGTATTTAATGGTGGCATTTTGATTTCTTCCCATACTACTCTGTGACGTCGCTGCCCTCCATGATAATTCTGCCTTTGACTTCCATAAGTTTCTTGCGGATGATCAAGTCTTTGAATTTTGTTATTGCCGCCACGGTTGTAGTAGTTCCTTTCTCTCTCAAATTCTTCTTGATCACGGCTTCCCATGGCTACTATCTTTGGCTGTCCATCATTTATTATCCTTTCTTGTTGACCTTGCGAAGTGCTCGCCACCGTGTTTATCAGTTTGGGTAATAAACTTGCATTCGCAGCGTTTGAATTTGTATTCGCAACTGGGTATGATTCCATCTCGTTTTGCCTTTCCTCTAGAGCAATATATTCCTCTTGAAGTTCTCGCAGCTCCGTCATCGTGATTGTATTCTTGACTCTAAAAATTTGAATATATAGCAAATTGGTTGCGAACATAGCGTTTATAAATGATAAAATGAGATATCTTTCATCCACTCTTCCAGCCATCTCGCTACACATCGTCTTCCATATCACAGTTAAGTGTCTTAAACTTTCGCCAACTCTTTGTTTCAGCCCAAATACATCTTCAATTCCTGGTCGCGAGGAGTTGTTACTTATGTATGCCCCTAAAAATGTAGCTTGTAAATGGTTGAATGACGTGATGGTGTTTCTTGGTAAACCCTCAAACCATTTTCGGTGCTTCTCCGTTAAACTTGATGCGAAATATTTGCACAATATAGCGTCATGATTTTCCCACTGTAACATACATCTTACATACGCTTTGATGTGTTGTATTGCGCAAGTTGTTCCATCAAAAATGCTGGTTAATGCGGGTAAATTGCACTTGGGGGGTATTCCTCCTAACTGCACCTCCAGTGTAAAGGTATTTTTCGCAGCTTCTTCGATTGCCTCATCCAATTGTCTTCTTCCTCCTCCTCTTTTATTGTTCAACATTCCTCTCATCTCTGCCAACTCTTTTAAGATTTGTTCATTTACATCAGGATTCGAATTTATTGGTCTTTTTAGCTCTGCCTCTCTCCTTCTGCGTTCATGTTTATCTTGATTTTCTTGTTGACATTTTCTTCTCTTCTTTCTCTGCGACTTTCTCCTCCATCTCGTTCATGGATTCGCACACCATTGTATCTATCATTTTCTCTTCTTGGTTGTCTATCATCTCTCCTTTGTATTCTTTCATACTCTTCATTGATATTTCCATTGTTGCGATTTTGCTCGCGCCTTCTTTCTCGATTGTCATGATTATTCTGTCGAATTGCTTCCTCCAATTCCCGTTCTTCCATTTCTACTCTTAATCTTTCCCTTTCGCAAGCTAGACGCGCTTGTTCAATATAATGCTTTTCGATATCATCTTCAATCTCTTTTTGTTTCCTCTTTGTTTCTCTCCCATGCAATATTCTTCTTCTTTCTTCCTGATTTTCTTCGTCAATTGGACCATTCTGCTGCCTATTTCCTTGATTTCCGTTATTTTGGACATTTTATAAAATCTCAGGACGTGGAATACACACTATTTCCCTTCTTTCGCAGCATCCTTCATCGAGATTTGGCTCTCTTTCTAGATTTTCTTCATTAACATTTTCTACAGGTAATATTCTCCTCATATTATCTCTAACCGATTCTGATCTTGATCTTGTATTACTTCTCGAGTTCCTATTCTGCAACCTCATATTTTCCACTCTTAACTCATGGTTTTGCCTTGTTAAATTTGCGCGTTCTTCCGCTTCTAATCGCCTTTCTTCATGTATTGTTTGCCTCAACGTTTCTAATGCTGCGATTTCTTCATTTCTATGAGCTGTTTCTCCCATCTCTTCTTGATTTCTCTCCCCTTGTCCATTATTTATCAATTGTTGCACTTCTTCTCTTTTTTCCATAGAATCTGATCTCCATGTATGCACACTCACCCTATCATAATCTATTACTTTATTCGGTGCTGGTTGAATTGGTGGTAGAATTGGTGGTTGAATTGGTGGTTGAATTTGACCTTCTTCTCTATCTCTTGCGTTTATTCTTGATGGTTCACCTACTTCATTTCTCCTTTCTCCAACTAATCTCCCGCTTCTCCTTACAATTGTTGGTTATTCTGATGCATTCCTTCTTCTAGCCATTTCTCAATTTTAGTAAATTGTTGAAAATTATTCGAAATTTCTTTCTTGTCATTCCTGATTCTTTCAATTCACAGGTTGATCTTCCCTGTTTCTAGCGCATATGTAGTTGCAGGAAATCCCACAATACACCCCTCACTAGAATTTACTTAACTAATCCATTTGAAGATGAATAACTATAAGTTTTATTGATTATTTTTTTGAAATGTTTACAAAGGAAGATAGAACAGAGCTAAAGAAATTACAATCACTCTAAATTTTCTCTCTCCTAATGACTTGCTTAACCATTCAAAAAGAACCCTCCCTCAACAGACTTACTCAACCCTTTATATAGGGTATTACATAGTGGATGACAACTAAGCTGTCCTTTATTTTCGGGAATAACTCGCGCAGTGTCGCAAGTGTATAAGTGTTCATCCTCGCAACACTCTTAACCTTCGCCAGATTTTCACATCTTCCTCGTGTTCTGATTGTCGTCATTCATTGCGTCATTTATTTTACTTCCCTGCGACTCCTTCGTGATGTTGTCGTTTATTATTCTCGCGAAGTATTGAGGTTGTGATGAGTGCCAAATATTGCATAATTATACACCTTTTTATTGGCACTTTACTCATCTTTTGTGCTCATAAATCAGATATTATCCCAGATTCTGTATTTTCTTTGTTTTCAAGAATAAATATTTGTATTAATTAATTTTGTGTTCTTAGGTAATAAATAAAGCTCGGAGAATCTGTGGAACCAAGAGCAGGAGAATTAGAGACGAGCATCTATGGAGCAGATAGCCAAAGCCCACGCGCGAATCAGTTGCAACCCAACAAGGAAGACATGGGCTAGAGCTACCCATGACCCGGATCCAAGCCCGTATCATCCTCAGCCGTTGAGATTGCTATCACCACATCCAACGCTCGCTGCTCTGTCCTTCCCATCATCAGCCGATGCTCCCGTTTCACACCAGAACCACCTACACCCTGAGCCGTTCAGATCCTCCACTTCCTAAATCCTACGCTCGCTTCAACCTTTACATCAACAGCCGATGCACCCGCTCAACACCGAAGCGACCCACACCCTATACCCTAATCGAGCATTCCATTTCATCTTCATCTTCTCTTTCTTCTTCCTCTCTCCCGTCTCCATCACAGAGCAGAGCTCTGCTCTTTTCATCCTTCACCCGACCAGCACCTTCCCTCTCCCTGACAAAGCCATCACCACCACCATCTCGTGTCAGCGAACCACCTCTCCGTCTCCCTCTATTTCTCTCATAGTTTCTGCCCTAGAGACTAAGTGAGAAATAGAAAGAGAAGAGGATTAGGTCTAGGGTTTTCATGTTTGTAGTAGAAGCGAGGGAGCGATTGTGAAGAGGGAGCAGTTGGAGCGACGTGGGTGAGAGAAATTTCACTTTAATTTTCTGTTTTTAAAATAGAATTAGGGTTTGTATTTTGGGATATGTGTGCATGTATAAATAGAAGAGGGATGAGATGATTTTAGGGATGCCTGGGCTAGCCAGAGCGTCAATTTAGTTGTATTTGTGTTTTAATTGTCTTGTTATGTTCTAATTACATTTCCAGGGTGTTTGAGGAAACCCCTGATGTTTATGTGAAGCATGTTCATTTTCTTGTTATTGTTCTTGTAAGCTTCATTGTTTGATTGAATTAGCTAGTTAAGTACATGACCCTGTGATGGAGTGTACTGTAAGAAGACACTCCATACTAGGGGAGTGTGTGAGATTAGCAAGACAATGTCATGGTGTTCATCCCTGGAATGAATCAAGGCCATAATTAGGCTAGGAACTGCCTTAGCATAAGGTCGGTGGTGGATTCATCACCACGGTATTACTTCTTTGCCTTAGTTTAGAGTCACTACAATTTCAGTCGCTTCGACAACCAACTTATAATTGTTACACCTCTAGGAATTCAGTTGAGCTTAGCCATTTGATCATCTTAAGCACCACAAGTCCTTGTGGGATCGACCCGTACTTGCCGCGTCTCCGATAGACGCCGTGCACTTGCGGTATAACATGTAGGCCATAAATTATAAACACCTTCAGACGCCTACCAAGTTTTTGGCGCCGCTGCCGGGGACTTGGCGCGTGCCCTGTGTTCATTGGATCGCTTCACTGTTTTTCTTTACTACCCTGTATATATGTATTTGTATCATAGTGTAACTTAGCTTTTTGTAGTGTAACTTAGTTTCAGTTCATTGCGTTTAGTTCATTGCCTGTAACTTAAGCCATTGTAGTATAACTTAACTTGTAGAGTAACTTAGCATTGTTAATTTTATCTCGCCTTTCATCTCGTAACTTAGCATATCATTTGCATCTCATTGCATACGGTATAACCCTGCATATAGTTTCACTTCAACCCTGCATATGGTTTGCTTTCCCTGTAATTTATGACTTGTTTTAACCTTTGCATCATAGCTTCCTTTTGTAGTTTCATAGCTTCTTTGCATCATTGCCCTGCATATTAATCCCAGTCAGTCCAAGTTATTTTCAGGTGCATGTGGTAAATTTGAGCCAACCAGTGTGTGCTACCCATATTACCTGTGTGTTCTTTGAGCTGCGAGCAAAGCCTAAAGTCTGTTGAGCCTCGAGCATACCAGGTTAGTAATTGAACATTGTATGACCCCCGATAAGCTAGTTCACCTGGCTAGCCCTTGGTCTACCACTGTATTGCCCCTGCGCTTTGTAAACCCCGAGCATGCCCTGCTAGTCGGGATGCTCATGTGAATACTTCTTTGATCTCGTGACCTTGCATGCTAGCCTGTTGAGCTGTTGAGCCCGCTGACCGCACTCTGTTACATTAGATACCTTGCCAAGCAGCCCACGTATTTGTGAGGTTGGGCTTGGATAACCTGAGTTAGCTACAAGACAAGTGAGGTCAACTGAGATAGTTGATTCCTCATGCTTTAACCTTCATGTATGTTCAACCTTGTACTAGGCCTTGATATCTGCTGAGCTTTGCGGACTCGAGCATAACCATCCGCCCGACCTCCGGCCCCGAAGCCGTTGAGCCTCGAGCATACCCGTGAGCCACCACTTTGTGCTAAACCGAGTTATTGTGTGGCCCGAGCTAGTCTCGTGTTACCCCGTGTGTGCATTTGCCAACCCGTGGAGAGCTTGAGCTGCTCTCGGACTTGAGTTGTGAGAGACTTGCCAATCTCCGCCAATCCCCGCACATGCACATAACTCACTGTGCCGTGCACACGGCCGGTGCAAGAGCTTGCCAAGCTCGCATTAACCGAACCATCACCCACATATACCGGGCTGTGCAAAAAAAAAACTAGGCCCACATCACATCATCTGGGATGTACAATTTCACATGATGCACTGGGCTGCTTATAACCGAGCCCACGGTTCCACCGGGGCTGTGCAATAGACTAAGCCCCCATCTCATTTGTGCACAAATATTTCAGCCCACACCCATTAAGCATTGCACACAACAATCGGGCTAACCCACAATCAACCAAACGGTGAACTCGGGCTAGCATTATAACCTCGGGCCGCACTTGAACTGGGGGCGTGCAATTGCAATCGGGCGAGAAAACCCAACCACCGGGCTCGCATCCCGCCAAGCCCACATAAGCCACCTTTGTTGGGCTTAAACTAAATCGAAGCCCACATCTGTTGGTGTGCACACAATCAGGCTGTGCGGTTTCACAAATCACGGGTTTCAAACAGGCAAATCCCAAACAAACCAAATTCCCACAAAAACCAAACAACTAGCCCACAACAAATCAAAACCCAACAAACCAAATGAAACCCAATAAACCAAACCAATCCCACTAAAACCAAACTTAGTCCACTTCAACGGGGCTTTGAGTTCAATTTGAGTTGATAAATCATGTCAGGATTTTGGTCTGCATCTGGGGATGGAACCAAATCCATTAGAGAACTTGCTTACGGGCATGTTTCACAGGATGAACTCCCCACATACCATAGTGATTTTAGGGAATTTTATGAGCCTTCTCAAGGCCCGGATCTCACATACCCTAATCATTATGATCACATACATCATCCACCACAGGTTGAAAATGAACAATTTTCTCATACCCAGTCATCACTTTTAGATCAATTAGAAGCTCGACTATCTGCTTTAGTCAGACAATCTGTTTTAGAAAGGCAATCTGTCGAATCTAATTCCTCTAGGCAATATGAAATTTATGCTTGCACCTTATGTGGTGGCTTAGACCACCCTGCTGAGTACTGTTATATTTTGCATGCTTATAGACAGGTCTAGGGAAAACCATGATAATCCAATGTACGAAGTGTCTAGAAGTGACTATCTTTGGCAACTATTGGGACCATAATCAACCTGCACACATGCATCATTCACCACAGTGGGGAGATGAACAATTTTATACTCCCCCAACTCCTAGTTTGCAATCAATAATGGAAACACTCAAGGAGCAAAATGCTAGGCTTGAAATGAATGCAATGCATGACCATCCACATAGCAACATGTCTGAATTTACCTTCTCTAGTGAACCTCATGCACAACCATACAGTGAATATCCATATGAGGAATGCATACCCACTAGTGAAGACTCTCCTTCAATAGAACAACTCAAATTGATTCTTCAAAGGAACCTGATTGAGTTACAAAATTATAGGATTGAAAATAGTGTTTCTAGTCTTACTCATGCAACTAACACTGAATATGAACCTAATCTAGAGGTAGATGAGTACACTAAAAATACTACAATTTTGAATGGAGAGATGAATTCTTGCTATGATGATGATGATGATGAATATGAAGAGCATGTGTATTTTGAAAATGTAGTAGAATCTTTAGGTTCAGAGACATTAAGTGTCTCTTCTGTGAACCCCATGAATGATGCTTCTTCTAATATTCATATATGTGATGATGATGTGGAACCTGTGCAATTATCCTGTGAAAATGAACATGATTTACCGTCTTTTGAATTTAGGAAAGTGTGTGATGGTACAAATGATTTTATACATGAAAACAACTTAGATGTACCTAACCTCTCTCCTGAGTCACAAATTGAAACTCCTCCACCAAACCTAGGTGTAGTTTGTCACAAAATTGCAAAACCAACTTTTCTGAAAATGCCTAACTTAGGCCTAGAGCTTTGTGCTTCCCAAGTCCTCTTGGACTATTTTGCATCAAAGTATAACACTTTTAAAGAGCCACAGTTGGAATGTGTATGTCTGCCGGTTATTAGTAAAACTCATTTTGAGTTAGACCTTTTGCATGATGTACCTTTAAAATTGCAAGATTTTGTACTCTCAAATACACCTGTTGACAAGTTTAGGTTTGGGGGAAACTCTTTCACATTTGCAGTCTTACTTGCACTTTCATATTATATTTGTGTAAGGCTGTTGATGTTTGTATATATTTTCTATTGGGTTGATCCTCAACTCTTTAGATTGTTGGTTTATGGTGAATTTTCATTGTATATATCCAGTAGGACTTGTTAAATTTTCTTTTCTTGAATCGGTTGAGTCTTCATGCGCATTTATTATGCTAATCCGATATGATCTCCGTTGAGAATGTTGGATTCTAGCCTTGACTAAAGAAGCTCAACCTTGCTCCTGCCGACATCCGGTAATCTCTTCCCTTTTCTCTTATCAAGCATAGTTCTCTCGGTATGTGACTGTTTAAATTTTTTTTTCTATATGTAGACACATTGAGGACAATGTTTGATTTAGGTTTGGGGGTGCATTTGCATTTAGAGTTTTTAGTCTTTTATTTTATCTTTTATCTTAAAAAAAAAAAAAAAAAAAAAAAAAAAAAAAATCAAAACTCTTTTTGTAAGAACCTCCAACTTTTAGAGATTTTAGAGTCACTAGCATGCTTCTAGCTATGTTTACATAGAGAATCTGACCGAAATAACAAAAGTTAGAAGTGCCGGAGAACACAATCGGGTTTCTTAGTTGATTAGAGCGTTAAAGTTGGATTTAACCATACCGGAGGGCGAATTAGGTGTTGTTTAGATATTCGGTAGTAGAATTGTGATCACCCATAGTGGAGACTACCCATTTTACATCAAGTGAGGCACCAACCTTCAATTTTTTGCAACTTTCTAGAAAAGTTGTTAGAGTGTGTGTCACCGTACGTCAATTCCGGGTAGGAATGGTGAGCTACCCAACTTCGCACCACTTTCAGCACTACTTTTGATCTCTTGAGTGCTAGTTTTTGTCAATCATGAGGGTGACGTTTAAAGATGAAAACTTCTTCTAAATACCGATTTGCCGTTAGCATCACTCTCTCTCTCAATCAGCAAGACCCATAGAAACACATCATCATCAGCAAACGGAGCATCATCAGAATATTGAAAGAAAAATTGATATAGTCCAAGGTTTTTGTGCAACAAAGAAAAGAAAATAGGATGAGAATTAATAAAATTTATAAAATCAAGACAATACAAGTTGTGGAAAAATTGAGTGATAAAGTCCTTTGTCCATGGAGTTAGTTGTTTCATTATTTGTATTTTTATTTTTATTTTCACTTATTGTAATGTAAAAAAAAAAAAAAAAAAAAAAATCAAAAAAATCAAAAAAATCAAAAATCAAAAAAATATTGTAGTTTATTTTTGCTACCACCATGGTAAAGAAGAATTTAAAAAGAAAAATCCAAACAACAAGGAATTTGAGTAGAAAAGTTAAAAATTGTCAAGTTTTGTGAAGTTTAGAAGTTCGTCATCAACATTTGAAGACCGAAGACCGAAGATTGAAGACGTTTCTATGGTTCTTATGAGAGAGTGATATTAATTGCCGATCGGGTGAGAAGTGAGTGAGTACTCCCACCCCTTGCTAATGGTTGATTTCCTTTCTTAGAGACCATCAGAAAAAGATTATTTTTGTCCACACTTCGTGGAGTCTCAGATTTTATTTCGGAAGGTTATCCTTCTTACCTACAACGTGTGCGGGATTTCTCTCTTTATTCCTTTGCACACATGAGAGACTAAAAAAGCGATCTTTTTGAGTGCAATTATCATAAAACCCTAATGGTGAGGCATAAGTTGAGACTTATGATCACAATCGAATCCGAATTCTTTCATATGGTATGGTTACTTCTCGCTCAAAGACTTAAGGATGAGAATACGTTCTTTGGTAGTTCTAACTTCATGTTACTAGCACGCAGAAACTCTATGTCCTCATAGCTTCTTGGATGCTTGAGACTCTTTTACACTCGAAGTTGGAGAAGGTTTTGTGGGTACACCCTCTGGTAAACCCTCACGAGACTACAACTCGTCCACTAGGGACACCTAGCGGTTTAAAGGCTTAGTGCATACGCTAAATGCATTCGAGAGACTGCGACGGGGGGTATAGTTAGGATTTCTTCATTTTGTTTCACTTGAGGACAAGTAAAATTCAGGTTTGGGGGTATTTGATGAGTGCCAAATATTGCATAATTATACACCTTTTATTGGCACTTTACTCATCTTTTGTGCTCATAAATCAGATATTATCCCAGATTCTGTATTTTCTTTGTTTTCAAGAATAAATATTTGTATTAATTAATTTTGTGTTCTTAGGTAATAAATAAAGCTCGGAGAATCTGAGGAACCAAGAGCAGAAGAATTAGAGACGAGCATCTATGGAGCAGATAGCCAAAGCCCACGCGCGAATCAGTTGCAACCCAACAAGGAAGACATGGGCTAGAGCTACCCATGACCCGGATCCAAGCCCGTATCATCCTCAGCCGTTGAGATTGCTATCACCACATCCAACGCTCGCTGCTCTGTCCTTCCCATCATCAGCCGATGCTCCCGTTTCACACCAGAACCACCTACACCCTGAGCCGTTCAGATCCTCCACTTCCTAAATCCTACGCTCGCTTCAACCTTTACATCAACAGCCGATGCACCCGCTCAACACCGAAGCGACCCACACCCTATACCCTAATCGAGCATTCCATTTCATCTTCATCTTCTCTTTCTTCTTCCTCTCTCCCGTCTCCATCACAGAGCAGAGCTCTGCTCTTTTCATCCTTCACCCGACCAGCACCTTCCCTCTCCCTGACAAAGCCATCACCACCACCATCTCGTGTCAGCGAACCACCTCTCCGTCTCCCTCTATTTCTCTCATAGTTTCTGCCCTAGAGACTAAGTGAGAAATAGAAAGAGAAGAGGATTAGGTCTAGGGTTTTCATCAGCTGTAGAAGCAGGGAGCGATTGACAGAAGAGGGAGCAGTTGGAGCGACGTGGGTGAGAGAAATTTCACTTTAATTTTCTGTTTTTAAAATAGAATTAGGGTTTGTATTTTGGGATATGTGTGCATGTATAAATAGAAGAGGGATGAGATGATTTTAGGGATGCCTGGGCTAGCCAGAGCGTCAATTTAGTTGTATTTGTGTTTTAATTGTCTTGTTATGTTCTAATTACATTTCCAGGGTGTTTGAGGAAACCCCTGATGTTTATGTGAAGCATGTTCATTTTCTTGTTATTGTTCTTGTAAGCTTCATTGTTTGATTGAATTAGCTAGTTAAGTACATGACCCTGTGATGGAGTGTATTGTAAGAAGACACTCCATACTAGGGGGAGTGTGTGAGATTAGCAAGACAATGTCATGGTGTTCATCCCTGGAATGAATCAAGGCCATAATTAGGCTAGGAACTGCCTTAGCATAAGGTCAGGTGGTGGATTCATCACCCTGGTATTACTTCTTTGCCTTAGTTTAGAGTCACTACAATTTCCAGTCGCTTCGACAACCAACTTATAATTGTTACACCTCTAGGAATTCAGTCGAGCTTAGCCATTTGATCATCTTAAGCACCACAAGTCCTTGTGGGATCGACCCGTACTTGCCGCGTCTCCGATAGACGCCGTGCACTTGCGGTATAACATGTAGGCCATAAATTATAAACACCTTCAGACGCCTACCAGGTTGCGATATTCTGATCCTACAAAATGGTAGAGGGGCGGCAAGTGTGATAGCAATGTCCCTCTTATTGGTTAGGGGGTGTCCTATAGGGGGTGTAGATTGACTAGATTACCCTTTTCACCTTAAATTAACCAAAATCAAATCAATTTTTTTTAAACCTAATGAATCAGAAAAAATCCAATCAGTTTTTTTTTTTCATCTTCTTCTTCATCTTCTCTTCTCCTCCATCAACCCTGACCTCCATTAAAACCGAAAATTTCATCGTCTTCGATTAATCGGCGATTTGAAAAATGTTTGGAAAAACCCAGTTAGGGTTTAGTTTATCGTGTTGGATTTAAGTTAATTTTGTATCAAAAATTAGGGTTTTGTATGAAAATTGAAATTGAAATTTCTGGGTTTATACTAGTTACGGTTGGTAATAACTCAAATACGAACCGTAACTGTAGATTGGGTTGATGTTACGGTTGGTTTAAACTCAAATACCAACCGTAAGTTCTTAGTTTTGAGAATATGTTCGATTCACGGTTTTTATTTGCATCATATTTATCAACCGTAATTGAGTTACGGTTTGTTACTCAAACAACCATACCAACCGTAAATAATCCTGTGTCTTAAGAATTTATCAAATAATGATTTATGGTTCAAAAGTTAAGTTGACACACCAACCGTAGGGTAGTTACGGTTGGTCTGGATTTATTAGTTACCAACCGTAATTTAGTTACGGTTGTTGTCCAAATTTAATTACCAACCGTAATTGGTTTTACGATTGGATCTTCCCCAAATTGAACCAGTTACGGTTGGTATTCGATAACTTACGAACCGTAACTAAGAGTTTCGGTTGGTCACGAGCAAAATTGAAACCGTAAGTTCTTCGGAAAATTCAAAAGTTTTGATTTTGTTATGTAATTTAGATAATTTTGAGCGAGAAAAAGCTAATTGGAACTAATTTAGAAGTATATCGGGTCACTGGAATCACTCATTTTGGTTGAGTGAATCAAAATCTAGGGTTTCAAAAATATCACATAAGTTTTCTTTTTCTTCTCCTCTAAATTTTTTTTTTTTTTATAACTCTAAAAATCTGATTTTAGAGTTATAATAAGTGAAAATTAATTATCAACACTAATCTTGATTATCAACACTAATCTTGATTATCATTACTAATCTTGATTATTAACAATAAGGGCTAATTAGTCATTTCCAGATTTTCATTGATAAGGGGCACTTGAATTTTCTTGTAATGACCTTTTTTGTCTTATTAGTTTGCCGCCCCTCTACCATTTCTTGCCGCCCCTTTACCAAGATTGTTTTTAAACGTTGGTTTAAGAGATGTGTGTTTGGGTTATGCCTTTTCACCCATACAACACTTAGTGCACAAGTGTGATGGAGAGTCACTATTAGACATAGTAAGTCACATATAAAAGGAAACGCACATTGTAGAGTCACCGTCGACCAGGGACGACTCTGAAGCCCGTCAAGTTGTGCTCAGCATAAGGAGGATAATTCCGTAGGCTATTTTGAGTTTGTATTTCGATGGCCCATAAATAATTTTTCACTCAGTTCTAATTTTATTCTCTAGCAATCACGTCCTTGATTCTTTTTTTTTTCTTTTTTTGCTAAGAACGCCCTTGATTCAGTTGGTATCTCTAAATTATTCTTTAAATTATTTCATATTTATATACAAAAATAAGATCGAGTGTTATCATTTATTACTCAAGACCCAAGACACCCAACCCTAAATGACTTAAACAACAATTCAAATAGAGTGTAAGGATTTTATTTTCCATAATTGCATTCACTCATTCATAGAATCATATTTCCACGGTTAGTTATATTAAAATTCAGTGATCTTTAATTTTTATTGTTTTTCAGTTTAAGAAAAATATACGATTTGAATCCTAAATTATTTTATTTAATTTTTTTGTGAAAAATATGAATATATTACCAAAACACACTCAATACAAACTTGAAAAGGAAAAACTGAACAAAGAAAAAAGAACAAAAAGAACATAAACACTAAAAAGTTGAAATGTTTTCATGGAGGGAAATTCCATTTGGATGATCATCCGACAACAAATCAGCCCATGTGTTATCTATAGCAGTAGCATACCTGCTTTCAGTCCTCCTAGTAGCATTAAATTTATCTACAAAATAAAGTGACTAATGAAATTTGGCATTTCATTTCTCCAAGAATTGAAAAGACAAGATTTCCTAGCATTCATTGCTAGAGTATCTGCCACCCGATTACCAGTTCTTCTTATTTAAATATAGTATTTGTATTTGTTAGAGCATTGCTCGGTCGAACTCGCAAGCGTTTCTATCTCAAGCTTGTTTGTCAAGTTTAGTTGATCAAAACTATAGTCTTGAATTTCTAGTGTACTTATAGCTATGTATCGGATTAGGATAGAATCTGTAGTTGAGCTTTAGACTTCACGGTGTTTATCGATTGAAGATGAAGATCTACTGAGGAGAGCTTGGAGGAACTTCATCAACAAAAGGTATGTGGAGACTAAAACTTATCCATCACTCAGAAGTCTATTATATTTTATCTCCTAATGAGACTAAGCCGTATAACTATATAGACTTTTATATTATACACATTTGATATTTCGAGCCGAGTTTTTTCGCTTATCTATTTCTCGAAATATGTGTTGGAAGCTTTTTGCTTTAGCTACGTTCATCATATTCTTGACGAGTTTAGCTGGAAACAATTTATTTGTTGGAAACTAAATAATAACCTAGCATTTTTAGGGGCGACCCCAAAAGAATTACGGGCGACACTAAAAGACAAAAAAGGTCACCCAAACGTAAATCTAAGCTACCCCTTATCTTCGATTTTTCGAAATGGCCAATATGCCATTATATAATCGGGAGCCTACACCATAATCAGTAGGTTAAAGGTGAATCGGTAGGTTAAATTGAAACTCTACCTACCGATTATTATGTAGATACTTCGGCTAATAATCCCTTTTATAATCGGTAGCTTATCCAACTTGTAAGACTACCGATTATAAGGAGCCCCATATTCAACCTTGGCCAAATTCCATAGGTTTTGAGGGGTGCAGAGCCAACCATAACCACTTGGCTTGAGCTGTGGATGTAGCCATAATCGGAAGCCTAATAGGTTACATACACTACCGATTATAAGTTGCCCCAAAATGAGTTTTTTCTAAAATCCTTCACGTAATGAATTTTGAAATCTACCATAATCGGTAGGGTATATAATTATATAACCCACCGATTATAACGAGCCCCAGATCCAACCTTTGCCATATTTCATAGGTTTTGAGTGTACACAACCGACCATAACCACTTGGTTCGTGTTTTGGATGCAGCGTTAATCGGGAGTTAAATATATTACCAAACCATCCGATTATGGGTTGCCCCAAAATGAGTTTTTTCTAAAATCCTTCATGTAAGGGAATTTGAAATATATCATAATCGGTAGCGTTACCAACTTGACAACCTACCGATTATAAGGAGCCTCAGATGGAACCCTTGCCGAATTCCATAGGTTTTAAGTGTACAGAGCCAGGCATAACCATGTGGTTCGTGATTTGGATGTAGCCATAATCGTAAGCCAAATTGGTTCCATAACCTACCGATTATAAAGTTGCCCCAAATTTAGTTTTTTCTAAAATCCTTCTTGTGATGAATTTAGAAATCTACCATAATCGGTAGAGTTTATTACTTCTTACCGTCCGATTATACGAAGCCCCAAATCCAACCTGTGCCAAAATCCATAGGTTTAGAGGGTACAGATCCAGGCATAACCATGTGGTTCGTGATTTGGATGTAGCCATAATCGGACGTCAAATTGTTTCCAAAACCTACCGATTATAGGTTGCCCCAAAATGAGTTTTTTTCTAAAATCCTTCATGTGATGAATGTTGAAATCTCCCATAATCGATAGAGTTTAAAACTTATAACCCTACCGATTATAAGTGGCCCTGGATTCAACCTTTGCCAAAAACTATAATATTCGGTAGCCAAAACAATAATCGGTAGTTTCACAAAATAATCGGAAGCAAACTCTTGTAATCGGTAGGCTGGGGTCTATATATTAGTGTTTGGAAAAAAAAAATGACTCATTGTGAGATAACTCCCGATTGAGTGAGAGAAGAAGAAGAAAAAAAAAAGAAGAAGAAGTGGGTATATGTTGCCAACTTCCGATTGTTGCCAACTTCCATATACATGGATGGGTACGAAGAAGGATGTGAAGTTGTTGAAGTTCAAGGTTCACTACCGTTTAGAGATGAAGATTTGGGGTATATGTTGAATGATCCAAACTTTGATGGAGATGAAACCCTAGACGACGCTTTCATGGAAGAAAATGGAGAATCACCCGAGATCGAAGCTAACGATGCATCAAACATACAGGTATGTTGTTAACAAACTCTAATACCCATGTTATCCATGTTATGTGCGTTTATGTGTGTTTTTGAACGTGAAAATTCGATTTCTGCATGCATTGAATGACATGAACGACATATATTCGGTAGTTAATTTAGTACAATATCTACCGATTATCCACAATCGGATATATTTTGATGTATTTATCTGCCGAATATGAAAAAAATCCCCAAATTGAAAGCTTCAATTTCTCACAATCGGAAGTTGTATACATAAATAAACGTCCGATTATATAACGTCTCCCCAAATACGAATTTCTCCAAAAAATGAAATATTCGTAAATCTTGATATTTAACAATCGGTTGGTTTATGAATTTATAGTCCCTCCGATTATTGAAGCTTTTTATACAGAAGAATTGTTCATTTGTGTATGTCGTTAATCGGTAGACTATATTCGTACATGACTACCGATTGTTTAAAATCGGTTATGTTGTATAGTATTAAATTACCGATTTTGTTACAATAGGTTACTTATTATCTAAACTTCCTTCCGATTGCTAATGCATAACTTGTTGTTGTTGTGCGTAGGCTGTTGTAGCGGTTGATGACGATTATTATTTGAGGCCTGATACTTCCCTACACTATGCAAACGATTTGGTATGTTCATGAATTATCTTTTCTTTTTCCAATCATGTATGTTAGATGGTTATGCTTATTTTTTTTGGTTTGTTATATGCGCATTTAGATATTTGGAAGTAAGAAGGAAGCAAAGGAATGGCTTATGAACAAGGCAAAAGAGAAGATGTGTGTGGTAGTTCAGAACCCTTGCGTGAAGGACATTAGGTTTGAAATGGTTTGTGAGCGAGGTGAGAAGAAAAAGAGTCACGAGGGAAAGAATAATAAGTATGTAAGGAAGACGGAGAGAAAGAATACCGAACTCATACAAAGAAGATTGGATGCCCATTTAAGATTGTCTTTTATAAGCCCGATGGTAAGGAAAGTAAAGATTGGAAAATGTCTAAAGTTGCTAATGGTTGTCACAACCACAATGATCCGGATACTCTTATTGGACATGTAATGGTTGCGAAGTTAAAACCACATGAAATGGAGACGGTGAGGTCTATGCGTATCCAAAAGGCGAGTGCGATCTTAAGTAAAATAAAGGCGGACGACCCCGACAACTTGTCTTCTTTGTCTACAATTAAGTCGGCCCTATCTATGATCAAAAGGACGGAATGGGATGGTAGAACGGTCATGCAACAATCGCAGTGGTTAGCTGAGTTACACGACTACACGTTTAGAACGGAAGAAAAGGATGGTAAAGTGGTACGTATTTTCTTGGACATCCCGAAATGATAAAATTGGCTCAGTATTTTCATCAAATTTTGTTGATAGATGCCACTTACAAGACAAACAAATATAACATGCCGTTGTTGAACATTGCTTGTCACACTTCGGACAAAAACATGTTTACGATTGCATGGGGTTTAATGGATCATGAGAACAACGTGAGTTTCATTTGGATGTTGGAGACGTTGACAATGGCGATGATTTTCCAAGGGTTATTGTAACGGATAACGATCAAGCCTTAATGCATGCAATAGCGGTAGTGTTTCCTGAAGCCCGAAACTTGCAATGTACGTGGCACATTCAATGCAACCTCAAACACAATTGCCATCACCATTTCCAAGATAAAAAACCAAGGAAGGGTACCAAGAGGTCGAAGGAAGAGGATGAGCGCATTAGTAAATTAACCGCGAAAGAACGAGAGGAAGAGAAGAGGTTATTTGATGAAAAATGAAAGGAGGGTGGAATAATTTGGAGAGCGTTCATGAAAGCATGGGACAAGATCGTTTGGTCAATGACCGAGGAAATTTACGAAAGAAACTTGAAGAAATTTGAGGATGAATATGGCAAGGACTACCCAAAACCCGTTGAGTATTGTAAAACACAATGGTTACCGATTAAGGAGAGGTTTGTGTATGCATGGACATATGAATATCGTAACTTCAAGAACGAGGCAACAAGCATTGCGGAGGGGTCTCATGGCCGATTAAAGAAAATACTTCTAGGTAGTCAAAATGGAGTTGTGTCGATCCAAGAAGAAATCCATGAATTCACCAATCGTGATCTCGTAAAGATTAAGGATTCTATGCAATTCATTGTACATAAATTCCCTACGGAACATGAAAGGGAAAGATTTCTTCTAAGGGGCATTGTTCATAAAGTTTCAAAATGGGCAATAAATCACATGATGGAACAATTGAAGTTATATAAAGCTTACGATGACAAGAATATGGTTTGTGTTTGCAAGGATATGATAGGTATTGGTCTCCCATGTCGTCATAAATGGGTAGGTACGTCGATGTGATTGACATCAATGATATTCATCCATTTTGGAAGTAATTAAATTTCACTCCAAGCACCCTCGTAGTCGATGGTCCGTCATTCATGGAGTCGGAATTGTGTGCAAGAATTACCGAGCGTTATGCTACAACAAATGGCGCCAAGAAGCAAATATTGATGCATGATTTGGAGCAAGCTCTTCACCCTCGTTTAAGGGAGGTTGATGAACCTACTAAGCAAAAGGGGGCGGGTAGGCTAAACACCGAAGTGTCGAGGACCATTGAAAGAAAAGAATTAAAGGAGCATTTGTCTAATAAAAGAATATTGTGTAGGCATGAGCGTTCGGAAGCCGAATTTAAAGATGAGCCGCAACCCAAGAAAAGAGGTCGTCCAAGAAAAGATCAAAGTGGACCAACCGCCCAACAAGTGAGTCCAAAGGTCTCTACGAAGCCTTCTCAAGTAAGTCAAGCCGAGGCGGTAGAATAAGTTATGTTAGTGGAGACCCAAACTAGCTCCGTAGTTATTGATCAAATGAGCGACTCGCAACAAACACAATCAACGGAAATGGTGACTATAAGAGAGAATTATGGTACTCTTCGTTGTCCTAGGGATTTTCATGGAAGACCAACACGATCAAGGTATACGATTATAGAAGAGTATATGAAACAATTCCCTCCACTCATTGTTCCATTTGTTTTTCCACCGACGAGGTTGATGGGGATGGCAATTGTGGGTTTCACGTCACCACAGAACAAATTGGTTACTTTGGAGAGGCGATGAACGAAGATGTCACCCAATGGCAAAATTTAAGAACTAAGATGACGGTACAACTAATAAAGGACAAGGATTTCTATATGGAGATGATGAAGCAAGGAGATAGGCACGACAAAGAACTAGAGTTCAAAGACTTAGTTGGGCGTGTAAAGTGCCGAAAGGGATTGAAGACAATCGGATCCAAGTATTGGATGACTATGCCTAAATGTGGATATCTCTTAGCAGACGCTTTGAATTGCGTAGTACATTTCTTTGTTCCTCCTAGGTATGGACATTCATTTACGTTTACACCTACAACGACGGTTTGCGATGAATCGGTTAAAGATAGAAGAATTATTATGGCATTTGTGAATGAGATGCATTTTATCGGTGTAAGAGTAAAGAGAATTTCCCATTACCTCCGTTGGGTGGTTGGAGTGATTACTTCCCAACGAATCATTGTAACGATTGGTTGAAACAATATTAGACCAACATGTTGGATTGGGATCGCATCATGAAGGAGGATTTCGGAAGGCCTCTTTGGAATTGGTTCCCTCGGATGATGAAGATGAATGATCGTTATGTTTGAAAGATGTATAGTATGAAGTTCCTATTTGTACATGTTTTTTTTGGAATTTTTTGGAAAATACTGTGAAGTATGAAGCTATAATCGGTAGTTATATTTTTAATATATCAACCGATTATACAAGATTTTGTAAACCGACTCAATCAATATTATAATCGGTTATTAACTTTTAGAAGTTAGCTTCCGATTGTAAGGCTGACAAAACAACTGAAATTTTTCCCAGAATCGGTAGATTACATATTACATAAACATCCGATTGTCACCAAACTCTGACAAAAAAAAAAAAAACTGAATTTTTTTTCCAGAATCGGTAGACAACATATTGCATAAACTTCCGATTGACAACAAACTCTGACAAAAAAAATGAAAATTTTCCCCAGAATCGGTAGACAACATATTGCATAAACTTCCAATTGTCACCAAAGTCTGACAAACAAGCTTAAAATCTTCCCAGAATCGGTAGACAATATAAAATAATAACTTCCGATTGTAACCATCAATCAACATTTATACTGTTGCGACGGACTTCAGGAATTCATAACTTCCATCATAAGTGAATTCTTCACCCTTTTCCACTAAGTACTGTGACCGCTGTCGTAAGCGACACAAATATAATTACACTTTCTCACAACTCAAAATATAAATATAGCAAGGGCAAGAAAGGATCGATCCCACAGAGAGGTCTAGGTTGTCAAATCGTCATGGTTTCCTATATAAAACACCCGGAAGAATTTCTGATTGTGTAAATAAATAAAAACAAAAAGCAAATAAACAACGCACGCAAATCAAGGATGTGAAAATATTGGATAAAGGTTTCATCTTCAATTGTAAACAAGTTTATGAATATATGAATAGAATTCGTATTTAATCTCGCTATCATCAAAAGCCTAGAGAATCAAGAGAGCAAGATAATCTATCAATTTCCTAATTCATCACACACACATTAGGGCTGCGTATGTGAATTCTTCCTAAAGAATAACCTAACGCCTTGCGCTAATCAAGTTCAATTCCTAGGAGCATTAAGTTTCAGAAATAGGCTAATCAATGCAATTGTAATACATTGCGCAAACAATTCGAACAAAGGTCAATTTCTACATATGAATACAAGGATGTATCACTACAACCTAGAATCATATCATGCTACTAGTATTCAAGGTTATCGCTCGATGAAAACCCTAAAATAGCTATAGATATGGATGTGAGTTCAATCAATTCTAGACTCGACTAAACAAACATTCAATCATATTGCAATCCATCAATCATGCAATTATTGTAACCCGTAGAAATCATACGATAATATTGAGAGAAAACTAATTCATAAAAATCATAACTTGGTTGCAAAATCCAACTACATCTTCAACCAATAATAAAAACTTAGTTCATATTCATGGAGTTCATCACAAGAAGAAAGAGAAGTTTCATGTTTCTAAACCCTAGAATAAAAGTAGAAGTCTCCCTAATGGAGATATATCTCGGTTTAGAAAAGAGTTTTCTATATATATGCTTTTCTCCCCATAAGGATACTTTCCCAAAATTAGGTTGATTCTTCTCAAAACCCGTCTCCAAGTTGGTCCACCAAGCCCAGGAGTGAAAAATATGTCTCTGGAATTTTGGGTCCAAAAGCGTCGACGGATTGCTGACGTCATCACCGGAATCCGGCCACCGCCGCGAATCCGTTGCGGAAAAATATCTCAGGCCACCTTTTGTCATCGGAATCTGTCACCAGCGAGTGCACGCTCAAAGCAGCTCATCTCCATATCTCGCAATTCAAACAATCACAAAATACCATCTAAACCAATTCCTCATTTCTTGCGAAACGCGCCCAAAAGCGTGATGCGTAGCTCATATGTCCGGCCGTCGATTCTTGCATCCGACTCATACCCCCTTCGTGATTCACTGAATCATTGTGATCCCCACTTTCGGTTCCGAAATCCGGCACCCGGAAGTAGCACCACCGCCTCGCCATTTCTGGTCCATTTCCGCACGACCTACGCAGCCTTTGTTCGCACTTTGTCACTTCCCTGTAATTTCACAAAGCACCATGACCGTTATCCCGGTGCAATTTCTTATAATCCCTGCACCTGCAATGCTAATTCACCATCATTGCTCAACAAAGATTGGCGACCTCATACAACTCGGTGCCATTATCGCATCATCATACATGCCTGCATTCTGTTGAAACAATGAACCCACTTGCCATGAATGTCTGACTCCGGCTTCCACTGAGGCCTCTACCAAAAACATCGGTGCACCACTACCATCCAATTCACACAAACAAGACCATCGCTTCCCTTTTATTTCTTTGCTCCATTTCTGACTTCCATTAGCGACAGTGACTCATTCATAACAATCCTGCCAGAGCCACGACCTATAATTCCACCAAGTGCACATATCTCTGCGAATTCACTCCCTCGTGCCATGACCCCTGCATTTGCAGGACTCGAGCTCCATCAATCATTCTGCGGCTCATCTGCTCAGTCACCTCAAAGCTCCATTTCAACACCAACTCCACCAGAACCACAGCCACAAGCCACTGCCACAGGATAAACAACCACACATTCCCTTGCCATCACTGCCTGTAGCCTTCAATTCCATCTCTATCTTCTTTTGCAATTCAACACAAGCTCTCAAAGAAGACAAAAGACTGCGGTTGCGACTCTATTTTGCGGCTGTTTTGCCATCTCGAACCAACCAACGCCATAGCATGTATCCCATCAACAACAGCATAATCTGCCCTGTAGTTTCCTCCAAACTGCAACCCTGACTTTTCCTCTTGCCATCAATTTCTGCATTCATATCAAGCAGCCACCATATTACCGATCATTGTAACCCCTTGTATAACCAGCAGTGATGAAACACGAGGAACCGAACCGATCCATGAACACGAGTGGATTTGAGACATCCGCTCGAACAGTTTATATGCGTTTTTCTCATCAGTACAGGTTGTGTCTTTGCTTGTATATTGGAGATCACACAACTCCTTCCCCGCAATAATCGATTCGCATAACACACAAACCCATCAACCATTGAGCTCTTATCGTTCACTCTCAATCACCCACCATACATTCATAAACAATGGCAACAAACTTGTGTTTCTTCCCGTATTTCAAACTTGAATTTGAGTTCTAATTATCACACGAACACAAAACTCGCCCATTTCTCCTTCTCTTTCTTTGGCTCGGTGAAGCTGTTGATCTCTGCTATATCCAAACGAATCGAACACACATCCATCATCTTCATCGGCTGCAACTATCAGCTCAAAACCCCTTCATCGACCACCACAATCGAAACTATCTACTTCTCTGATTGATTTCACCTCCTCTACGTATTTCGATTCTGATTTTCTCAATCTCTCGATCGTATCTCAACTAGCCATCTGATTTGAACCTCAGGCATGAACCACTCTTTGCGGTTCGTGATAACTAAGACTCAAGTTCATCATCAGGTGTAGTCTCGACCTAATGTTATAAAGAGGAGGTGCCCCTTAACGAACAATAATCTGTCAATAGCGAATCTCATATGGCTACCCCTTATCCTTAGCTAGGCTCTCAATAGCACTTCCCTTTTAACCAAAATCTGGCTACCCCTTAACGTGTATTGGGGTGCCACTAGCATTCACCACTAAAATGACCATCTTGCCCTTTTCTTTCCGATTCTCATTTTGCTCATAACTTCTTCATACGAACTCCAAATGACTCCGTTCTTTCGCCATTGTCTTCATATTCTCGTCCTACACAATGAAAAGTAGAAATCTTGGATTTGAGCGAGTTCCACTTCCTTTTGCCCCAATGACTCCAAAACACCTATAAAACTCAAATTCACACATAAGATACATAATTTACAAGAAAACTCGCAAAGAAAGCATAAATACTAGATATTAAATACGGTGTATTCTACACCTATCAAATTCCCCCACACTTAGACTTTTCTAGTCCTCGAGCAAATCAAACAAAACAAAAATAAAAATACAACAACTCCGTGACGTCGAGGCTACGGTTAATTTTAGCATAAATAACAAGCCTTTAAACCCCTAGGTGTCCCTAGTGGACGAGTTATAGTCTCGTGAAGGTTTACAAGAGGTATACCTACAAAACCTATATTTCAAACTCCGTCTATTCGTGACAAATCAATGAATGAATCCAAAATGACTACAGGAGGAGATACCTTGCAAATTCAATTCAAATATTAGTAAATAAACTCTAATTAGATAGTCGAACAAGCCACAATACTCGGAAACTAACAAACCACAATCACAATGAAAAGATTAAGAAGATGGATATAGATGTAGATGTTGGCGAATATTCACAAGTGTTCGATGTTTCCCATATCTGTCAAAAGAAGGTCTTTGCTAAGATGAACCTAATCCTATTGGATTGAGCTACTTAGTGCTGAATGCTACATCAAATCAATTGGCATATACAAGGGAACCAAAAGTGACTTTATTCAACACAATAATATATATATATATTTTTTTCTTTTTTATTATAATTGGATCAAACTGGATCCAATTTTTTTTTTTTTTTTTTTAGACGGCATGATTAGATCTTTTGGATCCAAGCGCATGCTTCTTGTCGCAAGTACATGATAGTTGCCTTGGATCCTGCATTCCACGCTTGTTTAGGCGACGGAGACAGGGACTACGTTTCACACATACTGCTATTCCCAAGTGTCTTTTTATTCCGTTTTGGTCTAATTAATCGGTCCTTTTTTTCTTTTTTCATATATTTTCATTTTTTTTTTTTTTTTTTTTTTTAGTAACTCAACCACTCTATTTCATCCTATCAGTAATAACACGTCGATTTTTAGTGACCCACCAAAGCACTTAGAGAACAATAGATAAATATGGAAAAATAAAAATAGAATGTGATATGGTGATATTCCGAGATATGGTAACAACTATCATGTTAATTTGTGATTTCTGAGCTACATTCGTCCCTTTTAGTTAATTGGTTCTCAACTCCTGCATTCAAAATGGTTCCATCCACTAATGGTGTCAAAAACAAACTATACAAACATATAAATGCTCCCCCACACTTAAACTTCACATTGTCCTCAATGTGTAAAACCGAAATTTCTGAATTCTGACGTAACAGCAGATAAAACGCAAAAACTGTGCAAATTGGTAAGGAATTTGGAAAAACTCCATTTCACAAAAGTTGTTCACCTACGTGTTTCCTACACAGTGTCAAAATTTCACAGTGTTTCGATAAACGGTCTGACAGTTATGGTCTCTGGACTGAACTACGCGCAGTCTGAAATTTTCTGACGAAAAGGTATTCGTCATAATTCTCTTCTAAGATAGATTACGGACTCAATGAAATTAAACATAGGGATGCAAATATGATATAAAAACAGTAAAAAAAATAAATAAACGAAACAAAAATAAAAAGCAAAAGGATAAGAGATACAAAACCGGTGGGTTGCCTCCCACTAAGCGCTTGTTTTAAAGTCGACGGCCCGACGTAGCTTCTTGTAAGATTCATTCCCCATACACCAATAATCGGAAAAGTTGAGGATCCTTCCATAGAACCTGTTTTGCAAACACTAGCTTCACACAAATATTAGTAATATAAAGCAAAAGTGAAGCTATGAACCGATAAAAGCTTCCCCCACACTTATTCTTGTCCACACTTGGAAGCGTATAAAGAATATAGAAGTCGGGTACTTCCACGGTTTCGGGTTCCATAACCTGCATAGTATGAGAATCAAGTATCTCTAATGGTGGAAAACGAGAAACAAAGTCATTCAACAATATTCTCGAAGCATATAAATTCAAACCAATAAGAGGTAAAGGAGAAGAAACAATAGGCAAAGGGTTAGATAAACCTTGCACAATCTCTTGTATTACGGAATCCTCTTCGTCCTTGAAAAACTCAAGCGAATTGTTCACCTCTTGTATATCATGGTCCTCTATCAAACCTTGCAACCATTCTTCATCCGTTTCTGCCTTAACCAAAGTATCGACATAAACATCATCATTACAATCCTTTGCAAGCTCAATTGGGTCTTCCACAATATTGGTCATAACGGTCTCATTCTCAACATATTCCTCCTTTTTGTTGTAAGGCACATACTCTTTTGCGGATGCAATATTGTCCATAAGGAATTTCTTTAGAACACTCATTGCATCATCCTCAAGCTCTACCTTTTGAATAGGTTCTTGATCGTTATAAAGATCAATGCTTGAGTAATCCACACAAGTGTCGACATATTCCTCTCCGTCTTCATCTTGATCCCAAAAAGATTCCATTGTACATTCCTCGGGGATGTCACCATGAGTTGGTTCAAACGATGTATTTTCATAATAATCATCATCACTATCATAGTCATCATAACATTGGTCCTTGCTGAATTTAGTGTTGCTAATCTCGAACTCATCCTTTTGAATAGGTGAATGATCATTATTACGATCAAGAGTTGAGTTAACTACACAAATATCAACAAAAGTCCCCAAAGGTTCGCCTTTTTCAACATAACTATTCATTTCCTCCTTGTACTCATCAATGCCTTGTCTTAAAGTGGAAACACCTTTTTGAAGCTCTTGGAGTGTTCCATCCAAATTACGAATATAGTGTTCCATTTGTTGGTAAAACTCATTCGACATAGACAAAGTAGAATTACTTACCTCAGTATTGTTAGGCCAATTATATTCCCTTTGAATGGGTGGATGATCATAACTACGATCAGAAATTGGGCCAAACATACCATGAGCACATTCGGTCGATGAAATTGGTTCCACGCTTGGTTGTCCACAAATTGACTCCATGCTGTCCATAAATTGTTGCATCTCATCTACCAAATTAGAGGAAAAATTATAAGGAAAACAACTATTCTCCCCTCCTTGTGGTTGCTCACTTACATAACCACCATAAGAAGGTTGATATGTATGAGAATAACTCATAGGGTACTTGGAGTATTGATCATAGCCAAAGGATTGATTTTGATTATACTCCCCATAAGGGTGATAGTGTTCATGTTGTTGATGTTGAAATCCGTATTGATTGCTCCAATAAGCTCCATCCATAGCAATTGGTACCTGAAACGAGATTCTCAAAACTCTGTTAAGAACCAAAGAATAAGAAAAACAAAAATAAGACTAAAAACAAAAACAAAACAAAAATAAGAAACCAAACAAGTGACAACCGTTGCCTCCCCGGCAACGGCGCCAAAATTTGACCGTTGTCGTAAGCGACACAAATATAATTACACTTTCTCACAACTCAAAATATAAATATAGCAAGGGCAAGAAAGGATCGATCCCACAGAGAGGTCTAGGTTGTCAAATCGTCATGGTTTCCTATATAAAACACCCGGAAGAATTTCTGATTGTGTAAATAAATAAAAACAAAAAGCAAATAAACAACGCACGCAAATCAAGGATGTGAAAATATTGGATAAAGGTTTCATCTTCAATTGTAAACAAGTTTATGAATATATGAATAGAATTCGTATTTAATCTCGCTATCATCAAAAGCCTAGAGAATCAAGAGAGCAAGATAATCTATCAATTTCCTAATTCATCACACACACATTAGGGCTGCGTATGTGAATTCTTCCTAAAGAATAACCTAACGCCTTGCGCTAATCAAGTTCAATTCCTAGGAGCATTAAGTTTGAAATAGGCTAATCAATGCAATTGTAATACATTGCGCAAACAATTCGAACAAAGGTCAATTTCTACATATGAATACAAGGATGTATCACTACAACCTAGAATCATATCATGCTACTAGTATTCAAGGTTATCGCTCGATGAAAACCTAAAATAGCTATAGATATGGATGTGAGTTCAATCAATTCTAGACTCGACTAAACAAACATTCAATCATATTGCAATCCATCAATCATGCAATTATTGTAACCCGTAGAAATCATACGATAATATTGAGAGAAAACTAATTCATAAAAATCATAACTTGGTTGCAAAATCCAACTACATCTTCAACCAATAATAAAAACTTAGTTCATATTCATGGAGTTCATCACAAGAAGAAAGAGAAGTTTCATGTTTCTAAACCCTAGAATAAAAGTAGAAGTCTCCCTAATGGAGATATATCTCGGTTTAGAAAAGAGTTTTCTATATATATGCTTTTCTCCCCATAAGGATACTTTCCCAAAATTAGGTTGATTCTTCTCAAAACCCGTCTCCAAGTTGGTCCACCAAGCCCAGGAGTGAAAAATATGTCTCTGGAATTTTGGGTCCAAAAAGCGTCGACGGATTGCTGACGTCATCACCGGAATCCGGCCACCGGCCGCCGGAATCCGTCGCCGGAAAAATATCTCAGGCCACCTTTTGTCATCGGAAACTGTCACCAGCGAGTGCACGCTCCCAGCAGCTCATCTCCATATCTCTGCAATTCAAACAATCACAAAATACCATCTAAACCAATTCCTCATTTCTTGCGAAAACGCGCCCAAAAGCGTGATGCGTAGCTCATATGTCCGGCCGTCGATTCTTGCATCCGACTCATACCCCCTTCGTGATTCACTGAATCATTGTGATCCCCACTTTCGGTTCCGAAATCCGGCACCCGGAAGTAGCACCACCGCCTCGCCATTTCTGGTCCATTTCCGCGACAACCTGCAGACTTTGTTACGCACATCACTTCCCACTGCAATTTCACAAACACCATGACCGTTATCCCCAGCTGCAATTTCTTATAATCCCTGCACCTGCAATGCTAATTCACCATCATTGCTCAACAGCATTGGCAGCCTCATACAACTCAGCTGCCATTATCAGCATCATACAGGCCTGCATTCTCAGACTGAAACAATGAACCCACTGCCATGAATGTACAGCTCCAGCTTCCACCAGGCCTCTACCAAAAACATCAGTGCACCACTACCATCCAATTCACACAAACAGCACCACTGCTTCCCTTTTATTGCTGCTCCAGCTACAGCTTCCATTGGCAGCAACAGCTCATTCATAACAATCCCCTGCCAGAGCACAGCCTATAATTCCACCAAGTGCACATATCTCTGCGAATTCACTCCCTCGTGCCATGACCCCTGCATTGCCAGACTCGAGCTCCATCAATCATTCTGCGGCTCATCTGCTCAGTCACCTCAAAGCTCCATTTCAACACCAACTCCACCAGAACCACAGCCACAAGCCACTGCCACAGGATAAACAACCACACATTCCCTTGCCATCACTGCCTGTAGCCTTCAATTCCATCTCTATCTTCTTTTGCAATTCAACACAAGCTCTCAGCAGCACCAGCACCTGCAGTTGCGACTCTATTTGCAGCTCAGCTGCCATCTCGAACCAACCAACGCCATAGCATGTATCCCATCAACAACAGCATAATCTGCCCTGTAGTTTCCTCCAAACTGCAACCCTGACTTTTCCTCTTGCCATCAATTTCTGCATTCATATCAAGCAGCCACCATATTACCGATCATTGTAACCCCTTGTATAACCAGCAGTGATGAAACCTGAGGGACCCAACGATCCACGAACAAGTGGTTCGAGACATCTGCTCGAACAGTTTATATGCGTTTTCTCATCGGTACAGGTTGTGTCTTTGCTTGTATATTGGAGATCACACAACTCCTTCCCCTGCAAATAATCGATTCGCATAACACACAAACCCATCAACCATTGAGCTCTTATCGTTCCTCTCAATCACCCACCATACATTCATAAACAATGGCAATGACTTGTGTTTCTTCCCCGTATTTCACGGCTTGAATTTCGGAGTTCTAATTATCACACGAACACAAAACTCGCCCATTTCTCCTTCTCTTTCTTTGGCTCGGTGAAGAAATTTTTGATCTCTCGCTATATCCGTAAACGAATCGAACACACATCCATCATCTTCATCGGCTGCAACTATCGGCTCAAAACCCCTTCATCGACCACCACAATCGAAACTATCTACTTCTCTCGCAAAGTTTCACCTCCCTCTCGTATTTCGATTCTGATTTTCTCAATCTCTCGATCGTATCTCAACTAGCCATCGGACTGAACCTACCGGCATGAACCACTCTTTGCAGTTCGACTGATAACTAAGACTCAAGTTCATCATCAGGTGTAGTCTCGACCTAATGTTATAAAGAGGAGGTGCCCCTTAACGAACAATAATCTGTCAATAGCGAATCTCATATGGCTACCCCTTATCCTTAGCTAGGCTCTCAATAGCACTTCCCTTTTAACCAAAATCTGGCTACCCCTTAACGTGTATTGGGGTGCCACTAGCATTCACCACTAAAATGACCATCTTGCCCTTTTCTTTCCGATTCTCATTTTGCTCATAACTTCTTCATACGAACTCCAAATGACTCCGTTCTTTCGCCATTGTCTTCATATTCTCGTCCTCTACACAATGAAAAGTAGAAATCTTGGATTTGAGCGAGTTCCACTTCCTTTTGCCCCAATGACTCCAAAACACCTATAAAACTCAAATTCACACATAAGATACATAATTTACAAGAAAACTCGCAAAGAAAGCATAAATACTAGATATTAAATACGGTGTATTCTACACCTATCATACTGTCTTTTTGCGAGTGTCTCCTACATAAAAAAAACATAAAATAATGTCAACTTCGTTTTAGTAAGAAAGATTAGACACCCGGTGTTATTTAAAAAGAATAACCGAGCGTTATACTTACAAATTGTTGGATCGACAAGCTTAAGTGGCTAGTGTTGAACATCCTATTTTGTATCGTTATGTAATCATTTACCCCTTTTTGGACAAGTCGGAAACGATCATGAACTTGTTGGAGTGATCTTTGCTTTGGATTTCCATACTCTCGCACAAATTGGCTATATACCCTCGCCCAAAAGACTTCGGGCGTTAACCTTCCTGCTATGACATCTTCACGTCTTGTTGCACGATACCATGTTTTCACAATGACCAAATCTTCAGCTGCGTCAAACGTTGCCATGCTTGTAGGTTGAGATATAGAACGAATTAACAAGAGTAGACGATAGAAAATCTATTTGTAGAATACATGATGCTATATATGTGTTGTTTGGTGCATAAATAAGAAGAGTTTACCCTCCTTATATAGATGAGAGTCCCAACGTCTCTTTTTTTTTGAAAATATGGCCGTTGATGCGTACTTTTACAAGACTGTCATCTTGAAATTACGTACAATTATTACACACAATCGGTAGGAAATGTTTGAACAAAGCACCCGATTATGCGTAATCGGTAAATATTTATTGTTATATACTTCCGATTATAGGATTTTTTGTCAACAGAGTTCTCAGTTTCATTAGAGTAGTATAATCGGAGGTTTATCAATATCTATTATCAACCGATTGTGTGTGGTTTTCGAGGCACGGCTAGTTTCTTTTGAACGAACTAGCCGTTTGGAGTATAATCGGTAGTTAGATCAACAATTAAAACTTCCGATTTTCATAAATATTTTGAAATTCATAACAATATCACCTACACATCATCATAATTTTACATTGAAATCCCGCAATTATATTACAAGGTATTGTCATTAGCGTCGCGGACGTGTTGGATGAATCCTAAACGGATTAAATCTTTCCATCGCCCTAAGGATTCTAAAATGAGCTTCATAACGGAAGTTGGATCTTTTCCATCTCCGCCATTCCCCGAGAGATCGTTCTATAACCTCATCATTGGTTTCACCCCTCAATCGATATTGATTCACAAGATAAGTTAAATGGACAAATTCTTCGACGTGTTTGTTTATTGAACCAACTCGGCAGAAAAGATCAGCGGAGTGACGGTTGTTTGGGTTCACGGTTTTTGTGAGAATTTTTCGTGAATTTCCCCAAATAACTCATACTCATTATGCCTCCTTGCCTACGTTCTTCTCCTCGTCTCGGATAGAATTGAACATAGCGCCTACATAAAGATAAATCTTCTTCAATCGTGAACTCCGTAGGATTAATGAATGGTTGGGCCATTATGTTGAAGATGATGTTGGAGAGAGTTTAAAGGTATTTGTGTTCCATAGAGAGTAAAAGATACAATCCTTATATAGAGTTTAGAGTTCCAACGGCTCTATTTTGTTGGGGCAACAGTATAATCGGTAGTCAAATGAAGTATTTTTACTTCCGATTATAAAGTTGCCCCAAATTTTGTTTTTGCAGAAATCTCAATTTTTCGAATTTGAGAACTATATTAATCGGTAGTTAATAAGACTTCCGATTATACAGTTGCCCCAAATTTTGTTTTTGCAGAAATGTCATTTTTTCGAATTTGGGAACTATAATAATCGGTAGTTAATATTACTTCCGATTATAAAGTTGCCCCAAATTTCTTCCTTGACGAAATCACCAATTTTGGGAATTTAGGAGCTACTATAATTGGTATTCTATTGAGGTTATTGTTCCTACCGATTGTTATAGAAGCCAGATGCGCGTTAGGCACAAAATCGATATTAATCGGTAGTATAATATCGTTACTAAGCTTCCGATTGCTTTATAATAATCGGGCACAACATAGCTTCCGATTATGTAAAGGCATTAACGTATTCTCCCCATTTTTGGACATCCCTTAACGGTGTATATGGGTTGGGAATAAAAAAGTCGCCCCTAATTCTTTTGGGGTCGCCCCTAAAAATGCCAGGAATAATAAGTCAAAAGATGATCATGTGAACAATTACCTTGAAACATCTTACATGATTTGTGTGAGACAATCATTTGATGTCGACTCGGAAAGTTTCGTATTGATCATTCGATCACTTGAAAATTACTTATAAGATAATAGTTTGTGTGAGACAGCTATTGTCGTCTTATAAGGATGTTTCAATGATTGAAATGGTAGTTTAGAACAAAAACCTTTGTCTGGATACATCACAATATGCGTACATAGTATGCAAACTGTTTTGGTATGATTCAGGTCCAGGAACCTTGTTTGCATATCTAGTATGCGAACGGTTTTAACTGTTAAGTCCGGGAACCTTGTTTGCACACCAGTATGCGAACGTATCTACCTGAGCTAGGTCTGGGACTGTTGTTTGCATACCCGTTTACAAACGGCTGGACAAGACTAAAGTCCGGAAGCTATAGTTTACGTACGTATTTGCAAACTTAGTGGTTAAAGTTCTAAAATCGGTTAAGTATGTTTTTCATACTCATGAACAAATACATTTATGAATTAAGGAATGCAATCTTGCAAACCGTGGCTTAATGTTCATGAATTGATTCGTATAAGTACTTTGTACGATTACAAATCAATCCGATTTTGTTTCAATTGGTTCATATATATTTTTATGAGATAGTGAACAATTGAACAACTCTATGTGAAACACAATTAGATTCATTTGAATATCTTTCATGATTGATTGATCATCATATTTGATCTAGAAGTGTTAGATGAATGTGGTTAAGACAAAATTGTTCATATGGTAACTTCGGTTAACTGTTATTGAGCCAACTCAATATATACGTTTAGGTACGGTTACCCATATCTAAATGAAGGTATATTTCATTTGTGTGTAACAAGCTAAGACCATCTAACGGTGGAGAGATATAGCTTTGGTTTTAAGCAAACTTAGCTTGAATCTTAAATCAGGATTTCATCTAACGGTGAATATTGAATGCTTTGTTACTAAGCTATATTAGCTTTGATTGAAGGCAAATCCTGATTTGAAAGACTATATAAGGGAGAACTCTAGCAGCTGTGTTAGAGCACTGCTCGGTCGAACTCGCAAGCGTTGTTATCTCAAGCTTGTTGTCAAGTTTAGTTGCCAAAACTATAAGTCTTGATTTCTATTCTACTTATAGCTAAGTCTCGGATTAGGATAGAAACTGTAGTTGAGCATTAGACTTCACGGCGTTCATCGATTGAAGACGAAGAACTACTAAGGGGGGGCTTGTGGAACTTCATCAACAAAAGGTATGTGGAGACTTAAACTCATCTATCACTCAAAAGTCTATCTACTCTATCTCCTATTTGAGACAAAGTCGTATAGCTATATAGACTTCAATTATACACATTTGATATTTCGAGCTGAGTTTAACTTGCTTATATATTTCTCGAAATATATGTTGGTAAGCTTTCGCTTTAACCAAATTCATCTTATATTCTTGACGAAAGTCAAAAGATGATCATGTGAAAATCGCCTGGTAACATCTTACATGATTTGTGTGAGACAGTCATTCAATGTAGACTCAGAATGTTTCGTATTGAGTATTCGATCACTTGAACATTGTTTTGAAGCTAATAGTTTGTGTGAGACAGCTATTCCCGTCTTCCGAGAATGTTTCAATGGTTGAAATGAAAGTTTAGAATAATTGGATATAAGCACAGTATGCGTACTTGCATATGTGTAATACAAGTCCGAGAACCATGGTATGCATACTCGTATGCGTACTGTTTGGTTTGTCAAGGTCCAGGAACTCAGTACACATACCGGTACATGTACTGGCGTGAGGTTCAAGTTTCAGACTTTACTAAGGTTGTGGTATGCGTACCAGTCCGCGTACTGACGAATCCAAACTCAGTCCGGCCACTTAGGTATGCATACATGTTCGCATACTTGAGTCGGTAATGTTTTAAAATCGGTTTGTTCATGAACTAATACATTTATATATTAAGGAATGCAATCTTTTGCAAACCGTGGCTATAATGTTCATGACTTGATTCGAGTGAATCAAAATCAATTTTGCTTCAATTGTGTCTTTTATACTTCTATGAGAATATAAACAATTGAACAACTCTAGAACTAGTTTCATTTGAGTCATTTGAACTAGTTATGGTTAAGATGAATAAGGTTGATATGAAAGTGTCCATATGGCTAACTTCGGGTAACTATTGTTGAGCCAACAAAGGTGCACACGTTTTGGTACGGTTACTCATATCTAAATAAAGTCACTTTTCATTTGTGCGTAACAAGCTAAGTTTGATCTAACGGTTGAAAGATATTAGCTTGAGTCTAATCAGGTTTTCATATAAAGGTGACTATTGAAATCTTTGTTACCAAGGTAACATTGGTCGGATTTGAATACTATATAAAGGAGAACTCTAGCAACTGGGAAACTTAATCCCCACACATACTGTGTGATACTAGTTGCGACTAGAGTCGATTCTCCTTTAACCTTGGGTTTTTCTAAAACCCTGTAGGTTAACGACTTAAAGACTTCATTGGGATTGTGAAGCTAGACCCAACTATTTTCTATGTAGTTGCGTGATATGATCTTGCATCTTCTATTATGTTTGAGTACTATCTTCTTTAATATTGGCTCGAGATTTAATCTCCGATAGGCAAGATAAAAAGTAGTCACAAACATCTTCGTCTCATCGTTTGTGATTCCACAATATCTTGTTTCGCTACCATATGATTAAGATTATTGTGAGGTGATTGATATTTCTAGGATGTTCTTCGGGAATATAAGTCCGGTATATCAATTGGTTCCTGTTCACCTTGATTTATCAAAATACGGAACAAAACTCGTAGGTATTTCTATGGGAGACAGATTTATCTATTCCAATAGACTTTTCTGTGTGAGACAGATTTATTTATCAAGTCTTAGACTTTGGGTCGTAGCAACTCTTGGTTGTGGGTGAGATCAGCTAAGGGAATCAAGTGCGTAGTATCCTGCTGGGATCAAAGACGTAAGGAGCGCAACTGTACCTTGAATCAGTGTGAGATTGTTTAGGGTTCAGCTATAGTCCAGTCCGAAGTTCATTGGTAGTAGGTTAGTGTCTGTAGCGGCTTAATACAATGTGGTGTTCAAATCTGGACTAGGTCCCGCGGTTTTTCTGCATTTGCGTTTTCCTCGTTAACAAAACTTCTGGTGTCTGTGTTATTTCTTTTCCGCATTATATTGTGTTATATAATTGAAATATCACAGGTTATGCGTTGAATGGATCAATTGGTAAATCCAACCTTTGGTTGTTGATTAAAATTGATTGATCCTTGAACATTGGTCTTTGGTACCGTTCAAGTTACTTCTTCTATATTCAACCGGGCTCGCAAAATTCTATTTGCTGATTGCAGATTGAATTGAGAAAGAGAGATATAAAACTCTTTGATATACTTTTCTCTAGATTGAGCCTAACTGTCTAGTTGATTCTCTTGAAAGTATATTGGAGTTTGCCTATTCAGATTGCCAAACGAATTGTTGGGTGTGGTTGTTGTACCCCCGCTTTTTGAATTGGTATCAGAGCAGGCAAACACGTTAAAGACCTTATAAGTGTGTGTTTGTAGCGATCTGAATATGGACAGAAGTGCTATCTCCATAAACGTACCACCAGTCTTCGATGGCTCAAATTATTTATGGTGCAAAATTGCTATGCGTGCCTTTCTTCAAGCGCGTGATTTTCAATCATCGGTTTATTTAGTTAATGGATATAATCCTCCGGTTTTTGCAGAAGGCGATGCAACTGTTCCAAAGGATGTTGGTGCATACGAACCTGCCGAGATTCTCGCTGCAAAGCAAAATTCTGACGGGTTAAATGCTATCATCCATGCCATTACGCCAGATCTTCAGCACCATGTGACTACGTGCACTCGGTCTAAAGATGCCTGGGATATCTTAGAAACCGTATTTGAAGGAAATACCAGTGAAAAGGAAGCTAGGCTGCAAAACCTAAATTCTGATTGGGAAAACCTTCGTATGGCAGATGAAGATTCATTTGATGAGTTTAATCACAAAGCGTCTGAAATTGTTAATGCATCTTTTGCGTTGGGTAAGACTATTCCTGAAAAGGACATTATGATGAAAATTCTCAGATCGCTGCCATCTAGATACGATTCTAAGAAGCATGCCATCGTTGAAGGTAATAACCTTGCAACTCTTTCCAGAAATACTCTGATCGGGAAGTTAAAGATCTTTGATCATGAGCATACATCCAAATCCGGAAAGGATGTTGCTTTCAAAGCACAAAAGAACACTAAATTACTTGATAAAAGTAAAAGTATTTGCATCTCTGAAGATGATCTTTCTGAGGCTGATTCATCAGATGAAGATCTTGACAAGTCAGTCTCCTTGATCACAAGGCAGTTTAGGGATCTTCTTTTGAAGAGAAGTAAAATATTTTCCAGAGATAAGGCTAGGTTATCAGTTAAACCTCATAATCATGTTCCTCCTAAAAACAGGGATATTGATGAAACTGATGACGAGGATATGCCTCAGTGCTTTAAGCGTAAAGGTTTTGGTCATTATGCAAACGAGTGTCCAAATCGGAAAACGAGGATATGTCAGAGGTATGTCAGAGGTATGTAAATCGGAAAACGAGTGTAAAGGTTTTGGTCATTATACACTGGGAACAAAGATCTAGCTGCAAACGAGGATATGTCAGAGGTATGTAAACTCATCTCTTCTTCAAAGAAGTTAGTTTCCAAAGAAAATACTAGATCATTAGAGAGAAATTTATGGTATAAACATTATGAGAAACATGGCTCTATGAATTCCTTTCGAAAAAGGTTATGGTGGACAGATTATTGTTCACCCCAGCACAACTTAATTGTGTTGGTTAGTGCATCTTGTTACTTGTATCATGAGCTTGATCAAAAGAGACACGATTATGCACACCTCAGGCTTTAGGAAAAGAAAATTGGTTTTAGATTGTTTTAATTTCCTTTTTTCTTGTTTTTGCTCTGCTGAGCATTGTAAGTTTGGAATTCGTGCCTCTTTTCATATCTAATTGATATTGGAAGGGACTTCCCTGTTTAATCAATAAAAGAGGGTTATTCTCGACAATTCTACCCTCTTTAGGGTTGTGAGTTGTGCGTGTGTGAACTTGTGTTTAAAAGTTTCGTAACCCTACATTCCTTTTTTCCTTCACTTAAAACTCTTTTTATCATAAGACTGCTTATTGAGATTATGTGGTGATTTCCTCTCACAATTCTGCTCGTATGGATACTCTAAGCGCTATGTCTTCTGATGGAAAAGATGTTAATATGATTGTTAAGCCATCAATCATGAAGGAAAAAAGATAAATCTCCGTTACCTCCAACTTTGAAAAGAAAAAGAAGGAATGTGAGAAAGCCAAGAACTATTCCTTCGAATTCTCAGAGGTTTTCTGGTGTTCTTGAAGAGTTGAAGGAAACAAGGAAGGAGATTCAGGAAATAAAGGCTATTGCTTTGAGAACTCTTGAAATTCAGAAGGCCCTGGTTCGGCATCAGTTCAAAAGGTTTGTTGGAATTGACTCCTTTCTTCACGAACCTTATGTTCCCATGGCTGTTGACAACAAGGAGTTCGGGGACTGTAGGATCAGAATATCACAATATCAATACCATTGCGAAACCATTATACAACACATTGCGAAGACATCGCAGATTGGTTATAGAAATGACGCGACAGATGACGACAGCCAAAACACGAGAAAGATGGGGAGACCTAGCGAGATTTAGGAGTGTTGCGAAATCTAACACTTGTATACTTGCGAGAATATCGCAAGTCAGATCCGAAAATAAAGGACAGCTTAGTTGTCACCCACTATGTAATATCCTATATAAAGAGCCGAACAGGCTTAAGGTGAGGGGGAGATCTTTTTAGAGTAGAGAGAAAGTTGTGAGGAGAGAGAAAGTCTAGAACAATAGTTATATTCTTGATTTCATTTCCTTCTTATAAAATTCATAAACTCAATTAATAAAAAGTGTGATTGTTGATCTTAAAGATGTGTTGATTATTATGAATTCTTGTGAGGGATGTATTGTGGGATTTCCTGCAACTACATAATGGCGCTAAAAACAGGGACTGAAGATTGATATTGTGATTTGAAAGAATTTGGAGTAATAGATAAAGAATTTCATATAATTTTCAACAACTCATTAAGGTTGAAAAATGGCTAGAAGAAGAAATACATCAAAACAACCAACAACTATTAGAAGGAGTAGAAGGCTTGCTAGAAAAGAGAGAGAAGAAATGGAAGAATCCACAAGAGTGAACACAAGAAACAGTGGAGAAAATCAAGTTCAACAGCCAATTCAACGTATACCAATACAAAGTAGAATTATGGATTATGACAGAGTGAGCGTACATACTTGGCGATCAGATTCCGAAGATGGAATGGAAGAAGAGCAGCAATTAGTAAGCAATAGACGAGAAGAGAGAGACCAAGAAGTAATTGGAGGAATAATTCATGGAAATGAAGATATTGAAGCGTTAGAGGCATTGAGGCAAAGAATACACGAAGAAAGGAGATTAGAAGCAGAAGAACGTGCAAATCTGACAAGGCAAAATCATGAGTTGAGGATGGAAAACATGAGATTACAAAGTAGAAGGTCAAGAAGCACTACAAGATCAAGTTCAAGACCAGTTAGAGGAGAAATAAGACGAAATTCGCCTGTAGAAAATGCTAATGAAGATACTCGAGAGGAAGTACAAAATCCAGACAAAGAACGTCGTGAAAGAAGAGAAATAATGGAAGATCGTTATATTCAACATGGTGAAATTCTTTAAAATGGACAAAACAACGGAAATCAGGGAAATAGGCAACATCAGGAACGAAATAATCAAGATGGCGAAGAAAATCAGGAAGAAGGAAGGAGAATATTACATGGAAGAGAAATTCAAAGAAATCGACAAATAATTAAAGATGAAATCGAAAGACATTACACTGAACAAGCACGTCTAGCTTGCGAAATGGAAAGACTGAGAGAAGAAGTGGAAGAACAAGAGCTCCAAGAGGCAATTCGCCAGAACAATCATGATAATCGAGAAAGAAGGCGTGAACAAAATCGCAATAATGGTAATATCAATGAAGAATATGATAGAGTACAAAGGAGAGCTGAAAGGCGACAAAGAAGAGAAAAATGAGAAGTATAATCATGTGCGAATTCATGAAAGAGAAGATCGCAGAGAAAGACGAGAAGAAAATGATGAACAAGAAAATCAAAACAGATATGAACGCAGAAGAAGAGAAGCGGAATTAAAAAGACCAATGGATCCAAATTCTGGTGTAAATGAACAAATTTTAAGAGAGCTAG